>OZ021705.1:2505391-3756837 GCA_963978555.1 Galerucella nymphaeae | reverse complement strand
TTTCATTGAACTAGAACCTTTTTGTGGAATCCCAAAAAGCCGCATTGCCGAAAAAGAATTAGAGAAGGAGCTCAGTCCAGTCTACTGGAAGCGTACTCCAGACCAAAGACAGACTGAAAGGTTATTACGACCTACACGGCCAAGAAGGGTTTCAAAAGGCAAAAAATATAGAGGATGATTCTTTCGAAATACCAAAGTTCATTATTTCCCACTTAAAAATCACTCTATGTATATTCGGTATATTGTGGAAATGTCCTGATTCAAAGCCACCTTGGTACTAGATATTTCTACGCCACTCACAATTCGGGCTATCTCTAGTAATACATCTAAGACTGTTGGTAGTGGATAAGCTTTTCCAATAGAGATTTTTCATTGCTGTCTATTAACTATAAAACTAATATTGTACCCATAATCAACTAAGCTTTAATAAATACAATCCTTACATCAAATTGTTGTGCAGTTTCTGTGGCAATTGCATCAGCATCATAATCAGTAGCAGGCTGGAACCAATTAGAATCCAGAACTATTGAAACTTTACCTAAAATGAAACTTAATATTAAAACTTTTGTCCACTATTCAATGACCCAACTGATGGATTGATTCGTTATATTTTTCAATATAATTTATAAAAGAGTAGATCAAATTTGTGTAGTAAGTAAAATTGTATGATTTTCTAATGGTAGTTCATGTCAAGTTTTTTTCTTGCAAACCAGCAATCGTACCAACTTTATTTCAATTGGAAGGTTTGATGGAAGCGTCGCCACAAAGGCTGGAGCTGTTTCAGGTTCTTGCACTTATTGTTCTTAGGGAATGGGCTCGTTCACTAAAATTTTTAAATCATTTTTAACTGTCGTAAAACAAAGTACTAAGGATAAAAATATGATTCTGAAAATTTCATGTCAATAGAATATGTCGTTGTCCTGATACAACTAATTAAACAAGCATACCGAGAGCGGGGCGAAGACTGTGACTGTGACGTCACTAGATATGTATGCACATAGCGCGCTTCAGACTGTATCGTCAGCCGCATCGGATTTATTTCTTTTGTATTACTTCTTACAGAGTTTTTGTGATAATAAAATGAAATTTGTGAACCGAATTTTACTAAAGCAGACTCTTCAAATCTGCCACAAGTGGACTTGCTAATGATTATGGACTTTTTTAATCAAAATCACGAATTTATTAGTGCTGAAATGAGGGGAATTATAGTCTTATATTTTTCATTTAACAAAGACAACACTGTTTAGAGTTTACTAAAACTGTAATATACCTATACTCCCTGTATAATAGATTAACCAGTGACACAAATTTCAAGTAAATTGATGAATAAATATTCAATGGTCAACACAAATATTTCCCTAATGGAACTAAAGCATACTCTCCAAATTTCTTTAAACAACTATTATAATTTTAATAGTGATAGGGATTATATTATTAGAAAATGTATAATAATAAATAGACAAAGAAATAGTTATTTGTTTAACTAGGCAGCGAAGTAGTAGATTGACTGCCGAAGCTGAATTCATAGCCGAGCAAAATTAATATTTGCTGACAATCGGAGAAAAATACTGTTACTAGCCAAGTACATAGATAACATAACACTAGCTAAGTATTCAACAAAACGATCGGCGCGGCGCTTGGCTGTATCCGCTCTCTGAACGTGAGACTAGTAATTCTTCATATATGATGACGTCACGCCAGGATCTTGGAGAGGAGCGCTGTTTCATGTTTATAATTAATTTTAGGCGACTTATAAGTCTCACAGACTTCTAATTTTTTGCACAGAGCCTCAAAATGATGTGCTCTTTCCAATGGAAAAATAAAAAAAAATATGTAAATGAGCCCATTAGATTTGTTGATTGTGAACTCGAAGCACTGCCACCGCTCCACAATAGGTGAAAGTGTAAAGTTGTTCTAGAGCTTCGCAGTCTTTAACATGGTTCTGCAATAGTGAATAGGTTCACAGCTGATATTATGCTTATATTAATTCGCATCTTTGGTAATTTGGCCTATGTACTTACTGGATAAGTGCCATTGAATTATTATTATTATCATCATCTCAAATGTACAGTTATTATTATTATTAACTACAGTAAAAATTATGAATTTGCATTTTTAATATTAAATTTGAGTACCTCCTTGCTTAGCTCTAAATTCCTGATCATAGATCCGATAAGCCTTGGCATGAGCTTTTAATAAATTATGTGCACAAACATATTCCAAAAGTGCTTCGGATTTGATTCGTGGAGGATTGTATGCAGTTCCGTAGCCCCCACTACAGTAGGTTTTAGGTTCGTTGAATGTTGCCCAGTACTTTACATCATCTCCAAATTCTTCAAAACAAACTCTTGCATAATCTGAGTACCAATCAATTATCGATTCATTGATGAAACCTCCAAGATCTTGTAGACTTTGAGGAGTGTCCCAGTGGAAAATTGTTACTATTGGCTCTATGTTGTTCGATTTGAGTTCACTAATAAGATTCTTGTAATACTGAACACCTGCAGGATTCACATAATCATTGATACCTGAAAAAAAAAATTATTTCAAAGCTGAATGAAATTTATAAGCACTGGTACAACCGACGAAGGATATCCGAAGTGCTCTAGACAACTGAGGAATTGTAATATGTGCATTTTTTAACATAGATAGTGCTTTCAACAACACTCCACATGAGGCTGTCAAGATACTCCCATAAAAAAAAGGCCGATAAAATGGTTTTTCCATCTTCACATACAGCCATGCAGCGCTAAAGGCACTCAACTCTGTAGAGGTCAATTCTAAGACAGCATGGGATTGTATGAGGACCCTAAACGCACTGGGTGTTCAGTTATCCAATTATGTATAAGCTAGAATATTGAGATCCAATATAACTAGGACTTTCCGAGGATCTTCACCACAATATGTTAAAAGCAACCGAAAAATATCATTACTGTATATGATTGAAATGATAATAAAATACGTCTCACCATTTGGTAAAATTCTTGTCCATGCCAGTGAAAATCGGTAGTGTCGTACACCTAGTTCTTTTAGCATTGCTACATCTTCTTTATATTTATGATACGAATCACAAGCAACATCTCCAGTTGAATTATCCGCAACATATCCAGGATTATTGTGGACGTATTGATCCCACAAACTTTCGGATTTTCCATCTTCGTATGCAGCTCCTGAAAAAGTATCAATAAAATATCAATTTCACTATCCCATATTATATTTTAACTTATTTGTATTAAGATCATATTCCTCCAGTTCTATGGTGAAATATAGATGTGAGGAATCCAGATATTCACCATTGATAGATTGAAAAATTATATTTCCACTAGAAATGTATTATTGGGGAGACATGAGACCTGAAAGATCTATTGTGTCCCCTCACTTCTACTTAGTTTCTGAGGAGAATCTCTGGAACTAGTAGCTCCTTTAGTCCCATTTCCCGGAGGAATTTTATGATATCTGCAGGCTTCAACATAGGTAAATGTTCCTCTTTTATCCAAAAGTCTCCCAGGTAGCATTGTGCTCTAGGATTCTGGAGTGCTGTGCAGTTCTTCCTCCACTATTTTGAGCTTTTTCAGGTGCCCATTCAGGCGACAATGTCTCCTTAGGATTCCTTTTAAAACTCTTAGCGCAGTTTTACTTTGACTAATGCATTCATTCCAATGGTCAGATCTCTTTCTCTTGACTTCAATTATTTCTTCCGATTACATTGGAGCTGATTCCGCAAAAGGGTTCAGGCCCCTAGAAAGTTATTTCAGTACCCCTCTCTGCTAGTTTATCTGCTATTTCATTCCCTCCTATCCCAGTGTGTCGTGGAATCCATAGTAAGTTTCTTATTTTATTGTTCTCGCCTAGTTTATTGAGTTCGTCTAGACATTGCCATACCACTACAAACATTACTGTTGAAATTAGCATAAGCAAAAAAGCCTATTTTCATATATAAATTGGTAAGTATGTAGTATAGCTATAGCTGATTTTTTTCTTAGTAGAATAATTAGTTAAAAGATAATTCGAAGCATATCAATGAGCGATAGCATATTTTAACGGGCTCATCTTAATAAATGAATAAATACAATAGATAAAATAAATAGTTGCGTATTTTGATAACATTTCAATTGGCATGGTTAGCGATAAGAGCACAAAAGGTAAGCCAAGAAATATTCTCAGTGACCTTGATTGAAATTATTTCGTCAGATAATCATATTTAAATAATATTTCAAGAGTAAGGTACTTTTTGATAAATGAACTAATGATTCTAATTAATTTCACTTCAATGAAAAAATTAATGGAAATATTTGGAAAATAAAGAAAATTAAGATAAAAATAACTAAATACTGAGAGAAATAAACGAGGAAGTTAAGAAAATAAACAGACAATGAATAAAATGGCTCAATGCTACAATGGGAACCAGGTGGTAGGAGAGAAGGCAAGGAAGACCCAGATCTAAGTGGCTGAAGGAAGTGGAGGAGGACTCGAGAAGTGTAGGAATCGTAAGATGGAAAGAAGGAAAAACGGGGGATGTGATTCTAAGGAGGAAAATAAGCGAGAAAATAATGAAATGGATGGGAATAATCCACCCCAGAAAGCGTATCTAGAAAGCATTCATCCACAGCAGCTTTGCGCTGGTAAAATCTCCCTTAAAACTATGCAATTTCCTTGAATTTTGGACGAAGCAATATAAGTGGGTTACATTATGAATGAAAATATTGGAAACAAAATTTTTATACAAGAGAATCTTATAAGCATATTTTAGAAGCAGAATCGTAAATTTTCAATTCTATTCTTACCTTCAATTTGATAAGCTGATGTAGCAGTACCGAATAAAAAATTTGATGGAAAACGTTTATTATTTACAACGTAGTCATCTGCAAAACTAAATCAATACAATTAACAATATTGGAAAATAAAAATTAGCAATGGGGCAATGCACAAAATAGATATTTTCTCTACATTCATGCAAAAAACAACACTTTTGTGAAACATATAATTTAATGCAAAAAGTGGTTCTTTTTCACACTAGTGCAACAAAATTTTTGTTGCACTCATCTGTCATTCTTGACAGTTTTGAAATGATTTATGACAAACATAAATAAAAATCTAGGGCAAGTGTCCGATCCTGCTCTAATACAGCAATAATATATTTATATCTTACTACTTAGTTTCAACGAGTTACAATTATTGCAATAATCTTTGATTATTTAAAAATTAAATGGTAAAAGCGAGAACCCGGTATGATCAAGTACTGATAAGGTGGAGGCCATAAAGATATATAAAAAAAAGAAAAACGGTTTGATTTTGAGTCCCTAACATATTATATTCTAATTTTCCAGTTTTTGGATGAATGTAGACAAAATATTGTTTGCAACTCGTGCATAACGTGTTTTACGTACTCGGCGTGTTGACCACGTCGCGTGCAAAAAACACTCACCTTTTGCACTTGTTGCATAAATAACTATTTATATATCATTAATCTGAAGAAATGTCATTTTGTCGATAATTTTCACACTTTACGTACGTGTTGGGTACACTATTTTTTTACTAGCGCGCGGAGAATAAATCAAACGTTAACGTGAAGAAACATTCATTATGAGATACATATCAACATATTAATTATTATTAATAATAATATTGACCGTGCAACTTGTAGATTCTGAAAAATAATGACAGAGGCCAGAATGAGGTCAGATTTCTAATAAATTTCCTAATATTTTTGTTATTTTTTGAATATTCAAATTTCAGTATTATATTTCAATGTTTGCACTAGCTATTAGTGCGGAAAAGTGAACTATTCCGCATGCTAATAAAAAAAATGACGAGTGTTCTATAAAGAAGAAACGAAGCATGTTGAGATGCTGGGCTCAACCCAAACGAATGAATGGATTAATCGCTTGATTACTGAGAAACTATAAACTTCAAGATACAAAAAATCACTTAACGAGATCTACATAAAAAAACGGCACTTTATTAAAGAATCATTCAACTTACATTGGAATTATTCCACATATCGCTAATAATAGAATTTGCAGTGCCATTACCATTTTAAACAAAATCATGAAACGATACCAAAAATAATATAGTTATTTTTGTATCATAGACATGTTTATATAGTATATTAAGATCAATTGAAAACTTGTTGTAACTAAATGTACAATGTACGTGTTTGTACATTTAAGAGAAGCAGACCACTCATAGTGGTCAACTTTAAGCTAGTATGGTATTGCATACTTGCCTCAAACGCACTTGGAGACCTTTGCAACCAGAGGAGGATCATAAGGGCAGCAGACTGGCGAATTAAACGACGGCCAGACAAAGCTCATCAATCGGAACTTTTCTGCGGCAAAGTCTCTAAAGTGAATATATCCACAAGGAAGTGAGTGGCTCATATATTTCTAGAAATGTGAGTTACCAGGACAGAGATAGGAAAAACAGTTCATTGGAGGACAATCGCCCAAAATTATAACAGAGACTGTAAGCTAAAGGAAGTAAGCCATGTACAGACTCTGTCACCTAGAGCAGGAAGCTGCGAAGTACGTACAGTCGACAGAAGCAAACATGAGCCATGGGCCGGTATTCTCAACTCGCTCCGCTCACAAGCGAGCAATCCATAAAGGGAGTGATTTGATTGGCAGCGATGTAGTATTTGTAGATTCTCATGGTGGGCGTGTCCATGTCGCTGTAGTTGTATTTATCAAGATTCAAACCACCAAAGTGGATAGTGTTGCCGTCCAGTCGAGAGATTCTCGTATCTTGTCTCGTCTCGACAAAACGAGAGAGATATTCCATTTCGAATAAAGATCCGACTCGAGAAAAGCATGCTTTCTCGTCTCTCTCGAGCAAAAAACAAACAGGAGATATTTACTTTTGACACACTAATGGATATTGAATACTAAGCCATTACTAAGCAACGTTCTAACGCAGTCAGATTATTTTCTGTCATATTTGACATATATTGCTCACAATTTATGTCAAATATAATATAACCTTACCTAAACGCATTAAAAGTTTGCTTGGTTTTCACTATATCTGGCTTAAATCACGAGAGAAGCGATATCTGACGAGAGAAGGTCTTTTTTTGTCAAGTCAAGAGAGGGCGAGGTACGCATTCAATCTCGTCTCGCGGCAACACTAACAATAAATCTAAAAAGGTTGCAGTGGAATATCTGTGTTAAATTATCTCTGGTGGAATATAGGCAGATATATTTCACCTAGTGTCGGTAAATGCCATATTGGAAGATATATTGAGAGCATTTTTTTTTCTATCTAAACTGATCACGTCAACTTAGACACAATATGCTTTCACTGAAAATTAACATTTGAAAATAAACCACTCACTGATGATATATATTATCTAATGGATTTGAAAAAATCATGGCAGTACTTATGATTATATTTTCAGTAGGTATGCTTGAGGTCTATAATTAATTAAATTATTATCATAAACATGTATAATCAAATTATCGATCTGTTTTGTACGTACAAAGTTGTTTTTGATCAATTTATTTATATTTTTGTATGAAAAACATTAATGAACCTTTTACTTTCACTTAACATTATGAAAATGTTAGCGGTTCGTCCAGGCTTTGCTTTTTATGGGAGCTAAGTATTCCATATTCTCTTCCTTCTTTCCTTCAGCTTCCTCCTTCTGTTTCTCTTTCTTTTTCTCTTTCTCTCTCTATCTCCTTCCCCTTCTCGTCTTTTTTCTCTTTATCTTTCTTATCCTTTTCCTCTTCCTTATTATAATAATTGTGACTGGAATTGTTATTCAATGCAAAAAATTAAACAAAAATGCTATTTTCGCTTGGAAAGGAACAAAAAGGTTATTTCCCAAACAATTGAAATAATATCAATAAACTGAAAGAGCCATTACATTTTTCATTGACAAAATTGAATATATATGAAAATAAAAATGAAAAAATGGCAGTCGGACTCGCGAACGTACTATATATCTACAAAAACAAATAAAAACAACAATAAAATCACCACCTTAAATATAAATTCACATTTAAATTCAATCATTTAGTATTGAAGTGAATAACATAACTCAATATTCTCTTTTCTTCTATAATTTTTTGAAAATCAAACTACAACATTATGCTTTTTTTTTATTACGACGTTTTGGTAGCGTTCTAGCTACCGTTGTCAAGAATTTTTGGCTCCTATCTGACACAACGAAAAAATTTGACAACTAGACAATCAATAAGTAATACCACAAGGAACATACAGAAGATATTGTTCGGTTATTTTCAGCGTCCTCCTGTAGCCATTATCAATATCGAGCAAAAGTAATAATTTTTTTCACGAAACTTGGTGGAAACTCACCTTCTTAAGTCCCAAACACACTGTAATTCATTTGTTCATTTTTTCACTCTATTTTGACTCAATATCGAAAAAGCACCCTAATTTTCAACCGAAAATTTTCGCGACAGCTTTTTTAAAAGTCAGTGAGCTTTTTGTTCGTTAAATTCTCTAATTTCTGATGTTGTGGAAAAACTCTAATATTACTTTTGTAAATGTTCTTAGAAAATATAAAATAACCAACGGACTATCGGCATTGGAATGAACTTATAAATTGAAAATAGAGTTCTGTGTGTCAACGCTTTTTATTGGAAATATTTTCTTCCCTTGAACATTTCTTTAAATTTAAAAATTGTAGAATAGTTTTCAAGATATTTGCAAGAAACCAAATCCAATATTTTTGGCTTTGTTTCCTCATCCTTCACCGACACACCTTATTTTCAAACAGGTTTTCCAAACTACATATCTTGGATGCTATTACCCTATCATTTCTTCACTCCAGACTGTTTGCTTTTTGGAATGGGTGGAGGATGTCCACAAGGAAAAGTAATCATCACTACCAATACTATGGCAGCTTTAGTGCCTTACTCACAGAATTCTACACACACTGTCTTGGAGAATCATATGACCAATAGTACTAGAGGAAGAAACAAAATACCTGGTAATGCATTAGCAAGTAAACATAGAAAAGCTGTCCAGGCCATGGTGGGCTGGCACACAGAGCTGTTGAGGTTTACAGACGAAGCCTAGAAGCGAAAACTGCATAGTATCTCCAATGTCTGACCGTGTCACTTGAGAAGCCAAGTGCAAGAAATCACATGAAAGATTCAGTCTATAGGGTGTGTTTGTATAAAAACTTTCGGGCTGGAGAATGTAATCTAGATTCAGAGGACAACAGCCACTTCATCAAGCTAACAAGCTAACATGTTGTCCCATTTATCTAAGACTCTCAGACCTCTTCTTGGACATTTCCTTTCATATTAAACTCCTTCTATTTGTATTGTTTTCTTTCTATTTTTGTGATTCCATTCTTCATCAGACTCCCTTTAGCTCACGGAATTTATGGGAACAAGTAATTTATTTATTTTATTATTAATATCTCTTCATATTATTTTGTGCAATCCATCTTTCATTATTTATACTGATTATAAATTGCCTTATGAAATGTTTGTTTATTTCCCATGCCCCAATGTATTAAGATGCAACTGATTTCGATAACTTGGAAATTAGGTACAAATATTTCATATTTTTTTCACAATCATTTTTCCAAAAAAAAAAAACAGAGAGAGTATAGATATATGTATATTATACTAAGTTCACCTATATTTCACAAATGTTCTAAAATGTCACTCAACACAATGGTCAACTAAACATCTGGTATTGATAAGTTTTCGGTAAAAATCTGCAGAAGGTCTTGGAGTCCTTGTTTTATTTGGACTATTAAAATCAACTTCGTACAGACCAAACTTTTGACTAAAAAGAAATAGAAAATTATAATAAATAAATTTGGATAAATACCTTGAAGAATTGATGTTTTATTGTTCTTTTGAAATTAAATATTGAATACGGAAAACATTACAGATTACTCAAAAAGCAAAAGCATGCTTATTGTTTAAAAAATATGTATTAAGAAATTATAATTAGAAAATGTAGTTTTTTTTTGTAGGTAATGGTAATTAAATGTTTATATAAACCATAATAAATATTTGAAAATAATTAGACTAACTTATGAACTTTGAGTTTAGCAATTATTTATTAATCTATCACTTACGTATAACCAAAACTCCATTGAAAGTTATCCATGAGACTCCAAACTGTATATCCAATAAAAGTTATGTTGTCAAAATCCATCGCCATTTTAATTTCATTTAAATAACTCTAAAAATACGCAGAATATTTTATTAGGTACTAGTTATCATTATAAATCAAATGAAGTTATATAATAATCATAACTAACTAAGAAGCATTAAGTTACAAAACGATTCACAAAACCTGACTGGATTGGGTGAAATAGAAACAAAATAATAATTTGGAGAAAGGAGTATATAACATGGAAAGTATAGACTTTCCTAGTTTGGAGCACGTGAAATGCAACAGTTTTTCGTCCATAACTTTTTTGGATTTAATTGTACAAAAAAATTGTGAGCATCAAAATTGTAGGGAATTTCAAACCCTATAGGATGAAGTGATGAAATATGGGAAAAAAATTTCCTATACTAAATTTTTGGAAAATTGAAAAATTTATTGCAAAATGGTTTTTTAAGCGACAAACATAATTATAATATCAATAACGACTTCATACTATATGGAAATATAGTAGTCTGTTACCTAAAAACGTTGGTGTTTCCAGATTTTGAAAATTCAAAATGGTGATCATACAAAATTTCAATTAAATGAATGAATGTCAAATAATAATAATTAATTAGTTGATATGTATTTAATAATAGATGCTTTTCTTGTCAAGTATCACTTTCCGCAACAGATGTGATAATTTAAGATAAAAAATATTATCTTACTTATTTGTGATAAATGAACGTTGCTGCTTATTTTTACCTTGATATAATGCACTCTCCTATCATCATTTTGGTTGTCATAAGAGGGATATCCATTTTCAGTTACAAATATTTTGGGATTGTTGTACTGATGCTTAATCCAGTTAAAGATATATCTTGCGGTCCACGGAACTACCTAAAAATTCACGAATTTATAATGAAAACAATTCGTTGAATTTTGTAGACTGAATACACAAAAGACTCCGAAGTTATACAGGGGATGACACTGGAAAGAATCTATACAAATAAAACTAGGAACTTTGGCAAAATATGTGGAAAATAACCTTCTCCAATCCCTATAAGCCTATTAGCAATGTGTTATATTGAGGCTAATACTAGAGTACAAAAAAGATTTAGCTAACGCCTCGGCATATAACAATATTATCCTGAGGTGGGTTAAAGGGCACGACGGGAGTAAAGGAAATCGCATTGTCGATTCCTTAGCTAGGAAAGCGGATGGATTGAAAATTTTAGGACCCAGTGACATCTACGGCCTAACGGCTTCGACAATTGCGGAAAAAGACAAATTCTTAATCACTTAAGAGATGGGATGGAATCAAAGGATGCAGTCATGCTAGGATCACCCTGGGCAACCCTGGGAAGCTGGCATCGAAGAAATATTTGGCAATGACCAGGAAAAAACTAAATTTAACAGTAGGATTTCTGACTGTCATCTAAGGAAACACCTCCATACTATGGGTCTAGTGGACACACCTCTATGAAGGATGTGTGAACAGGAAGATGAAACTGTCAGGCATTTCTTATGCGAGTGCAGGAAGTTATCGTCAATAAGAGAGTGGGTGACAACTCCTTGGAGGATGTACAATGGGTCACATATGGCTTTAGTGCTGTGAGTCTACATTCACCCTTTACAGATACAAAGGTACTGAACCCTCTCCAAACTTGTTAAGTGAAATAATTATCAATAGACAGTAACTTACCTTTATAAAGTCAGCTGAGGTAGATTCCCAAAACGAAGGCTGAAATGTTTGCACTGCCTGGTCTCCAAATATGGTCGGAGGATTAGTGACAGGTGGATCATAACCCAAACTAGCTACCAAGTATGAGGTATATAAATTAAATCCAAAGAAATCAGATGTGCCGTTTATGTAGGAGATTTCTTCTTGGGTAAATTCTGGCAATCGAGATTGATTTCTTCCTTCTGCTTTGCTTCGTTCTGCTACTCGAGATTTAACAATTTCCGGAAAGTCGCCAACATATATGGGATTGGCAAAAATACCAAACTGAAAAAAGTGATAAATTATAATATAAATCATCATCAAACAATCGTTATATTCACCATAAACTGCATTATTCTATCAGTTGCATCAATATCCTCTTTTTTGTTAGACGAAGGTATATACACATCATTATTCAGGGTGATGGACAATTTTCCTGAAAATTTCAATTTGTCGCAGTTCAACCAAAACACTCCATCAAAGTCTTAAGCTTAGAATTAACCCACGAAAAGTAATAGTCGATATAAAGATATGGGAATACATTAGGAGGTTAGAGGACACAATTGTTAACAGTTAACCTCCCGCCGCCTCCAACAGTGGCGGTGAAGGCTCTATTGAACTAACCACTCATTTTATAATGAGATCAAGCTCTATTTATTGCAGTTTCTGATAATGACAGGACACCAGCTTAAAACCTGTACCATAAACTCTGACGGCACAAAACTCATAAAATTTTATTGGTTTGATAGTTTGCGATTCACTTTTGTAAGGTGAGTGGGGTGAAGGAAGAGAAATGAAACATTTTGTTTGGTGGTACTGTGTCTGTTGTATCTATAGAGTAGAGGAAGTAACTTAGGCCTCATATGTGTCTTTCATTTGGTGGTTAAAAATGAATGTAAGGAATAGGTGTTATTTCTTATCAACCAACTATGGGTTTTCTCCAAAATATTGTTCTTCTTTTTACTCCAGTTCTCTTGAATTGTACTTGTATAGAACAGAATAAAGTCACCAGTGAAAGTTAAGTACTTTGTGTACAATTGTGCTGTTTCTAGATCACTCACAAGTAAGCTATATAATTTTTACACCACTAGCTGTGGAGTTGACAATTATTGCTTCTTCTAGCCAACTGGAAAGAATGTCTCTTTTAGTAGTTAATTTTGTTTTATTATCAACCTTGGTCAATAATGGACTAGTTAAAGTATTTTAAGAATCCAGAGATACCTATAGTTCAACAATAACTTGTGCAGCATAATTTTGTATATCCAGGAGATTGTCTTTAACGTATTTGGTGCTTGAAATCACATATTAAGATAAAATCATTAAAATGTGAATGCCATTAATTTAAAATTCAAGCTCAACCAAAAATGACTGATGACATAAGAAGGGTGAGAAAACAGTGTGGACAATGAACTTGTCAGTTAAACGACGGGGTAAACGCTTCTCGTGTTGCGTTTGTGAATGGTGTGGTGTATAAGTATAGCACAGCTGGTTGAAGATAAGATACAACTTGAAAAAAGTCCAAAAATCTATACCGTAAGGGAAACTGGAATAGAGGAGTTCAGTCTAAGGTAAGTGTGGCAAACAAAAAGTGGTTTTTTCAAGAATGACAGTTAAGGTCTACCATTCAAAACATAATATTCTGCATGTTTTTTATCATTGTGAACATCTATTTTGCTTCATTAAAATAATGAAAACACCCCCGAAGCGTATATCTTGAAATTTAAAATGTCTTTTTAGCTGAATACTCAACATATCGGTGGCCAATAGCTCTATAGGAACTCTCGGCATGTCAACATTTCATTTTTGTTATTCAGTCACTAGCTCTGTCAAATGTCAGAGAAAAAAGTAATTAGAAGAATAGAGATAGAGCTAATTAGAAATGCTACAAAAATCTAATCGAAAATGGACGTATACAATTAAACAAATATCAACAAAAATAGGAGTGTATTCATTATTTTAATAAAGCGATATAGATGTTCGCAATGATAAAAAACATGCAAAATCTTATGTTTTGAATAGTAGAACTTAACTGTCATTCTTGTCGGAAAAAACCACTTTTTGTTGGCCATACTGACCTATTGGATACTATTGGAGTGTGCCCTTGAGAACGAAAAATTGAAAACGTAGGACACTTTCATGTCAATAGTGTAAACCTGTATTTAAATATTTTATCTTGTACTTTTGTCATCCTATCAACGAAGATGAAATATTGATATTTAATTGGTAAGCATTTTTTGAAAGTTTTTTTCAAACAGTAATTGGTTCAAGATTACCTTTTTGTGATGGTCTGAATTCTTCATTATATAGATGCCAGGTCTTGGCGTGAGCTATAAGAAGATTGTAAATACAGGGGTAAATTAAAAGTGCCTCAGCATTTATATTGGGTGGAAAATATCCAAAACCATATCCTCCATAGCAAGTATGCACAGGTTCGTTAAAAGTTATCCAATATTTAACATCATCTCCAAAATAGTGAAAGCATACTCTCGAATAATTAGCAAACCATTCTGGAAGTGATTCGTTGATAAAACCACCAAGATTTTGTAGACTTTGAGGTAAATCCCAATGATACAACGTTATTACGGGTTCAATGCCATTATCTTTTAGTCTCCTTATAAAGTTTTGATAATGTGCTACAGCTACCAGATTGACTTCATTTTGAAAACCTTTCAACAAAGGAATAGATGATGATTTACGTATATTATCACATTTGAAGATGATTTTAAGAGTAAAGGAAATAACAAATGAAAATGATATTTTTTTCACCTGTTGGTAAAATCCTCGTCCAGGGAATTGAAATTCTGTAATGCTGGACGCCTAAATTTTTCAATATAGCGACATCATCTTCGACTTTATGGTACGAGTCACAAGCCACATCCCCATTCGAATGATCCTGGATCAAATTTGGATTTTTGTGAAGTGCCCTATCCCATATACTCTCCGATTTTCCATCTTCATTCCATGCACCTTTTCAAATAATTTTCTTATACAGAGTTCGACAAAAGTCCGGGACCGGACAAATATCGAAGAAAATATGAATTTTGTGAAAAATATTTTCATACCTCAAATTTAACTCCAACTTAAATTATAATTTGAAAATATTTTCTGACTTTTTTTGACCATCCTGTATTAAATTTTCGAGTAGTCCTTGAAAAGTCAGCACAGGGAGATGTAAGCCGTTTTGCCAAATATTCAACCGTTTTCACAAAACATTGACCTAAAGTTGAAAAATAGGTGATTTTTAACACCCTGTATCTCTGTGAATATTTAATTTAGGCCCCAAGTATGTGGTATCTACGAAATTATCGCTTCAAGGAGAATTGAAAATTACGAAAACATATATAGGGTGTTCTATTTGAAAAATAGTAACTTTGATACGCCACACTTTATTGGAACACCCTGTATATTCCAAAATAATTTCAAATTATAATTTAAGTTGGAGTTGAATTCATGGTATAATAATATTTTTCTATAACTGTTGAGAAATGGACCATTTTTATGTAACATTTTTGTTGAGTAACTGGTTGCATTACACAAAACAAGCCACGCCCCGTGTGTAACGATCCATTACACACGACTATCTGGCCAATCACCGTCAAAGAATGCCATTACACACGACTATGTTCGGTGTAATGTTTGAATCAGACTCCATGAAATGTCATAATTTGACTTTGACTCTTTGACAGTACCTATACCTCTACCTACCGAAGGTGATTTAGAGCTGACTTTTTGTTAGAATGGATACAGAAAGTGAAAACGAATTCAACTGCTCAAATTTCAACATCAATATTGTAAGCAATAAATGAATTTTCATTGTAGCTTTCAAAATGGAATTGTTTGACATAAAGCATTAATAAGTTTATTCAATAAAATATTCTCTAAATATCTCGTTCGTTTGAATTGATAGGTGAACACTCAGTCATAGAAAAAGTATAGTATTCTACTTTCGTGTAATGGCTATTACTCACTCGAATGATTACGACTTTATTCTCATGAGTAATAGCCATCATTACACGCTCGTTGAATAATATACTATTTTCACAAAAATCATATTTTCTTCGATATTTGTCCGGTCCCAGACTTTTGCCGAACTCTGTATATTAATAAATTGATAATTTCGAAATAATCTAAATGGTTCAAAGCCTACCTTCTACTTGATAAGCTGAAGTGGCCACACCAAACATGAAGTCCTTTGGGAATCTTTTGTTACTATAATGATGGCCTAGACTAAGATAAAAAAAAGAATTTGAAGTGGAATGTTGAAGTTTGAATGAAACTTAATATATTTGGTAATAAATTTTGAGAAAGCCAGGGAGGCGGTAACCAGGCTCATTAGTCTAATAAAAAATAAAGCTGGATATAGAGCTTTAAACATAGGCTTGTGTTTTATTTACAACCATACCTGTAATTTTGACATTACTGATGTCATTGAAGGTTTGAAAGTGTCACATTACCTACGTCTACTTCCCTCTTCCATTTCCCTCACTGATTTCCCTCACTCGTTCAATAAAGCAAAATATTCATTTGAGTAATATATTTTTCCGCAAATCGCTAGAAAATTTTGACATTCCTGTCAAAATTTCTTGAAGAAAAAGTCAGGACTTCCTTACTGTAAGGAAATGATATTTCTGAAATGATATTGTGTTCTACATAATCCATAAAACGTTTGTATGCATTTTCGTACTTTTCTCTTGATTTCTTTGGCAATAATTCTAATGAAGCAGTATTCACTGCCTCAACCAGCTCAGGGTGCTTATTCTCAACCAAGAGAAGTGAGCGTTCCTACGAGAAAATCCGCCATTGTTCCATTGAAATTTTATACGCCGTATTCTCGGCGATTCCCCTCCTATGAAATTTTGATAGAAGAGGAGCAATTTTGTTCTCCTGCTTTGAATCACACGAATCTAATATTTTCATGCGAATCGCATGCGCATAACGTATTTTACATTGATATGTCATTGAAATGTCATGAATCAAAAGTAAGATACTTTTATTTATATTTACTGTTTATGCTCAACCGTTTCTCAAAACGCCACTTAACTTTAAGTCTACTTAAATATTATTTGGTGCAAATGGCCATTAATGTACTATTAATGGCCGTTTGCACCAATAGGAGCATAAGCGAGTTTAAAATTTGGGGGTCGCTTAGTTTAAAGTTCAGTTGCACTAATGTTGTTTGCTCTGCTTCTTAGCTAAGTGTTTAATACATTTGTCAACCTCGCTATTCAAGTTGAGCTTTATTTATTTCTCTATGGTTTCTGGTGACTTTTCGTTTTTGTGGCTTGAAATAACGTAATAAAGGATGTTAAAAATCTCCACTTTGAGGATAAGTGGAAGATATGCGAGCGATTTTCTAAGCTTAGCTAGGTGCAGCCTAAAATGACAAGTTGATCATGGTGCAAAGCAAAACTTTCTTAAAGCGCCACTCAACTTTAAGTCGACTAAAATATCAATTGGTGCAAACGGCCATAAATGTGCAATAAACTCCGTTAATGACTGCTTAAAACTTCAGAGTAGCCTTAATTTGGTCAATAATTGGTGTATCAGAAACAAGCTCCCTATGAACCCAAATAAATGTAACGTAATGTCCTTCTGTCGGAAAGAAACAATTATCCGATTTGATTACACCTTGTGCAGCATTGTCCTCGACAGACCGGATGTCCTGAAAGATCTGGGTGTTTACTTTGATCAACGGTTAACTTTTGTTCCTCATATACAAAAAACGGTCTCTGCAGCATATCGGTCGCTGGGCTTCATCGTTAGAAATGCGAAATGTTTCAAAAATATCAACACATTGAATATTTTGTCCTCGGCATTCGTCAGATCGCAACTGTGTTATTTGGAGCCCGAATTATAATATTCATGTCTCCGCTTTGGAACGAGTACAAAGAAGATAATATGTACTTTAAGTCGGCTTCTTATATCTTGGACGGTCTTTATCCTGTTAGAGGCACACCACAAGAACACTTTTTTCTCGTTTTAATAGCAGTAGTTTACTTCGACGTCGCTCAATGCATTCGGTTGTGTTTTTATATAAAATTGTTAATTATATTTGATTATTTTTTTCACTTGTCAAAATCTGACATTTTGGTGGTTTTAACCAATAGCAATACATTATTCTAGCCAATCATTCGGTATTATACTGATAATTATGCTTCCTCATCGATAAAACCTTGTTTACATCGAAACGTCAAAATTTTACTTTGAATTTGTCATTATTGACAACTAAAAGCGCTTTCAAAAATCCTTTTAAATTGTTGAAAAAAATAATCTTCCCAAATACAACTCGCTCTTCAAATTTTATCACATAATTTTTTATTTTCATCACTCAAACTTGTTTATTTGAGGCAAAAACATTCAAACAAACCGAATTTAGATAAAATCACTCCTCCTAACGGAGTCGTGATTTTATCAAATCGGTTTGTTTTCATATTTTTGCCAAATAAACAAGTTTTCGTGGAAAAGAAAAAATTATCGATAAAATTTGAAGCACTCGTGGTATTACCTTTGATAATATTGTATCGTTACTGAATTTCGGAGTTCCTAGAGCAAATTCTAGAACCACTAGCCTTTTTTATGAATTACCACATAGAACAAACGTTTACAAATTTTCACCATTAAACCAGCTTTACCATTGAGTACTCCTCGATTTAGTCAAGCATTGAATAATAATGAATTATTCATAGTCAAGACTTCCCTTTCCATATAATGTTTGTGTAAGTTTCTTTTTGTGAATGCCTAGCTGTATGTGAGTGCTTACTTTTCTTTTTCCAAAAAGGGAAGTGAGTTTACTCAAATACCTAGCTTTATTGTATTATCATTACTATTTTTTTTTGTCTCTCATGTCTTATATCTGTCTTATACTGTGTTTGTCCTTATCCTGTAATTGGGCTTGCCCGAGGTTATTGTAATTGAATAATAAATAAATAAAAATGTGACCATTATGGAACTTTTCTTTTTTATCTGAAATATTGTTTTATAACATCTGTCAATTTGATGAATTTAATCAAAGCGTGTACTTTGGATCTTAAAAAGTGTGTATTGTGGGTCATCATGTATGTCTCAAAAATTTAATTCCAAATAATAATACTTGAAATATTTAACGGTGGTATTCTCGAAGTAAGCTTGTTTCCTTGGATAAAGGTTGAAGAGTTTTAAGACACCCTGAGTATTAACAATTGAAAACGGAATAAGTTAAAATAGTAGTTTGTACAACTAGTGCGCGTACAAGTTGTACACAATATTTTTTCTACAACCACATTTATTAATGAAATAATTACATTAATAAGAGTATTTTCAATGTTCGAATTGGACAACTCAAAAGATAAATTATTTCCATCTTGGTTCATGATTACTAAAATAATGCTCAATAGGTTAATGCTTCGATAATTAATAAATTAAAATAAATAATGAAATAGATAGTTTACTTACTTTTAGTTTCAATTTAAAAATTGTATACCAATTAGAAATTCAATTAAGTTGAATTGTCAAAAAAAGTTGACAGGTCATAGGTAGCTTTGTTTGACATTTCGGTGCGGAAAAGTGCCATAGCGCGTACTTTTCGCATTACTTCTACAACGGTCATCAAAAGTATTGAGAAAAGGCCTGCTTTGCGTATAAAAGTGTGTGTAGAAAAGCGTGTTTTGCATAGTGGTTGTAGGAAAAAATACTTACCAGCCATTTACTAATAATAGCAGTATATATCTCATTTTGAATCACTCCAATATTATGATGTGAAAAGTTCAAATCATCCGTCGCGTCTGATTTGAGGTATAACTTAGACGTGAACTGGCATATTTGTAAAGAATGAATTTATAAGTGAGTATTTTTATAGATGTTTGTTAGTTTCTTATCGGCAATAATGGCCTTGTGTATTGGAGGTTTGAATTATCCGATACATCGACGGAATATCCTTGAATTGTAATTATTAAAAGCTGATAATCGGAATAAGGATTGGGACTCATTTTGAGGAAATATTTTCATATGGTTTAATCAGCTCGTTAACAATGTTGCAGATTTATTGTACGTTTTTTATCATTGAATTATTTTGATCTTGACTACAGCTTACAGAGAAAAAACACAGCTATAGCTACAAATACAGGATATTAAATTGTTTCGTGAATATTTTCGATAATAATAATAGTACATTGTTTACCGGGTAGGAAAAGCTTAACATTCCTGGACGACTGTGAATATTGCTAAGTCGAGGCGCAAGCCGAGACTTAGCAGCACAGAGTCCAGGAATGTGGCTTTTCCTACGAGGTAAACATACTATTTTTCCGCAAATCGTTTAAAGTTCGACAGATATTGATTGATTAAAAAAAAAACGCGATAATTTTATTCCCAAATAAATGGTGCTTTGAAATTCCTAATAAAATTACTTGGGTTACTATGGAAACGTATTGAGGTTGAATTGTCAAACTTGACGCTTATAAATTTAATTGCTGGTGTTCTCGAAAGTAAAATGATAATTGATGATGAAATTTCCATTCCTGGGACTCCTCCAGAGCTGGTTGAGGCAGTGAATACTGCTTCATTAGAATTATTGCCAAATAAGTCAAGAGAAAAGTACGAAAATACATACAGACATTTTATGGATTGTGTAGAACACTAACAACTGTACGGAAATATCATTTCCTCACAGTAAGGAAATGACATTTCCTTACAGTAAGGAAGTCCTGACTTTTTTTTCAAGAAATTTTGACAGGAATGTCAAAATTTCCTAGCGATTTGCGGAAAAGAATGTTTCTTTATTTGTGATTTCATAGCTCAATCGGTTTTCAAACATTATTTAAACTTCATTCTTCAAAAAAAAAATAGTATTATGTAGATATTTATGTTTTGCCTATACTAGCAGTAGAATTAACAATTATTGCTTTTTCTAGCCAACTGAGACTTTCTTTATTGGTGGTTAATATTTTGTTCCATTATTAACCTAGGTCAATAATGAGAAAATTCAAATATTTTGAGAATTCAAAAACTTGTACAACATACCTAGGAGATTGTGTTTAACATATTTGCTTCTTGAAATTACCTATCAAGATAAAATTATTTGAATAGAAATGCCCTTAGCTTAAGACCGTTTGCACCAATTGATATATGTCAATGTTTTTCCTTTTTTTGAGGTTTCCGTTTCCTCTCTTCCAAAAATTTTTTTTAATTTTTGAAAAAGGATGTTTATGGATTATGATTTGGAAGTATTGGATATTCTCGAAAATTGATTTCCAAGAAGACGGTACAACCGTAATAACTATTATGAAGAATTAGATAAAAATATTAGCAATTCTTTTTCCTGAACCATAAAATTTGCCGATCTGATTTTTTTATTTTTCACTGCCTTTTCCAATATAAACAATTTTTTTATTTAAAAAACTACAATAAAATCCTATGATTTTCAAAGAATTGACTTTTAACAGGGTTTAATACGTTATTTTAAACCACAAAAACGAAAAGTCACCAGAAATCATAGAGAAATAAATCAAACTCAACTCAAATAGCGAGGTTGACAAATGTATTAAACACTTAGCTGAGAAGCAGAGCAATAACATTGGTACAGCTTAACTATAACTGAACGACCCTTATTGGTGCAAACGGTCATTAGTATCGACGACGCGGGGTGAACGCTTCTCGTAGTGCGTTTGTGAGTTATTTGCAATTTTCAACTTAAATTTGGATTTGGTGAAGACATTTATAAACCTTGCACCTTATACCTAATAATTTTGGTGCTCTGATAATAATAGTCTTCACCACCTCGGTGTATAATATACTATTATATATCAACTATGTTTCCTAGTTAATTTAAATAGTACGCTATTCATATTATGCATATTCATGTCATTGTGATAAAGTACTTATAAGTTATGCTTATGTCAGGTATAGTTTATTATGAATCGAATAATATATTGTATAATAATTTATTTTTTCTCCAATTGGCAGCAAATATTAATTTTGCTGACACATATCAATTATAGTCCAGGGTAGAAGCCTTTAAAAATAATGAAAAGTGAATTATAATAGAATGAAACCCATTAGAAAAGGAGGGAAATATGATAAAAATGAAAGGAAAAATAATTTACGGCGATCTGAGGTTGGGAAGGGGATGGGGGTGAGTTTTTAAGGGTAAAAAACGGTTTTTCTCGATTTCCAGCAAAACTAAAAGTCCTATCGAAAAAAGTCAAATGGAAAAGTTGTAGATAATAAAAAGATCTAAAACTTTTGGATCCACACTTTTTTCACATAACCTCAAAATTTATGTGAAAAATTCAAAAAACCAAGTTTTTGGTTTTTTATTTTTATCTTTTACAAAAATTTTTTTTTTCAACGAAATTTTGTGAAAACTTACCTTTTTATGTCCCAAATACGCTGTAATTTATTTAATTAAAAATATTTATTTTTTCACCTTATTTTGAATTAATATCGAAAAAACACCCTAATTTTCAATCGAAAATTCACCCGTCAAAATATCAGCTTTTTTCAAAAAGTTGGTGTGGTTTCTGTTCGTTGAAATCTCTACTTTCCGATGGTGAAAAAAAAATTATATGTTACTATGGTGAATCTTCTCAGAAAACGCAAAAATTAAAAAAACTCGAATCCGTTTTTTGAATCATTATGTAAAATTTTGAGCAGTTTATTAAAATTTACACTTTAATTACTAGAAAAACGTAAGATTATAACATGAAATCTTACATTTTCCTAGATTATAACATGAAATCTTACATTTTTCTAGTAATTAATGTGAAAATTTTAATAAATTGCTCAAAATTTTACATAATGATTCAAAAAACGGATTCGAGTTTTTTTAATTTTTGCGTTTTCTGAGAAGATTTACCATAGTAACATATATTTTTTTTTCACCATCGGAAAGTAGAGATTTCAACGAACAGAAACCACACCAACTTTTTGAAAAAAGCTGATATTTTGACGGGTGAATTTTCGATTGAAAATTAGGGTGTTTTTTCGATATTAATTCAAAATAAGGTGAAAAAATAAATATTTTTAATTAAATAAATTACAGCGTATTTGGGACATAAAAAGGTAAGTTTTCACAAAATTTCGTTGAAAAAAAAAATTTTTGTAAAAGATAAAAATAAAAAACCAAAAACTTGGTTTTTTGAATTTTTCACATAAATTTTGAGGTTATGTGAAAAAAGTGTGGATACAAAAGTTTTAGATCTTTTTATTATCTACAACTTTTCCATTTGACTTTTTTCGATAGGACTTTTAGTTTTGCTGGAAATCGAGAAAAACCGTTTTTTACCCTTAAAAACTCACCCCCATCCCCTTCCCAACCTCAGATCGCCCGTAAATTATTTTTCCTTTCATTTTTATCATATTCCCCTCCTTTTCTAATGGGTTTCATCCTATTATGATTTTTTTTGGTTTTAAAAATTATCGACCCTGGACTATTAGCAAAGTCTAGGCCTAGGCTTAGCTGAATTCAGCCTCGGCAGTCAATCTGCCTTTGCTGCCTAGTTAAACAAATAACTACTGTACGTTGAGTATTGCGTATTTGGCCTTTTCGTGCATATTTAGTCTTGTTCTCAGTCTTGCTAGTCTAAGGAAAGTCTTGGTCTTGCGAAAAACGTTGGACCAGAACCAATTTGCTCATCACTAGTGAAAAGAAATCTCTGGAAAAAGCTAGATTCACCGCTAAAAAGAAAATGTTGTCCTAGTGTTTCTGTATCGATAAAGATTTCAGATATAATTTTTTTCGTTGATATTAGTTATTTATGCAACAAGTGCAAAAAACACGTTATGCAAGAGTTGCATACAGTATTTTTTCTATATTCATGCAAAAACTGGAAAATTAGAATATAATATGTTGGGAGCCTAACCTTACCTAATCAAACTCAAACCGTTCTTCTTTTTTTGTATCTTTATGGCCTCCACCTTGTCAGTACTCAATCAAGCTGGTTTTCGCCTTGACCATTTAAATTTTAAATAATTAAAGATTTTTGCAATCATTGTAACTCGTTTAGACTAAGTAGTAAGATATACATATTTTATTGTTGTATTAAAGCTGGATCAGACACTTGCTCTGGATTTTTATTTTATTTAAATGTTCATGTTTGTCATAAATCATCACAACTGACACAAGAATGACAGATGAGTGCAACAAATATTTTGTTGCACTAGTGCAAAAAAGAACCACTTTTTCATTTAAATGTGTTTCACAAAAGTGTTGTTTTTTGCATGAATGTAGAAAAAAATATTCACAACTATGAAATTTTTGTTTGATCTTAATAAGTATGTCACTTATTGGAGAAATCAGCATTTACTATTTACTTACTTTAGATTTTAAATAGCGTCCAATGGAAAATAAGGATTGAAAATACAGGAATTTTTTGGATTATAAGAAATTTGGAACTAGCTGTTATGAAAAATTGAAAAAAATTGTGCTCTATGTAAAAGTCCAAAGTATAGGACCAAATTCAGGAAAATATTCAAGAGATGGGGTGAATTGAATGTAGAGGTTAATTTGAAGAGCTAATGATTGAAATAATAGTAAAATGTCAGTTCATTCCACAGGCATATAGTATATTTTTATCACATTGATAGCTAAAGAGTTCATCATAAATTTGAAAACATGTATGAAATACTTCAGGGTGATTCAAAGAATTAAACAGAATTGTAAGCGCTATTAATTGTACTTTATGTAAATGAGTGTTCAGCTAGTAACTTTCGATAGATTCTTTCTGTATAGTGAACCGCAGGCAGCGAGAACAATAGAACCCTAATACCGTTACCATTCAAATATACAGCGTTACTGAAAAGTCTCATACCAAGGGATTTATCTTTGAAACGGATGCAGAGAAAGTTCTGAAATTCTAGAACGATGCATGAGACTCTGAGATTCTGCATATTTTAGAGCAAATGTCAAATGTTTTTGACGTCAGTGTTTACCGTACGGCCGCCATCTTGAATTTTTTCAAATTACAACCTAGGTCATGTGACCCATCACAAGAAGCTTATTTTTTTCCTCTTTCCAAAAATAGTCCCAATGGATAACTTGACTCAGATATTATGATGGAAATTATTTAGTATACGAATGATTTGTAACGTGGAAGCAACCCTACTAACAGGCTTAACTGGGATAAAGAAAAAACTTCCTCAAGCTCTCTTCATAAACTGCCAATACGTAAACAAGGAATCAATAAAGTAGGTTGTCATCCAATCAAGGCGTAAGATGCGGATCCTATATGGGGGTGTTAAGTATCCCACGTTTTAATATCCTACTTTTTGTCCATATTTATTCTCTGGATAATTGAGATACAATTGATTTATTTTATTCTACCTCAATTCCAATGTTTATTGCGGCTTTAGAGTCTCTTACTCGAAATCGCGCTATCAATATGATAAAAATATATTATAATTTGAAAAATTTCAATAGGTATTTGGTATTAAAAATGTGTCAAGTGATGAAAAATTTAGATCAACAGTCGAAATAGCGGTTTTTTTGGTCCATCCGGTAAAATAACGTGCATATTGAATTTTTTCCACATTGAATTAAAAGTTAAAATAATCGGAGGAAATTATGGAAAAACCGTATTATGACTAAGCTCCTTTGTTCGAGCCCATACAAAGTAAATTTTCAACAATCGCCAGCATCCTTAAATGATAATGAACCGGAATAAAAAAAACGATAAGAGTTTATCTAAATTACTTGAAAACAACAAATCCAAATCTTCAAAACTGAATAAATCAGGAATTCATTAATTAAAATGTTGTAGTTACAACTGTAACAATATTTATCTACAACTGTCATGTAACGAGTACGATTTGAACTATTTTTAGTGTCATAATGACGTATATTACGGCACTAGTGCGTTTTTGATTACATTACCGCACTAGAAATCTAGAAACATATTAGTACCAGAATTAAATATTCAAAATAACCTCGAAAATAACATTGGAAGCTGCATTTTCAATTTCCGAAAGGAGATTGTCTTCGCTTGAACTCATTTTTATAGATTTTTGTTCATTCAAATTTGAAAATTTGATGACATAACTAATTTATTTTATTTCCACATCCTTGTTAGTCTTTGATGATATGGTCACAAAATATAATACACAGTACCTTATGTTTGCAGTCAATATTATTAAAAATACGTTGGATTGGAATTTTCTTAAAATTTTATAATATAGGTAGGTACTGTTGATAATACTAATAAACAGTTGTAGATGAAATTTTGAACGTAACACGTGTGATAGGAATTATTAACGCACTTATGTGATTAGACGACTCGGCCTACCCATATCCTACTAATTACGTATATAACTATTATATAGGTAGAACTTTTAGGAATTTCAAAACTAGAATTTCAGAACACAAACGTAGTAGCTATGTCGACCAAAAATCAGATTCCAGCTACTCAAATCATTTATTAGCAAACCAACACTCTTTCGATTCAAATTTTGAAATATTGCATATAGAACCTATGTCCTTGAAATTAAATTTTTCAGTAGCCCATGAGATAAATAAAAAAATATTCAGATAATTAGATATCAACAATTCTCCCTTATTAAACCTTTTCACCTAGTAAGATTCCAGTAGGATTGTTGTAAATGAGTTCCGAGGTAAACTTGTTAAATACATACTTTAGTCAACACCATATTTAGGAACATTTTTCTTTCCCTTTTTTATTTTATTTCCATGTAAATACATCATAATTTTATCGTAAATATTCGTATAACTTAGTATTAAAGGCACTGTATAAATCGAAAATGTCTTTTTATACCTCCATTTGTTTGATTAAGCGTAAAGAGTCACAACCTTAGTTTAGTTTAGTTTAAATATTCTGTAGATTTTAACAAATTAAAATCGTTTCATTCCATTATTTAGTATGGATCTACACCAAATAAAAGCCTCATTTATTCAATTTTAAAAAATGTTGATTTTGGCCTCCCTCTTTTTCTTTTGCCACTTGGCTTCCACTCAGTCATCGCATAAATTGTGCTATTTGTTCCTGGTCTCCAGACATGTTCCAGCCATTTTAACCTTTGCTCTTTTATTACACTTATGATGTTCCTCTGCATGTCTTTTTCCAGCTCTTCTCCTATATTCAATTTGAGCTATTTTCTTGGATCCCAATTGTAAAAAATATTCATATCAAAATTTTACAGTACCTACCAAAATTTTCGAAATCTGAAAACACTAACGCAAAAATTATTTAAATTATTCAAAAATTAAAGCTTGAATTTCTTTTTCAGATATCGCATCACGTCATCTTATAGATTATCAAATTCCTCACAATTTTAATATTCACAGTTTTTTTGTACAATCAAATTTCAAAAAGTTTTGAACGAAAGACTGTTGCATTTCACTTGTTCCAAGCTTTGCTTGCAAGCTGCATCGCAAGCTCGAGCGGAATCTTGTCACAAATCTAGGAAGTAGTCTATACTTTGTATACTTTCGTTTAAAAAAGTAAAATCTCGGATATTTTTCACTGTACATCACTATACAGGGTGTCCCACGACGAGTGAAAACTATCTGTATATGGCAAAATACTAGTAAAATCATGAAAATTTCTACGTTTGGGTTTTCAGATACGATCTTTTCAACTAAAATATTTTCAAAGATGACCGACTTACGGTTCTACCGGAAGTCGACTGTAACTTTGTTATTTTAAATGGAACACCCTGTATATTAATACATTTTTGAAATCTACGTAATATTTTAGTATACTTTTGTCTAAGAATTTTTTTCGAAAAATGCACACTTTTTGAGTTATTGATTTTTTTGTAAAGAATTTGACCGTTGAAGACCCTTATAAATTATTTTTTTACGAGGGGACCCTTGAAGATAGGAAAGTGGCTTCTCTTCGGTTGCCTTAAGCAAGGTCAAACGTATTCGAATCTATGTTGAAAAATTTTTCATGTTATACAAGGTGTGTATAAAAAGTGTTCAAAGTTTAACTTCATAAATATCAAATTTCTTCATTTTTTTAAATAGAACCACCCTGTTTTTCTATTTTAATGCTTTCAGGGGAAAAAAATAAGGAAGTTCATGTATACTTTCCTATACCTAAACCTTACCGTTATCCAGATATTAAATATTTTCTGTAAATTTTTAGAGATGCAGGTGTGGTCTAAATTTTAATACAAGCACTAAGAAATAAAAATTATTATGTGAATTTACTTTTAATACATGGTAAATATGACAAAGTTTTTACAAGAACATTTATGTGCTTTATTTGAGTAAGATATCCAGATTGACCGCGATCGAAATCGCACATTGTTAAAAGAATACTTAACTATTTGAAGCTATTCGGTTCATTTTAAGCAAAAGTTAATCGAGTTAAACCATTTGTGAGAATAATAAGATACGCTACAAAATTTTATGGAAAATTAAAAGCCAAAGGAAAATAGTCTGATGTTTTGAAATAAATGTTCAAAATTGCTCCCTTGAACTTCAATGCATTTTTCAACCCTTCTTAGTATACCTTCATTCGTCGCACGGCTAATCAACATCTCAGAAAGGGAATTGATTCAAACTCTTAGCTCACAATCTTCTCTAGATGTTAACTAATGTCAGTTAAATAAGTGTCATTTATTACAAAGCCTACTAAAAGTATACATGAAACTTGTTTAAAAATATAATAACAATGTAAAACCTCAAATATCTCGGAAACGACTAAAAGTTGGAATATGATTAATAAAAACAATTTGATTTGATTTTTTTTAGACAGATGAAGAAAAAGACTTTTTTATTTCTTAGTGCTTGTATCAAAATTTAGACCACACCTGCATCTCTAAAAATTTACAGAAAACATTTAATATCTGGATAACGGTAAGGTTTAGGTATAGAAAAGTATACATGAACTTGCCTATTTTTTCCTCCTGAATGCATTGAAATAGAAAAAAACAGGGTGGTTGTATTTAAAAAAAATGAAGAAATTTGATATTTATGAAGTTAAACTTTGAACACTTTTTATACACACCCTGTATAAAATAAAAAATTTGTCAACATAGATTCGAATACGTTCGACCTTGCTTAAGGCAACCGAAGTGAAACCATTTTCATATCTTCAAGGGTCCCCTCGTAAAAAAATAATTTATAAGGGTCTTCAACGGTCAAATTTTCTACAAAAAAATCAATAACTCAAAAAGTGTGCATTTTTCGAAAAAAATTTTTAGACAAAAGTATACTAAAATATTACGTAG
This sequence comes from Galerucella nymphaeae, assembly GCA_963978555.1. NCBI lineage: Eukaryota > Metazoa > Arthropoda > Insecta > Coleoptera > Chrysomelidae > Galerucella > Galerucella nymphaeae. The sequence goes on along the minus strand of OZ021705.1, from coordinate 3,727,871 downwards.
ATTTCAAAAATGTATTAATATACAGGGTGTTCCATTTAAAATAACAAAGTTACAGTCGACTTCCGGTAGAACCGGAAGTCGGCCATCTTTGAAAATATTTTAGTTGAAAAGATCGTATCCGAAAACCCAAACGTAGAAATTTTCATAATTTTACTATAAGTATTTTGCCATATACAGATAGTTTTCACTCGTCGTGGGACACCCTGTATAGCTGTCTCAAATTAATTAAATTGAATAAAAAAAAAACGTCAATTATAACTTCCAAGAGAAATTGTATATTTATCAATAATTGATTCTGAAAATTTTAAGCTGTGGCTCGGATTTATATATATTTTTTTTTCGAAAAAAGAAATTTATTTACAAGTTTTAAATCATGTCGAGCATTCTTCTACAAGACATCTCGTTTCGATCACCTGTTTATAAAAGCTCGCTGACGGCCTTGCCTTCCTTGTTCTATTTTCACTGCTGAAATCCACTTCGTAAAGTCCAAATTTCTGACTAAAAAAAATGTAAGTAGATGAATTATTTGAGATGTTGCTTAACAGATTATGGAGCCTATTCTGTAACTCTTTTTTTCTATGACTGTTGAGAAATGGACCCTTTTGATGTAACATTTTTGTTGAGTAACTGGATGCATTACACAAAACAAGCCACGCCCCGTGTGTAATGATCCATTACACACGACTATCTGGCCAATCACCGTCAAAGAATGCCATTACACACGACTATGTTCGGTGTAATGTTTGAATCAGACTCGCTATGAAATGTCATAATTTGACTTTGACAGTACCTATACCTACCTACCGAAGGTGATTTAGAGCTGAATTTTCATTAGAATGGATACAGAAAGTGAAAACGAATTCAACTGCTCAAATTTCACCATCAATATTGTAAGCAATAAATGAATATTCATTGTAGCTTCCAAAATGGAATTATTTGACATAAAGCATTGGGTTTATTCAATAAAATATTCTCTAAATATCTCGTTCGTTTGAATTGATAGGTGAACACTCAGTCATAGAAAAAGTATAGTATTCTACTTTCGTGTAATGGCTATTACTCACTCGAATGATTACGACGTTCGCCTGTGGCTCACGTCGCAAACTTCATTCTCATGAGTAATAGCCATCATTACACGCTCGTTGAATAATATACTATTCTTAAATTTAGGGCTGTTAAAAATTTAACTGGCGCTAAAATCGAATCGGTATTGTCTAACCACATTCCCTTAAAATTCTAAGGATTCTTTATTTTTAAAGGGATGTTGAAAGGATGTTTTTAAATAAGTAACTTACCTGTAGCCTGAAGCCCATTCAAAATTATCCATGACACTCCAGACAGTATAACCAAAAACGTTTATATTTTCATCAATCATGCTCCTGATTTCACTCAAGTAACCCTACAAATGAAGAAATTATTCAAATCTAGACATTGTGTTATTATTTATACTATAGGGATTCCTGTACAAAACTGTCAAGCTCGAGGTAATTTTTTTACCAAATAGCGTTCATAAAAAATAATAACAAATTTGGAAAGGTCGTTGAAAAATAAGTCTCAATGCAATTTTCTTATATCCGTTCTGGTTCAATGAAAAAATGGATATTTATGTTTCAAAATGAAATATTTGTCATTTTGTTTTTAGTTTAGTTTATAAAAAGAAAAATATTTCATCTCAGCGGACAACCGATCCACCATACTACAAGTTTAACTTTTAAATTATCCCGTGCACTACCAAGTCAGCCATCAAATAAGCAATAGTGATATTAAAATTGAGTCCAACTTTTTGAAGCATGAATATCAATTTTTTTATTGAACCAGAACAATTTAAGAAAATTTAAAGTGCATTTGAACTTAATTTTCAACGTCCTTTCCAAATCTAATAATAATAATAATCGTCTTCATTAATATACATATAAATTATAATATATTAGATGCAAGGCGAAGTTCAACGTTTACCGCGTTAAAAAAAACGCTGTGAAGCTTGCTCTTCCACTTAACATGCGTAAGGCCATCAATTCCTCCCACAATCCTAAACCCAATTAATTCTGATGATCAAACAAGTATTTCCGAATAGACTCTTTGAATTTTCTAAAATGCTGATAATTGATTTCCATTGGAAGAAGAAGCCAATTTGATATCTAAAAGACCGTCGAGAAATTTCCAATTTAAAGGGAGGTATAGTAATTACCCCTTTCTTGTTAATATTAATGTTATGAACGTCCGTCCTGAAGAAGATTTTTCTATATAAGTATGATGGGTGATGTGATAATAATTGATGATATAGTTGATCAGTCAATATAAAAGTACCTATATATTACGTAAATAGTGATATAATAGTATATTATTAAACGAGCATTTTATGATAGCCATAATTCACGATGGGAAACGTTTGCGTCACGAGCCTCAGGCGAGGGGCGCAAGTCATCCGAATGAATTATGGCCATAAATTGCGAGTAGAATACTATACTTTGTCCACGACACTTAATTTCTTTATTAAATAAAAGTCAGTAACGATTTGGCATATTACTAACCTCAAAATGTTGTGGCAGCTACAAAATACACGGATTAAATAGCTTATCTCATATTGTACCCCCATCTCTAGTCGTGAATTATGGTTCATAATACACTGTAGTGTATTATGGAAATTTTTTTCTGAAATATATCGTATCGATAAAATATTGTAATTTTCAGTATTGATACTTTTCATAACGATATTTTCTAATATTAAGTATTTTAAAACAATATATTTATAACGGTACGTTGTATTGATACTTTACACAGTATCGCCCATCTCTATATATGTCAAATTATATTTTTAGGTAGCTGTCAGAACATTTTGAGGTCAGTAATACCAAATCGTTACTGACTTTTATTTAATAAAAGAAATTAATGGTCGTGGACAAAGTATAGTATTTTACTCGCAATTTATGGCCAATATTCACTCGGCTGACTTGCGCCCCTCGCCTGCAGCTCGTGACGCAAACGTCACCCGTCGTGAATATTGGCTATCATAAATTGCTCGTTTAATAATATACTATTGTTAGGAGGTAAAATATTGACTTATTATTAGGTGGTCTTGGACAAAACAATAAATCTGATCAGCTAGTAAATAGCTGGTGTAAAGACCGTCCACTGGAGGTGAAAAATTAAAAGAAGTGACGTAATATCAAATATTTTCGGAGCTAGTGTGACCAGCATTTAATAATACACGATGTAAAATGTTTGGTAGATACTAACGCCGGTCTAATCTCACATATTCTTCCACCAAAATTCATTCTTTCTTTCTACTTTTGCTCATTTGACAAAAAGCTAGAAGACTCTTTAAAATCGCAATAAATTTCGTGGGAGTTGCTTGAAGTACACAAGCTAGAAAAAAGCGAAAAAAACTGGATCTTGGACGCCTCTGGAAAAGCTGAATTTTTTGTGAAGACTTCAAACAAACACTTGCAGGTGTTTTAAGGTCCGAGCTTGAAATATAAAGCGACTAGGAATATTCTCGCGAAGCTTCTACAGAAAATATTTTCCCAAGATTTCAATCGGAACATAGACCAGCTTAAAGACATACAGGCTTGACGACTTCTACAATTACGGAGCTAGCCAAACGTTACACCCATGCTCAAGCCCTTGAGAGATGGGAGGAATCAAAGGATGCAGTCTTGCCAGGATCATCCTAGACGATCCTGGGAAGCTGGCGTCGAAGAAATATTTGGCGATGACCAGGAAAAAACTAAATTTAACAGTAGGATTACTGACTGGACACTGTCAACTAAGGAAACACCTCTATACTATGGAGCTGGTAGACACAGCTCTATACAGGATGAGTGAACAGGTAGATGAAAACTGTCAGGCATGTCTTATGCGAGTGTCCAAAGTTATCGTCGATACTTTACAGATACAGAGACCTAGTTTTTAAGAATTCCAGAAACGCGTGTTGATTATATTCGAAGTGATTTTATATAACTGATTATTTTCAAAAGAGACATTTCGACTGATATGGAATTGAATACTTATTGATCTTAGCCTGTCGTACTCTTATATAATATATCCTCCTATCGTCTTTTTCATTTCCACTACTGGGATAACCATTTTCTGTGATAATTATTCGAGGACTATCGTAACGATCATTTATCCATCTCAGCAAAGACACTACTGTCCATGGGACTACCTGTAACAAATAAATTGGAATATAAAATAAGATCATAAGCGTAGTGATAGAGAATTTGTACTTTCAGAATTAGCTGAAGATTATCCAGACGAAATGATTTCGGTACCTATGGAACTTTTGGAAAACACTGAAATATTTGAAACAAGATAATATTCATTCTTTATTTCAGGGATAAAGTTCTGCTTCATATTTTATTTATTTACTCAATGGAAGAACCTCTCTTGATCGAGCAGTCAAGTTTACATATGTTAGGTTAGGTGTGTGGTGAGTGGGTTTATAAGGACCTCCACTGCGACTCGCATAAGTCTATTGGGGCTCACACGTATATAGATTTCACCAACCAAATTCAGCTTCTTAACAAAGCCGATTAGTTTGTTTGGTGAATGATATTACACGTCCGAGAGCGAGCGACAGACACTGCCAAACATCAAATACCTGATTCAAGCCGCGGCCGGGCAGGCACAAATTATGTGCTCTGCTATTTCATCATCTTCCAGAAAAAGACGGCAAGTCGTATCTTCAGACAGTCCAAGTTTTAACATATGATGATTCAGATGACAGTTGCCTGTTGAAAGGCATGTTAAACAACGTAGGTCATGTTCGCTATACTTTAACATTTACTTGGAGACATTCTTCGAATGATTTATAAAAGCCTTCGAATGAACCAATCTTGGTAAATTATGCCAGAAGTCTAAATCTCTTATTGCTGTCCAGGTATTTAGTGTTTGTTTGGCAAAACTTATTGCGACGCCAACAGTAGGTTCTGGTCCGATAGAATCCCGTGCAAGAGAGTCTGCTTTCTCGTTTACATCCATGCCACCATGGATTCAGACCAGCAATACTTTATTGATTTCTGACCGTATTCCTTCTACACTTTCACTAGTATGTAGTTTTTTTGAATAAATGAATGGAGTACCCCAGACTGATACGTAAATAGCTGAAGGAAGGAAAACCTGTTGTCACATAAAGTGCTAATTTTCTGGGAAAAACAAATTCAAAACCGTGGTTTGACGTAATTTGTAAGCAAGCGAAGCAACAAATTACAAATATACCTTAAGATATGCAAGAAAGATAACTTTGGAATTCAAAGTGAAAATGTTTACATGGAATAAAAATGTTAGAATTTTGTTGGAAACTAAGGGGAAAACTATGAAAATAAAAACCGCAACAATATGTAACAATATAAACCCTAAGGAATTCTGGAATTCAGTAAACAGTAAACACTATAAGGTTAATTATGTACGAAAATCCCTTCCTGTATAGATTTTACTTTTTTAAACGAAAATACTACTTTCCTAGATTTGTGAGAAGATTCAGCTCGAGCTTGCGATGCAGCTTGCAAGCATACCTTAGGGCACCTGAAATGCAATACTTTTTTGCTTATAACTTTTTTAAATTTGATTGTAAAAGGAATTTTATACCCTATACGATGACGTGATGCGATGATAAAAAAAAATTTTTTAGACCATAATTTTTGAAAAAAATGGAATTAATTCCTTCAAAATGATTTTCAAGCCATAAACAATTAGAATAACAATTACGACTATCTATTACATGAAAATATAGTTTCTAACCTTTGTGAATGTGGTTGAAGTATTTTCCCAAGTGCTCGGTTGATATCCATTTGCTGATTGATCTTGCCATTTACTTGGAGGATCGGAAATTGGGGGATCTTCCATGTTCTCTACCACCGTTCCTGTGTATACATTCAACCCAAAGAAATCACTTGTACCCTTGATGTAAGCAATTTCCTCTTGTGTAAACTCTGGCAATCGTGATTGGCTTCTTCCTTCTGCTCTGCTACGTTGCGCAACTCGAGACTTCACAATCTCTGGGTAATCACCATTATAAATTGCATTTGCATAAATGCCAAGCTAAAAAAAACATAGATAGTCATAGGGCCAATAAAATAATTCAAAACAACAAGTTAAAGAGATATGGATTAATTGGATATAGTAGTTGTCAGCCAATGTGTGCAGTTTTTTCATTTAAATTGTATTTTGAGGTTATAAATTATACGGAGTATATAACTGTTCATAACGGATACAGATGCTCAAACTTTAGACAAGAGACCAAGGCTGTATGTATTTTTGGGGTAACATTCACTGAGACCTGAAAGATCTATTGTGCCCACTTACATCTACTTAGTTTCGGAGGAAAGTCTCTGAAACTAGTAGCTCCTTTAGTCCTATTTCCCGGAGTAATTTCAGGACATTTGCAGGCTTCAACTTCGGTAAATGTTCCTCTTCTATCCAGTAATCTCCCAGGTACTGTGCTCTAGGATTCTGGAGTGGTGTGCAGTTGGAAAGTATGTGGATGGAGGTTTCTTCTTCCATGCCACAATATCTGCATTCTTCTTCCTCCACAATTTGAGCTTTTGCTGGTGCCCATTCAGGCGACAATGTCCCGTTAGGATCCCTGTTAAAACTCTTAGCGCAGTTTCACTTTGACTTATGCATTCATTTCTATTCCATTGTGTCCTGGAATCCATACTGAGGTGACTGTATTATTCTTGCAACCAGAGGCAACTTTTTCAAGTAGTTTTTCTCATTTTTTCCTTGTCGTACTAGTGTTAATCATGTGTCTCCAACAAATTTTCGAGTGGGGAATGGGAAAAAATACCAGCGTGGTTCAAACAGGACTGGCTGGTATCTCAATTGCAACAAAAGAGCTAACTAGAAAAAGAATTTCTTTTAGTACTCAGTGACACCTACAGTCTGACGACTTCAACAATTGCGGAACTAGCCAAAAGTTACACCCATCTGTATCTGTAGAGTAGGGAGGGTGAGTGTAGGCTCACAGCACTTAGGCCACATATGACCCATTGTACATCCTCCCGAGGAGTTGTCCTCCTAGGTCATCGTCCATCCTGTCCTTCCCAGGAAGGTGAACAGGTCACCAGGAGACATCTCCTTTATATCGGCAGGTGTAGGCCAAGACTCACCGAACACACGCTCTCTTATTGACGATAACTCCGGACACTCGCATAGGACATGCCTGACAGTCTCATCTTCCTGTTCACACATCCTACATATAGGTGTGTCCACTAACCCCATAGTATGGAGGTGTTTCCTTAGTTGACAGTGGCCAGTCAGAAATCCCACTGTTATACGTAGGTTTTTCCTGTTCATCGCCAAATATTTCTTCGGCATCAGCTTCCCAGGGTCGCCCAGGGTGATCCTGGCAAAACTGCATCCTTTGATTCCCTCCCATCTCTCAAGAGATGTAACGATGGGTGTAACGTTTGGCTAGTTCCGCAATTGTAGAAGTGGCACTCTAGTACTAGTCTCGATAAAACACGTTGTCTGTTCAAGGCTAATAGGGCTTGTCTACTATCAGTGCAGATTATTATGTTTTTGTCAGAAATTCCTTTTCTGGTTAGTTCTTTTGTGGCAATTGAGATACCAGCCAGTTCTGTTTTAACCACGCTGGTATTGTTTCCCATTCCCCACTTAATCCTTAGGCTTAGTGCTCTCGAGTAAACTCCACTTCCTCCCATGCTCAATCTCTTAAGAGATAGGAATGAATTAAAGGATGCAGTCTTGCCAGGATCACCCTGGGCGACCCTGGGAAGTTGGCGATTACCAGGAAAAACCTACTTTGAACAGGAAGATGAAACTGTCAGGCATATCTTATGCGAGTGTCCGTTATCGACAATAAGAGAGTGTGTGTTCGGTGAGTCTTGGCCTACACCTGTCGATATAAAGGAGATGTCTCCTAGTGACTTGTCCACCTTTCTGGGAAGATCTTGAATTTTGCTTTTTAAAAAGAAGACAAGTAACTAAGAAGCAACAACTGATGATTAAATAATAAATTCTAATTAATAATTGATAAATTTAGGAGTGATACTAACAGTGAATTGCTGCATTCTCTCAGCTGCTTCTACATCTTCGTCAGACTCGGATGCTGGTATGTAAGCAGATGTGTCCAAAGTTATGGCTATTTGACCTATAATGTAAATAAAGTAAATAAGAAAATTTATCAAATAATATTAGAGAATAGTCTACCGTTTTGAGTAGGCCTGAATTCTTCATCGTATATGTGCCAAGCTTTAGCATGAGCTTTCAGAAGATTATGGACACATTGGTATTCCAGAAGTGCTTCAGATTTGATAGTTGGTGGAAAATATCCGTAACCGTATCCTCCTGTACAAACTTGCTGAGGTTCATTCATGGTAATCCAATATTTAACATCATTTCCAAATAAAGAGAAGCAAACTTTTGCATAGTCTGCGTACCAATCAACAATGGATTCGTTAACAAAACCTCCCATCTCTTGTAAATTTTGAGGTAAATCCCAGTGATAAACAGTCACAAATGGTTCAATTCCATTTTCTTTTAGCTTGGTAATCAAGCTCTGGTAGTATTCAACTGCTGCAACGTTTATACTATCCGGAAAACCTGCAAATCGTGAAAAATTGAATGAATCGAATGAACTTTCCATTGAAATAATTGAAAAGGAAAACTATACGGTAAGAATATGAAGCACCACTATGGCTCAAGATGGAAAATAAATAGATTCTTCCAAAATTATACGAAATCCTTCACGTGTATCTATTTTTCTATGACTAAAATAGTCACTCTCAGTTATAGTTTTCAAATATTCTTATATAACTTACCTGTAGGCAAAATTCTAGTCCAAGAAAGTGAAAACCTATAATGGTCCACCCCAAGCTCGTTCAATATAGCAATGTCTTCGTCAATTTTGTGATAAGAATCGCAAGCTATATCACCGTTTGAGACATCTACAATAAAGCTGGGATTGGTGTGAACTATATGATCCCAAATACTCTCGGACTTTCCATCTTCATTCCATCCACCTGAAAACAATTTATTTAGTGGTTATTAATTCTTTTCATCCATAAACTGTTACTTTAGGACTTAGGTGTCAAAATATTCCAAACAGACAAACTTGATCCGCTAAATTAATAGTATTGTGGATATATTTTCTGGCATGTGAAAAGAAGCCTTGCGAATGGCACAGGAATAGGGAAGAGAAGAGAAGAAGAGAAGAGAAGAGAAGAGAAGAGAAGAGAAGAGAAGAGAAGAGAAGAGAAGAGAAGAGAAGAGAAGAGAAGAGAAGAGAAGAGAAGAGAAGAGAAGAGAAGAGAAGAGAAGAGAAGAGAAGAGAAGAGAAGAGAAGAGAAGAGAAGAGAAGAGAAGAGAAGAGAAGAGAAGAGAAGAGAAGAGAAGAGAAGAGAAGAGAAGAGAAGAGAAGAGAAGAGAAGAGAAGAGAAGAGAAGAGAAGAGAAGAGAAGAGAAGAGAAGAGAAGAGAAGAGAAGAGAAGAGAAGAGAAGAGAAGAGAAGAGAAGAGAAGAGAAGAGAAGAGAAGAGAAGAGAAGAGAAGAGAAGAGAAGAGAAGATAATTTGCAATTTGCACAGATAAGGGGTACAAAAATGGGTTCAAAATCATCTTAAAAATAGTTAACTTCCCAAATAAGGAGGAATGTCAGGAAGAAGATAGATTACATGAAGTAAGTGATATAGTAAATACCTACCAAATTACCTGTTCCTGTACATACTTTCTGTCGATGAATCAATTCAGGAGAAAAATACGAATTAGACTGTATAATAAGTAAAAAAGACATAAATTCTCAAGTTATGTTGTATGCAAAAGAAACATATCCATACAAAAATATTATTCAAAATAAATATCCTAATGGCGTTTCATATTACTTACCTTCTATTTGATAAGCGGAAGTGGACACTCCAAACATAAAGTCATCAGGAAATCTATGGGAATTGATGTCTTCAGCATGGCTGAAAAAAAAATTTGTAATCAATTTCCATTATTTATTTTTCAAATCGCTAATATAGTCTTATTTTAAACTTTAGATTATCATCTAATCAATTTCAATCCATATCGCATTATCTTCATCAGGGTGACATTGGATGATTATTACGTTAGAGAGATAACACATTAGAAAAATAAAAACTGCGACAGAGCGTCGAGTAGAATCTGAAGAAAAGTCTGATAAGAACAAGTCTATCACATAAACTGTACAATTATGAGTACAGAAAGCCCATAGGCGAGGTGACAAGTATTTGAAACCTCTTATTGGATCCACAGCGATGATTATTCACCAATCAAAAATCCTAAAGTTGTCTCTATTTTTATTATAAAGGGAAAAAAGATATTCGTGTGCTTCCTGAAATATGTGATAAGGTTAGGTTAGGTGTTTGGGTCTATAGGGCCCTCCACTACGACTCACAAGAGTCTATTTTGGCTCACACATATTCAGATTTTACCAAACAAATTCAGCTTCTTAACAAAGCCGATTAGTTTATTTGGTAAATTCGAGTCGCGGTGATGCAGGCACATCTTCCATGCAAAGACGACAAGTCAGATCTTCCGACAGTCCAAGTTTTAGTATATGATGATTCAGATGACAGTGGTCTGTTAAAAGGCCTGCTAGACAAACTTAGGCATGCCTGCTATAGTCTAACATTCGTTTGGACACATTCTTCGAAAGATGTTTAAAAGCCTTTGAATGAACCAATCCTGATAAATCATGCCAGAAGTCTGAAGCTCTTCTTGCTATCCAGGTATTAAGTGTTTGTTTGGCAAAACTTATTTCGCTGCCAGTAGTATAGGTTTTGGTCAGATGTGCATTAGCTAAACACTGCAGGAACCAATTTCAACCAACATCTATTCATTATGAATGTAATATCCTTAACACGACTAAAAGAAGCCTTGATAGACTTTGTAATAGAAACATTGAATTTCCAAGGTCCAGAAAGATACACTTGTCGAAATATCTGTGAAACTCTAATTATATCCAATTGCAATCTATAATAATTGACAAACTGGTAACGGCTTTCTCGGAAATAATGGAATTATTGCCACAGTTCTTCCATCTTCAAATTTAAACTGCTTTGCTGTCGACATATTTTGGAACTGATTCATCACCACCTTCATAGACCATCAGCAACTCTTAAGACGATATTTTCATATAGGATTAAATTTTCTTTTCCATTAAATGATTATATGGTTCATTCAATAGCCTTTTTGGTGTGCGTCATCGATTGTTAATGTCTTTCTAACACATTACGTCGAAAGAAATGGGAAAAAGGGCAGATCTGTGATTAATCCTAATCAAAATATCACAATAATAAGCCGTTTCAATGTATTTAAACGTCAACCCTAATCATTGACATTGACAAAATTTGATTGGTTGATGTTTAGATTAAGCGCAAGCGCGACCTATCAATCGTGAGAAATTTCTTTGTTTATGCAAAATCAATTGTAAAAGCTGAGAACAGAACTTTTTCTACGAAACAAATTTAATTTTCAGCAAACTCTACTACTAATGAAAATTTATATAAATTTTGTATCTTGAATCAGTGATAATTTTTTGTTTTATGAAAATGAAGTATAAAATTGTAAAAAAAGTATTACCTAATACCAAGCAGCATCAAAAGAAGTAGCACCTTCATTTTAAAATCGTTGTTTTGGAATGAATCCTATCTTAAATTTGTAATATCATGTCAATGTACCTACTTTGATAACAAAAGATGTATATTATATAGCTATATTTTTACATAATTAAAAAGATTAGAAGCGTGTACCTAATCATGAATTGCTTTTTTGCCACTTTGCTTAAAATTATAATATACATTAGTCAGAAAGCCAAAATTGGCTCAAGCTTCACCTCATACCTATTCTCAGCAGAATTTATCGACCCAATTTTTTCAAATAAATCGGTAGCCATACCCTAAAGTATGGCAAAAGGTTGAAATCATTTACGTACCCAAGGTAGGTAAAGTTTCTGACTTAACGACAAAGTTATACAGACCAATAAGCCTATCCTCCTTTCTACTAAAAAAGGTAACTAGACATCGAGAAAGCATTTAATATTTTCACCACGATGGTAGGATATTAGGAAGATATGATAAAGCTGCCCACTCTTTGGCAAGTCATCATCAAAGCAACGACGGGTGTAGAATGTCCACAAGGATTAGATCTATCAGACAACCTCAATGGATGACCACTTCGCAGAAGAAAGTTGATTCCATCGAGATCAATTCTTAGTAGTATGGGATAGCATAAACGCACTTGGATACTATTGCAAGGTAATGGTATCTAGCAAAAGCAAACCGATTGATGATATGAGATGTTTTTTTCGTAATTTAAAAATTTTGTACTTATTCTTGCCTAGCTCTCGTAATATATTATGAATATATTATTTATCAATTACAATTACTTGAACTTTTTTTTTATTTGCGAATATTATTAAAAGATTATTCGATATCTTGGCAGCACAAGACAAATAAACTTGAAATTGATTATATCTTTTAATATGCATATAATCATGTTGAGTACCTTGTTTGTATGAAGTATAAGTGGAAAATTACAATAAAAATCAATAAAAAATGCTCAATTTTTATCTCAACACATTTTTGTAATACTCATGTAATGATTAAAGTCTTAATAAAGTTATCAATTTCAACATAATTTCCAGCCCATGTTATGATTCTCACCCCAACATTTTGCCTTTAAAACGAGACATTTTAAATGATCCTTGGAAAAACTATGTTCTTATTTCAAAAACAGATAACACCAAAGGGTAGAGTAGGTAGAGGGTATCCATTCTCACTTAATCCACGAAAATCATGCTGATTGATCCTATATATCCTTTTTCCTCAATTGTATTTATGGTTTTTTCACATAACCATTTCATTGACTTAAAAAATGGTCATCAGCTGGTACAATTATGGCTCTAAAATAAACTCTGGAGTAGGAGCCAAAATATTCCTGGTACAAAAAAAGATCAAGTTCTGCTTAAGCTCAGGGAAGCATGCCACTGTGCAGAAGAATTGATAAAACTGGAAATAGTCAAAGGATGTCATCTACTACAACAACCAAGCAGCTCTAAAGGCGATAAGTTCATATCGGGAAACGTTGAATATGGTGTAGGAGTGTCACAATGCCTTCAACAAACTAAGTAGTCAAATAAAGTGACTAGAAAAACGTCGAGGATGTGGTGTGGGAATGTCGCAAGGCCCTCAACAGACTAGATAGTCATAGTAGAGTGACCCTAGCCTAGGTACCAGGCCACCAAGGAATAAAAGGCAATGAAAAGGCTGCTGAAAAACCAAGTAGGGAGCAGCGGAGGTCATGATAGGACCAGAACCTTCCTGTGGAATTGCTAAATGCCTAAGTAAAGAAAGGATACACAAATGGATAAACAACCAGACCTTGAGCTGGTGGTATGGTGCGGTTTCACCTAGTCGGAGAAGAAAAACTGAGGTCAGGTTGCTAGCAAAGCAGGCGGTATCCAGACCAATAAAAATAATGAAGATAGATATGGAGGACCACAATAGATCTGCAAAGGTCACAGTGGGATAGAACAAAGAGCCACTCCAATACTAATCTAATATAATATAATGTAATCTATGTAATAACATATCTAACAATAAAATTAATTACACATTAGTGGAACTATTTAAAAGTGACATTGAAAGTGTTACAAAATTTGCACATTTCACTAGAAAACAATCAGTGTTGCATTGGGATGTCCGATTAATTATTATTTTAATTGTTTTGACCCCAGTTCATTGGAATTTGTCGATGGTTGAGAAAAATCAGAGCTGAAGCAATTCAAAAATGAACAGTTTCATAAAAGACATGTTTATGCAAGATCACGTTCAATAAGTCTAATAGAAAACACTTACAATTACAAATTAAATGATGCGTGATCCCACATATTACATTCTTATTATCCAAAGATCCGGTAACCTATCTATACTCACGTCTTTTAACTGATTAGTAGGAAAGATAACAATAATTTCTGCGACAATTACTTGAAAAATATCACACAATTTGCAAGTTGAGATTCGAAAAAAAAGGAATCTTAACAGTATTTAGACAGGGTATTTTTAAATGACACAACGTTTACATGTAGATACCTCTTGTAAAATTGGACAAAATGATATACGAATTGAGGGGTCCACCTCATTTACTTTCCGAAATACGGGGCGATGAAGTTATAAAAATTCAAATGTTTTTATTTAATAACTTCAAAATGGGTGAATAAATTGATTTGACATTTGGCAGGTTGTTTTTAAATTTGGAAGTACATATTTTGGTGGAAAAACATTTGTCAATTCTTGATCAAGTGATCGATCCTCCCATTTTTCATGCCACTGGCATTTGTAGCTATTCTTAATTAATTTTTTATTCCACAATGGTTTTCACGTGAAAAACGCATAGCCTTCACATATAAAAAAAATTGTAGTTATCAAGATATTTAATGTTTTCACTTTTCATGAAGTGTAAAACATCACTTTTCAAATAATAGAATCACAAGTTTGGACGAATATTTTTGAGAGTCTGCTCCAAATGTTTAAGATGCATTACTACTTCGTATAGTCTAACCATTAGTAGTTTGACAGTTATTGAAAAAATAAAAATAAATATTTTTCCCATTTTATTATTAAGAAATTATGTTGCAGACTTCACGTGAAAAACATTGAAGAATACAAGATTTTATGAATATTGCTTCAAATGAAAGTGACTAAAAAATGGGAGAGGAAAGGTGATATAATCTTCCAAATGTACACCACTGGAAAATGCTTTTCCTGCCAAATGTCAAATCAATTTATTCATCCATTTCGAAATTATCAAATAAAAACATTTAAATTTTTATAATTTCGACACCCCATATTTCGAAAAGTGAATGAGCTGGATCTCTTAATCCTTATATCATTTTGTCCAATTTTACGAGAGGTACCTATCTACATGCAAACGTTGTGAGTGTCATTTGAAATCACCCTGTATAAAGCCAGACTTAACTAAGTTACCATAAGAAAACCCACGTTTGGAAAGAATACAAGTTAAATATTTGAAAAATTTTATTAGATAACTAAGAATATAAATTAATCAACACATTCATCAGTTAAACATCTTGTTTGACAAACTTGGGTATAAAATGCAGCTGATGGTCTAGCTTTTCTTGGTCGGTTCTCATCATTAAAGTCGACTTCGTAAAGACCATATTTTTGACTGAAAATGAAAAACTTTATTTCAATTTTTAGTTCACTATTCAGTGTACAGGGTTATTAATTATAAATGTCCCAGTCCTTACCATAGTTATTATTGCATAAACAAAAAAAATTGTGAGACAGTTGCATGATATTGGTATATTTTTTAAATCAGAACAAAAACAATTTTGCAAAAATTCAATAATATATTGAAAAAACAAATAATTTTTTGTGCCCCCTAAACTACGCACGCTACTGTACTTTTGTTGATGTTATAATGAAATTAGATTATAACCACACAACTTCAATTCCTAAATTTTTTTTTGTTTATGCAATTTTAACTATGATAAGGGTTGGGACATTTATAATTAGTAACCATGTACATTGTGCAAATAGAAAAAAAAAAGGATTGCGATATACAAAGATCATAATAAACAAATTTTAAATAAGGAAGAATGTCTTATTTATTTACACTGGGTGAACTCCTGGAAAGGGGCTTCACCCTATTTTTTGATATATTTGAAAAAATCTGGGAAAATCTGTAAAAGCTGCCCTAATTTCTTATACTAGGAAAGAGAACATGAAAGATTCAAGCTTTTCCAACGTGCAGTTGTTTTTGTAAATGTCCCGGATGACTGCCAACGGGTGAAAGATAACAAACATATGTGGATTGACCAGCTGAGGAAAGATTTTTTGGAAAAGGATGTTGTAAAAAGTCTGCTGAGTTTGATTTGAGTTTGAGACCTGTCTAGTCTGCCAATGCAACAGTTTTAGCAGTGGAAAGCTTGGTGCGTGAACATACTCATAATCAGTTCAAAGAAAGTGAGATGGAACGAAATATTGTAAAAACTAGCCAAGGAATAACTATACTATCCCTATAGTTCACTGGATATTGTAGATTAAGCGAACTTCTTCATAGAATAAGGCTATCAAATAGATCCTTAAATCGAAGCTATAAATAGAAAGATTTGGTGATGGAGCGAATCCAAATTTTGTTCTGCTTCATCATAAATTCGTGAATAGGTGGCTAGTTTTGGCTACCAAACACCTGCTACGAGGATGAAACTCTTAGAGGATGTTTTCAACCATAAGTGGGTCATTGTGCTGAGAGAGTGTTCCAGTAGGATGCACAAAGGGACAATGAGACTCAGTTGCAGTGGGGTTTTTCCAATCCTGATAAACACATTAACAGTTTAACTAAAGACAAAAAAAACTCAAAAGTACCGCTGTAGATATTGAGCAATATCTACATAGATTTACATAATTTATCCAAAATGGACCAAAAAACTACTTAAAACTCACGTGTATCCCAGCTGCCATTCAAAATTATCCATGATACTCCACACAGTGTATCCAAACACTTTTACTCCATCCAACTCCATTGCATCTCTCATGTAGCTCAAATAATTCTAATGAATAAAAGAATATACATGGTTAAATTCATTCTTTATCCCAAAGGACATTTTAAGGATTAATATGAAAAGTCCATTGGATATTTACCTTAATATAATAAATTCTCTTCTCATCGTCATCAGTACATAATCCATTTTCTGATATTAAAATATCTGGATCGTCGTAATGATTCTTGATCCAATTCAAGAGTCCCCTCATGGACCACGGAACAATCTGCAATAAATCAATTCGTTAATATGAAGAAAGTCAGGTTACAGACAGTTCATCGGTCGTTTTTCCCTACACTTTTTTGTCTCCGGTCCTTTATGTTTTGATGCTAATGTATTTGGGATGACGAATTCAAAGCTGGAAACGATTTGCCAAGGAGTGTTAGTCCTGGAAGCAGGAGTGGTAAAGCCACTCGTTTTTCATCAATAGTATGCTGCATTTTGGTTTGGATTGGTCCCTGGGAGTTTGTTGAGGATGGCAGTGCAGTTGGGACTGTGTGGCCTTCATCTGATTTGCGGTTGGCCTTAGATTCGTGGCATGGTTGTCGAGTGTTTTTTTTTAACAGCCTAAGATTAAGGGTGAACCTACTATTGCGTTTTGATACCATTACGATTTTTCTCACAGAGCAACGTACAGAACACATACATTTTGTATTGTTTTACCTTAAACCAGCTGGGTTGAGTGCTATTTTCCCATTCCGAAGGCTGGAAATCTCTCACTCCCTGATCCTGCCATTTTGAAGGTGGTTCATAAATTGGTGGATCATCCATGTGCTCAATCATATTTGCAGAATATGTGTTGAAAGCAAAGAAGTCTGCAGTTCCTTTCAGTAAACTCTTTTCCTCTTCCGTGAATACTGGAAGACGAGACTGACTTCTTCCCTCGCCTCGACTGCGCTGATCTACTCTAGTTCTCATGATTTCAGGGTAATCTCCGAAGTAAACGGGATTTGCAAACCATCCAAGCTAAAATTCAGGAGAAAATACAAACAAAATTCAAGTATGAAGTAAAATACAAGGTGTCCCATTTTAAAAAATTTGATGTGGCACGGCGTTCTGCAACACGCTGTACAATTGCGACTAATTTCAAAATATGACCCTCTAGGCTAGCTACAATCGGTCAAAGTTTCATTCAAATATCTTTCACCATTCACAAAATATTGGAATTTATCGCACTAATGAATCACCCTGTATTCATTTATTTATCCAAAAAATTTGGAACTGATAATCTTACCTCAAAATAATATTTTGTATCTGAAGCTACTCTATCCGCTTCGCTGTCAGATGCTGGGATGTAAGCACTAGTATCCAGAACAATTGATATCTTTCCTAAAAGTTGGATTTGATTTGTAGACTATAATAATACTGCTTACCCTTACAATTAGAATTAGAATTTAAATAAAAACTTCATTTTAACTCTAGCCTTTAATAAAAATTCAATTACCTCCTTGTGAAGGCCTGAACTCATCATTGTAAACATGCCAAGCCCTGGCATGTGCTCTCAGCAAATTATGAGCACAAGTGTACTCCAAGAGACCTTCAGAATGAACGGCAGGTGGATAGTAACCGTATCCATATCCACCCATACATGTTTGTCTGGGTTCGTTAAACGTTATCCAATATTTAACATCATTGCCAAATGAAGAAAAAACAACTCTGGCATAGTCTTGGAACCACCATTGGATATCTTCATTTTGGAAGCCGCCTAATTCTTGTAAAGTCAGAGGCAAATCCCAATGAGATATTGTTACCAATGGTTCGATATTATTGGCTTTAAGTTCTGCAATTAGGTTTTTGTAATAAGCTACTCCTAATTCGTTGATATCGTTTGCGTAACCTAAAATGTAACAAGTCTTTTAGGTAAAAGCTGTAATAGTATATATTATACACCAATGTGGTTAAGACTAATATTATTGACCCAGCATCAAAATTACTCCGCAAGTGGCTTTTCCCCCAGCGAAATAAAGTGCGAGGGATATAAATGTCTTCATCACCATGACGTTTATGCAATTTGTCCACTACTAGCCAAATTCAGGACAAAAATTTGAAATAATTCACAAACGTACCACGACTGACAAGTACACTGTCAGTTTTCGATATATTATGAACGTACTCGTTATGTCATAAGTCATTTTTGGTTGAGCGCGAATTTTAAGCTAATGGCATTTTTATTCGAATAATTTTATCTTGGTAGGTAGTTTCAAGCAGCAAATATGTTAAATACAATCTCCAGTGTGCACTAATAGAGAAATTCAACTTCTCAGTTGACTAGAAGAAGCAATAATTGTCAACTTCATAGCTAGTAGTGGAAAATAGTATATTATTCAACGAGCGTGTTACGAAAGATTACGACGCTGGCCTGCGGCTCACGTCGCAAACTTCATTCTCATGAGCAATAGCCATTACACGAAAGTAGAATACTATTCTTTTTCTATGACTGAGTGTTCACCATTCAATTCGAAAGAACGAGATATTGAAAGAATATTTTATTGGTTTCTGTCAAACTATTCCATTTTGAAATCTATAATGAAAACTCATTTATTGTTCACAATATTGATGGTGAAATTTGCGAAATTGGAAATTATTATAAGGGGAGTAGGGGAAGATTCCAGATTTAAATTATTATTATTCAAAGTAGTGGAGGTATTATTTCGATGTTTTCAGACCTCGAATTTGAAGATCAACATCCAATTGAGTCCACAATTGCTGTATCCATCTTGTTTTTCAGGAAATCGTTTGTAGAACTTCTGGTGGAGTGCAGTTGAATACGTTTTCACCCCTTGAATCCATTTTAACAAAAAGTCACCTTCGGTAGGTAGTTATACTGTCAAAGTCAAATTATGACATTTCATGGCGAGTCTGATTCAAACATTGCACTGACCATAGTCGTGTGTAATGGCTTTCTTTGAAGGTGATTGGTCATATAGTCGTGTGTAATGGATCATTTCACACGGGGCGTGGCTTGTTTTGTGTAATGCATCCAGCTACTCAACAAAAATGTTTCATAAAAAGGGTCCATTTTCCAACAGTCATAGAAAACTATTATTACTAAAGTTTATCGTGGGATGACATTCACTGAGACCTAGAAGATGTATTGTACCCACTTTCCTCTACTTATTTCAAGGGGAAAGTGTCAAAAACTATTAGATCCTTTAGGCATATTTCCCGAAGGAATTTTAGATTCTAATCTTCTATCCAATAGACTCCTATAGGTGTTATTGTAAATGGAGTTTTCTCTTCAATTTAACAGAATCTACGTGTTTATCTTGTTTCACGAATTTGAGGTTTTTGTGGTGCCCATGTGGGTGACCTAACCTTAGGATAACTTTGAAAACTCTTAGGACAGTCTTACTCTGGTTCACACATTCATTCTGCTGAAAAAAGTACCTAATCTTGATAATGAGGACCATAATATTTGAGGGCGAGAGAGTACTTGATTCGAGTCGCTACGGAGTAGGTACAAATTATCATCACCTTCCAGGTTCTGGTTTTCCTTTCCAGTACCTTCAAACTAAATAGAGTTTCATTGGAACTTAGGAAAGTCTGTATTTCTGACCTAGGGTTGCAATCTTATACTCTATAACAAGAGCCTGGGGTGTTTTTAAGCCATACTTGTACCAGTATCTACCTGCTCGTAGTAGTTCCTCCTACCGGAGTACCAGTCATCTAGTAGCTTCCTGATGAAGACACAGAAGACTGTGACTGCTGGGGGCATTGAATGAGGTCATTCCCATGTCCATCTAGTGTCTATTCCAAAAAATATATAAAAAGGAAGTGCCTACCTCCGAATACCATTAACTAACTCATGAATAATCTTTCGAAGCATACAAAGAAAATGACAACAGGACAAATGATTAATAAGACGTAACTTTAAGAAAACTATGAACGTAAACCTCAAGAAAGTTCAATTCTAGAAACTTCCAGATCTCTGATCTACTCTGATCCCTCAAATCGTAAACATTGGATCAAAATCCTTTACTTGAAACCATACTGCTTTATTTTGGAAGTACGGAAGTTTCAGGGGATAATAAATATAAATATCTGGTAAACATTTTTATGTCTTCATCTTGTGTTGAAAGTTGAATCAAATTATTTCTAGATTCGTTGAATTGTATGAACAATTTGAATTTATATATCAATTCGGTAATTGAAGTTTGATTTTAAAAATAAATTTAGATTTCTTTAATTTTAGTTTGCTATTTTACTCACCAGTAGGTAAAATTCTTGACCAAGAAAGGGAAAATCTATAGTGTTTCACACCCATTGATTTCAATAATTCAACATCTTCTTTGTATTTATAATAGGATAAACAAGCAACATCCCCGTTACTTTTATCAGGAGTAAAATCGGGATTTAGATGGGTCATGTTATCCCAAATACTTGGAGTCCTACCATCGACATTCCATGCTCCTAAAATATGTACACATAACCTCTAAAAATTATATTATTCAAAAAATAATTTAATTATAAATGAATATAGGAGAAATTTCAGTTACTATAAAGAACCTAATTTTCGAAATAATATTCGAGGATATTGAAAATAAATTCTAGCTATATTAGATTTTTTTAAATGAGCTTAATACTCTGTAAATCAGTCAGGGTCAGGTTAGGATTTCCATCTTGACTACAGACTGGCAAATAAATATTGGCAGTTGAAGCTGCGCGTAAAAGCCATACAATTTGAGAACGTTGTAAGCGCAGTTACCGAAAAGAGCAGGCGATGAAACTTACGAATTTTGCCAGCGAAGTGAGCTCTTGCAATACGCATATATGTCTTCACTACTGCGCATCTGACGTTGCCAAACTTCCGACTCCCAACATATTTCACCAACCAGTATATTGTTAGATTAGATTTGATTATATCAGAATTGGAGTGGCTTTTTGTACTATCCCACCGCGACCTTTGGAGATCTATTATGGTCCTCCATATATTTAGAGCTCGATATCTATCTTTATTATTTTTATTAGCCTGGATATCGCCTCCTTTGCGTAGCTCTCTGAACTCGTCCTTGCTAGGCTTTTACATAGAGTATTTACTCCGCTTTCGTCTTCTTCCTGGCAGAACCTGCATAGGCTGGCATCTGCTATTCACATTGTGTCATATGTTTTCTCAGCCTACAATGTCCGGTCAGCATTCCCACCATCATCCTCGTCGTTTCTCAACTTTGACTTAGTAGGTCGTGTGACAGTTTGGCCGAAGGGCTTTTAAGGAATAATTTAGCGTGTCTTTGTTCTGGGGTTTCATACCACCAGCGCGAAGCCTGGTTGTTCATCCATTTGTGAATGCTTTCTTTACTCAGGCATTTAGCAAATCCACAGAGAGGTTCTGGCCCTATCATGACCTCCGCTGCTCCCTGCTTAGCTAATTCATCGGCCTTTTCATTGCCTTTTAGTCCTTGGTGGCCTGGTACCCAGGCTAGGGTCACTTCATTATGACTACCTAGTCTGTTGAGGACCTTGCGACATTCCCACACCAGGTTTGATGTTATCCTGTATGAGCGCTGCTTGGCTGTCGGAGTAGATGACAATTCTTTGGTTATTCACCTCCTGTCTCATCAACTCTCCTGCACAGTATTGCACCGCCATTATCTCTGCCTAAAAGACAGTAGCATGTTTTCCTAGGTATTTTGTTGCCTGTAAATCTGGTCGAATGAAATACAGTATCGGTTAAGTTAGTTTGGTCGCTTAGTTATTTTTCAATAACCTCTTAAATTAGTTAAAAGAAAGAGGTGATGAGAAAAATTCATTTAGGCGACTTAAATGACTTAGTTTGAATGAAAAAATATATTCCATTCTTTGATAGTCACTGATAAAGCTTCTTAAAATACTTCTATAGCAATAACTTATATGGACTATGAGTATTTTCATAAAGTAAAAGCCTCATCTATTCAATTTTTGAAATTGAATACCCACCTTCTATTTGATATGCTGAAGTTGCTACCCCAAACATAAAGTTCTCAGGAAATCTCTTGTTGTTAATAGCATAGTCGTCTGCCAATCTAAAACAAATACAATGTTGGGATTCTGAGAAGTGAAACCTACAAGCTACAGAATCTGTAAGATTTAGAATCTGTAATTGACATAATTGAAGAGAATAAAACTTCGTTATTTTTGTTTTTTGTAAACATCTTTGTAAAACTTATAGTTTACGATTTATAGCCCATTTAATAACCGGTTTTTCTATCTCAGACGATAACTCTTAAAATATTGGATTAACGAAAAACAGTCATTCAACCATTTTCAATAATCAATTTATTCTCCACAACTTTTGTTTGAAAAATTTTTTTCTAATATCCATACTTTTTGAGATATAGAACGTTAATTATAACGAAGCTTACAGAAGTGGTACTGTCGGTGGTATTTATAGTCGTCCCAAAACTTATTGTGTAGCTCTTTAATCGTGTATCCCCCTTTAAGTTAAGTTGCGGAGCTGGACTCTAAGAGGTATTAATATTATTTTTGTCCACTTCCCAAACATAATTCTATATTTTATTTCATGTAATACCAGACGTGAATTGAACCATTTTTGTATTCCATTCGATTTTTTATGGAAAACGAAATTTCAAAGCGAAAACCATAAACAGAATTAAATCAGTCAAAGATGTGAAAAATAATTAAAGGTTTAAAATTGATATTTCTATTTCTTCTCAATAAAACGATATTTAAGGTAGTGTTAAAAGTTTGGTATTATGTTCAAGATGTTTTCAATTATGGAAATAGATTAATATTGTTTAAACCTAAATGTTTTATATTCAAGTTTAATAGCAGAGTAAAGAACAAATATATTTTAGATTAAAAGAAACCATAAATCCATGAGATGAAAGCCCGAGTCGTCGATCAGGTAAAGATTTATTAAAAACTGAATTTTGTTAAAAAGGATAGCCCTCCATAACTGCGGGTTAAAAATAATCGTTAGACAGTCAGTCAATACAGTTATTCAATAGTTAGAAATTATTAAGAACATTTCAACCATTTTTGGTTGAAATTATAATATTAAATGAATTTTCCTCCGATTGGCAGCAAATATTAATTTTGCTTACTGATGTCAATCAGCAAAGTATTACTTTTCCTGCCTAGGCAGCAAAGTGGTTGCTTTGCTGCCTAGGCACGAAAGTGATTACTTTGCTGCCTGTGATTGATTATACATTTCCATAGCAACCAACTAAAATAAAGAGATTGTGGGAATTGTAATAATTTGCAATTACAATATCCTCATGAACAATCGGAGAAAAAATTATATGTTCAACTTGGCAGCAAAGTATTGACTGCCTAGTTAAACAAATAACTATTATCGTCAAATAAACATAGATTAAAAAATTGACTGGACTATGACAGTATTGATCCACAACAAGCACAGGAGAATGGGGTTATGCCGGCGAAAGGGCGGCAGATTTAAGCTCGCATAATATCTTTTACGTCAAGTATCATTTCTCGATGTGAAATGGGTTAACGAATATATTAAGGAATATATAAGGAATTCATTCGGAAGAAAATGGAACATGGTTTGTACGAAAGCGGCCACAGAATATAATAGCGCTTTTAGACGAGACACTTTGTGGCCAGCTACTAGTGTCTGAAAAGAATCGCGCGGCTAAAAATACATTCATATGGATGTGTCTCGTCTGAAAGTGCTCTAATAGTTACTACTTCAAAACCCTACTTTAAAATAATATACAACTACTAGCTAGTATCACATCTCTGTTAGATACAGGAAATAAGAATATTTTGGATTCAATAGGAAATTTTGTCGAGACAACTAATATTGATATTAGTATGTGGTAAATAGCGAGAGCTAATACCATTGCTACCATCACACACAGGACAAAAAGTTATAAAAATTTACGAGTGAAAAACTTACGGAGAGCTAGCTACAGCAACAGCTAAAAATAGTATTCTATGGAAAAACATCGCAACGTGTAAACATATCTATTGATGTTATATATACATGAATTAAGATGAAAGTACTTGATAATGATTACGCTGAGATATTATTTATCATGAAAGTGGCTCGTATTATATTGAAAACATCAAAATTATTTTAATTTGAAATATATAAGTGATGCATTATTTCTCTCTCGCTATCAGGGGAGAGAATTAAAATAAAATTTTGAATGCAAACCACAGCAGAAGTGGCCAAAAAACATCAAAAATATAAGTGGAACATAGTAATGCACTAGCCAGTGGCTTTAAATCCTTGGCAACTCAATCTTCAGGCTTTTTGTCCCTAGTCCGATCTAGTCCTAGCAGTTTACATCTCCAATAAGTCTGTGCTATACAGATAATGTGTGAGGCTGTTTCTGCCTCTCCCAACCGACAGATTTGCCAAATCTATGCATGTGGTTTCTTGGGGTACATGGACCTGTAAGTTATTTCGTCACTCTCATCACTTGGATATTTCTGTTTTGTTTTGGAAGCCGTTCTAACGCCGAAATTACTGCAGCCTATTGGCTTATTGTACTCTTCTCCCACATTTAGTCTACCCATCCAGTTATACCCTTACCTTCGAGTAGACGATATAGGTCCATTGGATGTGTGCCATATACTTCAGGTGGTACATTGATTTCTTCGAAGATTGTTTATCTCCTCGAGTCCAATGCCTCACAGTCAGATAAGATCTCGGTGCAGCTGAGGTCCCCGTTATATAATCCTATTTTATGCAGGTGATCTTTCACCGAGGCATGACCCGTTAGATAACCTGTAGTAATTCTTAGTTTATTCCATACCCAGTGGATCTTCGGCCCGTTTTACACGACATGTGTCACCTATGAAGGTCTTACTGTGTATCACTTGGACATAGCTAAGGTTAAAAATTTCATCATTTAGCTGTATAACTACGTGTTGGCCTTGTTCCTGCTTTGCCATAGTATCTCCCGTTTTATTGCCAATAATACCCTTGTGCCACGGTATTAGCTGTGTCACCCTATTGCAGTTTGCCATTGTAAAGAAAAACTCTGAAGGCCAGTCGAAATCTGATTTGGGTACCTGGGTTAATCACCGTGGCCTCTACCCCCTGTTCATTTAACAATTTTAGTTCCGTTAGTGTTCCACACCAGCGTTCTATCCTTACCATATGATTCCTGCACGTTCCAGTTTAACTGGCTATTAGCTCCAATACAGCTTTGCTTTGATCTATTTTTGATCACCAGAGCAAGGCATCATAGGTAACCATAGCTACTGCCAGTGTACGATCCATGAAATGAATATCTATGTGCTCCCTAAGTCGGCTCGCATACCGAAGCAATAGCAATGAGCAACTAGCAATAGACAATGAGCAACACGCAATATATGTTACGTTGATCTCGCATACCAAATCAATAATATTCCTTATTTGCTTATTCTAGAATTTCGTTGTTAGCGCAGACGAAATTAATAAATAATAATAAAAGTACTAGTCTCAAATGTCGTCGTCTGATGAGGATGAAGTAGTAATAATGTGGCAGTATAGGCGAAGGAGAAATAGGAAACGAAAACGATATTGGATTCGTCCTTCCTTTCAAGTACTCAAGAATCATGGAGCAAGTTCATGGGCCAATGAATTAAAGGTTCATCCCACCCAGTTTCGGAACTGCTATTGGATGAGTCCAAAAATAAAAACAAACCAACCTATATTTTATAAATGTTGACAACAAATAGGCAATTATATTGTATTGTAACACGCACGCCGTGTCGCTAGCAACATAGAGCCGCCTAAGGCGGCTCGCATACCAAAGCAATACGCAACTAGCAACAGGCAACAAGCAATAAGGGATAATATTGTCGATACGTATTTCACATATTCACATATCAGGGTTCGTACACCGACACAACGTGATATCGTTATCGCCTGTCCAGGCAATCTATGTTGCTAGCGACACGGCGTGCGTGTTGAAATACAATATAATTGCCTATTTGTTGTCAACATTTACAAAATACAGGTTGGTTTGTTTTTATTTTTGGACTCATCCAATAGCAGTTCCGAAACTGGGTGGGATGAACCTTTAATTCATTGGCCCATGAACTTGCTCCATGATTCTTGAGTACTTGAAAGGAAGGATGAATCCAATATCGTCTTCGTTTCCTATTTCTCCTTCGCCTATACTGCCACATTATTACTACTTCATCCTCATCAGACGACGACATTGGAGACTAGTAATTTCATTATTATTTATTTATTTCGTCTGCGCTAACAACGTAATTCTAGACTTAGCCGACTAACGCGTTTGGCAACCATTATGACCATTTTTCCTTTATTCTTTCTTTTAACACAAGTGAATTCCAGATCATCTTTGCATTCATGAGTTTATTTTTTAGCCAATACACAGAAGCACGCTGAAGAGACATTTTTAGTCTCTCAAGCTTTCTTTTTCTGGTAGAAGGAATAAGCGCAATTTTTGCAGGATTCACGCCTTGAGTGAATAATGGCTATCATAAATTGCTCGTTTAATAATATACTAATATTATTTTCTCTTTTTAAAAATAATGCCAATGTATCACCTTACTACAAAATGTCTTCATTTTTCTAAAAAAAGTGTACCACCGTACCTAGTTATTATTTATGTACAAACTGTTAAAACCGATACTAACTCAAATTAGCACGAAATTAAAAATAAAATTAAGGATAATGGCACGTTTATCAGAAAAACAAATATCTTAATGTTAGTTGGATATGGTTATCGCAAACGTACCCATGACGAAGTCCTCATCTTTTTAACGATTTAAATCCTGAATGCCCTCCTATAAGTAGATCTACAGTGACGAGATTAGTAAACAAAATTCATGAAACTGGTAGTGTAAAAGAAATTCCTAGGTCTGGTAGACCGAAAAGTGTAACTAATGAAGGTAAAATTTTAGATGTTCTATTAGATGTTCAAGAAAACCCTAAAACATCTACAAGTATATTGGCAAGAAATCACGGTATTTCTAGACAGTCTATACAAACTATTCTGCATGAAAATAACTTTCATCCTTATATAAAGTTCAAAATCTTCAACAATTGAGCGGTGATGATTTTGATAGGAGATTACAATTTTGTGAGATTGTTACAGATAAAATAAGGATACAAAACAATTCCTAAGATTTTCTGGTATTCAGTGATGAAGCCACATTTTGCTTGAATGGATCTGTTAACAGACATAATTGTCGGTACTGGTCAGATTGTAATCCGCATTGGATAGAGTAGGTTCATATACAGCGTCCACAAAAAGTAAATGAGTGGGCGGGTTTGGTGGAAAACCATTTGATCGATCCTTTTTTTATTGAAGGTATGCTGACCGGAGCTAAATATCTTGACTTACTCCAAATTGAAATTATACCAAAAATAAATCGATTATTTCCTAATATGAACGTATACTTTCAACAAGATGGCGCACCCCCATATTATCAAAGAGAAGAATATTTAAATAGAATTTTCCCTCAGAGATAGATTGGTCGAAGAGGTGCTATTGAGTGATCAGCAAGATCACCCGAATTGACACCACTCGATTTTTTCTCCGGGGCTACCTGAAATACCGCATTCATGTAAACAGACCAACTATCTTGACCGATTTAAAGGATCGCATACGACTCGAAATGCAGGGAATTACTCCACAAACGATCAACGATTCTATTCTTTATATTAGACAATAATAGCATCGAAGAGAGATTGTATCATTGTCAACAAACAAATGGCCAGCATTTTAACCACTTATTGTAATGAAGTATTATTTGCAACTTAAATAATTGTTTAGTTTATAAATCTTTGTACCAAGCAGTTTTGATTAAAATTATAGCTTCCATATTTTCGCTTATTTTTTATCATAATATCCGAGTCAGGTCATACATTGGTATTATTTTTGGAAAGAAGAAAAAAATAAGCTTTTTTGTGATGGGTGACACGACCTATGCTGTAATTTAAAAAAATTCAAGCTGGCAGCGTACGCTAAACGCTGACTTCAAAAACATTTGACATTTGCCTCAAAATCTGCAGAATAGAGTCCAGGAATTTCATATCTTTCCCGCCATCCTAACCTTGGTGCGAGACTTTTCAGCAAATTTTCACGTTTTTTTTCTAAATATACAATATTCCTTATCAAATGTTTGCCAACAAACTACCTAATTGAAAATGAAAGTATATAATAGATATTTTATTGTTTTGTTGTGTATTGAAATGTGACACCTTTTGAACAACGTAAATCGTAAAATATGATAACCTTTCACGTGAAGAAGAAAACTATGTATTTAGTATTTCATAATATTTTATGTAATTGCTAAACAATAAACATAGTTACACACAATGACCATGACTTTGTATTTTATTTCTTCATTGTGTGTTGTGCGAAAAGATTTGATTATATGTAATGGCAGATTTATGTTATGTTATGTTAAAAAACTAAAATTACGGAGCGGTAGATATAGTGTTGTCTTTAATGTAGCACTTCCGGTTATTCCGGAAGTAGACGTCAACTCTGTTATTTTAAATAAAACCTAACATGTTTTGTTTTATTTTCGAATTCTGCATGAAATTTCAGATAAAATTTGTGCGAAATGTCGTGTACCAAAAATGAATTAACGAAATATTTCGAATTTTTCCAGAATTTTGATATATCCAAGTCTATATTGAATAAAAATCTCCATCAATTAGTCTTAGGATCATATCTTAGCATCTTAAACATGATTTTGGTTTTCATTTATTTTATATCCAATTTCATCCAAAATTTGTGAAATTTTACATAGGTCTATAACTTTCTATTTTTTACAGCCTGATGATGATAATACAGGGTGTCCCAGCCGAGAGTGACCCATTTTAAATGCTTATAACTTTTATACCAGTTGTGTTAGCCACCTGCGGTTTACGCCATTCCTTTTCTCTTGGCCTGAAGTTTTTCCAGTTGGTACCAAATTTTGTCTACAATTATACAGTGGGAGTAAAAAAATTGCCTTTTTCGACATTAAAATTTTCAACTATTTTTAATGGAACACCCTGTATATTGCAACGCCATAATTAGGAGTCGTATCCAAGGTATCCATATACCAATAAACATCGGACTTGTACCTTGAGGTTTTAGGAGCAAAAAATTAAAATAGTAGTCTGGATATTTTAGCAAACGTATTTTTTATTAGCATATTTGGAACTATACATCAATAAAAAAATAAATATTAATCTAAAAAAACTGCTGTATATGTTAACCGTTCTGTTCTACGCATTTATGAAGTCGGACCATTAAATGGTTGAATGAATTGTGTAACATATCTTGGGGAATCGCTTCAATTACTGCACGAATATTCCCCTTAAGATCATCCAAATTGTGTGGAAGGGGGTTATGGCACCTATCCTTGACATAACCCCAGAGAAAAAAGTCTGGAACTGTCAAGTCAGGAGAGTATGGTGCCCATTCTATAGGGCCAGTTTACTATAGATACCTAGTTACGTTTTTTTTATACGTTTGCTAAAATATCCAGACTACTATTTTAATTTTTTGCTGCTAAAACGTCAAGGAACAAGTCCGATATGGATACCTTAGACACGACTCCTAATTATGACGTTGCAATATACAGGGTGTTCCATTAAAAATAGTTGAAAATTTCAATGTCGAAAAAAGGCAATTTTTTTACCTCCACTGTATAATTGTAGACAAAATTTGGTACCAACTAGAAAAAACTTCAGGCCAAGAGAAAAGGAATGGCGTAAGCCGCAGGTGGCTTACACAACTGGTATAAAAGTTATAAGCATTTAAAATGGGTCACTCTCGGCTGGGACACCCTGTATTGTATCGGAACTAATAGCAGCAAGTTAATATATTATATAGTTTTATTAAACCCTTTGTTCCTCACGACATGTTTGATCATAGGCGGTGGACTGTCAATCGGGGTCCGTTTCGTTGACCAGCTCCCTATCCTGACTTGGCTCCTTTGGATTCTACTATTTGGGGTAGCACGTTGATCGACGCGCGCCAAGAAGGATTGTCAGAACTAATTTTTGAAGGCGGGATATTTAAAATTTTTAGTATATAAACCATTCTGGTGGAGACATAGCCTCGCACCTTATTCCGCACAATCAATGAAAATAGTCTTCACTACCTTGGTGTATAATACACTATTAGTAAACTGCACATAATATTGTAACAAATAATCCATATCTCGATCTGTGTATCAAATATTTTATAAAACCCAAAATAACATATTTCACCAAAATTACATTATATTTAGGAAAGTTATCCAATATCACAAACATCAAATTGCGCATTTTTAAAATTATTAACAAATGGGAGAAACATTTCAATAAAAATTAGTTAAAAACCAGATTTCCATTTTCATTGAGTTACGAATATTTCAACCCAAATATGCCAGTTGAGTTTTGCGTATTTGGTCTAGTCTAGCATCTTCAGTTTTGATATTATTGTTCATTTACTTTGGTCCGCAACTTAATCTTGGTCTTGAAAAAAAAGACTCCAAGACCAATTTTTCTTATCACTAGAAGCTTAGGAAATGGAGTACTTTCTATTAGCAGAATTTTTCCCAACCAATTGATTGCCAGCTTGAATAGATTAAGGATGAGTCTCACCCTACCTATTTCGAGTCTCACCATACAGTCTGGTATATTTCTCGGTAGCAACAATACCCGATAATAGAAATTTAATCTCATGCTCAAATTACTCTAAATATTATCATCAACAATTAAACAATTGTGCTGTATCCCTTTGAGACAAGTCACAAGCTTTTTCAATGTTAAATGATATTTTTATCTCAAAATGAATTTATTTAAAACTAAAAACATTTTCAGTAATAACTTTACTACAAGATAGCGCTAAACGTATAGTATATGTATTCCTTCATAAAATTGTCAAGGCCACTCATTTTCTATAACAAGTGACTAATATATTGGAAGGTGTAAGTGAATATTTCTATATTTTATCAATTTTATATGACTGCCTTCCAGTTGTCCCCAAACACTGAACCAACAGGACCTTTTCATTTAACACACATCCCTAATTCGCTTGACCTTTTAGGTAAGCACATCCCTTACCAGCCTAGGGTATTAACAGCCCCCAGCACTTGGATACCCTACTTTTGAAGTTCTCTAGCACTATGACATTTCTGAAGTCTTCTAGCACTATGACATTTATGAAGTCGTCTGGTACTATGACATTCCTGAAGTCCTCAAGTACTATGCAATTACTGAAGTCTTTTAGCACTACGAAATTTCTGAAGTCCTCTAGCACTATGACATTACTAGAGTCCTCTAGCACTATGACATTTCTGAAGTCCTATAGCACTATTGAATTTCTAAAGTCCTTTAGCACTATGGCATTTCTGAAGTCATCTAGCACTATGGCATTTCTGAAGTCCTCCAGCACTATTAAATTTTTGAAGTCCTTTAGCACTATGGCATTTCTGAAGTCCTCTAGCACTATTGAATTTCTGAAGTCCTGTAGCACTATGTCATTTCTGAAGTCATCTATCACTATGGCATTTCTGAAGTCCTCTAGCACTATTAAATTTTTGTAGTCATCTAGCACTATGGCATTTCTGAAGTCCTCTAGCACTATTAAATTTTTGAAGTCCTCTAGCACTATTGAATTTTTGAAGTCCTTTAGCACTATGGAATTTTTGAAGTCCTTTAGCACTATGGAATTTCTGAAGTCCTCTAGCACTATTAAATTTTTGAAGTCCTCTAGCTCTATTGAATTTCTGAAGTCCTGTAGCACTAGGGCATTTCTGAAGTCCTCTAACACTATGACATTTTAGCATTTAGCCCCAAAAGAACTCGTCAATATGTCTGAGTTTACCTAATTAATGGAGACGGACCTGATAAATGCTTATTATTTTTATTGTTCTTGAAGGATTGTTATTCCATCTAAAGTGTTTAATATTTACTTTAAACAATATTATTGCTTAATAAATATAAACAAAAAGGAACCATTCAAGGCAAAACTAAAAACTTTTATTGCATCTTGAATTAGTGTTGGAGAAAGATAGTTAGTTGAAAAATATGTAAGTACTTACCTACCTACCTAACAATAATAATGACTTATTCAAGTACCAGCATTTACCATACAAAAGCTTAACAATTTATTGCAATTTTTTCCATAAAAACATCCTCTTATAGCATTTATTACCCAATATATCAAGTTATTTCACATCGGCATATAATTTTACTGATATTCTTTACAATTGTTTTTATTTATATAATTTAGATTTATTTGTACATCTTCAGTGAATCTGCATTACAATGACATTTTATTAAGCAATCACTTTCAAGCAAGCCGATCTTAGTAGTAATACTGTTCATATCTTCCTCAAATTTTAATATTGGTTCCACAATTTGATTTTGCATCATTTCAATGTAAATATATAAAATGGATGAATTTTTTTCAAATAATTTTATCTTGATAGGTAATTTTAAGCAGGAAACACGTTAACGACAATCTCCTGGGTATACAAAATTATGCTGAACAAGTTTTTGTTGAACTATAATCCCTGAATTCTCAAAATATTTGAATAAGTCCATAATTGAACTAGGTTGAACTAGGTTGTTAATTTGTTAAATCTACATTATATTTAAACTTAAAGTGACGCGTTTCGCTAACACAGCAGCTACTAGTTTGAGAGAGTGTTCCTAAAGGGTCGTGTTCAGACTTATTTAACTAATTGAAACTTATGCGAAATATGTATTGTACTGCTTGCATTTGTCATGGCCATTAAGAGATCAAGGCATGTCTAAATACCAAATCGTTATTAGGGGGAGAAGAAAATCCATTGGTACTTGGAGTACTATCTTGGTCCATACTCAATTAGTTTATTATAACGTTACAAAGCAAAATAATACAATAATAAGAAGTAAAAAACACAAGTATAATAATAAGAGGTAATAAGCTCAAACATAATATGAAATAGCAAACGCAAACGCGCAAAAGTTGTAATAAAGATTGGAATATTTTTATGTAAATAAACACATATGTCAAAACTGACAAATAGCGTTGTCAGCTCTATCAAAAGAGCTGTGTGAAACGGGCGGCTATCTGACCAATGATTAGCCTGCAGAAATGCCAACTTAAACTCAAATCGCTCCTCTTTAGTTTAAAAACAAGGTATGGAAATGTGTGAGGTCTTATGTTTTTTCTCAAGCTCAAATACCAATGTACTACGTATTCTGAAAATGATTATAACTTCAATTAACAATAACAAAAACGCAATGAACACAAATCAATCTTTTGTGCTTCTAAATGTGTAAATAAATTTATAGGTTTTTAATAGCTTTTAAACGCCTTGTGGTAATTAACATATATTTATACAACCTCGTATCCTAGATTTCACAGTGGTACATGACTTTTTAGTATGTCAACCGACCTTCATTAAAGAAAAATGAAAATACTGATTTTCAAAAATACAAACAAACTTTTGGAACAATATTAATTTTATCCAACAAAACGCGAAGTTATAATAAGATAACCAAACTTGAGAACGAATAAAAACTAATTATACAGGCTTTTCTTAAGTTCATGCCAAAAAATTTTGTATACCATGAACCTATTCAGTGTTTTAGCATTTCAAATATAAAAAAAATATCATCAACATTTTTTCTAACAGGATTTTCACCCAAAAAAGTGATCGAGAGTATAGAAAGCAAACATTCACGTGACGGTCGTGGTACTGAATTGCGCCAAATTAAAAAAAAATATTGAATAGATTTGTTAAAATATACATATTATTTAAACTTTAAAATAGTGACACGTTTCGCTTACACAGTAGCTTTATCAAACGAATGGAGGTATAATGAGGGTATAATGAGGTGTAATGGTCTAAAGCACCTAGACATTTTTCTGTTTATATACCTATTTATAATAATTAATTTCACAAATGACACGTGCAAGAAAGCAACAATTTTTTTGCTAACTTAGTCATCCAATTTCAGCACTTTTGCCAGATACTCTTCCTAAAATTTCAAAAAGACCCTTTAAAATTTAACAGTCCCCTATACACTGTGTTAGGTTTAAGATGTGACATAGGGATTCCTGTGAAAAATTGTCAAACGCGAATGGATATCCATTTTTTTATTGAACCAGAACGAATTTGAGAAAATTAAAAGTGCATTTGAACTTAATTTTCAACCACCTTTCCAAATATGTTATTATTTTTCATGAACGCTATTTGGTAAAAAAGTTAGCTCGCG
The DNA here is from genome assembly GCA_963978555.1 of Galerucella nymphaeae. Taxonomy (NCBI): domain Eukaryota; kingdom Metazoa; phylum Arthropoda; class Insecta; order Coleoptera; family Chrysomelidae; genus Galerucella; species Galerucella nymphaeae. The sequence goes on along the minus strand of OZ021705.1, from coordinate 3,693,196 downwards.
TTTGACAGTTTTGTACAGAAATCCCTATGTCGCTTCTCATAAATAACAAAGTGAATGTATATTAACAGAAAAGAATTTCAAAGCAAAATTTTCAGTAACCCATTCAAAACTATTTTTAAGATACCTGTAAATTTTAAATGATTAGTGACAGAATATACTCTTAAGTAAGGTGAGCAAATCAACACGCTTTCATAATAGATCGAACTAAAAACCTAAAAATAATTTTCTGATCTATCGAATCACAATTCTAGAAACATTATTTTTCAATAATAATAATTCCAAATAAATTACAGTTACGTTGGTGACAGAATAAACATGTAGGTACTTACAAAGAATTATTATGAGGAGATTATAATATGTTTGTTATGGAATTCGCTTATATTTGTCAAATAAAAATTTGTTAGATAAATAGATAACACATATTAATGGAGTGATTACAATCGTTTCAAGTATTTACTTTCAATTTCGTACATTACGAAAAATAAATATTTAATTATTGAAAATGTGAATGTTTACATAAAACATTATAAGCAATCAAATAAACAGGACAGATTTATGTAATTACCATCTGGGGCTTTCTCAGATCATACAGTATAGTCCAATTGGAAGGAATAAATCAATTATTTCGAACACATTACTCAGTTTTATTATAATGTATTTATTTATACCCAACAGTGAAGGCCAACATTGATCATGAAAATAGGTGTAAAGTACGGTATTTGATCATAAATATCCTAGCCAAGATCCAATTACACTGTCGGCAATGAGCAAGCTTGAGGCAAAGTTAGAGACACTGATTGTGTGAAAGACTTTCCTTAAAATGAAAAGAGAGTAATATCTGGAAACAATAAACTAGATGCTCTGCTAATCTTTGAAGATCATTCCCAAATCAGCTCACGAGAAGTAGGGTTAGACTATGAGGTTGGCCATCAAACAGTATAGCGTAAGATTGCTTTCAAATGAAACACTTTTTGACCGGCTATTAGTGTCTGAAAAGAATCGTGCGGCTAAAAATACATTGATGTAAATAGACTCATTCACACGAGACACAGATAAGGAATCTATTTACATTAATGTATTTTTAGCCGCGCGATTCTTTTCAGACACTATTAGCCGGTCACAAAGTGTCTCGTCTGAAAGCGCTCTTAGACAGTGTTGACCTTCAAACAGTTCTTAGAACGCTAAAAAGATAGAAGCAGCTTCTTTATGGAGTGAATTTTGTGTAAAAACTAATAGAAGAAGATTTTGATAAACGAACTGAATTTTGGATACTTCTAATGGACAAAAATGACAGAGATAAGAGGTTAAAAAAAAGGTTTCTCTAATGAAACTTCAAAGAACGGTTTTTTCAATTTGATCATTCGGTTTGATCATTTTTCAAATGTTAAATTATTAATTAACAACATAATAACGACAAGGTCACAAAAAGTGTGAGATTTTTTAAGAGAGCAAAGTCAAAACAATTGCAAATGCAAATATAATTTTGAAATTAAAAAGGTTAATACAATTTTGAAATAAAATTTGAATATTATACCCACTATTGCAATATTAAAATTCAGAAAAACGGAATGTCAATGACATTTATCAATCAGTAAATGATTATTTACCGGAATTAATAAGAAGTCCAGCATGGTCCATGGTTTGGAAGTGATTCATAACCTCACCCTACAGATGGTGGTGGAAAGTGTTACAGAAAGAACAGGATAGAGCAGACTAAGTAGAAAGGGAATCATTAAAAAAAATCACCTCCTCACTTCTTAGAAATCAGACAACCTGGGACATGACACAAGACGGTAAAAAAAGTACAACTTTTCGTTACAGAATAAAGCAACAAGAAGGAATGGGATCCAAATACCATTACCAGACTTTGAAAGAATACCATTCAATGGTACACAGATGGCTCAAAAGCAATAGGAGGAACTGGGATAGCAGTGTTCGGGCCAGGAACCAAACACTCTGAAAGCTTGGGAAAAACCCCAACAAATATCTTTCAAGCGGAAATCCACGCCATTAGAAAGTGCGCCCAGTTCAATATTGATAAAGGATACAGAGGATAAAAGATACTCAAGCAGGCATCTCTTGTGTAATCAGTTTCAAAATGGTGTGTTAATGCCTAGACAAACTCAATGAACTAGGCGAAAACAATATAATACTATGGATTCCAGGACACACTGGAATAGAAGGAAATGAAATAGCAGATGAACTAGCGAAGACGGGACTGAAATACCTTTCTGGGGGTTTGACCATTGGGAACATCTAGTCGGGCTTAGGCAATCAAAGATTCTTCTGGGTGACTACAACATGTTGAGATCAAATGAATGCATAAGTCAAAGTAAAACTGCGCTAAGAGTTTTAACAGGAATCCTAACGGGACATTGTCGTCTGAATGGACATCTGAAAAAGCTAAAAATAAGGGAGGAAGAAGAATGCAGATATTGTGGCATGGAAGAAAAAACCTCCATTCACATACTTGCCAACTGCACAGCACTCCAGACTCCTAGAGCACAGTACCTGGGAGATTACTGGATAGAAGACGAACATTTACCTAAGTTGAAGCCTGCAGATGTCCTAAATTACCACTGGGAAATAGGACTAAAGGAGCTACTTTTTTCTAAGACTCTCCTCAGAAACTAAGTAGAAGTAAGGGGGCACAATATTTTTTTTTCGGTCTCAGTGAATGTTACCCAAAAATACCTACATATATGGTCCATGATTTTTGACTGCAATAAAAAACCAATTATCGTCATTACATGAGTGTATCAAAAATATCCAAGGTTTTTTTTACAAATCATGGAAATGAATATCCTCTGTATGTTCTTTGTGGTGTATTCATTATTCTTTTTGCTAATTTTCGAGAAATTAAGCCAAACATTTTTTAAATTCAAGATGTGGTTTGAGTAAGGAATTTATATATAAAAGCCACCTATATATTTTGAACTAAACTTCTATATGCATGTATTTTTTGGTTCAATAATGTGTCTTTCTTAGTATTGTGTTTATAGCAGCATTTATCAGAATAATTCTCCTAACGATTACTCAATTTCAAGCGCTTATTAACGATGGACTCCCGTTTACAATTCAGAACGGAATTTGTTGTGGTTTAATCGTTTCTCATTATTAACATGGAATTTTTTGGCTTATTAGATTGTTATTGAAACTTAGATATTCAAAAAATTATCAAAAAACTAGTTTTTAAATTGGTGTTAACCAATAACAAAGCAACTAAGTGTTTATCCGAATCTGGATAATCTATATTCCAGAAAAAATACTCTTTCCACGACAACCTCGATAAATGTTCATTTTATAACAATAACTTCAATCACAAACGAGCACATTTTGTACAGAATTTCATTTTTGCATCGGCTGCTAGGCAAGCTGCTAAGCAAGAAATGCGAAAATAGTTATTTATGTAACTAGTGTGTGAAGTAGCCTTTTTTTTGACGAATGTGAATGTTGTTGTTTACACACGAATTGCATACAATATTTTTTCTACTATCGAAAACTTTATCAAAATACAGAAGTTTAGGTGATATGCCACTAGAACATTTTCGGAATATTTTATCATTTTATTTTTTCCACACTATTTGCGAAGTAATCTCCATAGAGATCCATCTTTATAATTATAATAATCTAAAATAACATCATAGTTCAGGTGGCTGAATGGTCTATTTCAAATTTATCCACATTCTCAAGCCCAGATCTTTATATGTAGCCAATCAGCCTAACCTTGACTACGAAGCTTCCATGTAAATTATTGCTGATCGTTCCTCAACGCATATAGCAAGATGCCGCATTTTTTCCCACAAATGACAGAATCGGTTTATGGCTTGAACTGTTAGCTTTGCGATCTTGTAATTACTCTACCCTCAAAACATAACCACAATCTCGTCTGTTAATACAGTTTCATAAATTATATGACCATTATTTAAATAATGATTGTGAAACAAGTTCTAATGCTTAGGGCGAGTTGTACCAAACGTCTAAACTCGGTTTAATGTTGACTGATGTTTAGACTGATGTAATTGTTGATTATAAATATATCAATCAGACACAGTCTAAACATCAGTTATCATTAAACCGAGTTTAGGTGTTTGGTACAACTCGCCCTTAGTGTCTCGGTTAAGGTTAATTAATCCTAATAGTTTACCACCGATTGTGAAATTGGCTGATAGTGATGTTTAAATGATTATATTTGCAAGCTTTTGTCACGATTAACGTTTCAATAAAAAAAAACATGAGTTAAATCGGCAATATTTTTATAAGAATAATCATTCCAAAAATAACTTTGACAATCATTTCGTCAATCCAAAATTTCATCAAAATCAAATCAAGGGATAACAAATTTTTTCTATGACTGTTGAGAAATGGACCCTTTTTATGTAACATATTTGTTGAGTAACTGGATGCATTACACAAAACAAGCCACGCCCCGTGTGTAATGATCCATTACACACGACTATCTGGCCAATCACCGTCAAAGAATGCCATTACACACGACTATGTTCGGTGTAATGTTTGAATCAGACTCGCTATGAAATGTCATAATTTGACTTTTACAGTACCTATACCTACCTACCGAAGGTGATTTAGAGCTGACTTTTTATTAGAATGGATACAGAAAGTGAAAACGAATTCAACTGCTCAAAGTTCACCATCAATATTGTAAGCAATAAATGAATTCTCATTGTAGCTTCCAAAATGGAATTGTTTGACATAAAGCATTAAGTTTATTCAATAAAATATTCTCTAAATATCTCGTTCGTTTGAATTGATAGGTGAACACTCAGTCATAGAAAAAGTATAGTATTCTACTTTCGTGTAATGGCTATTACTCACTCGAATGATTACGACGTTCGCCTGCGGCTCACGTCGCAAACTTCATTCTCATGAGTAATAGCCATCATTACACGCTCGTTGAATAATATACTATTATCAAACTATTATAAACTGCAATTATCAAGTAAGGCCAATTAATTAACGAATTGATTAATTTTTTTCAACACTTATATTTGTTAATAATTGTTTCTTTGCAATACATCAGTACCATTTTAGTTATTCTTTAAATGGTTTTGTATATTCGAACAGCATAATAGTGATACAAAACTCGGAAGAAGCTTTTCCAAATATAATTATCCACAAATATCTGGTAAGTAATCATTTTCCAATAAATAGTATATTACGTAACGAATGCGGAAAGTGACATTATTCACACGAGTGGGAAGTATTGTCTCACGAGCGCAATCCCTTTCACACAAGTTATGTACACTAATTTTCCTACGACCACGCGATATACTTTTACCGAATCAGGCATGTACAATCTTGCGTTTTTATGTAGATGTGAGAGGTTTTACATTTATATTATGTGTATTTGTAATTACAGTAATTATAATTTTGATTACTAACCTTTGAAAGTGGCCCAGAAAATTGTGATTTTTATACGATGAAAAAGAGTACCTTTATAAAAAAGTTAGAATAAATATTGGTACACAAAATATTACGAACATTTATTTTAACAACTAACAACAATAATAGGTAACTGAACATCAGAAATAAAACTGTTTTTGTTACATAAATATTGCGATTCAGAATTAATTATTTATTTCATTCATTGTGAAAATTAGAAGTAATAAATTATATTATATGGTCAAATCAACTTAGGAAATACGCATTTGACATATACATAAATTTGCGGGGTAAATGGACTAGCATTTCAACATTCAATTTGACAGCTTTTTTATCCGTACACGTACGGATAAGTTTTTCTTTTTTCCGTACGCGTATGAATAGAGGCCACTTTCCATAGAACTAGACAGTGCGATATATGTCACTTTCCTATGTGATCGTAGGAAAATATTATTTAGTACTTTTACAAAATATCCAACCTGTTTAAAAGAAATGGTCTGATAATCTGACACCAGAATTATTCTCACCTGAACTATTTACAAAGTCACCTACATTTTTTCAATTATCATAATCCTGTCAAACGTCAGGCTCCAAATAAATGGAGATTATGCTTCTCCTTGTGGACATCCTTCAGTTGTACAAATAGAAATAATGTCTTTGCTCGACCTTTGCACGCGCTCATTTATTCCTCATCGAATTTATTCCATTTGGCTGTTCCACACTGTATATACACAGACAAAGATTGAAAAACTTCTGATCGTCTGTCTCTTTTTCTCTCATATTCTCACTTATACAGCGCTCTATGGCTTGCTATCTCTGTCACTAGTATCTTTATGTATAGATGTTGTTTGAAATGATTTGAATGAAAAGGGAAGTTTAAACTATTTCCCAATCTAATATTGATTTTAAAAAAGCCTTGTGGATCAAGTTTTTTTAACGCCACTTAATGAAGAATAATATTTGTCCACGACCACCTAATAATAAGTCAAAAGGTATATGGTACCCATATATCTACTAGAGTGAATTATGGTTCATAATACACTGGAGTGTATTATGGTTCATAATACACTGACTAGAAATGGGGGGTACAATATGAAATAAACTATTAAATCTGTGTATTTTGTGCAGGAAATTTGTTTCTGAAATATATCGTATCTATAAAATATTGTAATTATTATAACGGTACGTTGTATTGATACTTCACACAGTATCTCCCATCTTTATACTTATATGTCAAATTATTTAATTATTTGATGTAGATACCACAACATTTTGAGGTTAGTAATACCAAATTGTTGCTGACTTTTATTTAATAAAGAAATTAAGGGTCGTGGACAAAGTATAGTATTTTACTCGCAATTTATGGCCATAATTCACTCGGGTGACTTGCGCAAACGTCACCCATCGTGAACAATGGCTACCATAAATTGCTTGTTTAATAAAATACTATTGAAAATGCACTAGTGTATCAAAATAGACAACTACCACATATTGAACATATTGATCTTCAATACGTGAGAAATATCACAAATCATGTTATGAAAAATGGTTATATTTATAATTGTAGCAATACTTTTTCTAGGAGATTGACCCACATGTGTATTAAAATAGCCAAAGCAGTAAATATAATAAATTAGTCATTTCATCAAAACCTTGTCAATTGCCTTGAAAATAAAATTTATAGTTGTCAACGTTGAGCAACTATTATGTTTATAAAAGCTTAAGAATCATGTTTACATAATTATCGTTAAAAAATTTAGATTTCTTGACCAGGGATATTGGAATTAAAATATAAATATTCATTTTTTCTTTCTTAAATTTGGTAAGTAATTAATTTTCGAGTAAACAATTACACAAGACACAGATTGTAACAGATATGGAAGGTTGAATAAATTTATCATATCCACATATTCAATGATTTTACTTAATTCTTTTTGACTGGCCTTTTGGTTTTCAAAAACCAGTGCCATAACATGACACACACACACACACACTTAATTCTTGAAGAAAAAATATTCCAATAATAGTAATAGAGGAGTTCAGTCTAAGGTCAGTATGGCCAACAAAAAGTGATTTTTTATGACAGGAATGACAGTTAAGGTCTACTATTCAAAACATAAGATTTTGCATATTTTTTATCATTGCAAACATCTATATTGCTTTATTAAAATAATTAATACAGCCCTGAAGCGTAAATCTTGAAATTTACAATGACTTTTTAGCTGAATACTCAACATATCGGTGGCCAATAAATCTAGGAACTCTTGGCATGTCACTGTTTCATTTCTGTTACTCAGTCACTAGTTATGTCAAATGTCAATTCAGCTAAAAAGTCATTTTAGATTTCAAGGGCACTGAAAATTTGAATTAATTGATTTTCTACCCCTTATGTTAAAGGATTTTATAAAGCAGCTGCTTCAATTCTTTTCCATTTTTTATTAAGAATATTTTTCCAATAAGGTCCAGAAAAAATACAAATTTATCTGTTTGCTCTTGGAAAATAATTTAATAGCAGTAGTGTGGACCGCTACCGAAACGTCGGAATCAAAATAAAGAAAATTGCGGCTCAATTTCCCAAAAAAGTAACAAAAACAGGATATAGAGATTGTTTTAAAAATTTTAATTTTTGCGCAATTTATCCAAATGTTAGATTATTTACATCATTTCCTGATTAGGACAGCTTGCAGGACTCTAGCTTTATGAAGTTTCATGTTGTATTGGAATTAAAGAGATATTGATTGCTAAAAAATGGTCTGCGGTAATTACGTTTGCGATATTTTGACGTTTATTAAATGCGCGATTCACGGTTCTACGTCTCTAACCCCTGATTTATAGATTCCGTAACGTAGCATAACGCAAGGATTTCCGTGAGACGATAAAAGATAAGTCATAGGACGACTTCACTACGATTCATAGATTACCCTTACGCCTAACGCTGATCGCGGCTGTAACGCGAGAGATACCCATCTTCATATTTTTGAAGTTGCGTTGTGGTACGATGACAGAAGTAAGGTGATTTTCTTATCTGTACATGAAAGAATTGCAGCAATTACCAAATAATCATCTATTTTTAGGAAAGAATAACCTAAAAAAACAAGTAAACTAAGTTCTTCTTTTTCTTCCTTCCTTTTTTTGGGCAAGTAAACTAAGTTGGAACTAAGAAATCTATAAACACTAGTTATATTATTCTCGTTACTGTTACCTTACGTTACGTTACGGAATCTATAAATCAGGGGTTACACTAATAACGTTAGCGCTTCCCGTAATTTACGGTTACGTATTATATTGTAAATACGGACCATAATTGTACTGCGCAGCTGAAGAAATAGAACAAATCGCATCGGATTTCTGAGGTTAAAGTTTTTGTTTATCATTGTGTTTATTGTTTATATGGTGTTATGTTTGTGTTATTTTATGCGTTTGAATCTTGCGTGATTTTTTGTAGCCTATACTCTTTATAACAATTATGTTATTTCCTATATTACGCAGGGCTACGTTTAAATTATAGTGATGGCAATAGCTCTTATTTCTAAATAAATTTCGATAACGATCTAGCTATAACCGTAAATTACGGGAATCACTAACGTTTTTAGCGTTAGAGACCCAAAACAGTGAATCGCGCATTTAATAAACGTCAAAATACCGCAAACGTCATTACCGCAGACCATTTTTTATCAAGCAATATCTCTCTTCCGACACAGATCAAAGTGTAAACAACTAGAATATCATAATAATATTTTATAAATTCATGGAAGCATGGAAACCCTGCTTTGTATTAAGATTAATTTTGAAAAAAAGATTTTTCAATCACATCCCACTATAAAAGTTAATTTTATAAGGATATTTCAACCGACGAGTTTTAGTGCTATTTTGTCCTGCGCTGTTTTTCTCCTGCTCTATTTTCACCATCGCCATTTTGTCTAGCGCTGTTTTTGACCAGCGCTATTTTGTCTTGCGCTGCTTTGTCAAGCGCTATTCTGCTACAGAGTCCGCTGAATAATAATTATAATTAGGTATTCTGACGCTTTGTTTCGAAAAATATTTTTCAAAAACAGTGACCGTTCAACTAAGACGCAATAACTACTTCCCGAGATATGGGTCCCGACGGCTATAAAGATACACTTCAAAGTCAAACGGGGCTAGTTGGTTCAAGAAGACACCAAAATCTCAAAAACTCTTAGAACTCTCGGACGAAGAAGATTACGTTGTAATGATGAGGTGCAAATACGCCAAAACCGATCTATAAGTTATGTTTTTCCTTCTAACTGTAAACCAGAATGTATTGGTGTTGAATATCTTGTAGATATACCAACACCGTTATACTTTGAAGTGTAATTCAAAAGCCGCTGGTGCCTATAGCCCGGAAAGTAGTTGCTTGTTTTTAGTTGAACGGTCACTTTTTTTGAGAAATATTCTCAAAACTTATAAAGCGTTGAAATAATTATTATTATTCTAGCTTTATCTTTAGGAGAAAAAGAGATTTTGTTTATTTGTTTTCGCTTGATTTGGCCACCATCGTCTATAAATCACTGACAATGTTCAGTTTTGCAAAACTATCCTCGTAGGAAATTACCAGCTTTGCAAATCTCGAGATGTGTGCTCTAATCCTCAAGTTCATGCCAAAAACATACTTATACGAACATCCACCTTCAAAATAAAATGATAATTCTGAAATTAAATACGCAAAAATCATTCAAAAACATTGTGAATTAATACCAACAATTTCATGGTGTTGCCAAGATTTAATAGCCTGTCATTATTACATTCTTCACTTGTGGTTGTTGTGAGTTACTTTTTACTTTCTAAAAGTTAAAAATGTGTTTGTTATTTAATTCGCCTTATATCTTTGTTTCGAATCAGTGAATCGCTTAAACTTTGTTTTATTCATTTATATGTAAAATTATGGATAAAAACGATTTACAGATCGTTTAGATGAATATTGAAATAAACCGCAATCATACAAGGCGAATGGTAACTGTGAAATCTCATTGTTATTTTAACTAATTGTCTTTAGTTTTTGGTATTTGTATTCAACGTGGCAACGCTGCACACATAGGGGTCCTCATATTAGGTACCGCAGGTATTGTGCAGGGAGAATGAGGTTGAAGGTCTCAGTAGCAACAAGTACTGTAGTATATTTGTAATAGAATTAAAGGTTAATCCAATAGTTTTAAATTATATCATTACAAATATACTACAGTACTTGTTGCTACTGAGACCTTCAGTAACAAAAATTTCCATGAATTGATACAAAAAGTCTTAAGAAATATTTGAGAATGCATTAATTTGTTATCAACGTTTTTCTACCGATGATAGTAACAGAAGAATTATAGAAACCATTAAACCTTACATCAAACAAAGTTTCTAAATTCGTAATCTTGGGTTATAAGGAGATAATTACAGGTTTTCCAGAAACTTTCCTGCAAAACGGAAACTACAGTTACTAGAGGTGATTTTAAGTCGATTTAGCTCAAAATTTCCTCAATTCGAAAATGTTTCCTAAGGTAGTTACAGCCCTTTGAAGAAGACGTTCTCATATGTTTTCTTCAAATTATTCAAAAATACCGTTACTTAAAATATTCAAAATTTGGAAAATTCAGGACGTCTCTCCTTTCAAATCGATAAATTAACAATTTCTTAATAATTATTTGAGTTTTTTCTGGGTAACAATACATTGTTTGGTTCAAAATATACAGAGTGTAACAAAAAGGCAAGTCATAAATCATACCACATATTCTGGGGCTAAAAATAACACGATCCAACCCAAGTTACCCCAGTACAAATGTGCATGCGAAAAAAGTTACAGCCTGGCTGCAATTAGATATCGTCAGAAGCCATTGCTTTTCCAGAATATTTGATTTTCGTTAGTAAAACGGTGCCGACTATGTATTCAAGAAAATGGGGACTATTTCGAGCATCTAATAAAACTACACATTTGTAAATGAATAAAATTCAATAAAAAATTTGGGAGCCTCAAGAAACTTTAAAATTCTATCATTGACTTCAGTTTTTGTGACTCGAAGTTTTTAAAGCATAATGAAAAATAGGCCGTATTTCGATAAAAACTGATAATTGTAAAAAGTGCTAGGGGGCAAAAAAAGTTTCAAAAATAATGTGTTTGAATAATGGTGCCAGAATAAGCATTAAATTATAACGTAAACAAAAATCATGGGAGGGTTTAGGGGATCTCAACTCCCATAGATTTTAAACGGGGTGCAATAATTCTCAATTTTTTTAAAGTAGCTCTTATCATAAGAAAGCCACTTGTCATTTTTCATTATATGTCGAACAACTGTCGAAATATTTTAAAAATCAATTTTCATTTGGTGACTCGAAGAACTGTAATTTTTTTCGCATGCACATTTGTACTGGGGTAACTTGGGTTGGATCGAGTTAATTCTAGCCCCAGAATATGTGGTATGATTTATGAACTGCCATTTTGATACACCCTGTATAATTTCCATTTAATCTAGTTATTTCCTAATCACCTTTTGTAATACTGGATGGATGAATTTCATTGTTAATTGCTAACATAATCAATAGTCTCAAGGAAAATTTTATTCTCAGTAATATTATTATTCAAAAGAATTTTCCAACCGCTATTCTTTCTTTGCTTATGTTTTTCCTAAGATATTTCATTACATTTTGGGTTTTAACTAATTTCTTTTTAAGCTTATTAAACAAAAAAAACCACAAACTGATAAGATTTTTACCCTTGCTGCACACTTCGCTTTGGATTAAATTAGATTATGATTGAAGTGTATCTTTTTCCTATTCCACTGCAACCTTTATAGATCTACTGTTGTGAATAATTGCCAGAAGTACAATACTCATTCCACTGAAATGGAAATTGGGTCATTACTTCAAAAAATCTGACCACGACCTATTCGGAACCCACTGCTAATCTTTTGGAGGTGTTTGTCGTTACCTTAAATGCTCCTCCTGGTCCAAAAACAAGGCATAGAAGAAAGGTGCCAATTCGGAAAATTCACGACTCTCCTCTGCTGCAGGCTGCCAATGCTGGAGTTGAACCCAGGTTTGTGTTTGATAAACCCAAAAACATAACAATCTGCACTGTTAGTAGACAAGCCCTATTAGCCTTGAACAGATAACATGTTATAACGGGGCTAGTACTAGAGTACCACCAAGATTTAGCTAACGCCTTGGCAGAAAACAATATTATCCTGAGATGAGTTAAGCGGCACGATTTGAGTTAAGGTGATCGCGTTGCCAATTCTTTAGCCAGCGAAGCGGCTGGACTAAAAATTTTAGGACCCAGTGCTCGACGACTTCGACAATTGCGAAACTAGCCAAACCGCCCACGCTCAATCCCTTGAGTGATGGGATGGAATCGAAAGATGCAGTTCTGCTAGGATCACCCTGGGCGATCCTGGGAAGCTGGCGCCCAAAAAATATTTGGCCATAATCAGGAACAACCTATGTTTAACAGTACGATTTATAGCGGGCCACTGTCAACTGAGGAAACACGTCCTTGCTGTGGTGCTAGTGGACACACCTTTATGCAGGATGTGTGAACAGGAATATGAAACTGTCAGGCATGTGTTATGCGAGTGTCCGGAGTTATCGTCAATAAGAGAGTGTGTGTTTGATGAGTCTTGGTCTAGACCTCCTGATATAAAGGAGATGTCTCCTAGTGACCTGTCCACCTTCCTGGGAAGGGACAACTTCTCAGGAGGTTGTACAATAGGTCATATTTGAGCTTTGAGCCTACACTTATCATTCCTACTCTACAGGTATAGAATACACGACTCCAAGGTATTTCTGTCATTAAAGTGGAATGAGTGAGATCTCACGAAGTAAGAGTCCACATAGTAAATTCAATCAAAAATATTTTCGTTTGTTCATTTAAAAGACTAATGTCCGATTTTATCAGTTATTTCCTAAAGTTAGGTAATACCTAAAATGAATTCAGGAATTTACGTTCCACTACGCACTAGGTATAAGACTGATAATATTAGGCATTTCCCATCAATCTTAAGCCGGCTACTCACTACGCGATACTTGACAAGTACTGGTACTTAATCATGTACATGTACAAGTTCAAGTATGGTCCATACATTACGTGGCTACTTGGCAAATGCCAATTTTTGCGGATAATGCAAGTACTTGTGAAAGATAATTACAATCATGGAAATTGATAGTGAAACAGAGGCAGTAGCAGCAATTGTTGTAATGAGCAGTGCATATCTTTTAATGAAACCAAATTCAGACATGATGGCGGATATTCTAAAGGAACATTCTGGCTTATTCGAGTACTTTTGTTCAATGTCTTTCCAAAATTTCGAATATTTACTAAATAAAGTTGAATGTCATATCTCTAAAAAAGATACAAAGTTGAGAGAAGCTATGACAACACACAACAACACTATTTACTAGTTTTTTACTTGTACAAACTTGTGGCGCTGCTACTTGACTCGCTACTTGTTGCCTTTAACTTTGTTCAATTTACCGACTGCGTACGGCAAGTACAAGTAGCTCGCCGATTTTCATGTTAGCTTGAAATATGCCAAGTACTTGTAAAGTCCCGCGTAGTGAGAAGCCGGCTTCAGGTATTTCTTAAGACGAAGTAGCATTTCAAGTCATGTGGGTTTGTTAAATTTTTCAAATCAGTGATAAATGTTTTTATTGTATATTCGAGTGGAAAGTATTCGGTGACAAAATATTGTATCATAAATATAGGATTTACCTACAAATTTAAGTACTAGCGTGTGAATCAGTAATTGGAAATTACTCCATTTTCGAAAATGATAAAAAACCAATTTAAATAGATTAAAACCACATAACTAAGTTGGTTAGTATTCCCATACTTTCGTGTCATCATTAGATTTATTTTAACAAGTTAATTGCCATAGCAAATTTTAAGTTAGGTCCAGGCAGGCAAAGACGATCATGAAACTTGTTATTATTTACCAATTAACGAAAATTGATGTTGTTGGGAATTAAACGAGGAAATTTTTTCTCGCTCACGAATTTTTTTAGAAATAATTTGACCTCTAGTGATATTACTAGTTAAAAATACAATTGTAAAAATTACTATTTTTTGAGCCTTCTGCACTACCTATTGATGTATGTGCCATTGAATTAGATCTCAAAATAGTATATCATACACTAGCTAACGCACACAGCTAACGTAGCTGTGAAGTTGACAATTATAGCTTCTTCTAGCCAACTGAGAAGTTGAATTTCTTTATTAGTGGTTAATAATTTTTTTTATTATTAACCTTGCTCAATAATGGACTAATTCAAATATTTTGAGAATCCAGAGATAGAAGTTTAACAAAAACATAATTTTGTACACCCTGGAGATTGTCTTTAACATATTTGCTACTTGAAATTACCTACCAAGATAAAATTATTTGAATAAAAAGGCAATTAGTTTAAAATTCGCGCTAAACCAAAAATGACTGATGACATAACGAGTACATAAACTTTTCTCTGAATTATTTTTAATTTTGGTCTCAAATTTGGCTAGTAGTGGAAAAAATTGAATACAATATAACCTATTGGTGAAGAAATTCATAAGCTTTGCACCTTATTTCGCTCAGTCAATAAAAATAGTCTGCACAACCTTGGTGTATAATATACTATTAGTAAACTGTACATAATAACATAACAAATAATCCATATCTCTTTCTATGTATCAAATATTTTATAAATCACAAAACAACATATTTTACCAAAATTACATTATATTTAGGAAAGTTATCCAATATCACAAACATCAAACTGTACATTTTTTTATTTATTAACAAATACAAGAAACATTTGAATAAAAATGAGTTAAAAACCAGATTTTAATTTCCTATGAAAACAAGGGCAGGTCTGAAATACAAAGAATTAAACACAGTACATCAGTTCGAATATTTCAATCCAACTATGCCAGTTGAGTTTTGCGTATTTGGTCTAGTCTTGCATCTTCATTTTGGTATTATTGTTCATTCAGTTTTGGTCTGC
This sequence comes from Galerucella nymphaeae, assembly GCA_963978555.1. Classification (NCBI taxonomy): domain Eukaryota; kingdom Metazoa; phylum Arthropoda; class Insecta; order Coleoptera; family Chrysomelidae; genus Galerucella; species Galerucella nymphaeae. Next base: position 3,677,818 of record OZ021705.1, on the reverse strand, counting down.
AGCTTGCTAGTCTATCACTCGCCTAAGACCGGAAAACACCGTCTTTCAAGCAGAAATGGTTGCGATAGAGGCGTGTTCTAGGCAATTGGTAAGGGCAGAAGTCCAAAGCAGATGCATTTGCATATGTAGGGACAGCCAGGCCTCCATTATGGCTCTGGAAAACCCATGCACAAAGTCAAAGCTCGTTCGGGAGACAAAAAACGCACTGAATGAGCTAGCCAGATTCAACAAGGTCGTTATTACCTGGATACCGGGACACTCGGGTTATAGAGGTAATGAAAGAGCCGATAAACTTGCTGAGCAAGGAGCCAAGTCGGGAGAGCATCCAGAAAGGGAGGTAGGAATACCGTACCGAGAAGGATGCAATACCATAACGAAGGAGATAATTGGAAAGAAATGGGAAGCCTGGAAGGAATCCTTGGGTCACAGATGGTGTAAAGAACTGACGGGAGATTTCATCTCCAGTTGGGCCAAATCAATCATCAAAATTGGTAAACGCAAGGCAAGAGATGTTCTGGGTATACTCACCGGACACTGCGAGCTGCGATGTTACACACACAAAACACAGGGACATAGCAACTTGTGTAGATGGTGTGGAGAGAAGGAAGAGACCCCGTGTCATTTCCTATGCAAGTGCCCCAACCTAATGGTACATAGACATAGATGGTTGGGAGCAGCGATCCTGGACTCAGAGTTATTCAAAGAGACTAGCATTGACAACATACTTGCATTTTGCAAGAGTGTTGTTGGCTTTAGTGCACATCTCTCTGAAGCAGCCTAAGCATAGCTTAAGTACGAATCGGGGGGAAAGGGATACAATGGCGAAAGCTAAGTGTCCCTGGGCATTGCACCCCGAATCACTTTTAATAATAATAATAGTCTATCACTCATCACTAGAAGCTTGAAAAATGGCCACTCGCGAAATAATTTTGGTGCTCGGTCAATAAAAAACGTCTTCACCACCTTGGTTTATAATATACTATGACTGCCTAGACCATACTAGATCTTTCTCCTCCTCTTTTCGACATTGCTTGTATTAAATTGGATCTAATACCACAAAAGTGATACCGGTTCCCAAAAGGGAGGTTATGGAATCCACAGGAATCCTTTACTATTGAAATATTATTAATTGATATTGAGTAGGGCATAAATACTATAGCTCACAACTCTGCAAAGACCTTTTGTTGATCTTCCAAGATGAATTAATATTATTAGTTTATTGATTCTTCTTCTATAAAAAGTAATGTCAGTTCATTTGTTGCTAATAGTAATTTGTGCAACAAGTGCAAAAAACACGTTTTGCGTGTTGCATACAATATTTTTTCTACATTCATGCAAAAAACAACACTTCTGTGAAACACATTTAATAGAAAAGCGTATTTTCTATTTTCATTTTTAAATTCTTTATGCCTTCTCTAATGATAGATATTTTCAACCGTTATTGTCATTTAAAAATACATTAATTACTCTGCTTTCCCCTATACTCATTAGGGAATTACCTATTAAATGGCATTCAATTATTCAAAACCTATAAAGTTTCTTCAAAATTTTGATAATAACCATTTCTAAGTAGATGAGTTTTTAAGAAACGCAATATTCAGTATAACCCCCCCACGGCATTTATAAGAGAGTGGAAGAAAAGAAGTGTGAACAAAGGGCGTCTAAAATACGTTGTTAGATGTATCATTTATTATTAAGTTTTCGAGTGAAAGTGTTTTGTTAAAGAATAACATCGGTCAAAAATTGGATATTTGGAAATAATTACTAGTTTTCAAGAATAGTTATAGTGAGTTTAAGTGGAAATTTAATGTAGGTTAGTCTTTATACTTTATGTTGTTAAATATTTTCTACTTATCAAACAGTTAGCTAACAATCAAAAATTAATAAACATTTTGGCATTCCAGTTAATTTTAATAAATAAATAAATTGAGATGAAAAACGTTATAATTATTGTACTCATGTACAATATCCATTAAATTTTCTATTTTATAAATCATAGCAATGAATATTTTCTTCATAAGTTCAATGAAACTTGTACCATTTAAAATTTTCACATTATAAGCAAAAATTTAAAAAAACGCGCTTGCAATGTTTTTCGAATATTTCTCAAAATTTGTGGAAATATTTTGATTTCTAGTGAGAAAAATATAAGAAAAATGCTCTCTAAACATTGTTTGTGCTCATGACAGTTCCAACAAGCTCTAAAAAAAGCAAAGCTGAGATAAATTATATCAGAGATACTAAAATTTTGTAAATCCAATTATTGTTGATCGAACTTTTAGCTGTTTTTTGGCAATTTTGAAATTTTTTTATATTTAATAATTTTTAAAAATGTGATACGAACGTTTAAGAGCTTTAACTTTGGTACCTACGCGCTTTAGATGAGTAGCAAAGAATTAAATTTAAATTAAGATGTTTACTAATAAATAAGCCATTAAAACTGCCATAAACACAAACAAGATTAGTATCAATAATTGGATTTTTTCGACACCTTCATGTAAAATCATTCCCAAAAATAATATGGGAGATGGTACTTTTATGTAACTACCGAAAAATATTTTGTATTCTTTCCCGTAGTTCGGCAATATTCGCCGGCGGATTTTCCGAGTGAAATATTTTGTCCTTCATTATGCCCCAAATGTATGCGTCAGGTGGCGTCAGATCAGGTGAATGAGAAGGATATTCGAAGTCTGTTCCCCGAGAAATTATTCTATCATCGAAATGCTGACGGAGTAAGTCTAAGGTGCGCACAGCTGTATGGCTCGTTGCACCATCTTGTTGGAACCATTGTGTGCAAAACTGTAGATTTCGTGCACGGCAAAAGTTATTTAGATCTCTCACAAAAGGCATAATAATTTTCTCTCTATAACGCTCTTGGTTGACAATAAGTAGATTCTGATTATCATCTTCAACGAAATAAGGACCAATCATTCCATGACCAGATACCGCGCACCAAACGGTAACTCGAAGACTGTGGAGTGGTTTCTCTACAATGACATCAGGACGTTCAAATCCAAGGAATCTGGTTGTTTGTCGATTAATATAGCCGCTAAGATGAACATGACTCTCGTCTGAAAACCATATGTTTTTCAAAAATTCGGGATCTTCGTAAATTAAACTCAACATGCGACCACAGTAAATTTCTCTTACACGTTTGTCCGCAGCATTTAGTCGTTGTCCAACTTGAATACGGTATGAATAACCACCAATTGATTTGAACATGCGACGTAAAGACGTTTCACTAATGTTGAGTTTACATGCAGTTCTTACAAGACTTCTTTGAGGTGATTGCACAACTTGGTTAAAAACACGTCCTTCATTTTCGTTAGTGCATACTGTTTTTCGACGACCTGAAGAACCTTTACGTTGACACAATACACTACCAGTGTATTTTTCAACAACAGCTAACATCACACTTCTACTAGGAGCTGCTTTATTAAATTTTTGTTGATATTTTTTTGACACCTGTTCTAAGCTTGGACCATCATTACGACCTTTTTCGTATGAACGAAAATAATGCTCTACCAAAAAAACTTTTTATTCCGTTGTTAGAACCATTTTTAAACCAAATTCAACTGCAGCGTACTATTAATATATCAACTAATGACAATTAAGTCAAATATGACAAATTCATATTACATAAACAACTCCACAGCACTCTCTGTTTCGGTACTGTTTATTTTGGCGGATACCGTATTTTCCTATTTTTTGGTATCGGAAAAACGGTTGTTTGTTACACATGCAGGAAATACTGCTGTTCCCACTTTGCTACGCCCAAATCTAATAGTCTTCGGCTGCTAAAGCTGATTTTCTGCACCTGTGACACAATATGCTATTTTGTTAGATCTCCAGCAATTAAAGCCCTGAGTGTGTATACCAGCAACTCAGGACTTGATAACGAATGTCGAGAGCGACTTGCTAATCTTGCAAGGCAGAACGCAGTGCGGCTAGAATGGATTCCAGCCCACTCTGGTTTTGAAGGCAACGAGATGGCGGATGCACTGGCTGCGGAAGGAGCGGCAGCTCCTTTCTGCGGACCGAGACCGACCCTGGGCCTAACATAGCAAAAAATACACAAGCAGACGAAGAAGTGGCTGAGAAATCAGCACCTCGCTCGTTGGAATGTTCTACAGGGTCCTAGACAATCCAAACTTCTACTGAAGGGATGGACTGATGGATACACTAGGGCAGCTACTGAAGAAACACCTCTACAACCTAGGAGTAGAGGAAAGTTCCCTATGTAGGGTTGCGGCATGACTGACGAAACGTCAGTCCATGTTCTCTCAGAGTATCCACACTGGGCTGTACTACGCAGGCGAATCTTCGGAGTCCCTGTTATGACACCTGGAGACACAAGCAGGCATCCATTGAAAAAGGGTTGTGGCATCTATTGAAGGAGTCGGCTTCATGGATGCAGAAATGGCACAATGGGCCTGCCTGTGGCCTCTGTGCCTTACCTTCTCTTGAGTTTGTCCAGGACAAGTCTCGCCTGCACAATTAGTACTAGTAGTAAAAGATCTCATAATAACCCAATTACTATGAATTATTTGTTGTTATAAAATTTAACAGAAACCTGCTTGCACCATGACTTCGGAGATACCCTGTAGATTACTTCAATCCAAAAACCAGCCAAATTTTTCACTTGTGAGAGACGGCCAAGACGCATCGAGGAAGTATTCGAGGAGGTAGCGAGAAGGAGAAGCATTTTTAGCAATATTCTCCAAACTTGTGTGAAAATGTGAAATATACAAATTGTAGCTTTGGACTTCTACCTGTTTTTAAAATTTAAATCGGACGATTCAGCCAATATTTACGCATTTTGCAAGAAAAATTGTCTTTTATGCTGGAAAAATATCAATTTTGAGTTGAGTTTTTCCGGCTTTTCTCGGCAGATCGGAATTTTCCAAAAACCATTTTGTAAGTTATTGCATTCTCTACCAACAGTCTTCTATGAGTAACGCGATTTATCTAGTACTTTTTATTACATTTGGCCTTTTCCGTTAAAAATTATTGTTTAAACAAATTCCACATTAAGAAACTTGGTAGGTTTTTGGATTTTATCAATCTTCAGGGTATCCCCGAAGTCATGGTGCAAGCAGTTTTCTGTTAAACTTCATAACAAAAACACTATTGATTTTTGCTATAATGACGCATAGATATTTGCATTAAACTTCAAATTATCTTGCATAGCGTTCCAATTTTCAATATTTATATGATATAAATATTTATATATGGTAATGACATCTTGTTCTGCTCTCTGAAAACTTTTTTTATACACGGACAGCTCCAATAATCATTCCCTATCTTATAAATAAAAATTTAATTAACATTTTTTTAGCATTATTTAACTCCGCATAGGGTCAAGTTTTATATTTCAATTTAGAAAATAGATTCATCCACTGTAGATTTCTAATTTACCTATAACACTTTATCAGTAGTAATACTATAAGTATTTCAAAAAAATCAGGTTATACATTATACAAAGAGTGTCAGTTTGACAGTTTAAATCATTATTTTGTCAAACAATAATTATATATCGCCAATTTGACTGCTTTTCGTAAATGCTTTTTATCGCCAACCGTCAGTAAAGTCGTCAATTATCAGATTGATTTCCGGATGTAAACAAACAGTTTACCTTATCCTTATATCAATAATGTACTATTATCTGCCTTGCGGCAGGTAAAGTGACATATGAGTCAGGTAAAGTGACATAAGAGTCAGGTAAAGTGACATATGAGTCAGATAAAGTGTTTTAACTTTGACATTACTCGAAAATTATTATCTGTAAGTGTCACGCTTCTCTCTATTATGAAATATATCTCAGTTTCTTATATTCCGAATTCTGAACAGTTGGCGATAAAATTTTGTATGCACCACGCCAGAAAAGTGTCTTTATCGGACTCGCCTGTTATTCGCCTCGCTTCGCTCGTCTCATAATTTCAAACTCGTCCGATAAAGAATCACTTTACTGCCTTGGTACATAAATAACTATTTCTTAATTCAGTATCTCAGAAAGTGAAATTTTATAAGAAAATAAAAACAAGATTATTCGCAAAAGATTAAATTTCATCATAAATACCCCTTACAAAGTTAAAATTATACGTCTATGTCATCGATAGGTTAAAAAATTATAAAAGTTGTTTGAACTATAGTTTGGTAAATTCTCTTATCTTATATAATTAACAATAATTTGTTAATGTCCCACTTACCAAAAATTTAATAGTGTCGAGGCTGTCGAGTAACAATTAGTAAGACCTAGGAGATCCGCAATAACTTTTATATGCTTTTCAAACAATAATGTCAATTTTCTATGGCACCTATTTCGAAAAATTTTAATTATACCTATGCTTAGACAAAAAATAGTAGTTTACCTAACTAGTGCGGAACGACGCTAGCGGAGTTCGGCCAGCAATCGCGTGCAGAAAAATCACTTTAGGCACGTGTTAGGTACACTATTTTTTCTACTAGCATCCGGAAAAAACCCAAAAGTTAACATAAAGAAACATTTATTATTAAATACATATCAACAACTTAATTATTATTATTTGACATCCATTTGATAAGTCTTTTACCAGGGTCAAAAAAAAATTGTTGGAAAAAATGTTTCTTTTTATAAAAAGATTATAGCAGAATTCTAACAAATTTATTGATTACCCAGTCATTTGGTAAACTACAACCATACAAATACATATTGTAAATATTCAAATGTCAGTATACTCCCCAAAAACTCTACAAGTTTACTTTCCGCACTAGTGCGGAAAAGTGACTCTTTCCGCACGCTTTTTAGTGCGGAAAAGTGGATCTTTCCGCACGCTAGTAGAAAAAATATATAAAAATTAAACAAAATTCAAAATTGCATGCTACATCCACTAGTCTAGAGAGATAATTAAAAATACAAACCTTGCGTTTCTAGATATAAAAATATTGAGATATTTTTCTTAAAATTTTTTTTGGGGATTTGGTGAGACTCCAGGATAATAAGTGCAATTTTCGTTTCTCCACTAAAGAAGCAAGAAAATGAAAACTACTACTTAATAATTCACGTTTTCTCGAGTGATTTGCATTTTGAAAATTTAAAAAAGCTGTGATAGGAAACGAGAAATTTTTTTTCTTGAAAAATACGATAATAGCATTTATTGAAAACAGTTATTTGCGTATCAAGTCCCGAAATTGATATTTTACGGGATGAGTAGACTCTTTTCAGACACTATAGTAGCCGGCCAGAAAGTGTCTCGTCTGAAAGCGATTTTACAGTCCCAATTATACAAAATTTGGAGTGCACCTATTTTAGGATACGGTGATTCCATATTTGATATTTACAATATTGCCAGTATTGCCGTTTATCTTGTATTATTAGTAACTTTGGTTCTCCAAATTCATCACCCTGTATATTCAATATGTCAATATTGGAATCTCCACTCATGCTTTTATGAAGTCTAGAAAGTTTAAAATTCAATAAAGGAGCTCAGTCTAAGATCACTTTGGTTGACAAAAAGTGGTTTTTTCTTGACAAGTATGACAGTTAAGGTCCACCATTCAAAACATGAGATTTTTGCATGTTTTTTATTATTGCGAACATCTACATTGATATATTAAAGTAATGAATACACCCTCGAAGCGTATATCTTGAAATTTAAAATAAATTCTTAGCTGAATACTCAACATTTCAGTGGACAATAATTCTAGGAACTTCTAGCATGTCACAATTTCATTTCTGTTATTCAGTCATTAGTTATGTCAAATGTCAATTTTATTTGTTTTTGTTGATATTCGTTCAATTGTGTATGTCCATTTTTGATTAGATTTTTGAAGCATTTCTAGTTAGCTTGATCTCTATTCTTATAATAACTTTTTCCACTGACATTTGACATTTCGTACAAGCAATTTACGAGATAATTGTTCGTTTCCATACTTTTGGGCCACTCTGTATATATTCCCATTATTAACTGAAAAGAATTATAAATAAATTGGTGAAATATAAATTTGGAAAAATATCTAAAAATAGACGACCTCGTTTAAGTTCTTACATCTCAACTAACTCATCCATCCTGATTCAATATATCATGGCTTTCTCCTTTTTTTTTACGTAACATTTAATCTATAACTTTGGATTTTTTTTTATCGTAGATTGAATTGAAATTCTCATTTCACAAGTTATATTTAAGTCATGTAATAATAAAGGAGTATTTACAATCATAATGAAAGTAATCATTTATAGTAAATTCAATAATAATAATTAAACAAGTTACCGGTAAAATGTAGGAATAATGATATTTTATAAAAATGAATAACATACAATTCAATAATTCGACTCATGTAATTGTTTATTTATATTCGTCAAAAAAAGGCTACTTTTCACACTTATTACATAAATAAATATTAAACATCGGAAATATTACACGATTATTATAACAATAAATAAGTGATTGTTGTGGTACACTTTATTTTATTTCTTATTGAAATAAACAATCCTAATTTCGTTAACTGTATAAACCCTCACTTCGTGGAATCTACTCATCATATGGTTTTAAATGAAACTAACTGTTAGTTTCATTTAAAACCATAATCCTAATTTCCATGTCGATAAATAAATTTTCATTAGTTCCTATGTTCAGAATGAATGTGTCAATAAAATTTCGCACTCTGTTGCACCTATTTCGTCTTGTAAAAAAATTGGCAATAATTAAAATGTTCCTTTTTTTCACATTTTGAATAGTGTCCAGGTAATATTCACCTAAATAATTGATTCATTTTGTTACAGATGCAGAAATGTTCAAAAAGCCACAGTATTGAAAAAGAATTCCATCAAAACTGAGATAAAAAAAAACTGTCAAAATGATTTGCTTAACACATGTATCTAGTCAACAAATAGAGCAAGAATCTTTAAAACAGCCATTAATAACATCAACTAATGGTATAGATCTGAATAGCACTAACAACAATATCTGTAAAGATTCAAACATAATTTTCAATGAAAAAGATTCAATCAACAAAAACCTGAATGGTAAAGTTTATACTGGCAATGGTAATTTAAGTAAAACGGATGAAAATAATGACGAAAAAATTGAAAATGTTGATGAAGAAAGTGATGTAAGTGATAATAGTACGAATATTAAAAATGTTGATAATAAACCACCCAAAGAAGAGAAATCAATACCTGTTTATGGAAAGTATAAAGTTTGGTTTTGGGAGTTCGAAACTCCGATTATATGGTACAGCGCATTCTTTATAGCAGTGTGGCATATTTTAGCTGTTTATGTTGTATTAACTTATCCACTACGTGAGAAGATTCTTTTAGCAGTTTATGGTAAGTTTGTGTTTTATCGCATTCGATTATAGAGCATTGGGTGTTTCTAGATTTTGGACATTACGAATAAGAATGTGGTTTATTGTAATATAGGTAGGGTAGCCAGGTAATGTGGTGGTTACTGGGTGGTAATTGGCCCCATTGAAAAAGCTATAACTACGTGACTGCTTTAATGTAAACCTATCAACACTAAGCGTACGAGGGGTTCATAAACATTTATTGTATCATATTTTTGAAACACCTTGTATTAAAACCTTAAGACTTTTGAATGCAATTCTTTATTAAATTTCCAACGTAAAAGGTGCTCTTTGTTAAACACAAACTTTATTTTCAAAATTTTTTACTTTTCATTAAAATAAGACACTTTTTTAGGTTGCTTTTTCTTAAATAAATTTGTAGTACCTACTTGAACATCACTTACAAATTTCAAATAATTTAAACACAAACGTTCCTAATGGATTTGTAGTTCTTAATTATTTTAGAGAAGATAAAGTGTTAAGAAAATATTTACGACTAATACAAATTTATTGTTCAAAAACATCACAACATAAAAAAGTGTCTTATACTGCAATAAAAAGATAAAAATATTGAAAATGGAGTGTTATCGAGTTTAACAAAGAGTACCCATGTATAAAAGTTAATAAGGAATTGCAGACAAAAGCAGTCTTTAGCTCTCAATACAGAGTATTTCAAAAATATGGTACAATAAAAGTTAACGAAATCCTCGTACCACGCCACTGGCTCATTAGAATTTAACATAATTATTAATACTGTCGATACTGGCACTGGTAAAAGTATAACCAATGTTAATTTGATGACTCATATTTTTAATCCCATTGAAGAAAGAAGCCGCCCAATGGCGTGCAATATTGTGAAATAATATTTTTCAAATGTAACTCAAATAAATATAGTGGATAAAATTAAGCTATATCAAATTTGTAATACAAATTTTTGTAAATAATGCTTGTCAATTCGTGAATTCTCGCCATAATCGCATCTTCAGAAATTACAGAATTTTCTTTTTTCAAACACGCGTACATATTTAAAACAACGCGTTGACACTGAATATGTAAATCTTTGTTTTTAAATTCGGCCCTATCATCATCATTTATTGCTTAGTCATTTGCTTGTGGCGCCAAATTATTAGATACCCGCGCATCATCTTGGACTGTCGTTTCAAATGGTCTCCAAAATGCCATTTTAATTAATTACAAATGAATTATATTCACAAAACTTACCCTAACATCTACGAACAAATAAATATTATATTGATATCAATTCACTCAATAAATATAATTTATAGGTATTATTATTTCATTAAACTCACTCAACCAAGAAATAGATACTACTATATTATTTTAAAAAGGTCTATATATAAATATACAAACAGAATTGCACACGCCTATGAGACTTATGAAACTAAACAACCCTAATCCCATAAAATTTTTCATGTTAGGTATAGTGGACCACCTTAGTCGCTACCCGAATTTTTCGATATTATGAGCAATATTTCACTCGGTAACTGGCGATACTCTGCAGGTGCATCCTGGGTGCAGCTGCGATGCCAGATATTTAAAATTTTCTTAAATATATCGGGCATACATGAAGTTGTTCTAATTAATTTCTCATCTTATAACAGTTTCGAGCGACTTTTTTTAATTCTTACAAATAAATTTATATTATGTATTTTTTATTAAATATTTCCAAACTAGCTTTCTAAGAAAATCATGAGCTAACAGTATATTGAAGTAATGGGAAACATATGTAAAATGAGCATAACAATTTCAGAAAAATATCTGACAACATTGCTTTATTTTATGGTCCTCAAACTGAAAATGGTATACTGGCTCACACTAGTGATAGGAACTGTAACCCCTATTCCTACCTCGCTCCTTTCTATCACTTTATTGTGTTTTTTGGTATCAATTTATTTTTCCTTTTTAGCTACCGTGGTGGGAGGAATATCAGGATTCGGTATTACAGCAGGAGCACATAGATACTTCACACACAGAGCCTTTAAAGCAAAGCTACCGTTAAAACTTATTCTTTTAATGTGCTATAGTATTGCAGGTCAAGTAAGTCATATTAATATTATTATTATTCTCATCTCGAGCATAGAATCATTTGCTGGTAATGCTTACCTTCTCCGCGCATGTGTAAGCACAAATTAGAAATTTGTGAACAGCGCGACAGTGTGTTCAAAATTGCAGCATTCTGCAAATCAATGTATGCGTTTTTGTAAAGGCCTAGTTGGGCAAGGTTGACTTGTAGAGTTCTGTGAATTTTAGTCACGTAGATGAAACGTTCTACTCCTCTACCTCCAGTTGTAGACAGGTGTATTTTACAATTTTCTCGTTGTATTTGGCTAAAATACAGGGAAAAAGATATCGACGTGCAGTTTTCGCTAAACTTTTATCGACATAGTTGTCAAATGTATATTTATTCCCGGAAGCGCCGAAAAAAAATGACCATTTATGAAACAAAATTATCGGTTTATTTTATCAAAGTTATCTTTTTTAAGTTTTAAATCGTGCCCTCTGAGCAGGTTGTCTTGGTTTAATGGAAATATTACATAAAGGAGTCCAAATTTCAATTTTTTATATTTTGAATGCTGTGATAAGATCCACACGATGACTAAGTTCAAAAGAAGTTAAGTTGGCCATAACAAGACCATCTTCATAAAAACTTCTTCTGAGACTTTCTTAAATGGAGTAGAGTGACTTCTCTTGGAACATTTTCTAATAAACTTCTATTGGGCAGAGTAGAATTCAATGAGACCTCTGGCGGAAAAAAATTGTAATTGTCGCAACGAGTAAAACAATTCGTTTTGCATTGTTTTTGTATTATATGCAAGTCAACGTAATTACCGTAAATTTGTACTTTATTTGTTTAATTTTCTGTCAGTGACAAGCTTAAAACTGTGTTTTTCTATTCAACTCAACTATCATTTGTGAGGTTATATTCTTATATAATCAGAGATATTATGGAAGAGGTTAGAAGGAAGCTCAGCATTTACAAATTTAAATAAACTTTGAATAGTCGGTGCATACCTAATCCATAGTTACAAAAACAATGAGAAAATAAGTCAGTATTAAAGATTTAAAATATTACTCAATACAAACGTACCTACCTTCCCTGTAACTTTTGTAGATATGACTATAACAAAAATAAAATAAAAACACGAAATCAGACCTAAACTTGTTTTATTTTTGACAAAAAATATCGACCATACCTATTAGTACCAAAAATAAAAATATTAGGTGTCAAAATTTAGTTTAACAACACAAAACACTAAAGCACAATCAAAGAAAAAGCAAAAGTTTCACAAAACACACACTGAAAATAACTAAAACAGCAAAATAAAACCACTCAAATATCAAATGGCTCATACGGCAGCTGATTTGTTTTACTCGTTGCTAAGATGACATTGATATTTCGGAGTGCCATCTATAGAATTCTACTTTTCCCCATAACGTATCAAGTCAGGATACCAAAAGGAGCCAGCCTATTCTAAAATGAGTCTTACATAAATGCTGTAAGGCTTTCAAAACGATTGAAACCTCGGAAAACACTTCCGTATAAGATACAGCCTGTATTAGCACGTTCGATTATTGACAAGATATGGTAGGATCAAGTGAGACTTATGTTAATAATAATTCCTAAGTCATTTTGAGAGAATATAGATTTGAAAGTTAGAGAGAACACCATAGCGAGTTAGAGAAATCTTCCTGGTTAGTTATTGGATTTGAATTGATTTTTATGTCATCTGGGAAGAATAGTTATTTGTATACTAAGGCCGCAAAATGCTTTTTCGCGTTCCGAGAGAGATTATCGCCGAGGCCGCTCCGGCCGAGGCAGGATAATCTCGAGGTCGCGAAAACATTTCGCGGCCATAGTATACACAATATTTTTCGTGCAACCGTGAAAATTACATAATTTCAATAAACATTATGTCTCTTTAGAAAAGACAGCGTTTCAACGCGAATAGAGAAAATTACACTCTACAATTTTGCGGCCTCTGTTGCGGCTGCAAAATGCTTGTTTTTGCGTCCGGTTGCACGAAAAGATATTTCGCTTGAACCGTAAAAGGGGATATCGCACAATATAATTTTTTCTAATGCCAACAATACTACTATAGAATTTTTTTTAATATTTACAGTTTATTTATTTCTTAGAATTCTCTCTACGATTGGGTACGCGATCATAGAGTTCATCATAAATTTTCTGAAACCGACGCAGATCCACACAATTCAAATAGAGGATTCTTCTTCTCGCATGTAGGATGGTTAATGATGCGAAAACATCCAGATGTTATCAAAAAGGGAAGAACCCTAGATTTAAGTGACATTACAGATGATCCCATAGTCGCATTCCATGTTAAGTAAGTAACTTATGTATCTAAATAACTAGAGGTAATTTTTTCCTAAATATAGTAAACAATCAAATTACTAGTCACGTGTCAAATTACCATCCAATCACCTCTGGATTGCAAAGATAATTTTTTACTAAATATAGTAACCAATCAAATTACTTAATTTGAAGTCATGTGTCAAATTTCATCCAATCACCTCTGGATTACAGCGATAATTTTTTACTAAATATAGTAACCAATCAAATTACTTAATTTTAAGTCATGTGTCAAATTTCATCCAATCAACTCTGGATTACAGCGATAATACCCTACATGTCGTGTTTTCAGTTTGGTTAAACGTCAGATTGACAATCAATTTTTTGATATCTACAAAGTAAAAAATTATCTTATCGAATACTCCTCGGGCCTTGATAAATACTCAAAATTTTGTCATAGAGAATCCTTCAAGCGAGTTGCTCAAGGATAATAGCCCTCGGCCTGCGGCCTTGGGCTATTATCAAGCAACACGCTTTCAGCATTCTCTATGACAAAATTATCTCGGTATTATCAAGACCCTAGGGGTATTACTATTGATAATACCATTATTATACAATGATAATACCCTACATGTGGTGTTTTCAGTTTGGTGCTTTTTTCAGTAATAATATAGATAACAAGAGAGTGAGAATAAATTGAAAATAGTTTGACAGATTTTTTGAAAACTAGTTGCCAGGTCATTTGGATTTCAAATGGCAACAAGTTTGAACTAAATCTGTCAAATTATTTTCCAATTTATGGAACTCGCGAGTTATAATTGACTGAATTTTTTTTTTATTCACAAATACTTTGGTGAAGGACTTAAATTGTCCCAATATAGTTAGAGTATTTTTCGAAGTAGTTTCTAAAATCTTTTTTGTTATTTCTGCATCAGAAAAGGTACTAAACCGGTAATTATCACACAATTTATATATCGCTTTGACACAATCAGGTGATTATTTTGACAACTATCTGACACTTGCTAGGCAAATAAAAGCCACAGTGATTATTCCCGAGAATAATCACAAGAGATTTAATCCCACTATAATAATGACATAATTGGTTGAAACTTATCCTTGTGAGAAATAAAGAAGCATTTCATTGGTCTTCCAATTTAACATTTACCACTTTTCACAAAATTGTAGTTTAGTAGTTTTAAATAAAAAAGAATAATACCTATTAGTTTGATTAATAGTATATTATTAAACGAGCAATTTATGATAGCCATTATTCACGATGGGTGGGGGTGCAAGTCAACCGAGTGAATATTGGCAATAAATTGCGAGTAAAATACTATACTTTGTCCACGACCATTAATTTCTTTATTAAATAAAAGTCAGTAAAGATTATTTGGCATTACTAACCTCAAAATGTTGTGGTAGCTACATCTATGGTAGCTACATAAAATAATTTGGCATATATAGAGATGGGCGATACTGTGTAAAGTATCAATACAACGTACCGTTATAAATATATTGTTTTAAAATACTCAATATTAGAAATTATTGTTATGAAAAGTATCAATATTAAAAATAACAAAATTTTATCGATACGATATATTTCAGAAGCAAATTTCCCGAACAAAATAGACAGATTTAATAGTTTATTTCATATTGTACCCCCATCTCTATCCAGTATATTATGAACCATAATTCACTCTAGTAGATAAATGGATACCATATAGGTACCTTTTGTGAAGAGGTAAAATATTGACGTATTGAAAATTATTAAACGTCAGATCGACAAAAAAAGCTTCCATCATTTTCTCTATGACAAAATTATCTCGGTATTATCAGGACCCTAGAATTACTAGTTACTACTGATACGTTTTTGACACAATAGGAATAATATTAATCTGAATATTTTCGTTTCAGGTACTGGATTTTCTTCAAATTATTCTTTTGCTTCATCTTACCATCCTCCATTCCTCCCTTATTATGGGGAGAAAGTTGGTATCTCAGCATCAACGTCCTTTGCATTGTCAGATACATCATATCTCTAAACTCTACATGGGCTGTGAATAGTTTCGCTCACCTTTATGGAAACAGACCATATGACAAGTAAGTAGACAAAAAATAATATTAATACCTCTAGGAGTTTAGCTCCGCAGCTTAACTTAAAGGGGATATTATACGATTAGATAGCTACACAAAAAGTTTTGCGATAGTCCACTGAAAAACGGAGAAAAAGTCGCTTCCTTCTCGATTTTTTTTAAGGTACAACCACATCTGGTCTTTACAAAATGATAGAGTAGGTCCCTGGCCACCTGAAATCGAAAATTACAACATTTTTTAATAGGGAAAACACTTTTTATTGCGAAATTTGTCAAAAATCTGTCAAAATTATGTTTTATTACTTTTTCACACATACCTCGCGATATCTCCGGAACTAAACAAGATATTTTCAAAATTTTTTTTTTAATCGACAGAAGAAACATGAGCGAAGATTACTGTGTTAGTTTCATTTGTATAAAAAACCTAGTTTTTTTGTAAAATTGGAGAAAACTGTAATCTCTACTTTTTTTGCAGCACTATTTTCAGTAATCGAGATACTTTTTTATTTTTCAAAATTTTACCAAACTATCTGCGTACCAAATAAAGCTAAAGCTTCAAGGAAGTTTTTAAAACAAGAATCACTATTCTAAGTATCATAGTTTTTGAGCAATAAATACGCAAACTTGAAAGTTTCTGCAGCCGCGCCTAATTATTGTGCTTTCTAACGAGCAGGCATCTCTCGCATACGCATAATACGGTCTATTCCTGACAAATTTGGCAGATAACTTGATTCAGTTGCTAACGTCTTTGTTTTAACTGCGATTAGGTAGATATTATTTTGGATGTGTGTATGTCTATTGTGATTTTTTGGAGATTGAAAGGATTAAATACAATTATAATATGTGCTACAGAAAAAAGGAGACACTTGTGCTCAAAAGACTTTGTATTAAAAGGAAGACATTCTAGGAGGGAAGGCTGGAGTAAAATGTCATAAAACTTGTAGACAAACATTTTTTATTAGTTCACAAAATACAGGGTGTCCCAAATAAGAGTGACTGATTTTAAACATAAATGTCCTGCTTATTACCTAATTGCTCCAAAAAGATGGAATTTTCACTTGTTTTACTAGTTTATCGAATTTTTTTAGGCTTGACTGGCATTTCATCTCATCAACACAGGGTGTTTTACTAATTTAGGTCAAATTCAAAGTGGAAAATATGTATTATTTTGAATGGAACACCTTATAATTATTGATCTCATTCGAAACAGCAATCATTTTCCTTTCCAAAAATGTATAGTTTTCTATATTTTGTTTCTTTAACAAAAAAGGAATTCGAGGTTTCATGTAGTAGTACATTTTGAATTAGTAGTTTTATATGAACGTATTTTGATGCCTAGAATCAACTCATGCTAAGCCTAACAATTTAGCAGAGCTAAAAAATAATATCAAAAACATTATTGAAAACATTTAGTTCCGGAGATATCGCGAGGTATGTGTGAAAAAGTAATAAAACATAATTTTGACAAATTTCGCAATAAAAAGTGTTGTCCCTATTAAAAAATGTTGTAATTTTCGATTTCAGGTGGCCAGGGACCTACTCTATCATTTTGTAAAGACCACATGTGGTTGTACCTTCAAAAAAAAAATTGAAACCTTTTTGCTGCTTTTTCAGTCCACTACGACGACTATACCTAGTAGTAGTAAATATGATAAATTCACTTGAACAAAATTGTACTTTTTTTCAGGAAAATTTACCCAGTGGAAAATCTAACAGTATCCTTCTTCGCAATGGGAGAGGGCTACCATAATTATCACCACACGTTCCCTTGGGATTACAGAGCTGCAGAATTGGGTACGATGATAAACATAACGACTTTGTGGTTAAACTTTTTTTATAAAATTGGCTGGGCCTACGATCTAAAAGCACCATCCAGCCAACTTATAAAGAAAGTGGCAATCAACCAAGGAGACGGATCCCATTACCAGTGGGGTCATGAGATTCCTGAAACTGCTGACCGTTCTATAGAAGAAGTTAGAAAAAATGAATAAGTGTGTTTTGGAAAAGAAACTATTTGGTGTGCTCAGTGATATAGTGTTTTTCGTTGATGCTCTTCAGTACCGTAAATGAACTAAGTAATAGTTGTTTGCTGTAGGACGGAAACAGATATGGAATATTGTAAAATTATATTAAATTCTTATGTGAAAATGTTTTAATAGTTATTAAGTATTGGGAAGATTGTTATTTTGTTTTTGTTAACATTCAATTTATATAATTTGAATTTGCATTCATAAATTTAAGTATTTTCAAATCAAAATCGTTTTAGAAAATACTATTGAATGTTTTTTCATTTGACGCTTAATAAATTCATAAAAGATGATATAAGTAATAAAAAAATTACAAAATTGGTTTTATTTTCACAATTTAGCTCCTTTTACTTACGGTAGTTGCCTTAGCAATTATCTGATTAAATGATTTATAGTCAGTTATAAAAGGAGTAATAAAAGGACCATTAGAATTTGAAGAACATATACTGATCCAAAATCAATATTATGGCACATGGAGAATGAGCTTATAAAAGATAGTTGACAAAATCTGTCTTTAAAATTGTCTATTTAAGCATTTTTCTTTCACCGTGGCGTGTATTATTTCAAAAAAGTAATTACAGTAACCTTATTTTGCTTTTCAGGGCTCCGTACCCATGTTGGTAAAAATCGGACCCTATAACTGTCACCAAGCTATATCTCATTCATCTTAATAGTTAGACTGTTGAAATTGTCACATAGGATGCATTTCCGTTGATGCTTAACAGAAAATATTAAAACCAGAATAAAATAAATATTTAAGGAAGCTTCCATTCAACAAATGTGATTTTTAAAAACAACATCCTTGTGTCATCTATCAGGGAATAGCGAAAGCAGTATTCACAACAGATAGACGCTTGAAATATTCACAGAATACTGAGTTATATCATTATAGACCTGTGAGAGAAATAAAAATAGGAGAACAAAGAATGTTATAAGAAAAGTCTATATATTCACTTTGTTATGACTGTTATGAGAGAGGAGCTAGAAATAAAATAAATGATATTATGTTATATAGAAGAAAGACAACTGAACTGGTAGGGACATCTAGAGAGAATTGTTGATGTTAGACTAGTCAAAATGTATGGGAAGCAAAGGTGATTGTTAAAATAGAGGGGCAAAAATAATCCTGGAATAACAATGTAAACAAAATATCAAATGAAATGGTGAAAACAATTTTATCATAGAAGCAATGTAATTAGCAAGAAATAGAAAAAAATGGAAAACTTTTGTTGTCTTCCAACAACGAAAGGTACTATATCGTGACAATAGTTACAACTAGAAATAATAAAATTGGAAAAAAATTAACGTTGTAAAAATATTAATTCAAGTGATACATTTCCTTCAAGTGATACCTACATTTCCTCCAAGAATTTCAATTCATTTTCCATTTTTTTTCACTTTTTCCTATTTTTGTGTAGCTAATATTTTACTAAGTAGGAAACCAGATTCGTAGAAAAATCCGACGAACGAAATGTTTAAACGTGAAATGCACAGATTACATACACGTGAAATGATCATTTCCGATTAATATGTCCATGCCTAATTATCCTTTGTGGTGATTACAATTATTAACTTTATTATAATCAACAAATTAAATGTGAACTCTGTAATTATTCGGAAATCTTTGACTCAGCTTCGGACTCTGAATCATAGAGGGCATAAGCAGTATCTTTTAACATTTTATTATGCGAATTAGTGAATTTTCATGAGAATTGAAATAATTGCTATGATCTATAGCTCTGTAGACTCTGTGCTACTAGTCCTTAAAACTTTCCTCAAGAATTAAGTGGAAGTAAGAGATCACAATAGATCTTTTAGATCTCAGGCAATGTCTCCCCAATGTATACAGATTGCGAAAAAGCTTAAAATATCGAACCATGCAATTTACACAAGTACGACAAGAAAATTAGAGAAAAACAGCTTGAAAGAGGGAGAAAGAATAATTGTGGGTGGTCAGTGAGGGTGTATACTTATTTCCCGAGGCTGGCCGAATGTTCATTGCCCCCCTATTTTTAACCGTTGTTGCCAGAAGCGCAGATTAATTTGTACAAATGATATTTTTGTCTCGTTATCGTTGACTTTTTTCGAACTCGTGCTCTATTAGGTAAAACACTTTTATTCCGCAACAGTAATCCTTGAACCATTAGTACTAGATCCCTCAAGAGATGGGATGGATTCAAAGGATGCAATCTTGCCAGGATCCCTCTGGGATGGCGATGACCAGGAAAAACCTACGTTTAACAGTAGTATTTCTAACTTGTCACTATCACTTGCCACTAAGTAAACACCTCCATACTATAAGCCTAGTGGATACACTACGCAGGATGTGTGAACAGGAAGATGAAACTGTCAGGCAAGTCTTATTCGATTGTCCGGAGTTATCGTCAATAAGAGAGTGTGTGTTCGGTTGCCTACACCTGCTGATATAAATGAGATGTCTCCTAGTGACCTGTCCACCTTCCTGGGAAGGACAGGATGGACGATGACCTAAGAGGACAACTTCTCGGGAGGATGTACAATGGGTCACATGTGGCCTAAGTGCTGTGAACCTACACTCGCCCTCCCTACTCTACAGATACAGAATATGTATAATCTGTAATTTCAATATTATCTTTGTTAACACTAAACTGACAAACATTTATACTGAAAGTACTTTATATAAAAAGAAATTTTTCATCGAACACCTCACCTCCCTATCCCCTGGAAACTTCTGGCTGGGACACCGGGTATTATGATTTTGTGTAAAGTTTATTACAAAGACTGTTTAAAATATCATTCAATAAGTTCAAAAACGTGGAGAAATATTCTAATTTTTCGAATTACTCCACTTTCTGCTGCATAATGATTATTGCAAATTCACAGATAGACGTAATGCTATGTAAATTGTGAAGTGATATAGAAATAAATTTAAATATCTATTCACTAGTATCAATTTTTTATTCTCTAAGAATATAATGGTAGCATCATAAACAAGGACGTGTCGGGTCATTTTTATAATTATCTACCTACTTTTAATTCATCAATAATGAATACGGAAAATACAAAGTCCAACAAAATAAATTTCTACCTAAACAAGCAATTACTTCAAGTTATTTTTTGAGTGCTTTGATATATTCTAAAGGATCATGAATAATTCAATCTAATGTCAATATTGATATATTTAATGTAGACTTTATTATCGTATTCTACATTCAAAATGGGATGCAGACGTACTTTTCATAGCAGTTAGTGCCTTTTCGGCTCAAGTTTCGTTTAGCCGAAATCAGTTACATAGAATATTGGCTTATAGGATGATTCTACATAATTTGATTTTTGCCGCGGAAATTCTTCGTTTATGAGAAAACTCGAATTTTTCATTTTTCTATTTATAACTTCAATTCGAAACTTTACGGTGTTTTTAATATTTTTTTCGTTATAGAATGATGCAAAAACATTTAATATAACGACCCGAACTAATTTTTATTCGAAAATGTAGTAATGAAAGAACGCATTTCCGCGCATTTTCATTTTCATATCGGTGCTTAAAAATATGTCTACAATATAAATTAACATTAATTTTTCATGTATCTCATTTCGTTACTTCTACACCCCTCTCAAAAAATGGCAACAGGGCATTTCCGCGGCAAAAATTTTTCAGTAATATACTCCCTGAGGTTCCTAAATGACAAAAAAATTTTTTTTTTCTTTTTAACAGATTTCGGCTAAACGAAACTTGACCCGTCTTTTCTAATGTCCACTGACAGTTCTCGTCTCAAGACTCAAGAGCAGTGAAGAAAAACCGTACACAAAAAAACTCGCATGAGTCGTCCAGTTTCCAACCCTTTTTTACTGAGTTGTACAATGAAATTGAAAGTATATAAGATTTTTATTTATCCCAGTAATTCTAATGAGACTTTCCAAATAATTAGCATTTTCTTTAAGTTAGTCTAGAACTAGAAGAAGGGATGAGGATACAAAGTTTCTCACTGCTGCTCATAGAAAAAAAAATAAGAGAAGTTTTAAAACATTTGGAAGTAGCTGGAACAAAGTTTGTGCGTTTGTGCGCAGTCTGTAGCGCATGGCGCTTCACAGCAACTAACTGAACTAATAAACCCTGCCTTTCAGTACAAGAAACTTTTTAAATATTATTTTAATTTGAGGCTGTCATTGTATTTTTGAATTTATTTATATTGACTCATTACAGGTAAGTTAAAAAAGTGAATTTTTCAATTCAAGCGTTTGAGGTTATGACTCCGTAAAATAATGAAGTTTTCGGTACACATTTTAGTGTGATATCCTCTGTCATCAGTCATTGACCTGTCCCTATACAGTAGATAGAACAATTTTAGTAGTAGAACAGTATGAGAGGGTTTCAATATCCGTTTTATGGGAAAATGTGATTGTATTCATTATGATTGGGTATAGGAGTGTTTATAAAGTTTTTGGAGCTATTTGTTAGAATTTTGAGGGAAGAGATGTTGTTTCGTAAATTGTGTGGTAAGTGCCACGATTCCTACAACAGGATTCTTCGTCTTGTCGCATTTGGGCAGCTTGGTTTCACATTAGTTGGATGTGCGGACTATTTGGTATAACGGGGTTGATATTTTGAAACAGGTAGAAAAGGATTTTATATTAAATTAATAAATATTCCTATTAATTGATTAATTTTTTTATCAATGTGAATAATTTAGCAATTATACAAAGTGATTATATATAAATTATTGTATTTGTATATGTTTCCACTCACTTACGTCAGTAATAATAAGCTTAAAAAAAACACTAAATTTATTATTACCCAAATTACTGAATTACTGACGATGGGTATATATTTAATTAAAACTAATAGTAGATAATAACGGTGAAAATGGATTATACAGGAAATAAACAGCGGATTTGTTAATTTATATATAATCCCCGGTATTTGGTTGTTTTTTTTTTGGGTTTTACATTCAATTCGAATGTTACTTTGTAACCTTTGTTCAAAATAAACGTAATTGCGATTATTGTTTAAAACCAACTTTGAAATAATGTATTTATTACATTTCAATCATTGAGTTTTATAAACAAAAAGATATATGCAAAATCTTGCAACACTTATGACCGTTTGCACAAATAGAAGCATAAGCTTAGAATAGCTAGTTATAAGTGGCGCTTTAAGAAAGTTTTCTTTTGCATCATTAACAGCTTGTCATTTTAAGCTGAACCTAAGCTTAGAAAATCGCTCACTTACTCTCCACTTATCCTCAAAGTGGAGATTTCTAACGCAACATTCTTGTATTTTTATTGATATGTCAATGTTTCTCCTCTTTTCGGGTTTTCGTTTTCTGTCTTCCAGTGTCAGGTGTGTTTCTTTTAATTTTTGAAGAAGGATGTTTATGGAGGATGATTTGGAAGTATTAGATATAATCGAAAATGGATTACCAAGAAGACGGTACAACCGTAAAAACTATTATGAAGAATTGGATGAAAATATTAGCAATTCTTTTTCCTGAACTGTATAATTTGCCGATCTGGTTTTCATATTTTTCACTGTGTTTTCCACTATAACTTTCTTATTTAAAAAAAAAACAAGAATAAAATCCTTTGACTTTCAAAGAATTGACTTTTAACAGCTTTTAATACGTTACTTCAAACCACAAAAACGATAAGTCACCATAAACCATAGATAAATTGATAAACCTCAACTTATGGCGGTATTTTATAGTCGCTCAGAAGAGTGGCACTCAAGTATCCCTTAATGAAGTGACACTTGAGTAGCACTTACCCCTTCCTTGATTACGTGTTCTATAGTTGTAGTTATGTTACACTCAGGTCATACTTGGATAAGTGACTCCTAAGTGCTCCTCTAGAAGGGTTTTTAGTTGTAGTTTATTAGCAGCACTGTCAATTTGACATTCGGTTTTTAAAATTTAGTGGTTTTTTATGGTGAACTTGCAACCTATCTTTTTATATTTCAAGTTCCACGTTTGTTCCGGGCTCTACTTATAGTGCTTCGTTTCTTTTCTATTATTTTGTAAAACACGTGTTCGTAGGAGTAGAGTTTAGTTGGAAACGCCTATCTTTTCCAAAATTGTAATAATGTCTGCAAAACAGTGTTCGAAAGCGATTTATTCTACAAAAGAAAAGGCATTGCTTTCATCATTAGTTGAGACATTTAAGGATAAGTTAAAATCTAAAAAAACTGATGGCACAGAAATGCTATTGAAAATAAGACGTGGAAAACCATTGCAGAACAATACAACAGGGTATTGCATATCACGAATATAACGTTTTTCTAATCTTTGTCCATTTTCATTATCTTCTATATTACCTACTTGTAGATGTGCTTTCAGAGCCTGTTAAATTTTTAACGGCCTCTAAATTTTAAAGGACTGGTTACAGAATAGACCCCATATTCTAAAAAGTCGCCTAAATCTTCCATTTCAAAGGAAATGCAGTTTTTGTGTATAACTGAATAACTATAACGTCAATTCGATTTAATTGTGAATACTTTGACGTATAAGTATCACTCAAGGGCTATATCAACCACCCTTAAGTTTGAGTGTCTCTTACTACATCACGTGACTTTAAAATTGTGTCTATAGAACAAATTTACGAAGTTTCCGAGCTAAGTGACACTCAAGTGCTGTCCATAGTGACTATAAATACGGACAAAATAGCTAGGTTGACAAATGTATTAAACACTATTGGCGGTATTAATAGTCGCTCAGAAAAGTGGTACTCAAGTATCCCTTAATGAAGTGACACTTGAGTAGCACTTACCCCTTCCTTGATTACGTGTTCTATAGTAGGAGTTATGTTACTCTCAGGTCATACTTGGATAAGTGACTCCTAAGTGTTCCTCTAGAAGGGTTTTTAGTTGTATTTTATTAGCAGAACTGTCAACTTGACATTCGGGTTTAAAATTTAGTGGTTTTTTATGGTGAACTTGCAACCTATCTTTTTTATATTTCAAGTTCTACGTTTGTTACGGGTTCTACTTATATAGTGTTTCGTTTCTTTTCTATTATTTTGTAAAACACGTGTTCTTAGGAGTACAGTTTAGTTAAAAACGCCTATCTTTTCAAAAATTGTAATAATGTCTGCAAAACAGTGTTCGAAAGCGATTTATTCTACAAAAGAAAAGGCATTGCTTGTATTATCAATTGAGACATTTAAGGGTTAAGTTAGAATATAAAAAAACTGATGTCACAACAAATGCTATTAAAAATAAGACGTGGAAATCCATTACTGAACAATACAACATTATCTTCTATATTATCAATATATTCTAAAAAGTCGTATAAATCCTCCATTTCAGAGGAAATGCAGTTTTTGTGTACAACTGAATAACGTCAATTCGATTTAATTGTGAATACTTTTACATATAAGTATCACTCAAGGGTTATATCAAATATATCAACCACCCTTAAGTTTGAATGCCTCTTACTACATCACGTGACTTTAAAATTGTGTCTATAGAACAAGTTTACGAAGTTTCCGAGCTAAGTGACACTCAAGTGCTGTCCATAGTGACTATAAATACGGACATAAGCTAAAAAGCAGAGCAAAAACATTGGTGCAACTCAACTTTAACTAAGCGACCAATAAATTTTAAACTCGCATAGCTATTCTAAGCTTATGCTTCTATTGGTGCAAACGGCCATTAGTACCCTCATAGAATCATCTATTTTATGGAAATTTCCTTTGTTTTAATTAAGTCCTTTGTATATTTTGTAGTATTAAATAAATATCGATTTGCATTGTATGCGATGTCTGACTCAAGACAAGAAGATTTATTTTTTTCATTCTTCGAATAGGATGTAGAAAAGAATTTTCAATTTAACATCGAGAAAACACGTGTAGAAAAACGTGATTAAAAGAAACGATACAATAGATTTATAATGGCTTATTGACAATATTTCACATTTCTAATGCAGTTTTCCAATATATTATTCAAGTTTCAATTACCTAATTATTAATTAAAAATAATAGATACTTAACAACAAGGTACTGTTTTTCAAACAACTTTTAATTATCAGTTAAGTAATTTAATATTTAGGATATTTTCTGGAGGTTGGCAATAGGTTCTGTCAAGTTTTCGCCAGAGATGTAATAATATTTTACTTTCTCTATGGTAATATCGTCACTAAAAGAAAAGAAGAACAGGGGTTAACCTAAAATTTATATTAATTACGTACCATTCTGAAGATTTATATTCAAAGGTCGGTGTACTTATACCTAAAAATAATAATAATAATACGTTGTGGTGGAACTTATTCTTGATTTTGTAGTAACTACAAAAAGATGAAATAAAATAATTTTAATTTAATCCCTGACTCTTATCAAATTTTTAAATTTACCTATCAGTTGGATGTGAAAGAATATCTTATAATGACTCGGATAAATGTTCTACCGTATCTTTACTTAATCTAAATCTGTCCAAAAAGTCTTTATTGTTGTTTTCCTCAAAAGAATTTGGTCTTGGACGTATAGTTTTTGGACGTCTAGGCTCTTCGTCACTAGAGTACACATTCATATCAAAATCCATATTTGACGACAATTTTAAAGTACCAAAAACACAATATAAACGAAATAAAACACCTTTTTGCCACAATTCACAAGTAAAACAACCAGAAATTCAAACACGAACGGCCGACGGAAAAATTAAGTAGGTATTAATTTCTTAAAATACACCACATCTTTACGTTAGCTAACAAGAATTTTAATTGATACTTTTAATCTAATATAACATTGAAAAACCGTTCCTTTGCATTAATCGTCAATTAAATTTTAATAAAGACTTTATATTCAATTGAAAAACTGGCCGTAAACAATTAAATAGTCACATAAATAGATTAGATTATTCTAACGCTTTATAAGCTTTGAAAAATAATTACGAAAAACAGTAATAAGCTTTATTAAATAATACAATATTACAGATAACTGTAATGATACCACGTAGCTTATTAGGTTTTTCGAATTTTACAATTTTTACAATTCCGTTACTGGAAGACATGTATTGTATTGTGATTTTGGTATCTTCTTCTGTCCGGAATTAAGCTCGCTGACGAGGAACATATACCTTGTACTGATGAAGTGCAAATACACCGAAACCGGTCACAAGTTATGTTGTCCCTTCTAATTCCAAACCAGGTGTTAATTATATTGTAGATATACCAGCCCCGTTTGATTTTAAAGTGTAATTCAATAGCCGTCGGGGCCTATAGACGGGGAAGTTGTTGTTGCTTCCTAGTTATCGCTAAGAAACACAATAGATCTGAAAAGGTCGCGGTGGAATAGACCAAGAGCCACCTCATAAAATCTATCTATTTATCTAGTTATCGCTATCGTTTTTATCACAGACAATAGAAGAGGATAGATTACAACGACGTAAAGTAAAAGAATTCCTAATTTTCAGTTTTCTTTTGAAATATTTGGTTGAAAAAATGTCTGAAGAAATTTTTGCAAAGAAATGCTAATATATTTTAATAAAATAGCAAGAAATGTAAATTGGTTTTCTCTTTCGGGTCAAGATGGTAAACTCATGTTCGAATGGGCTCTAGCCAGTACCCAGACAGTGTGGGACTCATCTCCAAATGAATGCCTACCAACTAAACTTACCTCAAACTCGCCGCACTCCCGCGGTCCATCTATTCTTCCTATCCCCTCAACATTATCTCTACCATATTTTTCCAAAACACCGCCTTCCTTAGTTTATTTTCCAGCTTCTTCTGAACTTCCTCGTTCTCCCAGCAACTAAATACATCATCCTCAACTTGACATATCTCGCACACTCTAGTCTCTTTTCCCAATTGTGTGGAGGTAGAGGTCCTGTGAGCACCTTCGTCAAGAAGTAGTTCACCTTCCCGAATTTCCGGTTCACCCAATCTCTCTTGCTTCAAATCGCTTCTTTTCCCATCTTATCCCACCTTCTCTCAATTTCCTCATTCATCCATTTCGGTACTTTCTTTTTGGTCGCACCACTCCAACGTTCCGGTCTGGCTCTAACCATCACTTCCAATGAATAGGACCTTGACAGCACCGCTCTGCCAGAGGATATCGATATAACACACCATTCATTCGTCTGACGTCGGTCGGGAGAAGTCATAATCTCCCCGGGCGGATGTAAGTACTTTCTGGTGATTGGCGAATACTGTAACCATAGAGTAATAAATAAAAGTGAAATTTTAAAACATATGGAAGAAACTGGCACAACGTTTGTTCGCAGCCAGTTGAGCATGGCGCATCACAGCGACTAACTGAACTAACAAACCCCGCCTCTTACCACACGAAAATTGTCAATATGTCAATATTATTTTAATTTGAGGTTAGTTACTTCTGAACATATCTTTATGATGGTTCATACAACAGACTTTTTGGTGTGCGTCATCGTTTGTTAATGTCTTTCTAACACATTACGTGGAAAGAAATGCAAAAAAGTCAGGTCTTTGATTAATCCCAATCAAAATATCGCAATAATGATTCGTTTAAATTTATTACAAACGTCAATCCTAATCATTGACTTACCAAAATTTGATTGGTTGATGTTCAGATCAAGCGCAAGCGCGACATATCAATCGTGAGAAATTTCTTTATTTAAAATAGGCATGCAGATATACCTTTCGTATTGTCATCGGTCTGACATCTTTTTCTACTGTCCCACTGACAGTTCTTGTCAGGTCTGTACTTTGTTGTTCACGGTCAATTATTATTTATGAAAAGTTAATATGAATATTATTGTTATATTTATTCGAATATTAGAAAAATATGCCTAGATACACGGAAAACATTAGCATTTTGAAAGTTCTCAAGTATATTCAGTTAGAAAAAGAAGCTGGTAACAATTAATTTCGTAACCTTGTCAAATTTTGCTGAATGCGATCCTGATGATTTTATTTATCAAATTTAGGGTTAGATATGTGTCAAAATAGCAAATAAAATAAACGACATACCCAAAACCCGAATATACGTCACAAACGATGACGCACACCAAAAAGGTTGTTGTATGAACCATATCTATTTTCATTTAATTCTTATTGGCCTTTTCTACTAAAATTGATTATCTTTAAAATTGACACCTATTATTATTATATTAGGAATTGTTATAACTCATCATAGGTCATAGTTAAAAAAGTAAAATAATGGAAACAATATTTTTCATTTCATAGTTTTTTTTGCATACCATAGGGAAGATTTGCTAAAAGTTCTAGCTATAAAAAGTGGTATTTTTAAACATTATTTCTGTGATGTTGGTGTGTGCTTCAAGATGTCTCCAGGAAGAATGGTGTATAATTGTGGATTATTTGTTTGTCTGTGCTTATTTTATTTTTAATGACTGTTTTTGTGTTATTTTTGATATATTGTATTGTATGAAAAATGTTGTTTCAATAGTAATTTCCCACTAGCAGAGTTTTTTCTCCTACTCCTACTATTAAAATATTACGCGTATGCCAAAAACTTCCAAATTCGAAAAGCGCGCATCTTGAATGCTAGTTCATACCAGTAGCCAAGGTAGGCGCTAGTGGTAACTTTGTACCACAAAACGCTACACATTCAACATATCTGTCTTTTATTTATTACTTTATGACTGTAACTAATCGTGTTTTGAGAGTGGGCTTATCAACATAAATTTAGTTAATTAAAGATATTCTTAATTTAGTAAATCTATGACCGAACCATAAGCTGACATTGCTTTCAATACTTACTGTAAAAATAAGTTTTATGAAATCAAAGGTTGTTTTAAAAAGAGTGGTAATCCGATTAAAACTTTGTTTTGGTTATTAACGAGAATATTTTAAATAAGAAGGTCTCGAACAAGTCAATAAAAAACTTTGTTGGTGGTATCCAAGGTGAAGTTATTAATTTAGTTTTATCAAAAATTGATAGCGCAGACGACGGCCGAATGATTCGATAATGTAATCAATGAAACAATATAAAAATGTTGGGTCATTTAAGTAAAAAATGCGTTTTTAATATTCCGTAATATAAAAAAACAATTTAAATATAATATAAAATCGTTAATAAAAAATTACCAAAACGTTCAAAATAAAATTCGGGGACTATATCAGTAGGTACCTACCTTATTTCCATAAATACTGAACTAGTTGCGAAACAAACACAATAATTGTTCTTCAGAACTACATTGAGCATATCATCTATACAGAAGTGATTCGAAGTAAGTACAAAGTAATAATAAGATTCGATTTTTTTTGGGTGCGGTTTTTTTGCCGGAAGGAAAAAATATTAGTCTCCTCCAAATGTGCCTCCAATTCAATAAAATTTGAGTTGTCTCCTGCTAAATTCTTCTTTTTCGACAGATTATATCACAAAACTAATTCTAAAATGATATCACCCAATTCATAAAACTCCAATGGCCGTTTGCATCAATTGATATTTAAGTTGGCTTAAAGATAAGTGGCGCTTTAAGAATGTTTTCTCTTCTACCATGAACAACTTGTCATTTTAAGCTGCACCTAGCTAAGCTTAGAAAATCGCTCGCTTATCCTCTAAGTGGAGATTTCTAACCCAACATTCTTGTGTTTTGATTGATATAATATATGAAAACCAAAGGATTTTATTCTTGTTTTTTTAAATAAGAAAATTGTTTATAATGGAAAACACAGTAAAAAATAAGAAAATCAGATCGGCAAATTATACAGTTCAGGAAAAAGAATTGTTTTCATCCAATTCTTCATAATAGTTTTTACGGTTGTACCGTCTTCTTGGAAATCAATTTTCGAGAATATCCAATACATCCAAATCATCCTCCATAAACATCCTTCTTCAATAATTAAAAGAAGCACACCTGAAACTGGAAGACAGAAAACGAAAACCCGAAAAGAGGAAAAACATTGACATATCAATCAAAACACAAGAATGTTAGGTTAGAAATCTTCACTTTGAGGATAAGTGGAGAATAAGCGAGCAATTTTCTAAGCTTAGCTAAGTGCAGCTTAAATTAACTAGATGTTCATGGTGCAAAACAAAACTTTCTTAAAGCGCCCCTTAACTTCAAGTCGACTTAAATATCAATCGGTGCAAACGACCATTAAACACTTAGCTAAGAAGCAGAGCAAAAACATTAGTGTAACTGAACTTTAACTAAGCGACCCTTAAATTTTAAACTCGCCATAGCTATTCTTAGTTTATGCTTCTATTTTTACAAACGGTCATAAGAAAAGCTTTGCATTTTTATTCCCAAATCTCTAGTGAATGGATATGGGATAAAGCAAGCAAGTATTATTCATTGGTATTCAAGTAGAAGAGTCAAAATAAGGGATAATCAACGATCTTCTCCAGTTTTCAATCGCAGTCTCAGAAGGAGAATTTTTATATTTGTTGACAGGCTTTAACTACGTTATATGCAACACACTTAATTCTTATTATCAACACTCGTTATTATCTAGATTTATAAACATTTAATGGTTTTTTCTAATTTTGACATATAAAGTGACACTTTTTAAAACTGATTGACATTATGAAACGTCTTATTTTTTGTAACTAGTTGCGTAAAGTAAAATTTTATGCAATTGGTGACGAAAACTGTATTTCAAAATTAGTGACAAAAAGAATTATTCTATATATTATACTGTTATAATACAAGTTATAATACTTTTTGGGAATTACTGATAATAGGGCATTACCTGATGCCTCTTCAATATCGCTTGGTATCTCTTCAGAACTTGAATCACTCATTTTTTTTAAATAAAACTAAAAATATACCAATCTCGCTAAAAACCTTCCGTCTAGACTCTTTTACAAAATGTCAAACTGACAACTAGCATGAAGTAACAGCAACAAACTAAATTTATGTTTTCCAAATTTTTTATCAATTATATTAAATTTTTTTTTTATTACTTTCTTCGAAATTAGAAAAAATCTTGTATGCAATACGTTACGAAATGAAATTTTGTGTAACTTGTGAGTTTTTGCGAAACTCACTTCGTTCGTTCCGCAAAAATCTCACGCGTTAAGCCGCGTCCACATTATGTCGATTGGTGTCGATCGACAAATCTCATTCGACATGTTCGACTTTCAACTCGTCCACATCGTCAAAACTGATAATACTTTGAATTCGTTTTGCGTCATTACAATTTTCAATTATGAGTGATGTAGAAGATGCTGTAGTGGCAGCTGCTGCTACAATTATTTTTGCAGTTGTTGGACACCAGCAACAGCGTTTTCGTCGACCTCGAAGATTTTGGGTACGACCCAGCCTTGTCAATGGTAGGAAAAAATATCATACAAAAGAATTTATAAAGGATTTACTGCTAGATGAGGTTGATAATACATTTCAATGAAAGTTAGCGTTTGCTCCTCATTCCAATCCATATTGAGATACTACACAGCGCACAAAACTAACCAAAATGAATAGGTACGCTTAGGAAATGTTGACCAACATGCTTCGACACGTCCAAACTAACCATGTCGATTCGACTTCATTTTATCCGTACCGACTTGGTCCTGGTTTGCATTCGATTCGACCCGACATGGATCGACAATGTCGGGCAACCGTCCACACTGGATCGACTTTGTCGATCAATACCATTCGACATAATGTGGACGCGTCTATACACAAAATTAGGCATTTCGTAACTGATGACATAAATAGCTATTATTGAATATGAAATCAGATTTAAACTAACCTGAGCAACAACAAACATAATCTCATCCGATCGTGGACTTTGATCGACCCGAATATGCTGTGTAATTGCACCACGTACATCTTTTCAATCATTGGCGAGACTACTGATATTTTTTTGTAATAGAACGTTTTGGAAGATTTTTAGATATATTATTATGTATACAGGGTGTCTCAAAATTGACGCCCGTCCTTTGAGAATATGAATCGGGGGGCTAAGACGAATTAAAACGTAAGAATAAAAAAACTGCGTTATGTCCATGGTTACAGAGTTATTGACAAAAAACAAAGATCTAACATTCAGGGTGACTTCGCAATGGCCAATATGTTAGGCCGATGTTTCAACAGTAAGCGGAAGCAATGAAACCGAACAGAATCATCAAAAATTACATTATGTAGGTTAGTTGAATCCATCCAACTTCTAAATTCTTCACGAGTGGGCCCCAAAAGATTTCTTAACATCTTCTGGATACCACACACCCATCCACAAACCACATTGCACCCATCTCTAGAGCCATCACCAGTGACAGACGTCAGTCGGAAATTGTCAGACATTTTCTCGTTGTTTTTTATGCGTATTTTTATTTTTTTCCTTCAACATAAGCGGAACGACCTACCTCAGTTGTGTATATCTCAAGTAGGTCTACTTTCGATTGTCTGATCTTCAATTACCTAATACGTATGGGTATTATGGAGTTTGTTTTGACTGACGTCTCTCACAGGTGATGGCTCTTTTGACAGATATCTATTTGAACTACCGGACTTTTCATCTACTACTAGAGATGGGTGCGTGCGGGATCAAAAAATGTTAAGAAGTCTTTTGGGGCCCACTCGTGAGGAATTAAGAAGTTAGATGGATCAAACTAACCTACATAACGTGATTGTTGATGGTTTTGTTCGGTTTCATTGCTTCCGCTTGCTGTTGAAACATCGGCCTAATAAATTGGCCATTGCGGAGGCACCCTCTGGAGAAATTGCGATTTGATGGCACAGAAGTATGGCAGACCTCTTCATGAGCCCCCGACATACATTTGCTATTATTGCGAGATTTATAGTGCTAGGGGGCAGAATGTTATGCTCAGGACGCAACTTCAAGACGCCACCAACGCCAAACCGGAGGGTCTGCACAGTTTCAACCCATCACGATCTCTTAGTTATCATTAAGACTACAACATATCAAAAAAAATCGAAAATCGTACGAGAACCAGGATTACCTATAAAATGGTGCGGGGTCCTTTTGTGTTACAATATAAAAAAATTATTAAATATACATTTTTTGTATATACACAAAATTAGGCATTTCGTAACTGATGACATAAATAGCTATTATTAAATGAAATCAGATTTAAACTAACCTAAGCAACAACAAACATAATATAGACAAAGAATGATTAATGAATCTCACTTGATCGTGGACTTTGATCGACACGAATATGCTCTGTAATTGCACCACGTATACTTTGACCATTTTCAGTTTGAGGACCATAAAATAAAGCAATGTTGTCAGATATATTTTCTGAAATTGTTGTGCTCATTTTACATATGTTTCCCATTACTTCAATAGGTATACTGTTAGCTCATGATTTTCTTAGAAAACTAGTTTGGAAATATTTAATAAAAAATACATAATATGAATTTATTTGTAAGCATTAGAAAAAGTCTCTCGAAATTGTTATAAGAAGAGAAATTAATTAGAACAACTTCATGTATGCCCGATATATTTAGGAAAATTTTGAAAATCTGGCACCGCAGGTGCACCTGCACAGTATCGCCAGTTACCGAGTGAAATATTGCTCATAATATCGAAAAATTCGGGTAGCTACTGAGGTGGTCCACTATAACATACAAAATTTTATGGGATTAGGGTGCAAGCCCCTCGTTTAGTTTCATAAGTCTCATAGGCGTGTGCAATTCTGTTTGTATATTTATATGTAGACCTATTCAAAATAATACATAATAGTAGTATCTATTTCTTGGTTGAGTGAGTTTAATGAAATAATAATACCTATAAATTATATTTATTGAGTGAATTGATATCAATATAATATTTATTTGTTCGTAGACGTTAGGGTAACTTTAGTGAATATAATTCATTTGTAATAAATTAGAATGGCATTTTGGAGACCATTTGAAACGACAGTCCAAGCAAATGACTATAAGCAATAAATGATGATGATGATAGGGCCGAATTTAAAAACAAAGATTCACATGTTCAGTGTCAACGCGTTGTTTTAAATATGTACGCGTGTTTGAAAAAAGAAAATTCTATAATTTCTGATGATGCGTTTATCGCGAGAATTCACGAATTGACTAGCATTATTTACAAAAAATTGTATTACAAATTTGATGTAGGTTAATTTTATCCACTATATTTTTTTGAATTGCATTTGAAAAACATTATTTCACAATATTCGAATTTATAAAAAAAATGTATGCACGCCATTGGGCGGCTTGTTTCTTCAATGGGATTGAAAATATGGGTCATTAAATTAACATTGGTTATACTTTACCTCTTTTTAATCATTGGCGAGACTACTGATATTTGTAATATCTAGAACGTTTTGGAAGATTTTTAGGTATATTATTATGTATATGTAAAAATAGACGTGTAAAGACCATTCACTAAAAACAAACAACTACGTCTCGTGCTATGTGCTCCAACAGCATAGGCGCAACTAGGTGGGGGCTGAGGTGCTAAGCCCCCTAAAGAACCGCAAAGCCCCTCAATCGGCCAACCCCCAAAAGTATCTAAATTAAAAATACATGATACAAAAGTTTAAAAAATTACAATTAATAAAGGATAAACAAAATTAAACTTTGACAAAAGCTGGGCATGGTCCGGAATTTATTTCTTTGTAGGCCAAAGCAGTCGCCCGCATTGGCACCCTCTGGAGAAATTGCGATTTGATGGCACAGAAGTATGGCAGACCTCTTCATGAGCCCCCGACATACATTTGCTATTATTGCGAGATTTATAGTGCTAGGGGGCAAAATGTTATGCTCAGGACGCAACTTCAAGACGCCACCAACGCCAAACCGGAGGGTCTGCACAGTTTCAACCCATCACGATCTCTTAGTTATCATTAAGACTACAACATATCAAAAAAAATCGAAAATCGTACGAGAACCAGGATTACCTATAAAATGGTACGGGGTCCTTTTGTGTTACAATATAAAAAATAATTAAATATACATTTTTTGTATATACATAAATAGCTATTATTAAATATGAAATCAGATTTAAACTAACCTAAGCAACAACAAACATAATATTATAGATAAAGAATGATCAATGAATCTCACCCGATCGTGGACTTTGATCGACACGAATATGCTGTGTAATTGCACCACGTACATCTTTTTAATCATCGGCGAGACTACTGATATTTTTTTGTAATAGAACGTTTTGGAAGATTTTTAGATATATTATTATGTATATGTAAAAATAAACGTTTAAAGACCATTCACTATAAACAAACATCTACTTCTCGTGCTATGTGCTCCAACAGCATAGGCGCAACTAGGTGGGGGCTGGAGGTGCTAAGCCCCCCTAAAGAACCGCAACGTCCCTCAATCGTCCAACCTACTTGATTACAAATTGATTGGAATATATTTTTAATCAATTTTTTCAAATGTAAATCAATCAAAGAAAAAATAGTAGGTATAATTCGTAGGAAAAGCATAATACTCCCCAAACGACTGTGATAATTACGAGGAGCGTAGCGAAGAGTCTGGTAACACAAAAGGCTGGCCGAATGCCATTCTATTTTAACCGTTGTTGCCAGAAGCGCATATTAATTTGTACAAATGATATTTTTGTCTACTTATCGTTGAATTTTTTTCAAAGTCATGCACAATAGGTAGAACTAAACACTTTCATCCGGCAACATATTGTCCTTTACACAGAAATTTCACATTTAAACTGCTATTCCTAGGTTTTTTCGCTACTAACATTGATCACGCTGAAAGCGCATGAAAATTAAACATTCACAATATGCCTCCATTAACGACATTAACATACTTAACCTGTGAAAAAGTGAAAATTGTAAGATAGTATTTTGGAGGTCATTCGGCTGATGCAAGCTCAATTTCTTTAAAGCCGACAATTGTGAAAATAATTAGTAATCTCGAGAAATATAGATCTGTTTCATAATACTGTAGAAAATGCCAAGCTTCCAAAGATCCAGTCGAACGTACAATAAGTCAACATTCGGCCAGCCACTGGAACTAAGTACACGCCTCGATTACCGCGCACAATTATTCCTTCCCTCTTTCTCTCATGCTGTTTTCCTCATATTTTCCTTGTCGTATTGGTGTAATCCACACGGTTCCATAAGCTTTCTCGCAATATGTATATTTCTCTTTAACTTGTTTTATAATAAATACATTGTCTTATAAGCTCCTTCCACCTCTAAACTTATTTTGCGCATCATTTAGCTTATTTTCCACGACTTTTCTAATTTTTCCCATCTATCACCTTATTTGTATGTGGGAACAACCAATGTGGTGCATTATTGGGGCTGTTAAGACACAAGCATTTTAAATGGCATACAATAAATGTGTTTTATTACGCAATTTTTGTATGGTTTCATTTTAATATTATTACCAATTATCCATTACGGTTAGGTACAGTCGACAGAAGCAAACATGAGCCCTGGTGGGCGTGTCCATGTCGCTGTAGTTGTATTATTTTAACAAATTACAAATGTTCGTTCGTTTACTTTAGCACCTGATTGGTTCGTTGCGATGAAATTCTTTTAGTTCGCATATTTTCCGGGGCTCATGTTTGCTTCTGCCGACTGTAAATGTCAACATTCCATGGCAAGCTTGAGTCTTAACAGATCAATGCTACGTCGACCACCGTGAAATGTAGTGTAGTTAATTAGTAAAATTCAAATATTTCGAAAATCGTTAATATTTTGAAGATCAAACAAGTATAGCTTTTTTCTACAGAAATGATGGGGCTATCCAAATTAAATAAGTAAGTTGTAAAATAATGAGCGATAAAAAATTTGTAGCTGATTTCATCTAACTCATATGGGTAGCTACTGAGGTGGTCCACTATAACATACAAAATTTTATGGGATTAGGGTGCAAGCCCCTCGTTTAGTTTCATAAGTCTCATAGGCGTGTGCAATTCTGTTTGTATATTTATATGTAGACCTATTTAAAATAATACATAATAGTAGTATCTATTTCTTGGTTGAGTGAGTTTAATGAAATAATAATACCTATAAATTATATTTATTGAGTGAATTGATATCAATATAATATTTATTTGTTCGTAGACGTTAGGGTAACTTTAGTGAATATAATTCATTTGTAATAAATTAGAATGGCATTTTGGAGACCATTTGAAACGACAGTCCAAGATGATGCGCGGGAATCTAGTAATTTGGCGCCACAAGCAAATGACTATAAGCAATAAATGATGATGATGATAGGGCCGAATTTAAAAACAAAGATTCACATGTTCAGTGTCAACGCGTTGTTTTAAATATGTACGCGTGTTTGAAAAAAGAAAATTCTATAATTTCTGATGATGCGTTTATCGCGAGAATTCACGAATTGACTAGCATTATTTACAAAAAATTGTATTACAAATTTGATGTAGGTTAATTTTATCCACTATATTTTTTTGAATTGCATTTGAAAAACATTATTTCACAATATTCGAATTTATAAAAAAAATGTATGCACGCCATTGGGCGGCTTCTTTCTTCAATGGGATTGAAAATATGGGTCATTAAATTAACATTGGTTATACTTTACCTCTTTTTAATCATTGGCGAGACTACTGATATTTGTAATATGTAGAACGTTTTGGAAGATTTTTAGGTATATTATTATGTATATGTAAAAATAGACGTGTAAAGACCATTCACTAAAAACAAACAACTACGTCTCGTGCTATGTGCTCCAACAGCATAGGCGCAACTAGGTGGGGGCTGGAGGTGCTAAGCCCCCCTAAAGAACCGCAAAGCCCCTCAATCGGCCAATCCCCAAAAGTATCTAAATTAAAAATACATGATACAAAAGTTTAAAAAATTACAATCAATAAAGGATAAACAAAATTAAATTTTGACAAAAGCTGGGCATGGTCCGGAATTTATTTCCTTGTAGGCCAAAGCAGTCGCCCGAATTGGCAACGAAAAGTTTTTTGTTACCGGCGGGGCACTTGATGATTCAAATAATTTGATCTTGATTGGTAATTTCAAGCAGAGACAGCTATCTCCTGGGTATACAAAATTATGTTGTACATGTTTTCCTTGAACTACTCTGGACTCTCAAAATATTTGAATTAGTCTTACTTCACAGTTGACTAGAAAAAGCAATAATTATTAACTTCACTAGTGGTGGGAAAATCGTTTTTCTGTGATCGTGGGAAAAGTGACACTATTTTGACCTGTTTTCTATGCGCAAAGTTCAACATTCCAGAATAGTGAGCAGTTGCTAAGCAATTGGAAAATAAAAGTGCGGTAATATTCTTGGATTATTACAATAAAATGAAACAAAGCATGATTTTAATTTTTATATTAATAAAGTTGTTATGAAAGAAATAAAAGAAACATCTATTTCAAAACGAAATTCTTTAACATAATTTATTAATTAATTGTTGTTAGTATTTACATTTATTGTACAGTTTGTACAATTTGTAAATTGTACTGAAGGGCAACAGGAGTTTATAGACGTTGAAGCTGCATGGCTAATTGTTTAGCGATCATTTTTATTTGAAGTCGAGGCAGCGGTGTTGAATATTTATTTTATTATTTCAATTCCTTATAAAATACAACGAATCGAACAAATCAAAGAAAAAATAGTAGGTATAATTCGTGGGAAAATCATAACATTCCCCAAACGACTGTGATAATTACGAGGAGCGTAGCGACGAGTCTGGTAACACAAAAGGCTGGCCGAATGCTCATGGCCCTCCTATTTTAACCGT
Organism: Galerucella nymphaeae; assembly: GCA_963978555.1. NCBI lineage: Eukaryota > Metazoa > Arthropoda > Insecta > Coleoptera > Chrysomelidae > Galerucella > Galerucella nymphaeae. The sequence goes on along the minus strand of OZ021705.1, from coordinate 3,638,496 downwards.
TGTTTCCAGAAGCGCATATTAATTTGTACAAATGATATTTTTGTCTACTTATCGTTGAATTTTTTTCAAAGTCATGCACAATAGGTAGAACTAAACACTTTCATCCGGCAACATATTGTCCTTTACACAGAAATTTCACATTTAAACTGCTATTCCTAGGCTTTTTCGCTACTAACATTGATCACGCTGAAAGCGCATGAAAATAAAACATTCACAATATGCCTCCATTAACATACTTAACCTGTGAAAAAGTGAAAATTGTAAGATAGTATTTTGGAGGTCATTCGGCTGATGCAAGCCCAATTTCTTTAAAGCCAACAATTGTGAAAATAATTAGTAATCTCGAGAAATATGGATCTGTTTCATAATACTGTAGAAAATTCCAAGCTTCCAAAGATCCAGTCGAACGTACAATAAGTAAACATTCGGCCAGCTTCTGGAACTAAGTACACCGCGCACAATTATTCCTTCTCTCTTTCTCTCAAGCTTTCTCGCAATATGTATATTTCTCTTTAACTTGTTTTATAATAAATCCATTGTCTTATAAGCTCCTTCCACCTCTAAACTCATTTTGCGCATCGTTTAGCTTATTTTCCACGACTTTTCTAATTTTTCCCATCTATCACCTTATTTGTATGTGGGAACAACCAATGTGGTGCATTATTGGGGCTGTTAAGACACAAGCATTTTAAATGGCATACAATAAATGTGTTTTATTACGCAATTTTTGTATGGTTTCATTTTAATATTATTACCAATTATCCATTACGGTTAGGTACAGTCGACAGAAGCAAACATGAGCCCTGGAGGGCGTGTCCATGTCGCTGTAGTTGTATTATTTTAACAAATTACTAATGTTCGTTCGTTAACTTTAGCACCTGATTGGTTCGTTGCGATGAAATTCTTTTAGTTCGCATATTTTCCGGGGCTCATGTTTGCTTCTGTCGACTGTAAATGTCAACATTCCATGGCATGCTTGAGTCTTAATAGAATAATGCTACGTCGACCACCGTGAAATGTAGTGTAGTGAATTAGTAAAATTCAAATATTTCGAAAATCGTTAATATTTTGAAGATCAAACAAGTATAGCTTTTTTCTACAGAAATGATGGGGCTATCCAAATTAAATAAGTAAGTTGTGAAATAATGAGCGATAAAAAATTTGTAGCTGATTTCATCTAATTCATATGGCGCATGTGACGACATCTACGAATTAACTCAAATCCTCTCACTCATTCTTGTTTACCCTTACAAAAACTAGTTCATACCCAATTTTCAAGTCATTATGTAGAAAAGTAGCTGATCTATTAGGTAACAAAAATCTATTTTATTTTTTTCGCTTAAACATCCTGTACCTCAGTAAGGAGCAGAATAAGACTCACTATTGTTGATGAAAATATTATTATTTTGGCCTTCTGAACCTAGATTTACAATTTGGCCCATTACTTATGAATCACCCTGTATAATCAAACAGTTCATTACCTCATAGCACATGCAGATTTATTAACTATTGAAGTGTTGTTGACTTTGCATTGTTTTTTTTCTGTTTCTCGCTAAAAAAAAATGAAAAAAATAGGTTATCGTATAATTACATAGTATTATTTAGTATATTGCGTATTCATAGATTTAGAAAAGGCATGTGATATGGTATCAAAGTAAAAAATACGGAAAATATTTGAAAAAAGGGGGTTTTAAAAACAAAAAAATATTCTAAATGATAATATTCTAAATAACTACTGCTAGAAGCAATAATAGGAGATTAGGAACGTTCACAACTCAAAGTGGACTTATACAGGGCGGATGGAATAATAAAGAAACCAAATAATAAATGTAGAAAATAAATGGTAGGACATATACAGGGTGTACCAATCATACGACAAACTTCGGTATATGGGCTATTTAAGAGGATATCAAAAAATGTTATCAACAAAAATAGTAGATGTCTTTAAGGTGCATATTTTGAAATTATCTCGGATTATACAGAGTGTTGCATAACGCCGTTACAAACCAAAACATATGATTTTTCAAATGAGAACCCATGTATATTATACCGAATTCGGATTGCTCATATTTGTTTCAAGCATTTGAAATAAGGTTTTGCTACGTTATACAGAGTCCTTCAAAAGGTATGGACACGTTTATTCCAAAACAGATCGAAAGAGGGGGCCCAACTGATTGGCCAGCTAAGTCTCCCTATTCAACAAAATTGGATTTCTTTTTTTGGGGTTTTTTAAAAAATTATGTTTATAAAATTTCCCCCGACTACTAGAGAGGATATGAAAGAGAGAATCAGAGTGGCATTTCGACTTTTTGACGTTTAATAGGCTGAGAAAATGTTGGTAAATCGACTAAATCGTTAACGGTATGGTTCATACAACAGCCTTTTTGGTGTGCGTCATCGTTTGTTAATGTCTTTCTAACACATTACGTGGAAAGAAATGCAAAAGTCAGGTCTTTGATTAATCCTAATCAAAATATCGGAATAATGATTCGTTTATAGTATATTACGTAACGTGTGTGGTAAGAAGCATTTTACGCACGAATGGAAAAGTTACGCACGATGCCGCGTAGCGGCGAGTGCGTAATTCCGTGAGTGCGTAAAATGCTCTACAACACTAGTTACGTACTATACTTTACCTACGACCTACTTCTACATGTATTCATACTCTTATTATTGATAATATTTGAACAACATCAACAATTTTTGGCTATTTCTGCGATTTCCATGATAATATTAAATCCATCTCACTTTCACTCGACATTTTTTAATCGAATAAAGCTTTCCACAAAATACACAAACCAGTTATAAGTTATAAGGATAATAAAAAAGTGTTTTAAAAGTTTCTTGACAGTTCTTACGCAAATCGCTATTGCAGCCTATACCTAAGTTTGATGTTTTGACGGCTTATGTCAGATTTTTGAATAAAATGGCGACGTCTATTGACAGTTGCTAAGATGTTGCTAGGGAAGCCGTGCGATTTACTTTACAGCTGTGCGTTTTTTTTACCGTGCGTAATAGACGTCATTACATTAGCGCCGACTGTGTGTTATTGACTGATTACAGGGGGGGTCGTAGGTAAAATTTATTACAAACGTCAATCCTAATCATTGACTTACCAAAATTTGATTGGTTGATGTTCAGATCAAGAGCAAGCGCGACCTATCAATGGTGAGAAATTGCTTTATTTAAAATAGGCATTCAGATATACCTTTCGTATTGTCAATGTGTCATCTTTTTCTACTGTCCCACTGACAGTTCTTGTCAGGTCTGTACTTTGTTGTTCACGGTCAATTATTATTTATGAAAAGTTAATATGAATATTATTGTTATATTTATTCGAATAATACAAAAATATGCCTAGATACACGGAAAAACATCAGCATTTTGAAAGTTCTCAAGTATTTTCAGTTAGAAAAAGAAGCTGGTAACTATTAATTTCGTAACCTTGTCGAATTTTGCTGAATGCGATCCTGATGATTTTATTTATCAAATTTAGGGTTAGATATGTGTCAAAATAGCAAATAAAATAAACGACATACCCAAAACCCGAATATACGTCACAAACGATGACGCACACTAAAAAGGCTGTGGTATCAAAGTCTATATATTGAATATATAGACTTTGGTTGTATGAACCATAAGTACACTTTGAACATTTAGTTCAATACTACGGTTTTATTATACTTTTGATGACTTTTTTTGTTAAGAATAAATAATTTATTGAAATTTATTATTATTTAGGATTTTTTGTTAGGCATTCAACGTTTATTGCTTTCACATAATAGGTTAATAATTTTGGTGTAAAATAGATTAACTTTGGATATAGAGAATACTTGACAAAAATTAAAGTTACATAATCGAAGATTTTATTTGCGCTAAAAAATGCAGGGTGTTCCATTTGAAACAAGAAAGAAAATGGAAGGTTCGAGTTTCCGTCCACCCTGTATACAAAAAAATGAATAATTAAAATTTAATAGAATACGGAGATATTGCATCATATTACAAAACTCTGTTGTCCAAAATAAATTTTTTTTCTTCAACGTACAAAAAGCTACAGAGCATTGATTTACCTACGATTTTCACATAAACTCTTTTGGAATAATCGTGTCCATACCTTTTGAAGGACTGTGTATAATGTAGTAAAACCTTTTATCAAATGCTTCAAAAAATGTGAGTAATCCGAATTCGGTATAATATAGAGCAATATTTACTTATTATTAGGTGGTCGTGGACAAAGGTATTTAAACCTGTGTGCAGACACCAATAAGAGTTACAAAAAAAGATAAGATGAAAAACAGAATAATAAGAGAAGGACTGGAAATACAGTTAACTTTGGAGTATATTAAGGAAAGACAACTGGGCTTGTGTGGACATTTGCAACGTATGGAGGAGACTATAAAAAAGGGGATCATGAATAACCAGCTGAAGCTCAAAACTCGTCCAAATTAACTGAAAAAATTTTTAAACACAAAGCTCATTATCATATTTCTGTTCATTCTTTAATCCATACTACTTCTATTTCTAAGAAAAATTAAATCCAAGAAGCCTTTATCCACGTCACTGTTTCTTCAGCACCAGAGCAGGGTTGCCAACTCGAAATATATTTTGGAGTTAGACATCAAAGAGAAATATAATATAGTTATTCATATTTTGTCTCATTAGAGACTTTTAGCTTGTCTTAAATTTTTCACCGTATCCGTATACGTAACGAAGTGCACATATGTAGACTGTTACGTCTCAGCCGATACGATGCGTTGAACGTATTCTTACGTACCCTACTCCGGATACTTAAACGTATCCGTATCCCGACCAAAGTCAGTATTCCGTGCCAGTAGCGCTATTTTACAGGTCTTCTTTGATAGCAGCAATGGATTGTTTAATATCGTCTCCATTTTACGATTTACAAAAATATAAAAAGGTGAAATGAAAAAACTTATACAATTAAAAACAGAACATTTTCTGCTTGATCGTTTGCACCGATCCACCTTAAATGTTCATCTCATCTAAGGTCTACTTAAAGTTAAGGTGAACCTTAAACTTTAGATGGTTTGCTAATCTGCTACTTAATGAAATCTTAGATAAGTGGCGAGAAGCTATGGCAACACTGAGAAAACTACAGATTCAAGATATATTTTGTGTTATCGAGTTTGATTTCACGAAGTTTGATTGTTGATTCTGTTTGTGACTGATGGTTTAATAAAAATGAATATTAATAATTATAATGATACGAGTAATGATAATAATATTAGAAAAAAGAGGACTCCAAATTTCACTGGACGAGAGAAGACAGCATAAAACAATTATTGAAAATAAAAGGACCGATGCAATTACGCGCGGATTAAAATAACTTCGATATTTAATAGCCAATCTCTGGAATACCACGAACAAAAGAGTCGTGTTCGATTTCTACCTCAATTAGGTTCAAAATGTTTAGGCATAGGTTTTGTCACCCCAAATCGCGAAAAGAATGTCAAATCATCCCAGCTGTTGAAATATTAATTTCTATGATAAATCCTTCTGGGGTTTCCATGAAAGATCAAGTTAAGATCGTCTTAATCGTCATCTTCATGATCAAATAAATTATTCATAATTATTTTTCCAATAAATAATGAAGACAAGCCACAGCTAAAAAAAGGAAAATACCACAACAACAACACGCATGTCAAATAGTAAACTTATTGTCAGATTGAAGTTTAGATGACATTAAGGAGAACTTTAAGCGGCACAATTCTTAGGCTTAACTAAGTAGACCTTAAGGTACACCTTAAACCTCAGATGATAACCCGTGCAAACCAAATTGTGATATTAAGGTCACCTTAAAGTTAAGCTTCACTTATCTTTCGCTAAGTATAACCGGTGCAAATGGCCCTAAGTTTTTTACGTCAACGTAACTCCAATACGGATACGGATACGAGTAAAAATATGACAAGCTAAAAGTTTTTATTATTTCACATCCTATTTTCAAAAGTTGGTAGATCTGTGACAAATATATTTAATACTGGATAATAAATACTTTATTTTTTATTATGAGAAACCCAATGTGATAGCATAATCATTGATTATCAATTCCCAAAATATGCGCGATCAGCTGTTTCGCCATTAGGTAATAACAAAAATATCAATAAATGTGAAGCAGCTTTTAACTAATCCAGAATGACGTCACTATCCTTTTATAATTAATACTTTCCATTGTTTGCCAGTGAACAACAGATTATATGTTAGACTAATTAGACTTTCATTAGTAATAAGTTTTTTAAATCTAAAATGCCATCGGTTTGTAGTGTTGTTAAGTGTGGAATGCTATGAACAAGAGATAAGGTTATCTTTTTTTTTAATTTTCCGCAGTTTTAACCTTGCGAGGTGACTTTATTTAATTAATCTTACTGTGCCCCTGAATCTGCTGCACTTGACTTTCATGGAATCACTTAATATCTTCTCTGTCGATTGCTTTTTTCGTTATCTCTGAGATTTAAATTATTATTTAATCCAGTTTACTGACTTTGCTATGTGTTTTTCTCATGCAAATAACACATGTCATGATATTACATTGACATTGTTCTAAAATGTCAGTGTGACAATCAACTGACTTACAGCACTTGCCAAAGAACAAAAGCCGACCTGAAAAGGCATTTAGGTATTCTGGATAAATGATCTATTGAGATTATAATTGTAATACCATTGTCTAATAATATTAGACAATGGTAATACCTTGCTGCAACATTATTACTACGCGATATCATTTTGTAGAACTCTATACTGATGTCAGTAATACGGTCCTCGATTTTTATTGGCTAAAATTCAAATGCGTGCGGCGAGCGAATTTTTTAATAGAGATAAAAAGTAATAATTAAATTTCAGAGTATACCTATACAGTAAATTCACACTTTTTTAGTATATTCAATGAACCCATTAATTAATTAATGGCAATAATGTCATTAATCAAATCTAAAGTTTCTCAAAAATTAAAAAATTTGGTACATTTTTTCGCAAGTTACCAATTATAGTAATTGCGAGTAAAACTTGTAGATCTACCGAAAAGTAGGTGAAGTTGGCAACACTACGTCAGTGTACATTCGTTGTTCGCAAATTCACAAGAAGTGAAGAGCTAAAGCCGACGTCTAGAGTGGGGATCGCCGGCGTATCACGCCATAAAGTTGGCAAATGAAATGATAGCGCAGCGAGGCCCAATGTTTTCAGCGCGTATGGGGTGATGCAACTACCGTACACTCTACGCTGCGCGAAGACGAATTGCACACAATTTTCTACAGAGTACATGGTCTAGGCCAACTCATTGAATCTCAAACTTGAAAAGACCACGTGGTTCATAAGCATTTTCACCGGCATAAAATTAACTCACGGCGTGACATATTATCATTGTGACCCATATATAAATTCCTTAGCATTTGGATAACGAACAGTATTCTGTCGATTGTTGATATTTGTTTATCCCAGTATTAGTGGTAGTACTTGAACAAATCGCACTAGCGAAACGTTAAGCAGTGGTATATTTCTGACGTGGAGTAATATTTTGTTATAGAAAATATTTTAGTGAAATTAACCTGGTTCTTTTAAAACAACGTGTGTAGCTGGTTTTATTGTGAAAATTTAAAGAGGTGAGTTTTTCCATTTAATACGTTTTTGAATTTGTGACTGCGCACAATGTGGAATTATTTACTTGTCAAACGTTTTATTTGAAGTTTAATTAAAAAGTCAAAACATACATTTTACAATTTTGGTAAAGAATAGAGATTATTCTCAATGAAATAGGTAATGAATTTTCAGTATTCTTTAATTGTACAAATACAAAATTTATTTGGTTTTGATTGTACGTATGTATTTATTCTATTCAAATTCAGAATATTATTTTGTAACAAATAGGTATTTAGTAGTGTGATTGTATATTGCTGTAGCAGCGAATACTTTTTTCCTCGGGGTATGCGTTATTTATTCTTTTAATCGATAAGTACAATAAGTGGATAATTTTGGCTTGTATCTAAGCCAGTTTGTTAGATCGTATGATTTGAAAGTAACCAATCACAAAAGAGAGTGGTTGGTGGTAGGATGACAAAAATTATAAAAAATAGTAAAAAATGTTGATATTTTGAACAATAGAAAAAAGAATATGTAGTGATTGGTAGAATTTTTATAGGGGAGTAATTGTGTTTTTTATAAAGTACTCATTATAAGTATTTTACATTTTATACAGGTTGTTTTCAAATGACACTTATTACAACGCTTGAACGAATATACCTCTCGGAAAATTAGAAAAAATGATATAGGTAAGGGGTCCAGCACATTTACTTTTTGAAATACAGGGTGTTGAAGTTTTGAAAAATTAAATGTTTTAATTTGATAACTTTAAAATAGATGGATATAGCAGTAGTTTGTGCAACTAGTGTGGATATGATGGCCAAATCGCACGAGGACGAAGTTTGAGCACGACGCCGTAGGCGGAGTGCTCAATCGTTCGAGTGCGATATGGACAATCCGCACGAGTCGAACAGTATATTTTTTCTACGACTTACTTAAAAAATCTAGAAAATGAACATTTTAATAAACTGTAATCTCGCCTGTAATATAACTTCAATCTCAACATTTTCAACAAATTTCATAATTTTACCAATCAATATCAAGCGGAATAATTATTTAGAAATAAAACTAAGAATAAAAAAAATGTCTTCATTGGGAATCGAACTCTGGACCTAGCGCGCAAGAGTCTGGTAACGTCACATGAATTACATAATTTTATAAAAGCTGACGTCTATAAGAAGTTCTCTTAAATACCAATTTTATTCTGTTTTCAGTATTTGTTGTTAATTTATACGGATTATTTTATTTATGTTTATTATTGTAAATAAATATTCTTGATCCAGTGCTTCTAGGGAAGCCTTTTTTTCGATATAGTATATTACGTAACGTGTGCGGAAAGTGACATTTTTCACACGAGTGGGAAGTATTGTCTCACGAGCGCAGCCGAGTGAGACAATCCCACGAGTGTGAAAAATCACTTTCGCACAAGTTATGTACACTATTTTTCCTACGACCACGCGATATACTTTTGCCGAATCAGGCATATACAATCTTGCGTTTTTATGTAGATGTGATAGGTTTTACATATGTGTATTTGTAAATACTTTATATGGTTTTGATTACTTACCTTTGAAAGTGGCCCAGAAAATTGTGATTTTTATGCAATGGAAAAAAGTACCTTTATAAAAAAGTTAGAATTAATATTGGTACACAAAATATAAAATATTACGAACATTTATTTCAACAACTTACAACAAACAGAACATCGGAAATAGTTTTACATAAATATTGCGGTTCAAAATTAGTTATTTTTTTTTTAATTATTAGTTTATTTCAATTATTATTAGCACCACACTTAACTTGTTGCCTACCTGTAGGAGATTGAAAGTATTAACTAGCTATTTTAAGGATTCATTGTTCAAATAATTCAAAACGGATATTTATTGTTTCAATAACATGAAAGTCCAATAAATTGTGATATAAACTCTTTTTATTTTGTGTGTGTATATTTTCTCAGCGCTTATTGGTATCTTGGACAAGAACATTGAGTTACAACAGTGGGATGGCCGAGCGGTTTAGGCATCCGTAGACTCGATTTTTGACAAACAGTAGGGTGGTTCGAGTCCGGGCTCGGTATTTTTTTAAAATTTTTTTTTTTTAATTTTAAATGAAATAAATAAATTATATTATATTATTATATGGACAAATCAACTTAGGAAATAAGCATTTCACATATACATATTAATTTGCGGAGTAAAAAGACTAAGCATTTCAACATTCAATTTGACAGCTTTTTTATCCGCACACGTACGGATAAGATTTTTTTCCGTACGCGTATGAATAAAGGTCACTTTCCATAGAACTAGTCAGTGCGATATATGTCACTTTCCTATGTGGTCGTAGGAAAAGTTATTTTGACGTTTCTTTGAAATTCAAAAAAGGGGAGTTGACGAATACTAAACACGAATTCTGATTGTTGGATTTCATATACGTTCTAGGATGTATATGAATCATATACGTTCAGTTAACCGATATGGCCTACATTTCCATTCTGTAAACTGTGCAAAAAATGGACAATATACATGTGGGTGTAGAAAAAATTTATTTAACATTTGGCAGGTTGTTTTTAAATGTAAAAGGGCATATTTTGATGGAAAAATATTTTTCAAAATTTTTGGTCCAGTGGTGTAGATTTGGAAGAATATGTTACCTTTCCCCTCCCATTTTTTACGCTACGCTCGTTCAATTTGTAGCACCTATTCATCAACACCCTGCATAATGACCTATTCAATAATTCAAAATTCGCACTTCTTCTGACTTTTGTAATAAGCTTCCACATACTTCCACTTTCGGTTATATACCCCTAGTTTTTTCCTGAGATATAAAATAAACAAGATAAGGGTAGTTTTTCGTACCTACTTATTAGCACTGCCATTTTGCATCACAAATAAAAGAAGTATACTTCTTTTTTTAATTTCTTGGGAAATTAAACCACAATATTTTTGAATTCTTTATTTCAACGTTTCGGTAGCGTTCCAGCTACCGTTTTCAAGAAAAAATAAGTAAAAATTGATTTTTATTCCTAACTGACACAACGGAAAAAATTTGACAACTAGACAATCAAAAATATTTTGAAGTTTAAGACTGCAAAATTTTGTTATCAAATTTTTATTAAGGTCCATTCATAGTAGATAATATCCCCGGTAAAATGTCAAATGAAATATTTCATTTTATGACATTCCAACGATATGATAGTCTACTAGAAATGGAATCCAGTGAAGTGCACGTTCCAGGAACGGTTTTTAAATTGGGATAGCGCGTTTTTTCGCTTATATTGGAAATGTTGTTAATAAAACGTATGTTAAGGGTTTATCAGAAAGAATTAAAAAAATTGGTAATCAATTCAATATTAGAACTAGTTTTAAATCGAATAATACATTAAGATCAATACTAACAAAAACGAAACCAAAGAATGAAGAACAATCTTCCAAAAACTGCATATATCAAATATCATGCGAATGCGACAAATTTTATTTAGGTGAAACATCTAGACCATTGAAAGTAAGAATAAACGAACACAAAAAATATATTAAAGATAGGGAATTCTTTAAGTCAGCTATTTGTAAACATGCTTGGGAAGAGGGTCATCAAATTCAATGGGATTCATCAAAAATAATATTAAAAGAAACCAATAATAAAAGACGAAAAATCAAAGAAAGTGCTTTAATACAACTAAATGCAGATAAATGTGTAGCTAGTATTTCAGCCGAATGTAGTCAAATTTGGTTACCAATGTTAGAAAGAGAAATTTCCAATAATCAATTACCTGCTTTATCAGGATAGCATCATAAGTTTTTATCCAGGTTTTCTTATGATTTATAATTTGAATAGTTGTTAATCGATACACAATTCAATACATAAAATCACAAAACTGAGTATACATACATATTTTGAAAACTTAAATATTCATAAACAAAAAAAGTATCAAGAAACGCGTTTTATTAACAACATTTCCAATATAAGCGAAAAAACGCGCTATCCCAATTTAAAAACCGTTCCTGGAACGTGCACTTCACTGGATTCCATTTCTAGTAGACTATCATATCGTTGGAATGTCATAAAATGAAATATTTCATTTGACATTTTACCGGGGATATTATCTACTATGAATGGACCTTAATAAAAATTTGATAACAAAATTTTGCAGTCTTAAACTTCAAAATATTTTTGATTGTCTAGTTGTCAAATTTTTTCCGTTGTGTCAGTTAGGAATAAAAATCAATTTTTACTTATTTTTTCTTGAAAACGGTAGCTGGAACGCTACCGAAACGTTGAAATAAAGAATTCAAAAATATTGTGGTTTAATTTCCCAAGAAATTAAAAAAAGAATGAATAATATACCACAAGGAACATACAGAAGATAAGAAGTATAGTGCTGTGTTGTGCTCAACGAGGTGCTCAACTTGTTTTATCAAGTGCCGTTTATCATTCTTCCAAAAAGGCAGTGCTAAAAGTATATGTGGACATGAGGATATCTTGCTGGTAGTTCCAAAGAAACATTATTTTGACTTTTGAATCTTTGAAGAGTGGTAAATGTTTATAGGTTAACTATAATAACTCAAATTTGTTGGTGTTTTTTTTTGGTGAGTGGTTGAGAATTCACGGAATTCAGAATATTAGTTTGTGATGAAATGTATGTGCTATTTATTCATCTTAATGGATAGTTGACATTCAATTATTTAAGTTTCATGTCATTAAATTCATGTATTTATTATTACTAGGAATAGGGAAAAATAATGCCTGCAGACATAATGACAGCAATTGTTATTATTTATACGTGAAACCAATCAATAGCTTAATAAGTTTATGACCTCTGTTAATAGCGGAAATTTGTCCGATAGCTGGTGCTGCAGTACATGTCAAAGCTGTCAGTAGAATGGGGAAAACACGACCCTTAGTCGGCTCGCATACCGAAGCAATAGCAATGAGCAACAAGCAATAGACAATAAGAAACACGCAATATAATGTTACGTTGATCTCGCATACCAAATCAATAATATTCCTTATTTGCTTATTCTAGAATTTCGTTGTTAGCGCAGACGAAATTAATAAATAATAATAAAATTACTAGTCTCAAATGTCGTCGTCTGATGAGGATGAAGTAGTAATAATGTGACAGTATAGGCGAAGGAGAAATAGGAAACGAAGACGATATTGGATTTATCCTTCCTTTCAAGTACTCAAGAATCATGCAGCAAGTTTATGGGCCAATGAATTAAAGGTTCATCCCACCCAGTTTCGGTACTGCTATCGGATGAGTCCAAAAATAAAAACAAACCAACCTATATTTTGTAAATGTTGACAACAAATAGGCAACTATATTGTATTTCAACACGCACGCCGTGTCGCTAGCAACATAGATTGCCCTGGACAGGCGATAACGATATCACGTTGTATCGGTGTACGAACCCCGATATGTGAATATGAAAATACGTATCGACAATATTATCCCTTATTGATTGTTGCCTGTTGCTAGTTGCGTATTGCTTTGGTATGCGAGCCGCCTTATAGGTACGCACAAAACGTAGTATGTGAATAAGTACTTATTGTTCTTACTTATTATATTTTAAGTTTTTGGTACCTAATGATTTCTCGTTACGATGATTATTGACATTGTCGTGATTTTTATAGACACGAAATTGTGCAAATTAAAAAAAAAAATTAAGTTTCCAGTACCCACTTATTGTTTTTTAAAACGCAAGCCATGTTTTCGTTTCAATGAAAATAAGTAGGTACCCAACTGTCATTACCTCTAAGCGTACTTTAATAGTACTATTATTACACAAAGTTTTAACAAAATCAGATACAAACGAGTATACAGTGCGTTCCAAATAAAAGGATACCCATCCATTTTTATTTTTAAATGGACCTTTTTATTCATGACGTCATCTATGTGTGCATGAACATCATTTAAAAATCCCTTCTACCTTCTTGAAATTTCAAGTTTCACCAACAAAAACTCTACATTCTCTATATATTAAGATACCCGGTATTTAGAAACTGTTAATTAATTTTCAAAACAAGATCCTTAATTTTCGATTCGATACCCTGCACTTTGGAGAGGTTACTTTACTTTATTACAGTATCATGCAAATAAATAGTTATAATAGTTTTGACATTGAAATTTTTATTTTTTTTTATTTTTATTATATTGATAGAAATTATTAAAATTTTTTATTGCTTAGCAATAAATGTATCACAGTTTTATACATTATTTCAGTAATGTAATTCTATAAACATTATGCAAAAGTAATTATTTTTAGCCTACGTAGTCATAAATTTCCAAAAGAATAGTCATCAAAAAATTTCGTAATTTCAATATTTTAAATATCAGCTGTTTTTTTAATGACCTCTAGAGGGTACGTTATTAATTAATATTTTTCCGACCAAAAATATTGTTGAAAATCTCCAACTTCTGAAGTATCTAATCTCAGCCGTATACAATGCGTCTTTCCAAGTTGGAATCATATGGAAAACTTTTTTATTATTAATTTTAGGAAAAAAGTTATTCTTCATTAAAAATGCTGCATTATCTAAAACCTAGAATACAGTCATAAAATTTTTCAGTCGTATATGAGGTTTGTCAAAAAATATGACTTAGGGGGTGACATATTGTATATTACTATCTAAGGTGGGACTTACTATGAACTAGAAGCTCTAAAAAAATGCTCAGTGTGGCGTAGCTGCCATTTGCACCTGTGATATGGTACCCCGGTCACTCAATTAAATTTTGCTAAAACACTTTAATTTTTTTTGAAGTTAATTTTGAAAAAATTCTGGATTTATAAAAAAAAATGTTAATGACAAATTTAGTTTCCTTTAAAAAAGATGCTTCTCACTAACCATCTATCACAGAATATATTGTTGATCCCATTGAGTGATAAAAGAGAGGTTTTAAAACATATGGAAGAAACTGGAACAAAGTTTGTGCGCAGCCAGCTGAGCATGGCGCATCACAGCAACTAACTGAACTAACAAACTCCGCCTCTTACCACAGGAAAATTGTCAATATGTCAATATTATTTTAATTTGAAGTTAAGTAGTCACTTTTGAACATATCTATATGATATCTATTCTCATTTAATTCTTATTGACCTTACTTTATTTAAATTAATTATCTTAAGCATTGGCACCTATTATTATTATAGGATTTATTATAACTCATCATAGTTAAGTTGAAAAATTTAAATAATGGAAACAATATTTTGTATTTATAGTTTTTTTTTGCAGACAAGTAAGATTTGCTAAAAGTTCTAGTTATGTGAAAAAGTGGTATTTCGAACATTGTTCGTGTGATATTATATATTGTAAGAAAAATGTTGTTTCAATAGTAATTTCTCACTAGCAGAGTTTTTTTCTCCTACTCTTATACTAATACAATATTACGCGTATGCTGAAAACTTCCAAATTCGAAAAGCGCGCGTCTTGAATGCAAGCTTATAACAGTAGCCAAGGTAGGCGCTAGTGCCACAAAACGCTTCACGTTTAACATCTCTCTTATATTTATTACTTTATGGTTGATCCTAAAGACCTGAAACATGGAAGGTGTGTTCTTTGCGTGACATAGACGGGGGCATAGTTTATATATGTTTATATAGGTAAATATATGCAAATCCTACCACAAATTACCTGTCTCTTCAATCAGACTTCAGTGCAGTGTATAAATGGTGTTCCGACTGGTTATTACCGCTAAATTTAGATAAGTGTGTAGTCCTACATATAGGTAAAAACAATCCGAATCTGTCGTACTATATAAACAATCACGTGTTAAAGATCGTATCATCGCAATGTGATCTCGGTGTTATTATAAACAAAGACTTGTCCTGGTCTGAGCATATTCTCTCAGTATGCAAAAAGAGTAACTCCCAAATATTTTTAATATATAGATCTTTTGGTAAAGTGTCACCGTCAACATTTATCAAGTTATACACGACCTATGTACGTCCTCTTATGGAATACTGCGGACCTGTATGGTGTCCTGTTTTAACATCTGATCATAATAGACTTGAAAATGTGCAAAGGTTATCCACAAGACTTCCTTATTGCCGAATACGACCTAGTTATGAGCAGCGCCTTGATTCAGCCAAACTAACGTATTTTAGTCAACGCAGACAACGTGGCGACTTGATAGTTTTATTTAGAGCTATATTTAACATGTTTGGTACTAATATGTCACCCATTTTTACTTTAAATCCTGATATTCGATTAAGGGGGCATCCGTATAAGTTGAAGAAGGAGCTGTTGAGAAATAGAAACAGACAGAATTTTCTCTCCAACAGAACATTTTCACACTGAAATAATTTACCTAGTAGTGTGGTCTGTGCACCGTCTGTTAATGCTTTTAAAAACCATTTAGACCGATTTGTTCAGCATTCTTAACTCTTAATTTTGAACATGTATCTTCATTTTTTGTTTTTATTGCCTATTTACTAGTGCTACCGATAGCATAGATTTTTTTTTGTCTGTTTTTTTCAACTCATTTTTGTTATATGAGCTCTATAGAACCTCTGTTCTCTGCTCATAATTTATTGTAATAATAATAATAGTAATATGATTTATGTGATTCCTTGGTCCAATCTTTTACAAATTTTGCAGAAATATTCTTTATCAGAATTGATGGAAGACGTGTGTCGTATTTTATTGAGACACCCGTTATCGAAAAACGTCCTACTGATGGTATATTCCAAATTAATTTAATTAAAAACCTCAAAAACTTGATTCCAAAAATGCAAATGGTACAGGCTAATTAAATAAACTTAAAATTTTCTAAAACTGACACTGATTAATAAAATTCGCTAATCACAATTCATTCATTATTCTTAGATTTACGTCTCGTTTACGTCATAGTACGTAATAATTGCGATTATGTATCGGCATGGATAAAACATAATATCGTGATCAGTTTTATAATGTTGAATTAATATGAATTATTTATTTAGAACCTTACTTATACAGGGAGTCCCAGGAGCTCGTACCAAAAACTTGGGAGGCGATAGAAAGAATAAAAATAATTATATATTTTATATAAAGTTTTTACTTTACGCCCTTCGTTAACGAACTATAGGGCTCTAAAGTTGGTAATGAAAAATGGTTTTTTATTCACAATTATGGAATGGCTGATTGGAAATTAGTAATATTTTAACAGTTAATAATAGTATATTATTAAACGAGCAATTTATGATAGCCATAATTCACGATGGGTGACGTTTGCGTCACGAGCCGCAGGCGAGGGGCGCAAGTCACCCAAGTGAATTATAGCCATAAATTGCGAGTAGAATACTATACTTTGTCCACGACACTCAATTTCTTATATTAATAAATAAAAATCAGTAACGATTTGGCATATTACTAACCTCAAAATGTTGTGGCAGCTACTTCAAATAATTTGACATATAGAGATGGGCGATACTGTAGAAATTATCAATACAACGTACCGTTATAAATATATTGTTTTAAAATAGGTACTTAATATTAGAAAATATCGTTATGAAAAGTATCAATACTAAAAATTACAATATTTTATCGATACGATATATGTCAGAAACAAATTCTCTGAACAAAATACATACACAGATTTAATAGTTTATTTCATATTGTACCCCCATCTCTAGTCGGTAGTAGGAAACGAACATTGCTTCAATAAAAGACTTAGAAGATTGCAGAAATGTGTGGATGTAAGAGGACAGGTGTTGGACATTTTTTTAAACCGTTTTGACCATTTTAATGTCGTTAATTTATTGGTTGCTCGTTTTTTTGGTCTGTTAATGTAATGTAGTTGCTATTTTTATTTTTATTAAAGTAATGTTGGTTTTCAATAAAGTTTTTTATGGTTAAACAAAGTAAAAGTTCATTTTTGAAAATGTAGACTGTACCGATTTATTAATAATTTACTAATATACAGGATGCTTCCTGTAATCGTACATTCAAAATGAATCTGAATGCGCTAATAGGTGTGCAGTGCTACATAAAATTGCCAGTATCTCTTAAACTGTTAATGTTATCGAGATGTCACAAGAGGACTTGATATCTCTAAAAATCTTCACAAAAGCCACTGGGACAACCTGTATATTTATTCAATTTTTTGTTTTATTTGCTTATTTGAAAGTAAAATTAAAATATATAATTATACCCTCTGAAATTTTGCCAAAATAGTAAATTAAGCACCAAATGACAGCTGACATTAGTTTTTTCAACTGTAAGATGCAAAATACCCCAAACTAAAAAGACCTCCAAACTTTCCGGTTACAACATGGGTGGTAAAGGGACTCAAAATATAATGTAAGAAAAACTAAAAATTGATTGGAAAAACCACTTCCCTATGCGGCTAACCTTTTTTAGTATTTTTTTTGTTCGTTATGTAGGCAGCAATGTCCTTGTCTAGAACACGTCCATTGGCGAGAACCATAGAGATACAATATAGCACCGAACATAGAACTAAAGAATGTACCTAATTTGTAAAATTCAATCTCACGTTTTGTGGTTAATACGTTAAAAATTAACGCATATATCAGGTAACGAGTGTATAAATAGTAAATCTCACATGTTCCTGAGCACGCCTTGTATTATAACCCCGTGACCTTTATCACCCTGCGTCTCGACGCTCCGACCGTCAGTCGATATTTTCAGCGTCATGTGCTCCATTTCACTGTTATGGAAACCGTGGAAGAACAAATTATTAAATATAGGTTTGGATTTGAATGTTGGATGTATTGTGTATTACAGTTTAGTTATTTGATGTTTTCAATGTTGCCTCTATTTTTTTTGCTGTGTATATAGTAGATTTGTTTAGCTGGAACAACAGGTCGGTGTTTGCCATTGAACTATATATAATATATATATTTAATTTTATTGACATAAACGTAACTACCTAATAATTATTGGAAATAATAGATTTTGTCATGGAACAATTTTATTGAAATTATTAACATCTGTTCAATAATAATAGAGATGATGGTAACCTTGACTTTGTGAAAAATTGTCCTAGTTAAATCAGGATTGACAAGAAAGTGATAGTTGATGTTTTGGAAAGAAATTTTGGCAAATGGCTTTAAATTTTATGGTATGATTTTTAATATTTTATCATACAGGTTGTTTTTAAATGTAAAAATGCATATATCAATAAGAAAACATTTGTCAAAATTGAAAGGAATTTAATAACCTATAAGATGACGTACGTATTATTTGGAGACAAAAATCGCAAAAATCTTCAAAATATTAGTGAATTTCATAAATCTTTTCAACCTAACCTAACCTAATCTTTTTCAACGTCAATTTAAAAAGAAAAAAATTGGTTATTGTTGATAAAAAGACAACTTATTATCCATCGATTTCAGTAAACCGCGTATCGATAGCGTTAATGAGACAATATTGAAAAATATACAGGGTGATTCATTAGTGCGATAAAGTCCAATATCTTGTGAATAGTTGAAGATATTTGAATGAAATTTTGACCGATTGTAGCCAGCCTAGAGACTCATATTTTAAAATTAGTCGCATTTGTACAGCGTGCTCCAGAACGCTGTGCCAGATCAAAGTTATATTTTTTTAAATAGGATACCCTGTATTTTGCTTCAAATTTGAATTCTGCTTGACTTCGCTATTACAATGATATAATATTGTGATGGGTTATACAGCGTATTTAAAAAGTTCTGGCCACTTGTTTCTGTAAATCGTAATGATTTCAACGCCCTGTATACCTTAAACTGCACAATTTGAAATTGATCTTTTATAACTACACGTCTGTAATAGTCTTCTAGTACTACAATTTAATCGAACTGATTCAATATCTAAGAAACCGTATACAGGGCGAGCCCAAACTCGAATACATTGTTTTCACAATTTTTTTAAATGGAAAAAGGACTGTGTCATTAAGTAAAAAACATTACATAATATAATTTTGGACACGCAAATGTTTCTCAATAATTTGTTATACATTTAAATGAAAAACATTTCCTTTTTTAGTTTTTTTCCATTAGAATTTATAGATAAATTGTGCCTTTCCTGCTACCTAGACATCCATAAAGCCGAGCCCTTCAATAAAGGCCACAATCTTTTTCAGTGGATGCTGACTTGTGTCTCCAGGGGCCATAACAGCGACTCCGAAAATTCGCCTGCGTAGTATAGCCCAGTGTAGACACTCTTCTAAGAGAACATGGACTGACGTGTGACTGACGTTTCGTCAGTCATGCCGCAACCCGCAACCCCTACATAGGGAACTTTCCTCTACTCCTAGGTTGTACAGTAAGAGGTGCTTCCTCATACAGCAGTGCCATGTTGGGAGTCCTGCTATCTTCCCAACCTAAATTGTAGATAATTCAAATACTAATTAGAGTCGGATAATTAGGAGCTGAGGAAATTTTTAAAAACCGAAATATTGGTAATTTTTTTACCATTACCATTGCGATTAATTCAGTAGTTTCTACATTATAAAAAATGAGTTTTTATTCGTTTTAAATGCTTATAACAAATTACTAAAAACATTTACGCATCCAAAACATATCAAACTTATGCTACGAAATATTTTTTACATGAAGGCTTTCTACCAGGATTTTCATTTAAAAATTTTTCCTTTTTGTTTAGTTTTTTTTTATAATTTTTTGTTATTAAAAATATGTTTTTATTAGGTGAAAATAACGAATTTGAATTACTGAACAGGCCATTGAAGCACTAAACTCAATACTGTGGGAAAGAAACATTAAAAAACATACAAAAAAGAGAATATACAATACAATAGTAAAAAATATAATTACATATGGGTCGGAAAGTTGGGATATAACCAAGGACAACAGAAGAAAATTACGGGCGACTGAAATGGATTTTATGCGGAGAAGTTGTAGAATATCGAGACTCGAAAGAGTCAGAAATGAAGTTATCAGAAGGGACATGGACCTTGATAGAGATATCATGGACGAGGTTGAGAAGAAGCAGCTGAAATGGTTCGGACATACAAAAAGAATGGGGGAGGAAAGATGGCAGAGAAGAGTACTATAATGGATACCACCGGAACGGAAAAAAAGAGGAAGACCTAGAAGAAGCTGGAGGGATGATATCAACGAATCAATGGAGGCTAGAGATTTACAAGAACATATGTGTTATGATAGAAAAGTTTGGAGGCTGGGTACGGAGAAGCGGCGACCGCCGTAGAAATCCGTTCATAGATAGATAGAATTACTGAATAGGTCATTATACAGGATGTTGATGAATAGGTGTAAACTGGAAAAGCGTGTAGAAAATGCAAAAAGTGGCATAAAATTTCCAGTCGTTATGGGTCGTTGGAGCTTTAGTTTTCGAGATACAGGGTGTTAAATTCACCCATGCAACAGGTAAAATATCATGAAAATTAATGCTATTGAGTGTTTTCAGAAATTATAAATTTCAAAGAGGTTGCATGGGTTGTTCTTATATTGTTAACTATCTTGAAAACAGTGTGTGGAAATCTTTTAAAAAGTGGAAGTAGGTGTACAAGATTTTTGTCGGCGGTTTACCACTCGGATCGTATAAGTACTTTATTTTCAATTTTAAAATGCAATGCTAATTTCTACAATGTTATTTCCATATCATTTACTCATAATTAAATACTTTATACTTAACTACGAAAACACATTTTACTAAGTAGGTACTCAGTTAGTTAACAAAACATTGTTATTATTAATTGAACTCCTGGGAAATAAACTAATTGCTTTTAAATGCTTATAGAATATTTATTACGTTCATTATTGTTTATTCTATTTATTGTATACTTCTCCCATTAATAAGTCAAAGAGCTTAGGAATGTCTTAGATACAAGTGAAAATATTTTCATGGAAGTAGTTTCTTATACAATTTTTTTTCTACATTCAAAAAAAAAAACAACACTTTTGTGAAACACATTTAATGGAAAAAGTGGTTCTTTTTTGTTCTAGTGTAACAAAATATTTTTGTTGCCCTCATCTGTCATTCTTGTGTCAGTTTTGTGATGATTTATGACAAACATCAATAAAAATCCAGGGCAAGTGTCTGATACTGCTCTAATACAACAATAATATATGTATATCTTACTACTTAGTTCCAATGAATTACAATTATTGCAAAAATCTATTTAAAATTAAAATGGTCGAAGCGAAAACCACCTACGATTAGGTACTTACAAGGGAAAGGCCATAAAGATACAAAAAAAGAGAAAAGTTTGAGTTTGAATTCCCAACATATTATATTCTAATTTTCCAGTTTTTGTATGAATGTAGAAAAAATATTGTATGCAACTCTTGCAAAACGTGTTTTTTGCACTCGACGTGTTGTCCAACTCGTCCTAAAGACCTCGTTGGACAATTTCACGTCGCGTGCAAACACTCACTTTTTGCACTTGTTGCATAAATAACTATTATGAATCTTTGCTATCTCGAGATATTGTAAATAATAACAATATCACTTACCTATCTGTCCTTCATTTCTAACAAATTTCATGCATTACTGCTTTCTGTTTTTAAGTAAAAACTACTTATACAATTGCAAACAATAAAAAAGAGTGAATAATATTATGTTCAATTATAATATTCAATGTTTTGTTTTGTCGATTTCGTTAAATGTAAAATTGTTTACATGAAAAAAAATATAATATTGCCAATTTAGAACATATTTCGTGCTGAACTATTCAAATTATACCCATCAAATTGACATTTTAATGACGCTCGGCCATGGAAAAATATCAAAAATGAGTGGTTAGTTAGAAGCAGGCGATATCGTGACAAGCCAAGTTTGAGCTAACAGAATGGGGAACAGTATAGTTGGTCCGGTGGATCTGTTCCCATGCGTCAGCATTCATACAAACGTAGTACCAAAGATTACAGAATAAAAATATTTTTAGTGTGGATTTATGCAGACACAATTAACAATTATCAAAACACAAGAATGTTAGGTTAGAAATCTCCACTTTGAGGATAAGTGGAGAATAAGCGAGCGATTTTCTAAATTTAGCTGAGTGCAGCTTAAAATGACAAGCTGTTCATGGTGCAAAAAAAACATTCTCAAAGCGCCACTCAACTTTAAGTCAACTTTAATATCAAAATAATCTCACTTTTCCCACGATCTTCTTCATATCTCCACTTATTTTCATTGTTTGACATTTACCTAATTACTTTTATGCATTTTGTACGTTCCTTGCGGTTTTTGTTTCTTATTGATAGAAAATTAAACCACGTTCTTTTTAATAATTTGTTTTATTTGTTTCAGTTTATCCGAAATGGCACCAAACACTTCTATGCCAACCGGAGTTCTCCACGAACAAGACGACGAAGTACAAGCACGAATGATTCCACCAGAGATTGTTAAACCAAGCGAAAGAAAAATGGAACTGGTTTGGAGGAATATCATCCTATTTATCTACCTCCATCTAGTAGCAGTTTACGGATTCGTTTTGATATTCACTTCTGCCAAGCTACTGACGACGTTAACAGGTAAGAAACTTTTATAAAATATATAAAATATCTACAAAGGACGAGTTCTATACAAGGGAATTGCTGCCAACATAACGAACAAAAAATATTGAAAAAGTTTAGTGGTTTTTCCAAACCCATGTGGTACCCAAAACGTTTGCAAGTCTATTTAGTTTAGGGTATTTTATATCTTACAGTTGACGAAAAACTAATGACAGCTGCCAACACATATTTGTTTCTTTTCGATGGTATTTGCAATAATAAAAGTAGATCAGAGTCTCACGAATCACAAACAAAGGTAGAATAAAAATTAGTATTCGATATAAGTACCAGAAACACAAACAAAGCCAAACAAGTATGCGTTGACAGCTGACATTAGTTTTTCGGCAACTGTAAGATGCAAAATACCCCAAACTAAAAAGACCTCCAAACTTTTCGGGTACAACATGGGGACTCAAAACATAAAAGAAATACCAAGAATTGATTGGAAAAACCACTTCCTTATTATAGATTCCTTAGTTGAATGATTATCTCAATTATTTCTTGTTCTATCATGATTCTAAGTTCAGATTCAACGGTTAAACATATAGAATTAACTATGTTTACCTTCTCATTGTTTTTTATTGTTATTATATTTCATATATCAAGGTTGATACATTCTTTCTTCATTTTCTACCTCAACAATTCCTTAGTTATTAAATTATATTTTGATTTAATCCACTTATCTTAGTCTGTAATATGTTCGTAATGTTTATAATATGTCTCAGTAAGTTGGAACCATATGGGAAACTTTTTTATTATTAATTTTAGGAAAAAAATGTATTCCTTATAAAAAGTTCTGCATGTTCTAAAATCTAAAATACAATCAACAGACATCAATTTTTTTCAGTCGTGTACGAGGTATGTCAAAAAATATGAATTTTACTCAAGAGCTAAGTACCTTTATTTTTGAGAACATTGACAATTGTTATTATAAAAAGTTGATTATAATTGAAAGCTATTGTCAGATATCTCAATTCAATTCAATAATTTATTGCTTCTAAAAAATATACATCGTCAGATATCTAATATTATGCATCTGCCATGAAAAAATAATTTCTGTTATTTTTACTCACTTCTATGTAAACAAGCACAAAACCTATTTTGTCAAAATAAATTAATGTAATTGCATATTTGAACATAGTTTTTGGTACTGATAACTTTTTTCAATGACATTTTTCGATATGGTCAAATTTAAAGGTACTTTACTCTTGAGTAAAATTCATATTTTTTGACATACCTCGTACACGACTGAAAAAAAGTGATATCTGTTGATTGTATTTTAGATTTTAGAGCATGCAGGACTTTTTATGAAGAATACATTTTTTTCCTAAAATTAATAATAAAAAAGTTTCCCATATGGTTCCAACTTACTGAGACATATTGTATAATAATTCTTTAATTTATATAATTTTCCAGTTTAAAATTTTCCTTAACAAATGACTCACCCTGTTTATTCTATACTCACGAAATACTAGAGACGTTCTACAAAAACGTTAGCGATAAAAATTTTAATAGTTATTCAACCAACAAGTGTATTAATGAGGGCCATTAGATTGTTATTTGTGTTATTTGCCCTTTTATACTTGTGTACAAAGCTTTTCCGTCGACTGTATCAGTTGTATTCGTTTTCCCAATATTTAAAAACTAAAAATATTTATTTGTTTCATAGATAAGTACTGTCAAAAATAAATAATGACATTGAAAGGTCACAGAGAAGGTCGCCGGTTCAAATATAACTGTTTTCGTTTTTCTTCAATTCTTTTTTGGATGTTTTAACACTAATATTTATTATAATTTTGAAAAATAATAAAATTAAACGATAGGTAAGTCAAAAACTAGAAGAATTCTAGTAGACTAGTAATCACTTTTTAAGGTGTCATTATAAATTTGGTTGCCTACAACATAAGAGAAAAAAGAATAATGTTAATACACGGTAGACGGAAACATTAATTTAATAATCAAAATATTGTAATTATAGTCGATCCTTATTCCTTTTAAATATAATTATCATGAGGGAAAAATATATTATGATAAAATGTGATAAGCCCCTTGTTATATAGTTTGAAGGTTATCGAGAAAATTTAAATAAAATACTTATCAATTGATTGTGGTAGCAAAATATATCTTTGCCCTTTATCTCATTCAATTTTGTTGATTATATATACAAAGATTATTTTATCAGCTTCTTCCTATACCATTTTATTTAATTATTATTGTACCTACACTATTTTGCCGCCAATAAATTCGTTACAATTTTTAGAACTTATATATTATACAGCGTGTCCACAATTGAGTTACCCTATAGGTGAAAAATTTTTAAATATTAGTTTTAGTGAAAAATGTTATTCTTGATTAAAATTTTTGCTTATTCTGAAACCCTATAAAATGAAATTAAAATCAAGTTTTTCGAAACCCGTCTCATTTTATAGCCAGTTTTATGAAAACCACATGAATTTTTGCCATAAGTTCGAAAATAATGTACCATAAATAATTTTCAAATTGTCCTGAGCGATGGATGGGGCATTATGGACCAATATTTTCTCCGCCCCGATCCCCCGACTAAACTATTTTAGATTTTTTTATGGGGCCACTTGAAACAAAAAGTTTACGCAAATAATTTAAACCATAATATTGAAGTATTGAAACGAAATTATAACAGAATAATGCGAAAATCTTACAAATAATGTAGAAAGAGAATTGAGACATGAAGCTGGGAGGGGATATACAGGGTGTAACAAAAGGGCAGGACATAAATCATACCACATATTCTGTGGTAAAAATAACTCGATCCAACCCAAGTTACCCTAGTAGAAATGTGCATGCGAAAAAAGTTACAACCGCAGATCGTCAGAAGCCATTGCTTTTCCAGAATATTCGGTTTTCGTTAGTAAAACGGTGCCGACTGTGTATTCAAAAAAATGAGGGCCATTTCGAACATCTAATTAAAACTACACATTTGTAAATAAATAAGATTCAATCAAAAATTTGGGACTTGGGAATTCATTGACTTTAATTTTTGTTACTCGAAATTTTTGAAGCATATAATGAAAAATAGGCCGTATCTCGATAAAAACTGATAATTGTAAAAAGTCCTAGGGGGCAAAAAAGTTTCAAAAATAATGTGTTTGAATAATGGTGCCACAATAAGCATTAAATTGTAACGTACACAAAAATGAGGGGGGGTTAGGAAATCTCAACTCCCATAAATTTTTAACGGGGTGCAATAATTCCTTATTTTTTTAAAATGCTATTATCATAAGAAAGCCACTAGTCAACTTTCATTAAAATATGTCAAACAACTGTCGAAATATTTGAAAAAATCAATTTTCATTTGGTAACTTCAAAGGTTTGTAACTTTTTTCGCATGCACATTTACACTAGCGTAACTTTTGTTGGATCGAGTTATTTTTAGCCCCAGAATATATGGTATGATTTATGAACTGCCTTTTTGTTACGTCCTGTATTGAATAGAGGTTTTTGTGTAGGTACTTAGTGTTTCTTACATTATTATATTGTATTGTTATTTTTGATAGTGATAATTCATGCATAGTTAACATTGTTATCAAATATTCATTGAAGAATGACAATATAAAAATTGTTTATTGTACCGGGTGGGCAAATAACAACGACTGTCGGCCATATTTTGAGTTCGGATTGTAGTACAACTAACAGGACTTAATTTGTTTATTTCCGTTGAGGCTAACTAGTGTAATTGAGGGTTGACCAGAAATTCCCAACATTTACGCGTTTCTTAAGATATCTCGGGATAGGAAAAAGATATCGATAATATTTTCCACGCCCCCTAACGGGCACGTCACTTATTGAGTGAAATTGATAATATAACCATTACAATGTTGGAAAAGAGCTCTTTTCATGAAGACAAAATTTGCAAAGATCGGTTAAGTAGAATCGGAGTTATGGTCGTTTTCCATAACAAAGCTCCCACTCTCCCCTACCTCTTATTTCAATAGTTTGACTAAAACTTGCAGTATTAAATATACGCAAAATTTTTTGAGGAATTCGAATATTGCTTTTATTATAGTTCTTAATTAGGCATATTTTCTAAAATTTGGCTTTCAAAATTTTTTTTATTCAATAACGCCCTCTAGCAGTGGGTTTTTCTCGTTGCCACTTTTGTTATAATTTTTTTTCCAAAGTTGTACTACACAATCCGAACCTACGATATGGCCGACAGTCGTTCTTATTTGCCCACCCGGTACATTATTTTCGAACTTAGTACAAAAATTCATATGTTTTTCATAACACTGGCTATAAAATGAGACGGGTTTTGAAAATTTTGATCTTAATTTCATTTTATAGGGTTTCAGAATAAGCAAAACTTTTCATTAAGAATGGCATTTTTACTAAAACTAATATTTGAAAATTTTCCACCTATAGGGAACCCCATCCGTGGATTTTTCTCGAAAACTGTATCGGTATTTTTTTTTTATTACTTTTTATTAACGTTACTTTATGTACTCACTGTACATAAATTTTCGTAAAAATTCTATTCATATCCTCTCAGCTATAGAAATAAGATAATCACCTTGTCTACACGCATACACCACGTCATCATCATGATCATAAAGCGACTGACCTAGAAAATTTATTTTAATATATTACCAGAGATAATCTTCATGTTCATTTCATTCAGCTTATTGATTGCACAACCTTCCGAGTGTCAATTGTGGAATGATTTTTTTGTTTTGAACTTGATCTTGACTTTCTGAACTTGATTTATACTTTCACCAGCTGCAATATTTTAAACCCATTCGATTACACATACATCTGATAAAATGAACACTTTATATTTATGGATCATGACATTTAGAGGATGCATTCGATCTATATTATGTAATCGAATGTTATTTTTATCAACATATTCTTGAGATAGGTTCTATCTAAATTTAAACCATGTTTTTCGATAAATTTCTTTATTCTTGTATTGGTAAAATTTCTCCTAAATATATTGCATATTATGCAAATATTGGAATACAGGTGTTTGTCAGATTTTGGAAAAACTTTACTTTGTTAAAGAATCATTGTTATTCTACATAGTAAACTTTCGTCGTGTGAAAAGTAGGGGAGAATAAACATCAAGCAGGAAGAAGGTAACAAGTTGATGTCCGTCATGTTGTGCATCTAAAAATAGACTGTTGCAGTGTTGCACATTTAGTCTAGTAAATGAAAGGACAAAGTTTCTGAAAAGTCCCTGAAGACCTCACCTTGGGCTCAATTTGTAGGTCATGGCAGGTGTACTCAAACGAGATTGAATTCTCGGAAGGGGGGAAAATGGTCCCGCTAATATCTGGCTAAATATGCGAAATAGAGAATTTCTGTTCAGACAAAAGATGAAGATCATCTAATTATCTACAAAAATGGTCCCCACCAATTTTTCCGCAATACCAATATTTTTCGCAAAAACTGATTTCGAAAAATTTAAATTTTGGTA
This sequence comes from Galerucella nymphaeae, assembly GCA_963978555.1. Lineage (NCBI taxonomy): Eukaryota > Metazoa > Arthropoda > Insecta > Coleoptera > Chrysomelidae > Galerucella > Galerucella nymphaeae. Next base: position 3,610,002 of record OZ021705.1, on the reverse strand, counting down.
TTAGGCTCATTTCACCCTCTAGTTTATTTTCTATTTCGATCCTTCGTATACCCCTCTCCCCAAATAATCAAAATTGATAAAAAAACATTGTTCCTTAACGTGGGTAAAATTTGGTTTAGATTGGTTAAATAATGATTGTTTTATGCTTTGGGATATTATATCAATGTGACCAAAGATGCTTTTGACACTGCTTACTATACTTTTTCTACGCTCACAGGAAAAAAAAACATAATTAGGCTATATTCACAAAATGACAGCCAATGACTGACGAAACACTTGATGTGACGTTTAAGAAACAAAAGATAAACTAGATGTGACTTTTTGCACACTAGTGTTTAATGTGACATTTCGCGAAATTCAATCCCGTGTTTTAGGTGTGGTTTTTTGCACTGAAGTAGAAAAATATTTTTTTTCTACGACCGTGCGTTTTAACCCACGCAGTAAAATACGTGCGGGAAAGTGAAATTTTGACCTTATTAGATAGTTTTTTTACTTCGGAAGTTCAAGCTTTTTGTTGCATTTTTCATTTTTTGGAAATATAAAATAATAAAGATATTTTTCTATAACCCTAACATCAAATAACTCCACTGGACCGGTAATTTAAAGTAACTTACAGAATGCAAAGAATTGTGTTTTAATATTATATATATAATTTTAAAGCCCTTCTACCTATTAGTGGTGTAGGGTAAATGTTTTAATATTAATATTTACAATAATTAGTAGTTTTTTGTCAAAGTTTTGTATATGTATGTTGAAATGAAATAATTTTTGAAAAATGGGTTGGTAGGTATATAAGGTCGTAGAAAAAATAATGTTCCTAACTCATGCGTAAAGTGTCTTTCCCGCACTTGACCGCTTGCCGGGTCAACTGCAGTCGCGTGCGGGAAAGTATCACTTTCCGCTCTCTTTAGGAAAATAACTATTTCGTAATACTTAGGTTAGGTTAGGTTAGGTTTGGTGAGTGGGTTTATAAGGCCCTCCACTGCGACTCACAAGAGTCTATTGGGGCTCACGTGTATTCAGATTTCACCAAACAAATTCAGCTTCTCTACAAAAGCCGATTAGTTTATTTGGTGAATATTTCAGGTCCGAGGGCGAGAGAGTGACCCTACCAAAAATCAGATACCTGATTCGAGCCGTGGCGGGGCAGGCACAAATTATATGATCTGCTGTTTCATCATTTTCCAGACAAAGACGGCAAGTCGGATCATACGACAGTCCATGTTTTAGCATACGATAATTCAGATGGCAGTGGCCTGTTAGACAACGTAGGTCATGTCTGCTTTAGTCTAATTTTTTTTTGGAGACATTCTCGAAGGCTTTGTAAAAGCCTTTGAATGAACCAATCTTGGTAAATTTTGCAAGAAGTCCAAAGCTCTCCTTGCTATCCAGGTATCTAGAGTTTGTTTGGCAAAACTTATTGCGATGCTAACAGTAGGTTCTGTTCCGATAGAAAAACGTGCGGCACACTTCCTTGCAAGAGAGCTAAGTGCATTCAAAGCCGCTTGGCTGCCCGAGAAAATTTTTATTGTTCTATGTATGAGATTGGCTTGCTCCAAGCTCTCCACATATGAAACAATGGCGTGAATTTCCGCCTGAAATACGATTACATAGGCTCGTAATATTTAAGAAATGCCAATTTTGACAGCTTCAAATAAAACCTACTTATATTGTATAAAATACAACTACATAGCTTACTTTTATAAAAAATTGGAGCTTCTCAACGGTAAAACTACATAATATTCAGGACTATTAACCTTATCCTGTGAAAGGAAATTGTTAGCGATAATAACCATGCAAACTAACTTACTCTATAATTGAACTACACCAAAAAAAAAACACGACCTATTTGATAAGAATTGTTGAGGATAATTTGTGTTAAACCTTCCTTTAGTTACTTTTTAATTATATGTATGTATGAAGCACATAATTCTATATTGAATTTTACCTCTTCAAAAATGTGCCTGTGCCTGAAAAAGGAGTCTGGAAAAATCAATTTCAGGAAGTTTAATGAACGATAGTTAGTCCTTGATATTGAAAATTAACGGCGATACGTTTTTTTTGGAAAAATATGCATTTTGAGCGTTTTTCCGGATTTTCTCGGCGAAAAATGCTCAAAACGGTCTTTATAAGCAATGAGATTTGATTAGTATTTTTCATTATATTTGCAAAAAAGGTTTTTTTTATCAATAATTATCGTTGGAACAAAGTAAAAAATTTGTCTGTTTTTTTGAGCTTGGTAATCTACAGGGTGTCTCCAAAGTCAGTTTGTTGTTGAACTTAATAACAAAAACACGCTAAATTTTTGCTTTAGTCAAAAGCGCTCTTATCGTGCGGGTTCCAAGGTCACAAACCATATGTATCAGATCAGAAAACACAGAGGTTACCAAAATGTCACACTGGTTGACGAACTACCACTTTATCTTTCATTCTCGAAATAATCTAAAAACTAAACTGGTGAAAGACTTCTAGACTCGCTGAAAACTAAATACATATTCTTCTTTTTCCCGTCAAAATTGCATAGCTCTGACTTATTTATCTTACCGATTTTATTTATAAGTTATAATCAAACGCAATAAAAGAAAACAAAAACTGTGAGTATGTCTTTGTTGAATCGTATGACCCGCATGATAAGACTGCATCTGGCTATATAATGACTAGTCTATTAGTTATAACAAACATGATTAACATTTCCATAGCAACGATATATTTATTATCGACATTGTTTTATTTTATTTTCAATTTAATTCATGTTAGTTTGAAAAAATGTGATCCAGATATTCCTATGAACATATTGGAGCTTACGCCGCAACCCATTACTTATTTTTTACCAGAAAAATCCAGTTAAAACTGAAAGTGATGATATATTTTTAGTTTATTTTTAACGCACGGAAAAAAATCAGAGATCGCCTCCTTTACTTCTTTGTAGAAAGAGATGAAAACAATGTGTTTTCAAATAAGTTTATTACAGTATGTCCCAAATAAGAAACCTCCTACCCTACATGAAACCTCAAATCTTTTTTGTTAATGAAACAAAATATAGAAAACTATACATTGTTGGAAAGTAGAATGATTGCTCTTTCGAATGAGATCAAAAATTATAGGGTGCTCCATTTAAAATAATACATATTTTCCCCTTTGAATTTGACCAACATTAGTAAAACCCTATGTTGATGAGATGAAATGCCATGCCTAAAAAAGTCTCTAGTGAAAACTCCATTTCTTTGGAGCAATTAATTAAGCTGGGAATTTATGTTAAAAATCAGTCACTCTTATTTGGGACACCCTGTATATACCTGTCCTGTTGGCTCTGCCAGTGCCAAAAACTTGTATATTTGTTTTGTATTGTTGTAAACTGGATTATTTCTTCTTGTTAGTTTATCTGTTATGCTTTTTTCTTATCGGTAGGAACTAGAATATTTTATTCGTAAAACTGTTGGATTTGATCCTTTGTTATAAAGCGTGAGTTTTAAGTATGGCACGCCTAAATTATCTCGAGATCATGGGAAAGTTACGTATGTAGTAAAGTCCCAAGGAACTATATCAACAAGCGTGCGAAATACTTTCTACGCAGGAGCGGACATTTTAAGTGAAAAGTTGAAGATTTTCATTTTTCTAATTGAAAAAGTTGAGAACGCGGTCGATAGTAAGCTAAGTAATTATTTGCGATGTTTCCAAAATTGACCAATATCTGTCGAATTTTAAATGATTTGCGGAAAAATAGAATGTTTGTTTCGTTAAACTTTTTACGATTTTCATACCAGTAACTATACCAGTTATATTTTTATTGGGATATAAATTGTTAAATATTATTCAAAAAACGAATTAATTCAAACGCATATCCATTTAAATGTATTATTTTAACTTCGCCATGGATAGGTAATGTAAATGTAGCTATAAAAAAATTATTGGCAACAAATATACAGGATGATACGTTTGAAATAAAGTTCATTATTTTTCCGAAAAAAGGGAAGATCTGAATACAATGTAAATATCACCATATAATAAAAACCTAGCACACTTTAAAAGTTGTGCTATCAGATTCGGAAATAATTTATGTGATCCATACTTAAACTCACTGTGTAGAGATATGTTTCTATTTTGGAGTGGTAACTGTTGAAGGACATATTAGAGAATCTAAAAATTCCAAGTAGTTGGCCGATCCTTTTACTTCGAGTACCAGCTCTTCGCTTAGTCCAGTAAAACAATATAAGGTCATTTAGGACCGTCAAAAATCAAATACATTCATCTTAAATATATTTACAATAAACATTTAAATATTCTAAATAATCTACTGAACAGACGCGAAATCGATTTATGGCTATGGGTGGCTGATTTCTTTATCAATCAAAGCATACTTAATAGATTTGGAACATGACTGTTGACTACTTTTTCGGAACACACCCTTTAGTTACTAATCTGGTGACTTTAGTGGTGTGAGTAAGGCTTCCAAATTACTCCTGGTTATTAAATGGACTATAGTAGCCCACAAAGTGTCTCGTGTCTGAAAACGCTCTAAATGCTAACTTGTTTATCTATTATTTTAAACTTAATTATTGCATTTTTTTGTGTTTACCACTTGAATTTGTATATACAAAATAAATAAAATTGACGCACTTGACAATATTTATATTTTTTTTTATATTGAAAATTGCGTTTTAAAATTTCGAGTATCAGATTAAATTCTAAGATCATGTTTAAATTTGAATAATGTATCTATCTCCTACGCTTAATCTATTAAAATGACGCAATTTGTTTTTTTTTCGACTACCGTACCGGAAAACCAGTCGTAATAACATCAAAAATAAGGCGGAAAGGAGGAAAAGCCGTAACTCTAGATACTTTAAGATTTTCATTATTTGTTACTGTTAAAAAATGACGTTTCATATGAATTAAACATCAAAGTAAAAGTTTTGTTTATATTTTTCTATTTTTTGGTAGATGAAAAACAGTTGTGTATCACGCATGCAGAATACGCTTTAGCCGCCCCTAAGTATCAGTTGTCCTTAGCTTCTTTCCGCGCGTTTTAATGGCTGCTTGACTATCCGAGATTATGATACCTAATCCTTTTCTTTCTATATCCTTTATCAATATTGAACTGGGCACATTTCTTATGGCGCGAATTTCCGCTTAAAAGATACTAGGAGGATTTTTCAAGGTTTCAGATTGTTTGGCTTCTGGCTCGTACAATCCTACCTCAGTTTCTTCTTTTGCTTTTGACCTTTTTGTGTACCATTAAATGACATTCTTTCTAAGTCTGTATTTGGATCTCAATTCTTCTTGCTGCTTTATATCATATCGAGCTACTTTGAAAATTATACTATTCCATCTTACCATAACTCAATGAACTAGGCGAGAACAATAAAGTAACTTTACCTTACTATGGATTCTAGGACACATTGGATTAGAAGGAAATGAAATAGCAGATGATCTAGCTAAGAGGGGGACTGAAATACATTGCTGAGGGCCTGAACCCTTTTGCGGAATCAGCCCCAATGTAATATTGGAAGAAATAGGTAAATCCAAGAAAAATAGAAGATCTGACCATTGGAAAGATCTAGTAGGGCTTATACAATCAAAGATTCTTCTGGGTGACTACAACTTGTTGAGATCAAATGAATGCATAAGTCAAAGTAAAACTGCCCTAAGAATTTTAACAGGGATCCTAATGGGACATTGTCGCCTGAATGGGCACCTGCAAAAGCTCAAAATAGTGGAGGAAGGAGAATGCAGATATTGTGGCATCCATCCACATACTTTCCAACTGCCTAGCACTTCAAAATCCTAGAGCATAATACCAGGGAGATTACTGGATAGAAGAGGAACATTTACCTAAGTTGAAGCCTGCAGATATCCTAAAATTCATCCGGGATATAGCACTAAAGGAGCTATCTCATTTCTGATAAGTAACGAGGTGGTTTTTAGTGTCTATCTTGTTCTTTCTACAACACTTTACACCACCATAAGGTTGAGAATCACTTCCATAGCTGCTGGGCATGTTCTAATTGCTCCTTTGATATGTATACAGGCTAGTCTTTGAATTTTGGAGAGTATTCCTCTCGTATACTACTCCACGCAATTGCTTCATATTAGTCTCACTATGGCAGAATACATTTATCTGGGATTTTTAGACAACCCCAATTTCTCCCTGCTAGATTCCTGCAAACCATTAGAGCCTTTTTGCTTTGTATCTAATCTCCTTTTTGTGTTTGTTCCTCAGGAGTTTACTGTCTAGAGTCAAACCAAGACACTTGACTTCCTGTCTCCATTCAACCTCGCTCCCATCAAGTTTAATGGTTTTGAGGTTAATTTTTTTTTCTTAATGAAGGCTATTGAGATGGTTTTGGTGGGGCTAAAAAACTATTTTACTGTTTAAAACTTTATTGCATATTTAAATGGGTTTACATTTGAGTTATCTGGGAAAAAAGAAACCCTAAAAATTTACCAATACCCTCACTAGTGACAATTTTAATTCATACAAGCTACTTACAAGTAGAGAAATATAGAAATCAGTGTTTGTTTAATAAAAATTATTTGTGATTCAATTGAATTGTTTTGAGTTCCAGTCCACTGAACATTTTAATAACAATTACGTCTTGTGTTTGTAATAATATATCTTTTCTCACCTTCATTTTCATTCTTGCACAACCACCTACTAATTATTTTTTCTTTTCAATCGTATTTAGCGCAACATCAAAGTCGTAATCGGAAAAGCTATTAATAGTTGAAAAAAAAACTATTAATAATGTTATAAAAATTTACAAGTGATATCAGAATTTTATTTCAGAGTTAAATGTAGTTATTTATGATTTAAGAACCTTATTTGTCAATATTTTCCATACTTTTATAATAGTTCCAAGTTATTTTAATAGTATAATACGTAACAAGAGCTGTAATTATGACGTACTATACTTTTTCTACGTCCATCTATTTTTTTCTCTGAAATAACACTACTCTTCTAATATAAAAAGTATTTTACTAATGCTAAAAGTCTTATGTTTTTCAATTGATTAAATTTGATTGCAATTAAGTTTTCTCATCTTCTATTATGTGATGATATTGTTAAATGTCACCTACAAGGAATGTCGATAGTGCAATTTTTGACGTTTTAAATCTGATATGGCCATAGATACTAGCCAGTGTAGACTATATTTAGATTAATTTTACTTTTTGTTACAGTTGTATTATTTTACATCGCTTCTGGCCTTGGCATTACCGCAGGAGCGCATAGATTATGGGCACATCGTTCGTACCAAGCAAAATTGCCGCTCAAGATCATTCTTACCATCTTCAACACCATTGCATTTCAAGTAAGTTGGAATAAAAACCCAAATTTTCTTTCAAAATATTTATATTTTAATTTTTTCAGAATTCAGTTATCGAATGGTCTAGAGATCACAGAGTCCACCACAAATTTAGTGAAACTGACGCAGACCCCCATAATGCAAAAAGAGGTTTCTTCTTCTCCCACGTTGGTTGGCTACTATGTCGCAAGCATCCCGAAGTTAAGAGCAAGGGCAAAGGAATTGACATCTCCGATTTAGAAAACGATCCAATTTTAGCATTCCAAGATAAATATTATATGATTTTAATGCCACTTTTCTGTTTTATCATACCTACCTTGCTTCCCATGTACTTGTGGAATGAAACTTTTATGACCGCATACTCTGTCAACATTACCCGATTCGTTTTTACTTTAAACGCCACTTGGTTGGTCAACTCAGCTGCGCATATGTTCGGACACAAACCATATGACAAGTAAGTATTAATAGTAATATAAGTAACTAACTTTTTGTAACAAAGGAGTCAAACTAAACTAAAGTCTAACTATTCTTTATGTATATATGTATTTTTGGGGTGACATACACTGAGACCTCAAGGATCTATTGTGCCCCCTTACTTCTACTTAGTTTCTGAAAGAGTCTCTGAAACTAGTAGCTCTTTTAGTCCTATTTCCCGGAGGAGTTTTAGGATATCTGCAGGCTTCAACTTAGCTAAATGTTCCTCTTCTATCCAGTAATCTCCCAGGTGCTGTGCTCTAGGATTCCGCAGTGCTTTGCAGTTGGAAAGTTGGTTGGATATTTCTTCTTACATGCCACAAAATCTACATTCTTCATCCTCCACTATTTTGAGCTTTTTCAGGTGCTCATTCAGGCGGCAATGTACCGTTAGAATCCCTGTTAAAATTTTTAGCGCAGTTTTACTTTGACCTATGCATTCATTTGATCTCAACAGGCTGTAGCCACCCAGACGAATCTTTGATTTTATAACCTCTACTAGATCTTTCCAATGATCTCTTTCTCTCGGCTTTATCTATTTCTTCCAATATTACATTGGGGCTGATTCCGCAAAAGGGTTCAGGACCCTAAAAAGGTATTTCAGTCCCCCCTTTGCTATTTCATTTCCTTCTATTCCAGTGTGTCCTAGAATCCATAAGTAAGGTAACTATATTGTTCTCGACTAGTTTATTGAATGAAACTTTTATGACCGCATACTCTGTCAACATTTCCCGATTTGTTTTTACTTTAAACGCCACACTTGACTTGCACTCAACCTTCAGATTAATGGTATGCATTGCTTTTTCAACCTTTCTACAGATCTACAGAGTAGTTCAAATAGAGGAGTTCAGTCTAAGGTCAGTATGGCCAACAAAAAGTGTTTTTTTTTTCTGACAAGAATGACAGTTTAGATCTACTGTTTAAAACATAAGATTTTGCATGTTTTTTATCATTGCGAACATCTATATTGCTTTTTATTTTTGTCAAATGTCAGTGAAAAAAGTAATTAAAAGAATATAGAGACAGCTAATTATAAATGCTAAAAAATCCAATCAATAATGGACATAAACAATTAAACGAATATCAACAAAAATAAATATAACTGACATTTGACAGAGCTAGTGACTGAGTAACAGAAATGAAATGGTGACATGCCAAGAGCTCCTAGAATTATTGGCCACTTATATGTTGAGTATTCAGCTAAAAAGTCATTTTAAATTTCAAGATTTACGCTTCGGGGGTGTATGCTTCATTTTAATAAAGCAATATAGATGTTCGCAATGATAAAAAACACGCAAAATCTTATGCTTTGAACGATAGACCTTAACTGTCATTCTTGTCAGAAAAAAACACTTTTTGATAGCCATTTTGAACTTAGACTGAGCTCCTCTATTGTGTTCGTCTGAAGCTTGATTAGATTCCCTTTTAACAAAAAGTTCGTTGAGTTGGATACAATTAACAGATAGCTGATGAAATAGATACAAAAAATGACATATGTTCTTTTTGTTTCCAGGTTCATTAATCCATCCGAGAATGTTTCTGTCTCCATCTTAGCTTTGGGCGAAGGTTGGCATAACTACCATCACACATTCCCATGGGACTACAAGACCTCAGAATTAGGAAAATACAGCACAAACTTATCAGCTGCATTTATTGATTTCTTCGCCAAAATTGGATGGGCGTACGATCTAAGAACCGTATCACATGAAATGGTTAAGAAACGAGTACAAAGAACTGGAGATGGATCCCATGAAATCTGGGGATGGGGCGACAAAGATCAAAGCAAAGAAGATTTTGAAGATGCCACAGTAATGTATAGGAAAGATCAATAAGTGTTAGAAACTATTGTCGAATATTTATGAACAATTATCGGTAGTCGTGTACGGCGCTATCGACCAAACGTTTGATAATAATCAAAAAAATTACTGAACCATTTGTTTTGAATGTCTCGCATTCAGTGCACAATTTTATGTCGTGTTACAAATTGACAAATTTTAGAACCATCAAAAAATTGAAGTACTAGTAATTATAGTACATATTTAATATATTTATTTTTAGGTCTAGTACTACTAACTGTAATAAAACAATTAAATTATATTATGAGTATCTTAACTCATTTAAAAAATTTCTTTTTGTTATATAACCCTAAAAAAATGACTTATGATTTTCGATTATTGATTTTATACAACAAAAAGAAATCAATTAATATTTATATTTGTCACTTGAATCAAAAGGTAACCATAAAATTTCATGTATTATCTCAAATAGCAAACTTTATTAATTTAATTCCAAGTTCTACAATTATTTTACTTAGTTTAATTTTGGTATATCAGAATTGCCTTAGTTGAATGATATAGGGGGATATTTTTCCATGACATCCTTAATATGCATTGTAGTTTGTATACATTCGTTGAGAAAAATTAAAACTTCAATCAGATTCGCGCCTTAACATTCTAATCTGAAAAATGAATCCGATTCCACTAAAAAAGATATTCTCATACATACAGCCGGTCATATTTACCTTGAGTCCTGGCTCAGCCACGCCTACCGATGCGTACTGGTTAAAGTGAAACGCTTCGCGCAGGCTGATTAAATCGTCAATTCCCATGTTATTCTTGGCCATCTGTATTTTTTTTTTATTTGAAAAACAATCGTAGGCAGCTATATACAAAATATCTAAGGGCCGGTTCTACAATTTAGTATAAAAGTCAATCCTATACATAGATTTATACCGAGAATAATTCGTTGTCGGTTCTACAATGAATTTTTATGACAGGTAAAGTTATTACGAGAATATCTCGCTGGTAGTTCAAATAAACCAACGTTTTGACATTTGACACTTTGAAAAACGAGAAACTCTGACAACCACAAATCATTAAGAAAATATTAGTAATAAATTGGCCGATAAATTTCTCCTCAAGAACTTCTGTAGGTTTTCTTGACACTTGACGTTACCAAACTAATATTGGCAACCATATTCAATGTGCGGGTAAGAGCCAGGCCGATGTTATCAGAAGCATCAACGAAATTGTGACACTTTTCATTTTATTATTCATACTTTTGAATGAAAACTGTCAAGAAACGGATGACAGCTGCGCAGTGTCAACATAAATCGCTCTCTTCTGATTCGCTGGAATTATATTTATCGCCGACATACGTTCACATGTGAAATCGGTTCACAACCTACTTGACTGACGAATTAATTCACTCACTTTCAAGAATTGGTACCCATGTATATACTAAAATTGTAGAATCGGCACTAACTGATGATATTGAAACCTATGCTCATTTCATGTTATTGTATCACAAACTTTTCCTTATGATTTGTGGTTGATAAACTCTTCCTCACCTTCCCTTGTAGTCTGAATTTATTCCCTGTCATATTTTTTAGTTACTTATCTTTTAGGTATTCAATTATTATCATTATTTTCCTTGAAAATATTAATTTTTTGAATTAAATTCTTCGCTAATGTCCTTTATCATTCTATTTCTGATAGACCCGACCCGTTTAGAGAAAAGATCATAATGACACACTTGGCGAATTTTTACATAAAACAAATTGAGTAATACTTATTCGGATAAAGGAAGATTGATGTTGAGTTAGTGCTAGCGGCCTTCTATAATATTACAAATATAATCAATACGAAAACACAGAGCAATTCAAGCAAATTTTTAAATTTAGAATAATTCCAATATCTACTTGTTCCCGACAATAATAATTGTTTATTGATATTGTAAGCCATCATTGTCAACTTCTTTATCAAACATTTTAGGATCTCAACAATCAGTTTTCTTGTTAATAAAAATAAAAAAAACATCTGTAAATGGTATGAAATTTAACGATATCAATTAACCAACAAAAGTACTTATTATGATCTTTTCTTTAAGCCGGCTATACACATTTTTTAGAGTTGGTTTATACCTGCATAAGATTTGATTTTTAATTAATATGCTCTATAATCATTGATTACATAAAAATATCTACATTTTAGTTTAAATTGATTGTGCTTGCTTTAATTTTATTTAACCCTTATTTCAGCAGAATATTATTTAAGTCCTTAGTAGTTTTATAGTTTATATACCAAATGAACCGGTGAATCTTCGTAATGAATGTATTTTCCATAAAACGTGATATTCAGTTTAATTTAGATTGTAGGATGCTACTATACTAATACTTTAATCATTTTTAGGACAAAAAACAAAAAGTGTCATTGCCAATATAATAGGTACTAGAACTGTCGCCGTAATTACTGCGACCCTTTCCTGAGTTGTCTTCGTGACTTCGGCATGCATGAACGCCGAAAAGATATTGCGTCGCCTTCACCTAAACACATGTCGGTTAAAATGTCGGACAGAGCTGCTTGTAGAAAATATTTTGGAGTATTTATGACTTTTTTCCAGAATGCAGTGCGGCTAGTGGATATATATACCGATACGCAGTAAGCCGCTTCAGCGTTTATTGCCTATATAACGATCATTTAAATATAGGAGCTCGAAAAGCAAATATAGAGCATGCCTATGTCGCGCCTACCACGAAATACTATAACAATCGGAAGTTTCTCTTGCCATAGAACAATAAGCACGCGCAGCTTTTGTGCGCATTGACAGTCTATCGAAAATAGGATCACATTTCGACGTTGCCTAGATTGTTGTTCCTTTTTATATCGTTAGGAAGTGTAAGGAAGATGTTGTCAGCTCTAATCTTAGGATCACAACTTTCAAGTGTCATTTAAATTCTGACATAGATCAAAGGAGAAAACGGGGAGAGACCCTTCAGATTGTTATAGCCTTCATGCCAGGAAAGGGTCTACTAAGAAAACTATATACAGATTGCGAAAATCCTTATGGAAGTGTGCCGGGCTATACAGGTGCGACAGAAAAACAACCGAAGGAGAGAGAAAGAATAATTATGCGCGGTCATCAAGGCGTGGTCTTAATTTCTGAAGCCAGTAGCCGAATGTTGATTCCCCCCCTATTTTAACCGCTGTTGCCAGAAGCGCATATTAATTTGTACAAATGGTAATTTTCTCTCGTTTTCGTTGACTTTTTTTCGAAGTCATGCACAATAGGTAAAACAAAACACTTTTTCGGCAACATTGTCTTTTACAGAGATAATTCACATTTAAACTGCCAGCTTCGGGAAATAAGTATACACCCCTATTCTTTCTCTCTCTTTCATATATCCTTGTCGTACTTGTGTAATCCGAGGCGAGGGTTCCATAAGGATTTTCGCAATCTGTATATTTATATAATGCCCATAATATAGATTATGTTCTTTTGTAGTACCTTTTAGTATATTTTTAAAACTTGGGGGCATTATAAGTTATTGTTTTTGACATTTTTCTTGAAAATATTTTATAATGATTGAAGTATTGAGTTTTATAATTTTTGAAAATATAAGAAAATATATTTTCAGAAAGCCTGAACTCTTTTGGTACAGTAGAATAGTGGGTATTAGATTTGTTGATAGTTTATTTATGTATTTAGTAGGTGGTTAAGTAAGTATATGAGTTTCATCATTTGTATTTTTACGTATAATATATTTGTTTTAAAAACCATTTTCAATATTATTTAAATTCCCATATCCTTGATACTTCCTTCTATTACTATATTTGGTATACATAGACAGGCGTCTTACAGGAAAAGCTGACGGCATAAATGATCAAATTTGCCGAAAATCATGCGATATCTCAAAAATTAATTTTTTTCCGATTGATTTTGCTGACTGATGTCAATCAGCAAAGTATTATTTTTCCTGCCTATGCAGCAAAGTGATTATACATTTCCATAGCAACCAACCAAAATAAAGAGATTGTGGGAATTGTAATAATTTGCAAATACATTATGAACAATCGGAGAAAAAATTATATGTTCAACTCGGCAGCAAAGTAGATTGACTGCCTTAGCTGTATTCAGCCTTGGCAGTCAATCTACTACTTTGCTGCCTAGTTAAACAAATAACTATTTTCTGGGATTGTTCTTCAATTAGTGGACTGTATTTCATGACAAAACTTCTTCATTTTTATTAGAACCATTGCACAACAAACAAACCTATATTGAAAAACAAAATTGAAGCAATCAAATAGTAAGCAACAGGTTAGAGATAAAGAGCCTGTATTTTTTCCGGAAAGGGTGGATGGAAAGGTAACCCAGTGATGGGTCGTTAATCAAATTGACGTATCATGGGAGGTGTCTAGAGCTGCAATTTAGAAATATATAAAGGATACGCAACCAAAAAAGTATGCCTAAAGACAGTCGATAGCGAAAAGTAGCTTTGAAATGAATGACTTGAATGTTATTCAATAATTATTAAAAAATTAGCCAAACAGGGAGCAACAAAGGTCATGAAAGGGTGAGAACCTTCCTTTGGAATTGCTAAATGCCTAAGTAAAGAGAGCATCCACAAATGGATAATCAACCAGGCGTTGCGCTGGTGGTACGTATGAAAACCCAGGACATAGGCACGATAAATTATTCCTTAAAAGTCGAGAAACGACGAGGATGATGCTGGGAATGAAGACCGGACCTTTTAGACTGAGGAAACATAGGCACACAATTGGACTAGCAGATAATAGCCTATGCAGGTTCTGCCAGAAAGAGGACGAAACTGCGGAACACATACTCGGTGAGTGCGAAAGCCTAACAAGGGTGCGGTTTCACTTACTCGGAGAAGAAAAAACCGAAGGCAGAGAGCTACGCAAAGGTGGCAGAGAGCTACGCAAAGGTGGCAGTAACCTGGCTATTAAGTCTAATAAAAAGAATAAAGATAGATATCGAGCTCTGAATATAGGGAGGACCACAATGGATCTGCAAAGATCGCAGTGGGATATAGGACAAATAGCCACTCCAATTCTAATGTAATCTATAAAAAAATAACCTAACCTATCTGTTTCCAAATCTAAAAATTGCCATTTTTGTAACATTACCTGTGACAAAGGTTAGTAGGGAGAGAAATTTTTCAAAACAAAATAATAAAGAATATTTTTTAAGATTAAAAACGGGACAAGAAAGGATTTTAGACTTATCTATTATTATCGAAAAGGACATTTCGGAAAATTTAAATTTAAACTGGAACCTTTATACTAATAAATAAACTACATTTTTCTACTACCGTGTGTAAAGTAGGTACTTTAGACACACTTTCGAGTGCGTAAAACCTTATTTTACGCACTAGTGGGTAAAGAGTTTTTCTTTACGCACTAGTGCGTGAAGAAAAAGTTCCAATATTATTATGTACAAATAGGTATCTGAATAGGTATAAGTTGGCGGTGAATGACTGACATTTCTTTAATTGTGAATTGAATCTGACAATTAAAGTTTAAATTGAGATTTTCCGACTATTCTAGGGTAATCAATTGTATTTTTATGTAAGTATTGAATATTTTTAGGAAACTTTGATGTTATTTTAGATTATTATAATTATAAAGATGGATCTCTCAGAAGATTACTTCGCAAATAGTGTGGGAAAAATAAAATGAAATATTTCGAAAATGTTCTAGTGGCATATTACTTAAACTTCTGTATTTTGATAAAGTTTTCGATAGTAGAAAAAATTTTGTATGCAATTCGTGTGTAAAGGCCTTTTTTTCGACTCATGTGATTGTCGCAACAACATTCACATTCGTCAAAAAAAAGGCTACTTTACACACTAGTTACATAAATAACTATTCTCACAATTATGTAATGTTACATTTAAGAGAAAATATTTCAGAAAAGAAAATGGGGGTACAAAGTATTCTCGCATTAAACGTGCGGCAGATACCATAGGAACGGCTCATTTCTTAGCAACATTATAAATTAATATGTCCATATGACGAAACTGAACTATGTAGTAGCATAAAAAATATGATAAGGGACGTGTCTGCAGTGGGGTTTGCACAACCTTGTGGTCATAACATCATGCTTCCAAATCATGATGAGTAGTTTAACCGAGTACCTTATCTTTCGACCTGAGAATTTTAATTTATATAAACAAATATCAATATTAATCCTTATCCGACTTAATGTTACTTTTATTGACGATTTATAATTTCAATAAAACATTTAATCGGCATTTATGTGTGGCGTGATCGTTACATCCATAAAAATCAATCGCCTTTGGATCTTTTTTTGTAGAAGATATATGTAGCAACAAGATATAACCTTGATAACTTTTGCGATTTGCGCATTTTTTAAATTTGCCCTTTTTTTATTGGAAAGGAGAAGCTGAGTGACTTATTATTTCTTCAGTACGTATTACAGCAAAGCGGTTGTAAGATGTCAATTTTTCATATTTTAGTAGATGCTATGTATTTTGGGTGACATTCACTGAGACCTAAAAGATCTATTGTGTCCCCTTACTTCTACTTAGTTTCTAGAAGCTCCTTCAGCCATATTTCCCGGAGGAGTTTTAGGATACCTGCAGGCTTCAACTTAGGTGAACGGTCCTCTTCCATCTAGTAATCTCCCAGGTACTGTGCTCTAGGATTCTGAAGTGCTGTGCAGTTGGAAAGTTGCATGAATGTTTTTTCTTCCATGCCACAAAATCTACATTCTTCTTCCTCCATTATTTTGAGCTTTTTCAGGTGCCCGTTCAGGTGATAATGTCCCGCTGATTCCACAAAAGGGTTCAGGCCCCCAGAAAGGTATTTCAGTCCCCTTCTTTGCTAGTTAATCTGCTATTTCATTTCCTTCTGTTCCAGTGTGTCCATTAATTGTAATAAGGTGACTATATTGTTCTCACCTAGTTCATTATTGCTTTATATATCCTTATAGTGAACCTCTCAACAAAAAAATTCTGCGCGCCACTAAACTCTTCAATATTATATCTATCAAAAGTTTTTATATACTTCTTAATTAAGAAGTTATAGTATCTTGTAATTTTTTACAGTTTTCAATAATCGCCCTGTATCTTCCAACTAAAGGGCTATCGTTACTTTAACAAAAAAAGAAGTCATAACATCTCTACTGCTTTTTTTGGAGAGTCAATTTTATTGTGGGGTTGGTATAATTTTTAGCGTGACTTATATTGAACTTGATCTTGACTTCAACTGAACTTGATTTATACTTTAATAACATTTTTTTTAAATTTTATTACACAATGAAAAAGTTGTGAAACATCACATTTAGAGTACCAACATTTAAAACTATATTATAAAAATATAAAGATAACATAATCATGGTTTTTGAACTAATTAGATTTCAAAATAAGAGAACTTAAAATACTTATGTAATTATATCTAAATTTAACTTTTCCGAAAAAGGTTTTGATTTTTTAATTTTTTTTAGGTTTTTTTGAAGAAGTGGAAAATAACATCAGGATTTGAGGGATAGGTAGCCATATCGGATATAAATAGGGGTGAGTCAAGATTACCGTTGGTTGAACGTGTTTTTTTGCATATTTTGGCATTGAAAACGCAGGAGAAGAGGTGGAAGCAAATAAATTTATAGGGATCGATTCTGTATCAATTGGGTGTAGTTTTGGTGCTAGATTAGTAGAAAACGAAAGTTCCAGGCCGGAGAGATCATCTGAATTGGATGGCTGGTCGAAGGAAGAGAAAGAGCTTTGGGTGTGTCCAGCCTGTTTGTTTCTAGGTAGTTTGTCAGTTGAAAAGGATATTCTGTGTGATGTATTTGTAACAGTTCAGTGCTCAATAACAAAGAACACCATAAATAAATAAACATAAAACATTTTTAAACAAAAAGTATCACCATATGTTTGACAACATAAAATATAAAAACAGTATTCAAAAATCAACATATTTATTTCGTTGGAACATAAACAATTAACCAACAAGGTTTTAGACTTAGTGTTAATAATGTTTTGATGATCTATTTTGTTTAATATATTTTTCACGGTCTGGAGACATTTTGACCTCGAAATGAGTTTAACTTCAACAACAATTGAATGGAATAGAATAATTACCTACTTATCTATTAATTATAAATTGTGAAAAAAAAATTTTAGTATCTGGCAAAATAATATTGTTTACACAATTTTGACTTATCGGATTATTTAATTTAGACAATAAAACATAGGTACCTACCTACTACTACACGTACTATACACATACACAAAATAAGCTACAGCTATGTAGAAACTGTTTTAACAACAGTAATGATAGGTCTGAGTTCTTTTAATCAACACAAAAGTAACAAAAGTGGACAGGAGGGCAGAAGAGCATTATTGAAGACATTTTAATCGAAATCGGTATCAAGTAAAACGATATTATTATTCATTCTTTTTTTAATTTTTTGGGAAAATTAAACCACAATATTTTTAAATTCAATATTAGAACTAGTTTTAAATCGAATAATACATTGAGATCAATACTAACAAAAACGAAACCAAAGAATGAAGAACAATCTTCAAAAAACTGCATATATCAAATATCATGTGAATGCGACAGACAAATTTTATTTAGGTGAAACATATAGACCATTGAAAATACGAATAAATGAACACAAAAAATATATCAAAGATAGGGAATTCTTTAAGTCAGCTATTTGCAAACATGCTTGGGAAGAGGGTCATCAAATTCAATGGGATTCATCAAAAATAATATTAAAAGAACCCAATAATAAAAGACGGAAAATCAAAGAAAGTGCTTTAATACAACTAAATGCAGATAAATGTGTAGCTAGTATTTCAGCCGAATGTAGTCAAATTTGGTTACCATTGTTAGAAAGAGAAATTTCCAATAATCAATTACCTGCGTTATCAGGATAGCATCATAAGTTTTTATACAGGTTTTCTTATGATTTATAATTAATAGTTGTTAATCGATACACATTTCAATACACAAAATCACAAAACTGAGTACCTATACATATTTTAAAAACTTAAATATTCATACACAAAAAAAAAGCTATCAAGAAACGCGTTTTATTAACAACATTTCCAATATAAGCGAAAAAAACGCACTATCCCAATAAAAACCGTTCCTGGAACGTGCACTTCACTGGATTCCATTTCTAGTAGACTATCATATCGTTGGAATGTCATAAAATGAAATATTCTATTTCACATTTTGCCATCGATATGATCTACTATGAATGGACCTTAATAAAAATTTGATAACAAAATTTTGCAGTCAAACTTCAAAATATTTTTTGATTGTCTAGTTGTCAAATTTTTTCTGTTGTTTCAGTTAGGGATAAAAAATAATTTCTACTTATTTTTTCTTGACAACGGTAGCTGGAACGCTACCGAAACGTTGAAATAAAGAATTTAAAAATATTGTGGTTTAATTTCCCAAGAAATTAAAAAAATAATGAATAATATACCACAAGGAACATACAGAAGATATTATTATATATAACATCTTCAGCTTTGCCCCCTCATTGCTAGTTCATCTGCTATTCCTTCCATTCCAGTGTGTCCTGGAATCCACAGAAAAGTGACTATATTGTTCTAATGACGCTACTATACTTCCTGCGGACATCCTCCGTTGTACAGATATGGAGACAATGTCTTTGCTTATCCTCTTATTCTCCAGAGATTGATTAAACGTTAAAAGCGGCAAATACCTAGCTCATCGGCTACTAACCTATTATAGTAAAAAATATATGACTATAGTTGGCGTTACTACATGTCCGGTAGAGACTATGGTATACTTCAATTTAATGTTGGCATTTCTTTAATTCGAATACAGAAGATTCCGAATAGTCACTTTTTCAATCATCTCAATATTTTTCGTGTGCTTTTCTACATTTTACAATTCTGCTAGTGTGCCCCTAGGAATGTGCCTAGTTTGCCCTTGAGGATAATCGGCCACGGCTCGACTCTACCACTCATGTGGTGAGTACTTTCGATATCCATTTGAATTTTGTATTGTCTACACCTCTTCTATTTATTGTTCTTTGAGAGCCTCATGAGGAGTATTGTCAAAAGCACATTCTATATCTGAAAATGCGGATTCTGCGGTCTCTTGGTTATCTAGAGCACCTCTGATATCCTCCTTCAGTTGTACCCAACGAGTAATAAATAAAAGACATGTTTTAAATTATATGTAAGAAACTGGCACAAAGTTTGTGCGCAGCCAGTTGAGCATGGCGCATCACAGCGACTAACTGAACTGAACAAACCCCGCCTCCTACCACACGAAAATTGTAAATATGTCAATATTATTTTAATTTGAGGTTAGTCACTTCTGAACATATCTATTTTTATTTAATTATTATTGGCCTTTCTCTATTTAAATTGATTATCTTTAACATTGACACCTATTATTATCATAGGTTTTATTATAACTCAGGTAAGTTAAAAAATTAAAATAATGGAAACAATATTTTTCATTTTATCGTTTTTTTGCAGACAATAGGGAAGATTTCCTCAAAATTCTAGTTGAGTGAAAAAGTGGTATTTAGAAAATCGTTTGTGTGATATTGATGTGTGCTTCAAGATGCCTCCAGGTAGATTGGTATATAAGTGTGGATTATTTGCTTGTCTGTTATTATTTTATTTTTATTGACTGTTTTTGTGTTATTTTCGATATTTTATTGTATGAAAAATGATGTATTAATAGTAATTTCTCGCTAGCAGAGTTTTTTTTCTCTCCTATTCCTACTAATACAATATTACGCGTATGCTGAAAACTTCCAAATTCAAAAAGCGCGCGTCTTGAATGCTAGTTATACCAGTAGCTAAGGTAGGCGCTAGTGGTAACTTTGTGACACAAAACTCTACACGTTCAACATCTCTCTTTTATTTATTACTCTATGGTTGTACCAGTGCAGTATCCGTAGATCTGCCTGCCCGGTATCCGTGTCTTGTATTATTTGTATTATCTATGGCCCGGTAAACATGTTGATGCTGAAGAGGAAGTCCTTCTAGGATTTCCGTTCTAATATAGTTGTCAATAGCTTTTTTCATTGTTTTGAGCGCAAACGATATTAAACTAATTGATTTTAAGGGGGTTTGTTGTATCCCTTTTTCAGCTTTTGGAATGAAGATTACTATTGCTCTTGTGGTAGATAGCCTATAAAATAGATAATAGGTTAGGGTATCTATAATAAAAAACTTATGCAATCGTTTATTATGTTTATTCACTTAAATTATCAATAAATAAACAGTATCCAACAAATGGATACAAGAAAATCGAAACCGAAAAAAATTTTCAATGAATTTCAACCTGCAAATTAACGCCATTTTATATTAAAACTGATCAAAATCTATCACAGACACTCGAGTACGATTAAAAATAATATCATGGTGGGCAGGAGGTACTGGAAATGTTCCAGTGAATGCGTTAACGTCTTTTTTAACATAAAATATTTTGGCAGGATTTCCTTCTTTAAATTTGTGAAAAATCTTTTGTATATCATTAATTTGCTTCACTGTCGATTGACTGGTCACTAAGGCTAAAAATATTAGTTGCGGATTATTTTCCAAGAAAACTGAAAAAATTTCTTGAGTTTCCGTTTCTTTGGAGTACTTGAGTTGATGGCATTGTATAAACATTCTTTGTAGTTTTTTTCTGGGTATTTTGCACAAACTGTTGAACGGTTTTTCAATCGTTAAATTGAAACATTCTAACCTAAAAATATGGAAACTTTATATTAATACAAAAAAATTGTTGATGAGTGATCAAGATTCTTAAATTTTTGGATGTATTACCTTTACACACTCCACACTAGTGTGTAAAGAAAAAGTTCCAATTTGTATGTAGTTATACCTAGTCTTATAAAATTTTTGGTAAGTATAATGATAGTATATTATACACAAAGGTTGTGAACACTATTATTATTGGCACTTTGGTGCCAAATTTAAGAAAAAATTAAAAATTATTCACTTATAATTGCACAAGAGGTTTGTATTTTATCGGGTAAATTTGGATTGTTTAATGAGAAACTGTTGCCCAGCAATTAGACGAGAAAAACTGTCAACTATTAAAAACGCGACACCGAAGGTGGAGCGTTTTTAGGTTGACAGTTTTTCGAGTCAAATTGCTAAAGGAAACAGTTTAGAAGTTGAACAACACAAATTTAACCGATATCAATACAAACATCGAATGTAATTCGGCAGGACAATTCAATGAATCGACTCATTGTTAGTGTTAAGAAATTCAATAAGTTGTTGACAAACATGTCAAACTATTTATTATGGTAACAAATGCATAAGTGAAAAAACCACAAGTGCATTTATCGCTAAAAAAGTTAAAGCTAACTTTTGCCGGTGTCAAAGTGACAATTACACTGAGGCATATGCGATTTTTTTATACAAGAGTTGAATTGTCACTAACACACCACGAGAAGCGTTTAACCCGTCGTCTGACTGACAAGTACACTGTCACTTTTCGATATATTATGAACATACTCGTTATAGAGTAGGGTGCATAGATCTATGGTACAAATATACTTTAAGGTTAAGATAGCTGCAAGCATTAGGCAAGTTCTTAAATCTACCGATATATCTATTGGTAAATACGGTGTCTACCAAAGTCGTTCTTAAATTTACCGATAGATTGTGGACAGAATCATCCCACTATTTATTATGGTAACAAATGCATAAGTGAAAAAACCACAAGTGCATTTATCGCTAAAAAAGTTAAAGCTAACTTTTGCCGGTGTCAAAGTGACAATTACACTGAGGCATATGCGATTTTTTTATACAAGAGTTGAATCTACCGATATATCTATTGGTAAATACGGTGTCTACCAAAGTCGTTCTTAAATTTACCGATAGATTGTGGACAGAATCATCCCAGCGTTCTTAAATTCATCGATAGCTCTATCGAACATCTATCAGTTCTACCGGGCTTTGGACTCGATAAATCTGGTAGATTTGGAAGGAGAACGAACAATCATAGAGCACAATCATAAATCATATGCAATGACAATTAACAATTTATGTTTATTGAGTTATTTTGTTTTGTTGAAGATTTTATACTTTTTTTTGTGAATAAAAATGGATTATGAAATGGAATCAAAATTACTAATCGAATTAACGTCTATGCCATGGGTCTATGCCTCAATACTATTGAAGATGGCTGAAATAATTGTCAAATTTATCTTCTTTCTTTCTTCAATCTACCATAGTATCTAACCAATACGTTCTTATAATCGTCTACCGATAGATCAACTTCATTCTACCTGACATTTATCTGACATATCACAGACATCTATCGATAGAGTCTATCGGTGGATTTTAAGAACTTCCCTATTGTCTAACTTTTTATTAGACAATGCTGCAAGTGACTGACATTTCTTATGCATTGAATCTAATATAAAATTTAAATTGAGATCTTCCAACTGTACCTAGGGTAAGTAAAATTATTTATATTTAAATATTGAACATTTTTAGGAAACTGATGTTATTTTAGATTCTTTTTTTAGAAAATAAAATAGGTAGGTACATATAATTATGAAGATAAATTCCTTTGACGATCTCTCAGAGAAAATTATTTCGCTATTACACAACAAAACATATTAGACGTAGCGTAGCACAGAATGCTTCTAATGATTTGTTGGTGCAAAAACCTGTGAATATTTAAGAAACAAGAATTCATTTAAAGAATGGACAGGATGGTGAGTTAATTTCTTATATAAATAAATCTCGACACGTGCATGGACCATGGTTGTAAAAACATATTTTATTTTGAATAAAGAAAAACTAAACTGCTACTATAAATACCTGAAATGTTTTAATGCTCCTGCATCTTCTATGTACCGACATAAATTCATGATAAAAGGTTCATTTGGAGCAGTAAGTTTTAAACTCAGGTACTCTAATCGGTCACACGTACGAAATACCTAAAATATGTTTATATCAAATGCATACATTGGAAAAATAACTGAAAATAAATAATAGACAGAATTGTAAATCAGTGTAAACATCAATAATGTAACCTAAAATTTTTATTGTACGCCTTTAGGTAGTACATTAATTAAGTTTACCTACGATCCCCCTGTAATCAGTCAACACACAGTCGGCGCTAATGTAAGCTGTAAAGTAAATCGCACGGCTTCCCTAGCAACATCTTAGCAACTGTCAATAGACGTCGCCATTTTGTTCAAAAATATGACATAAGCCGTCAAAACATCAAACTTAAGGCGATTTGCGTACGAACTGTCAAGAATCTTTCAAAACACTTTTTTATTATCCTTATAACTTATAACTGGTTTGTGTATTTTGTGGAAAGTTTTATTCAATTAAATATTATCACGGAAATCGCAGAAATAGCCAAATGTTCTTGAAGTATTATCAATAATAAGAGTATAAATACAAGTAGAAGTAGGTCGTAGGTAAAGTATAGTACGTAACTCGTATTGTAAAGCATTTTACGCACTCACGGAATTACGCACTCGCCGCTACTCGGCATCGTGCGTAACTTTTCCATTCGTGCGTAAAATGCTTCTTACCACACACGTTACGTAATATACTATTAACTAACTGTCTTAATAATTAAATTGTATGG
The DNA here is from genome assembly GCA_963978555.1 of Galerucella nymphaeae. NCBI lineage: Eukaryota > Metazoa > Arthropoda > Insecta > Coleoptera > Chrysomelidae > Galerucella > Galerucella nymphaeae. The sequence continues at coordinate 3,585,827 of OZ021705.1, read as the reverse complement.
CGACGGTATCCAGTTCATGCTGTATTATTGGTTGCTAGCTCATTTGACAGTTCGCGGTTGACGTGTAAATGTGAGGTTAGGAAAGAGAAATGAAACATTTTTTGGACAAGAAATCCTTTTTTGTCCTAGTTATTAAAAATATCAAAAAATTGTGATCTTTTGGTGGTAAAATAGTTAGCTGAGTGTATACATGTTATTACGAACAATACGATTATCTATCTGTTTGTTATGGAATTTTAGAACACATTTAAAGGTCAGTAGGAAAGAGTATAATAAGTATTTAAAAGAGTAATTTGAAGAATAAACCCTATGTGCAAGTAAGTATATTTTAAAACCAAGTTTACCAGTTGGTTTTAAAATAAATAAGTTGAAGATGAATTAAGATATATGTTTACATTTCATATAAAAATTATGGAATTTATAGCTTCATACATTATTATTGAAATATATAAGCTACACAAAAATGTGAAAGGACAGAGATCAATTGAAATGCTTGGAGGCAATGTGTCACTTTAAATGTACTATATTAAATAGCTTTCGAATAATTTAGAATTAAAGCATCATATTTTGCAACTAGAAGAAATACGGTTTAAAATCAAAAAAGGTGTGTATAGATTAATAGCCAGTAGCCATAAGCTGTAACAATAGGGTATATTAAACACAAATTTTGTCCAATTAATGAGAAATAATAAAACAATTATAGAGAATATTTAATATTTTAGGTTATTTTTTATAAAATTTCCAAACGCTAACTTGCGCGAGGCTCTCCAAAACTAAAATTTGGACTCTATCAGTTTCCTGGTTGATTGGCAATTAATAAATTTAAGTCGAACTTTTAATATGGAAATACATTTTTACCTTTTCTAGAAATGTACCATCCACCAGGTAGGGAATTTCTAAAGTGAGCTTTTGTAATTTTTCAAAATTTGCCATTAAATGGTATGCAGAAATTACAGCACTTCCTGTACACCTACAAATTACAAATAATTAAGACACATTTTAAAACAATTGGTAGGATTATATAAACAAATTTTTATTATGGATTTCCAAAAGTAAGTGTTGAAGTTAGATTCTTGAAGATGTGATAGAAATTGTAAAAAAACAGGAAACCGGAATGGAAATCTACTTTAAATTATCTTCTGCAAGTTCCTTGTGGTATATTCACGATTTTATTAGCTATTTTTGGAAAATTAACCAATACAATATTCTTATAAATGTCACATATACTATGCATAGAGATAAATTTTAAAAAGTATCAACAAGAAACTCAGACTAAATTAAAAACTGAGCAGCTTTGAGCATGAAACACAACTTTGTTGATTTTATTTACAAATCCACATTAGGAAGAAACAACAAAATGTAAAGTAAGCAGTGTAGATAAATAAAAAAAAGTTAAACATAAATTTGTAGATTGACATACAGGGTAAATCGTAATTATTGGGACATAGGTCAATGGCAGATTGTTTTGACCAAAATATATGTTATTTTTTGAATACACCACATGAAACATACAGAAGATATTCAACACAATATTCATTAAACTCTCAGACATTTCTACTGAATTATTTGAATTTTGGATAAAGAATTACGGACTAATGCACATACCCAGAACAATAATATACCTCCAATTCGACTAAATTCTTTAAATGTAAAGAAACTTTTTCAAACGGATGGTTTAAAGGATCTTTTTTAATACCAACTCTTGCTTTTTTAAAACCTGTAGAATTATTTTGTTCTGTTTTTTCAACTTGGAAATCTAAAATATAAATACGAATACATAAATGATGTATTAATTTAATATTTGAAAACAAATTATAAAATTAATACGGGAATATACATACTCACTCTGAAGTAAACAGGATCTAAAATTTAATCGTTTCAAGCGTTTGGAATTGTCTGATTTGAGAATTTGAAGGGCTGCATTCACATATTTTGAATTACATAAAATTACAGTATGACAAAAATTAAGATCTTCGAATTGGATATTGTTCAGTTCTTCTCTCATATTAATCATCTGAAAAATTAGGTATTCCTTTATAACAATGATACATTTTGGTCAGTTTATAAATAATCCTTAATTCTAAATTAGAAAGTTGAATGATATATTCTCTCGTAATATGTTCAGTTGTACCATATCAGAGCATTTCAATGAAAACTATACATTTCTCTCTTATTTTTTTGGAAATGAAGCCACAATGCTTTTTAGTTTTTTTTTCAACGTTTCGGTAGCGTTCCAGCTACCGTTGTCAAGATGAACTAAATATTAACTAATTTTTTCTCCCTACCTATAGTCCATTTAATAACCAGGAGGAGTAATTTGAAGAGCCTTACTCACACCACTAAAAGTTACCAGATTAATTACTAAAGGGTGTGTTGAAAAAGTAGTCAACAGTCGTGTTCCGAATCTATTAAATATGCCTTGATTGATGAAGAAATCAGCCACCCATAATCATAAGTCGATTTTTACTGAAGTTTTTAAAGGAACACTTTCAACGAAACTGAGTGAAAATAATAAAATAACAAGAGCGTATGTGATGACAAAATTAATTATATTCATCTGTCAGAACTATCGAAAATGAAAATTATCAGCTGATGTCAATACTAGAAAGAGTTGTGTGAAACTGGGCAGAATCTGACCAATGAGAGGTCTACAGAATTGCCAACTTAAATTCAAATTACTCCTCCTGGTTTTTAAATGAGGTATAACACAACGAAAAAAAATTGACAACTAGACAATTAAAAATATTTTGAAGTTTAAGACCGCAAAACTTTGTTATCAAATGTTTATTAAGGTCAATTCATAGTAGATCATATCTCTGGCAAAATGTGAAATAAAATATTTCATTTTATGACATTCCAACGATATGATAGTCTACTAGAAATGGAATCCAGTGAAGTGCACGTTCCAGGAACGGTTTTTAATTGGGATATCGCATTTTTTTGCTGGAACGCTACCAAAACGTTGAAATAAAAAGCTTGAAATGCATTGTGGTTTGATTCCCAAAAAATAAAAGAGAAAAGAATATACCACAAGGAACATACAGAAGATATGAAAACTATCCACCACACTTTTATGAAAAAATATGTCAAAAATCATATAAAAGGGGCATCTTTTTGTTTATATGTAGACCCACTCCTCCCTATGGTCACCCCTCCCAATTTTTTAACTGATACACCCCTGAGGATCATGAATATTCAATCAAAATTGAACAGATTTTTTGTTACATCTGACCACCATTCGTAAATTATATATTACCTTGCTTTCTTTGGGCCCACAGGGAAGGTCCCCATGCAGCTTCAAGAAAACATCCCAAGCTTTTTCCAAGTCACTTTCTTTAGGATCAAAAATTGATTTCACAACTTTTGGTTTCCGATCCAGCACTTTTTCTAAAAATATAGATAAGCTGAAATTATGAAGATTATTAGTCAATACTTGAATTTAAGCTTCGTACAGACCTGAACAACGAGCAGATCCACGAACCAAACAGCAATCACTTGAAAAACAAAATTTTCTTGCTTTTCTTTGTACCGGTTGTCCCATTGCCACAAATTTCCTGTTCCTGTATTTTTTTGCAATTAACGGATAATAAAAATATATATGTAAGCTGCTACTGCAGTTCGTTGTTCTTCTCAATGTTCAGGACTATACAAAGCTTTAGGTGAGTTTCTATTTTCTTTATGTATGATATTATATATACTCATGTATCATTATCATTGTGCAATTATCAAGCTATTTATTACATTTAAAATAAATGAAGGAAATTGGAACATTCATAAATTGCGTTGTTTTAAATAAAGTCTGTAAGTGTTTTCTAAAATATCAATAGTTATACCGAATATGAGTTCTCCGTCTGTGTTACATCGTTTGCATTCGAATGTTTTAGAAAGTCCCGCAAATGTAAAATCATATAAAGGCAATACACTTTTTGATCTCAAAACAAATTTTTTTAGATTTTCCAGTACAACTACCAATCTTTCATAATTTATTCTATATAAAGATTCCTCATCATCTTGTACCTAACACAAAAAATATTATTTAATTTAATTAATAATTAATTGAATTCTAAGAAACTCACCCAAAGTTCTTCCAGTTGCTTAATATTACAAATAAAAAATAATCTTGATACTGCTGCTAATTCCCGAAGATCTTTCCTTTTTAAAACTAATTTAATATATAATTTTGTTAATTTCTTCAATGTTCCACTAGCTTCTACAGTTTCATTATCGAAATCTCCATCTTCCACAGATACTGCTAATTTATTTAACTGAAAAGTATTTGTTACATAGCAGTTTTCAAATAATCACAAGTGTAATGTTTGAATTATGTTAAACATACAGCACTTATACTCATTTTAAACAATCAGAATTATTTAGGTTGGTAATTGTTTTAATTTTATATCCTATTTTTCAAGCTGTTTATAGTTGATTGCTGCAGAAATATTCCATAGCGTCTTACTATTATTTAATATTTACATTTTTAGAATATTTATCTGAGAAATTTTTACAGTATAATGGGGTTTATCCTATATAAATAAATAAATGAAAATACATACTTTAGAATACTCTACCACATCTTTACTCTTGAAACCTAGCTTAGTGTCGATAGCATAAAGCTCCTCTAGATTTACGAGTTTTTGTAGTAGTCTTCTCAAATCAAGTACAGGTATCCAGTATAAGCAATTTATCTTCAGAACTGTAATTTGAGTTAGATCCATTTTCGTTTGAATAAAACTACAAATATTCATGCCATGGATTTCAAATCTTCTGGACCAATCTGAAATTCTAAAACAATACACCTTCAGTTAATAATATTTGTTAATGTAGGAAAAAGACAAATAATATTGCATTCAATTTTATTGGACCAGAACCTTCAGTTGGCAATGTGGAAAGATCAAATGAAGTGTCTTTGTCTGATAAAAGATGATCCTAAATAAAGTGGTAGGCCTATTTGTTCCGATATAATAAGTTATACCATTACATACTGATTGTTGCAGCATTTCCCTTAAAAATTATACTTTCAATGAGAATTGTTCACATTCCATACATCCTTCAAATATCTTTAAAAAATACCTTATAACTTTTTTTTCTCTCAAGAAATAGTCCAAATGTTTGAAGACTTGACAGAATTGTAATAAATCATAGGTATTCAAAAATCCTAATATATTAATCAAAATTTCATTTGGCAGGTGATCCATTATTAGAAAAATAAACTAATCTTTCATGACCTATCCGTTAAATTTTCTTATTACTTTAAACATAAAACATAAGTAAAAATCAATTTGTTGTTTTTGAGGTTAGTTCTCAAACCACAGACAGATGTGATTTGACTGGTTTGTGACAACTGTGACAAGTGCCGGACTGAGCTCGAGAATTACACTCGTTACACTTTTATACTAAACTATGTTCTCTGTTCTCTTTTCAGCTCTTAATCAGAACATTCACCCGCTACGCGCAGTGCTTTGTTATTTCATATTTATTATTTATTTGATTGTTTATTGGTAATTAAAGTTATAATATAATAATTCTTATAATCACTTTGTGTCACAACTAAGAAACAACTTAAGTCAACAAATTGAACGAGTATTAAAGTATGTTTGGTTGCATACCTATTAGAAAGTAACTATAAAACAATATTTGTGTACAGTGTAAGTGACCTATCTTATTGTAGTATTCTTTCTATGTTCACTTTTTATTACATATTTGAAAAAATGACTCCACGGAGAAAAAAGCCTCTTAATATCTATAACTTTTTTGGTGCACACGAATTTATTTTGAAGAATTTTTCTGTGAAATTTAGTTTTAATATTAATAATAAAACAGAGAAGTATGGTATGTTGAAATAGACGTTAAGATATTAATTTCATAGCTTTTTATTCTATTAAAGATAGAATATAATATAGTATTACTATACAGTTGATAATCAATCATTTTGTGAAAACTGTTTATCAAGATGTTATGATAAATATATCAAAGAAATAAATATGCTTAAATTATTATCTGTAAAAAAAGCAAATTGGCTATTTCTCCTTGGAACATGATTTCTTTGTTTTAATTGTAAATATTCTTTCCATTTTGATTTTAGATACCTACAAGATGATGGATGCTGTAGAATACAGATGTACAATAAATAGGAGCTCCTCCATACATTATCTGATTCAGTTCTAGTGGTCATTGGTGAAGGTGTGTTATTTGTAAATTCATAATTCAAAATAATAACATACCACATTGCCTGCTGAAATAATTACAATATTTGTTTGTTTTTAGGAAAATAAGTCAACAACACATTTTTCAATGTTTATTATGGTCACATGAAAATATTAAAACATCAATGAATCTACTAGCTGTAAGTACCTATTCACAATACGTATATTCTAATATGTATTCTTATCTAATAGAGCAAATAGAGGTTGATTATTGAAAAATAATTGTATTAGAATATAACTCAGTCACTCGAAATTTTGCAAAATATGATTTCTATTTAATTTGAAATGGAAGTTTTGTGTTTTATTTTTGATTATATGATATAGAATGATTTCTTCAAATCTCCATATTTATCAATAAACAATTATTTGTGTTCATTCAATTTATTACTTTTGAAACGAGTTTTGAAACTATACTGTAGTACAAACGCTTTTTTCCTTACCCATGTATTAACATGCATGCCCCCTACTCAGTACTCATACGTTACAAAAAATGGACCAGTGAAGTATTGCATTTCGTCTCTTGATAAATGAGGCTTTAATCCAACTGACTATTTGTACTTCATTCCAGAATGATTTATTTGCTATAATTGTGAATATTTGATTCTATTTTAAACATATGATAGTTTACAAGTTTTAAATGTGCTGCTTCAACAACTAAAGTTCCACTTTTATTGGACCAGTAGGGTATTGTAGAACAACTAACGGATGTACAATAAGCCATAATATAATACTATATCATTGTATAACCTAGTGTTATTTCATTTGGACACCATGTATTATTACAGCTTGGATTTGCCATTATATTCCATATTGTTTCATTTGACATGGCGTGTCGTCTTAACAAAAAAAAATAGTCAGTTGAATTTTTCCAAAATCTATCTTGGTTAAATCGAAAATAGAAGTTTATTCTGTTTTGCCTCCAATGATTATTTGTGTCTTGAAATATTGTTCATTAAACTGTTATAACAAATTAATATTTTTCATCCTTACCGGGTGGAATCTTTCCATAGTTCTAAAATGAAATCGATAATTGTATAACCTAATAATAATAAGATAATTTCATATGATCACTCTGTACAGCATCTATAAGCAACAAAGAGGTATGCAACTGAACAGGCACGGTCAATGCATGTTTGGTTGCATACCTATTAGAGAGATGTGGTAATTTTCTAGTAGATGGCAGTACCGAGCAATACATGTTATGATTGACCTTTCATATTATCTTTGTATGCTATGGTTTAAATTTCTGTGTTCTCTTAAGATATTCTGCTCAGTTCTATTGTTCTGCTTTCTGCTCGAGCTCAAGTAAATTCCGTAAAAAAAACAACAGTTATCAGCAGTTATTTATAACGGTTATTATAACCAGTTTTTTTATAACTTATTTGATATGTAATGGCTCATATGATGGCTCATTTCTTATTATTTTTCTGCTTCCTAATTTGTATTAAATAATTTCACCATGATTGAAACTTCTGGTAACAATATTAATATTATCGTTCCGAAACTTGATCCTAGAATAGACGTAAATATTTTATTGTTTTTTGTTTAGGTTAAGTTAAGTTTTTATTCTTCTATAAAAACTAGAATGATATATATTTTAATCACTAGCAGTTAATAATAATTCACACCCTTCAATCATTTTGTGAAAATTCATCAAGGTGTTATAATGAATATAGCAAAAGAAGAAATATGGTTAAATTATCTGTAAAAAAGCAAATTTGCTAGTTCTCCTTGGAACATGATTTCTTTGTAAATATTTTTTCCATTTTAGATACCTATATGATGATGTATACCAGTTGGGTGTTGTAGAATAACAGATGTACAATAAATAAAAATATGAGCTCCTTCAGACTTAACTATTTTCTGATTCAGTTCTTTACTCATTCATTCACTTAATTACAATATCCTCGGCCATTCGGGCAAGCCCAATTACAGGATAAGGACAAACACAGGATAATAAAGAGAAAAGCTAGGCATTCACAAAAAGAATCGACAAACATTATATGTAAACTGAAGTTCTAGTAGTCATTAGTAAGTGTGTTATTTTTTGTAATTTCAAATAATTCAAAATAATAATATACCACATTGTCTACTGAAATCATTTCAATATTTGTTTATTTTCAGGAAAATAAATTGACAACACATTTTTCAATGTTTATTATGGTCATATGAAAATTTTAAAACATCAATGGATTTCCTGCATGTTTAAAAATGCTATACCGTAAGTACCTATACACAATTATTGTTAATATTCTGATATTATCATAACCTTATCTTGAGGAGCTAATAGAGTTTGCTTATTGAAAAATATATCTCGTATTAAATTATAATTTTGTCACTTGATATTGTGCCAAATATGCCAAACGGAAGGTTTGTGTTTTATGTTTGGTTCTTATGATAATGAATTATTTCTTCAAATCAAGTAGGACATTCTCTTGATTTGCTCGCTCAATGAGTGACTTCTATTATGTGTATATACAATAGTTATTTGTTTAACTAGGCAGCAAAGTAGTAGATTGACTGCCGAGGCTGAATTCAGCGATGGCAGTCAATTTACTTTGCTGCCGAGTTGAACATATAATTTTTCACACTCTAATTTCGTTCGGAATGTTCGAATATAGGCTTACTCTATGATAAGTAAGCTTCTGATTATGTTGGTTTACAGTTTTTCTGGAAATTGTATGCTCTATAAGGTACATTTGATTTGTTTTTTTTTTGTGAAATGTTGAATTATTTTGCTGATGAGAGAAACTAGCTAATTGATTTGGTGAGCCCCGTAAGATTTACTTATAAGTTCAAATGTCTATTTCAGATGAAAGAAACACTTAGTAATAATCATTTTAAAATATTGATTTAATTGACTGAATGGAAAAAAGGGAGTGAGTGCATATTGCAATATTTTTGTGGGGTAGTAAGATACTTTTGAAAGCTTGAAAAATGCTGTGAAGCTCGCCTGTGTGAACGCTGCACATTGAAGGTAGAGTGAAGGAGCTTATGAGTTCATGTTTCATGGAAACTGCACAACCAACACCGGAGTCAGTTTTGGAAGCATCTGTGTAGAATATTAAATCAAACGGTTTTTTTTGTAGTAATTCTAGGAATGCTTTCTTTATAAGTGCAGTGTGAGATTCATGCTTATTAAAAATGGAATATAGGAATATTTTTGGTCCAAGAAGGAGAGGAAGGTAGAGGGAGCGGGGAGGTAAGAGAAAGGTCAGTATCTTTGAGTAAAGGAGTGAGTAATTGGGGAATAGATTTTATAATTGTTCGAGGGTTAATAGGGAGATTAGTGGATTACATGAAAAGCGAGTGAGGAGCTTATAAGAGGAGAAGGGATTGTCGTCTTAGGGATAGGGGTGGTTCATTAGCTTCAATATGGAGACTATCAGCAGGGCTAGAGCGAAAGGCACCAAGGCAGAGGCGGAGAGCGGTATTGTGTACAGAGCTCAGTAAATCTGTGACAGATTTGGGGGCTGACATGTAAATAAAGCATCCATAATCAAGCTTTGAGCGGATGAGAGCTCTATATACTCTTAATAATACTATTTCATCGGAACCCCAGTGAAAGTGACTGAGGGTTTTAACTATGTTTAGTCTCTTTATACAGATGTCTTTGAGTTCAAGGATATGGTGTTTCCAGTTAAGTCGAGAGTCGAAGGTTATTCCAAGAATTTTACATTGATTTGCAATGGGTAGAGGAGAGTTATTTAAGATAATGTTAGGTAGGGGAGAAGATGTTTTTCTGGAAAACTTGATTATTTTGGATTTGCTTTGAGATAAGGATAATCCAAGGAGAGTAGATCTATTTTGTAGAAGGCTTACTGCGGTTTGAAGTAGTTTGCAAGTTGCTGAGATCGATTTACCATGACAATACACAACTAGGTCATCAGCATATTGTACGTGTTTTATGGGTGCGGGAAAATTGTTACAGAGTTCGTTTATTGTGACGTAAATTTTAAACTAAAAGTCTGATACATTTCACACAGCTTTCTGTAAAGTTTAGTACTTAGTTGTCTAGAAAAATGCTTGAAGAGAGTAAACTTTTGTAAATATGTTTACTAAATAGCGACCAGCTTCGCCTGTTACTTTCTAAACGAAACGTCCGATACATTTTGAATAGTTTTCCATAAAATTTAGTAGTAATTTGTACACTTGAAGTAAAATTATTGAATTTTCCTTAGATTGTCGAATGTGAGCCGTTCAAGTACCTCCAGCAATTTAGGGAAGGATCCTTCATATACCTGAGGAGAAATGAACATCTGCAGATCCTTATCAATGACGTTCTGTAGAAGAGAAGAAGAGTATGTGTGATGTATTGAAGTTCTACGGCACGCGTACAGGGTGTTGAAACAAAAAATTGGTCACCGGGATACGTAAAATATTGAAACATTGTTTTTTTTTAGTTATTTCTATACTATTAACCACATTGTATTGAAATTATGTATTTTTACGTTCCGTGAACTTATTTTCATTCTCATAGAGGGCGATAGTTACGAAAAAGCAATGTATTATGTGATAACCAAGTAACTAACGAGTTCTATGTTAATGAAAACAAATTCATGTCATCATATGTCTTCATGACATATGATGACACATATATGCCACCTTCAAGAACGTATTAATCCAAAATTTATTTGCATTACTGCAACATTTTAACCTTTTTTTTATTGTTTCAATAAAATTATCCATAACATAAATCTAATATTATGACAATGATTGACGTTTGTACTTCTGGTGTTCGTGCAATCAACAAATGCTATCAATGTTCGTACACTGTCTTGAGCATTTGGAATTATTGTCAAAAATTAATGGTGAAAGCCATACGAGCAGACGATCTAACTTGCACCAGCATCAGATTTTGCTCGACGATTTTAACAACGTACACAATTTTTGTGTTTGGCATGTGCTGATCGGAGCCATAGACATCCGTGGGCAATGCAAAATGACGACGGAGCGTGGTAGTCCGCCGTATCATGTAATTTTATATTTACGTATCTTTTTTCCATATTACATTTTCCAAATTTTTGTATTTTTCATGTCTGTGTCACTAGAAAAACTTTGAATAAAGAGATTGTAACATTATTAAAATTGTGTTTTCTTCAAGTTTACCGTACCGTCCTATCATAAAAATTTCCCGACAAATAAAGCTAGTGATAGAAGTTAGCACCATCTACCGGTCAGTAGAAAAATTAAAAAAATAGTTCGAGGGATTACCGATAGATAGCGCTAGCTGTTTCCAGTGTTGCCAGAAATGTCCTATAGGGGGCGCTGATCAATGTAGTAAAATCAGCGACATCTGGTGGTGACCCCTCCAAGTAGTGATAACTGTTAGCGCCATCTATCGGCCAGTAGAAAAACTAAAAGGTAGTTCAAGGGTTTGCTGATAGATGGCGCTAACAGTTATCACTACTTGGAGGGGTCACCACCAGATGTCGCTGATTTTACTACATTGATCAGCGCCCCCTATAGGACATTTCTGGCAACACTGAAAACAGCTAGCGCCATCTATCGGTAAACTCCCGAACTTTTTTTGTAGTTTTTCTACTGGCCGATAGATGGCGCTAATTTTCATCACCAGCAATTTTTTGATGACCACAATTACTGTACACCGATAGATAAATAATACACAAAGAATTTCTTCTAATTCGTTTTATTTAAAAAAAATAAAGAATTACATGCACAAAAGGGAATTTAATTAGAGGTAACATTCAAAAAGTCGATGTATGTACGGTATTTATACACAGAGTTAGGAGAAAAAACTCAATCGGCAATTGCTGAATCCCTAATGGTAACTGTCACACACATTTCCTCCGAACTCTATGTACCTTTTTTTCGTACAAACAATTTACAGAAAAATGCAAATCAACATAATCAGGGGCTTCCAATTTCTAATGGTTCTAATTATGTTATTTTCCATTTTTGTGTAATTTTAGAGTGACTTGTCAAGTTGGGAAAAGAAGGTGTGAAAGGAAGAGAAAAAACAACACTCGCGTTATTATTCTCACTCTAAATACTGGGCATTTGAAAATAAATCTTTATCGATATAACGGTAATTGATTGATACACATTTTTCAATTATGAACAGTACAACAATTAAATTGGCAAAAGCGAGTATTCAATGAAATTGAACAATAATTAATGAGCATATCGATATAGACATTTTTTTTCACTTATAATTGCACAAGAGGTTTGTATTTTATCGGGTAAATTTGGATTGTTTAATGAGAAACTGTTGCCTAGCAATTAGACGAGAAAAACTGTCAACTATTAAAAACGCGACACCGAAGGTGGAGCGTTTTTAGGTTGACAGTTTTTCGAGTCAAATTGCTAAAGGAAACAGTTTAGAAGTTGAACAACACAAATTTATCCGATATCAATACAAACATCGAGTGTAATTCGGCAGGACAATTCAATGAATCGGCTCATTGTTAGTGTTTAGAAATTCAATAATGTCAAATTATTTATCATGGTAACAAATGCATAAGTGAAAAAACCACAAGTGCATTTATCGCTGAAAAAGTTAAAGCTAACTTTTGCCGGTGTCAAAGTGACAATTACACTGAGGCATATGCGATTTTTTATACATGAGTTGAATTGTCAATTAAATACAATGCAATTGATAAACTACAATCAATATAACCCTGATAAACACACCATAATTTTTTTATTATTGTTTCATTTTGTTCTTTTTGAATTGCAATAACTACAATAAATATTGCAAAACAATATTAAATAAAAAAATACAATTTTTTAAGTATTTTTCTTTTTCATCTTTTCAATTACTTCAAACAAATTGATTCTTTCTAACTGTATCATGTGGAATCCTAAAAAAAATAACATAATGAGTAAAATCCAGTAATAACAAACTGATGTTACATTATCAGTGAGCATCTCTTCCTATTTCTTCAAACAAATATTAAAAAAATTTCAACTAAAATTGCATGAATTGATTAATATAACACTTACCAAGGACTATAACTGAATCAGATAATAGTTAAGCATGGAAGAGCTTCAATTGCTCATTTTACATCTGTATATAAACTCCATATGCTCTACAACATCCAACTGGTCCAATAAAAATGGAGCTCTAGTTATTGAAACAATTCACAGACATATCGTATAAACTATGTTTCTTGTTCACTGAAAATAAATAATTGATAAAAATGATCAAATAAATTTTTCATATTTTTCTTCTTTGCTTTGTATGGGTTTTTATTTAATTTTTAAATGTGCATTCCACTGATCGGAACACTCATGACAGTCGCAGTCGTCAATTTCATCATATGTTCTTTTCATGGGCTGCTTTCCTAATCCAGTATATACTCGAGCTATATCACTGAGGTATCTTAAAAATTAATCTTTATCGCTGGTGTGTTCCGATAGGATGTTTTTTCTGTACATCCATTCACCAATATCATGGTCCACCGTAGATACTTTATTTGTAGTTCTTAAATGTTCTTTCAAATCTCGCCAGTTTCTTTCAATTGTATTTGTATGATCCCTTAATGGTTGCATACCTGGTGCCGGCGGTGCGAGTTCTGTTTTTTCTATCATCTCTGGAAGTATGCTAGACCCGAGCCCTACACCAACCGGATCTTTGACCAAACTTTTATTCAACTCTTCTTCAATTCCACTGAAATCAAATAAAATTGTGAATATTTTCTGTGGAAAATATAAATCAACCTGTTATGAAAAATGTATGTGCATGATAAGAAAATATAAATTTTTTCCCAAAAATCGGCCAAGGCGATACCGTAACTGATGTCTGACCAAATATCACTAAACTCTGCTCAAGAAGAAGAATTTAAACAATAACGAGGCTTCCCAAGTTGAATGGGCATTTTTACAAAAGAAAATTGTCCTAGATATATTTGTATAAATATATATGTATAAATACAACAAGTACTTGCGACCAGTAACATTAGCATGTCTGTGACGCGAACCCATTTATGTGGTTTTTTATAGATTAATAAAAATGCACCTATATAATGAATTAACCTCTATTTCTACAGACCTATCTGTATTTCTACCGCATCTGGATCAGTGTAATTCACATAAAAATTCTTCAACACTTAACACAGTAATAAATAAGCGACTCTTCCCCTTCGAATACGACACTAATGACACGCCATTTTTTCAAATATTTAATCATGACTAATGATGAACGATATTTCACAAACTGTTACTTTTTCAATGATATGATACAAACAACACAATCGGATAACGTGATCACAGCGAATAAATTAATGAATCGAAATCGATACGTAATCTCTTTTTTACCAGAAAGGAGTAACGATATTCTAATATTTGATATTTAATATATTCAGTCGCTGTATGAAATTAAGGAAAAGGATTACGATACAGAAAGCTTTTCGGCGACATAAATATTGAAACCACTCAAAATAAAAGATATTCGATTCATGATTATTGCTTGTTACTTTTTCATTGTGTCTATAAAAAATTGTCAAATATTTTTAGGTTCATTACCAAAAATAAGATATTAAATATTTTACTCAATTACAGTCTAACAATATGATGAATATGTAATATATAATACCTAACGTATACTCAGAACCGAATATCAGAATAAAATGATAACGACACGCTTTAAAAAAATTGATTATAAGAAATCACGATATCATTACACGTTATTAAAAATTCACGATATCGTTCATCACTAAATGATAATTTCCAGAAATGTCAGTTGTCAATATAATTCAAGATAGAAAGGTCACTCAATACAAATATTGTTCGATGCTGCCATCTATCAGAAAGTTGACTCTCTAATAGGTATGCAACTAAGTATACAGTAATGCATGTTCAGTTGTTCAGTCAGTTGACAAAACCTTGTTGCTTATAGTTGTAAATAAAAGTGTCCAAAGGAAATTATAGCAGTTAATTATCAAATAATATAAATAACACAACAGAAATATAACGTATAGAACGATTTATTTTATTTTAAAATAATGTACTTTCTTATATTCATTCCACTTTTTTATTTTTGAGATGTAATGACAAAATGTGTCATTAATTATTCATTTCAATATTTTTTTTCATATATTATGATTGTTTGTTAATTTTTTTCTCAAAATACAAATTCATAACAATGGCTGATTTGTCAAGTAAACCTGGCATAGAAGAAAATAGTAATGAAGACTTATTACAAGTGTGCAGATTATCGTATAGTAACCCGTGTTTCGTATTGGGTTCATTCTCAGATGAATCATCTGCCGAGGTGCCTGATGTAAAGGATGTCCAATATATACATCAAACGTTATGCATGGATTGGAAAAAACAGATGATAGGAAGACGAAGAGCCATTCCAAAGTCTCTAAAAGCAACAAAAAAATATTTGAAGGAAATTATGACTACGACATATACAGGTAGGTCGCAATTCCAGAGATTCGTACGTTTTGGTATTCTTGACTCTAAGTGTTTTATAGTTTTGTTGCAGTTTATTGACTGTTTTAGGTGCCCTAGTGGACAAACCTTTGAAAGAATATATCACTGGTAGTTCATATGAAGGAACATACGATCAATTAGGGTTTTCGGGAGTAGGGACCTATTATTTTCCGCATGGAGCCATCTATGAAGGTCAATTTAGCAATGGAGAATTTCATGGTTCTGGAACTTTATTCTACCCCGGTGGACAACAATTAGAAGGTACTTGGCGTAAAGGAAAGTGAGTAATAAAACTTGCAGATAACATGCAGAATGTAACGTTCATTATGTTTACAGGTTAAAAAATTGGGTATACAAATTTTCTGACGGTTTACATTACTCAAAATCTTGGAATTATCTTGCATTGCCCGATAGGGCGTATCAAATTGAATTGAGAAGGGGATTTAAGGCTCCAGGTGCGGAATATATAACTAGTAAAAAAATTGAATTTAAACGTCCGCCCGGTTGTTACGATGTTGGCAATCAAGAATTTTACGATCATACTAAGAGATTGATATTTTCTAAAGATGGGAAAATGCGGAGAATTGTTAACGAAGAAGAGGTAAGATTTGTTCAATACTCATTTATAATATTAAGTAGATACTGTGTAGTATTATAGGTTTACATTTATAAAATTTTATATAAGCAGAAATAAACTGAATTTAGTTATTAAAAAAATGGATCAACGACAATGTTAAAAACTTACTATCTAATAGAGGAGTTCAGTCTATCTAAGTGGTTTTTTCTGAAAAGAATGACAGTTAAGGTCTACTATTTGAAACATACGATTTTGGATGTTTTTTATCATTGCGAACATCTATCTTGCTTTATTGAAATAATAAAAACACCCCCGAAGCGTATATTTTGTTTAAAATGACTTTTTAGCTGAATACTCAACATATCAGGGGCCAATAATTCTAGGAACTCTTGGCATGTCACCATTTCATATCTATTGTTATTGGGCGGAGTAGAATTCAATGAGAACTCTGGCGGAAAAAATTGTAATTGTCGCAACGAGTAAAACAATTCGTTTTGCATTGTTTTTGTATTATATGCAAGTCAACGTAATTACCGTAAATACGTACTTTATTTGTTTAATTTTGTGTCAGAAACAAGCTTAAAACTGTGGTTTTCTATTTAACTCAACTGTCATCATCTCTGAGGTTATATTCTTATATAATCAGAGATATTATGGAAGAGGTTATGTTATTCTATTTTTTGTTTTCATTGCACTTTTATGAAAGTGTCACTTAGTTCCTCTATAGGTACCATGCAAAAATATATGGCCAGCATTTAAAACTGCCTGTCCCTCATTTATGTATCTAGAAAAAGGCTCAGCATCTACAAATTCAAATAAACTTTGAATAGTCAGTTTATACCTAATCCATAGTTACAAAAACAAAAAGAAAATAAGTTGGTATTAAAGATTTAAAATTTAATATATTACTCAATACAGACGTACCTACCTTCCCCGTAACTTTTTTAGATATCACTATATCAAAAATACAATAAAAACACGAAATCAGACCTAAACTTGTTTTATTTTTGACAAATATCAACTATACCTATTACTCCAAAAATAAAAATATTAGGATTCAAAATTTAGTTTAACAACACGAAATACTAAAGCACAATCAAAGAAAAAGCAAAAGTTTCACAAAACACACACTGAAAATAACTAAAACAGCAAAATACAACCACGGCAGCTGATTTGTTTTACTTGTTACTAAGATGACATTGACATTTCGGAGCGCCATCTATCGAATTCTACTTTTCCCAATTGCCAGCAGTTTAGAAACACGGGAAATTAAAAAGTTAAACCTGAAGTATGGCGGTGACGTATTGAATAGATAAAAGTGATTTATTATTATTTATGATTTTTTGTATAGAAAATTTTCAAGCATCAAGAATTTGTATTTTAAAATTATTATTATTATTTATTATATTCCAGATCAGTATGATTCGAAAAAATTTCCTTCAAGAGAGTGATGAGCCAGTAGGGTATCATCCAGAATATTATGAATACTGGTGTACTGGAAGAAGTGACGAAATAAGAAAAATCAATCACATGTTCATTGATAAACGAAAATTTAATAAACCATCGTTTAAAACTACAACATCATATTTCAGCAAAATACAGTAATTATTGCAAATGAGAATATTTGAAAAAATTGGAAATTTTTATATTAAGAAAAATGTACCATAATTTTAATAAATAAAAGAAAAATATTATGATTTTATTGAGAGTGTAAAAAAAATAAGAAGAGTTCATGATGTAATGTTATTTACACAGTTCCTACAGTGCTCACTATGGCTAATTACTATTGGTTTATTGAAGGAACACGCACTATAATAAACTTAATTTATATGCACACCACTTAATGTTTACTAATTTATCTACACTCGGTATAATAATTATCCTAATTTATCTTCAACACTTGAATATTGTACTATTTATATTTACTGATTACAGTAATAAGAATAATGTATTTTTTAATTCTTATTTTTCAAATTTTTTGACCCTCGTATCGTTTGTCAGCGCATCTTGAATATGGAATACGGAAGACTATTATATTATCCAACTTTGTGTAGAATTTTAATGAGGGACATCGTTATATGGCCTTACAGTAATAAAAAGAATGTTCAATTTTTTTTAATTTTTCAATTTTTTCGAACCTCGTATCGTTTGTCAGCGAATTTTGAATATGGAATACAAAAGACTATTATATTATCAAACTTTGTGTGAAATTTTAAATGAGGGATATTGTTATATGGCCTTACAGTAATAAAAATAATGTTCAATTTTTTTTTTAATTTTAATTTTTCAATTTTTTCGACCCTCGTATCGTTTGTCAGCGAATTTTGATTATGGAATACGGAAGACAATTGTATTATCAAACTTTGTGTAGAATTTCAATAAGGGACATCGTTATATGGCCTTACAGTAATAAAAAGAATGTTCAATTTTTTTCGAAAATTCTTATTTTACAATTTTTTCGACCCTCGTATCGTTTGTCAGCGAATTTTGAATATAGTATACGAAAGACTATTGTATTATCAACCTTTGTGTAGAATTTCAATAAGGGACATCGTTATATGGCCTTACAGTAATAAAAAGAATGTTCATTTTTTTCGAAAATTCTTATTTTACAATTTTTTCGACCCTCGTATAGTTTGTCATTGAATTTTGAATATGGAATACGAAAGACTGTTATATTATCAAACTTTGTGTAGAATTTTAATGAGGGACATCGTTATATGGCTTTACAGTAATAAAAAGAATGTCAAATTTTTTTTTAATTTCTATTTTTCAATTTTTTCGACCCTCGTATCGTTTGTCAGCGAATTTTGAATATGGAATACGAAAGACTATTATATTATCAAAATTTGTGTAGAATTTTAATGAGGGACATCGTTATATGGCCTCACAGTAATAAAAGGAATGTTCAATTTTTTTTTTTAATTTTAATTTTTCAATTTTTTCGACCCTCGTATCGTTTGTCAGCGAATTTTGAATATGGAATACGAAAGACTGTTATATTATCAAAATTTGTGTAGAATTTTAATGAGGGACATCGTTATATGGCCTTACAGTAATAAAAAGAATGTTCAATTTTTTTTTAATTCCTATTTTTCAATTTTTTCGACCCTCGTATCGTTTGTCAGCGAATTTTGAATATGGAATACGAAAGACTATTATATTATCAAACTTTGTGTAGAATTTTAATGGGGGACATCGTTATAGGGCCTCACAGTAATAAAAAAAAATCAGGAGGTACATGGTGCCTCAGCAGCTGATTGTCCAGCAACTACCTAGCTATTATTTTATTGGACTTTTATCATGGTTTGATGTTAAATGCTCAATTGCAGTTAAAAATAATATTTTCAAATATAGATTAAAAAATCCTACCTTTTTCGATGTCTTGAAACTCATCACAACTGAATACCATTTCCCTCAAGAATATCAATTTCTTCATTCAATGAGATGGACCATTTTTATTTCTGAATTTGTTGGATAGGCGGTTCACAGAAAACTTGACCTCAAAGCTACCAATCCCCTAGTAAATTTGACCGAATTATATGATAATAGTACAAAGAATAGTCACAAAAAAACTAAATCTATATGTTTGCAATGTCCACACAGATTGTTAAAACTTGATTTGTACCGACGTATCTTTTACAACGATTTACAGTAATATTCGCGTTCATATGCATCTTATGAAATACTTATCCGTTTATTTTTGTAAACTTAAAAAGGCACTCAGCATTTTAAACCACTGTTATCTCACACAGGAATTTTATTTATTTCATTTCAGATATAATAGTCATATACTATTTTATCTCCAATGTTTTTTGCGGGGTTTTTTGTTGTCTTTTTTTTCTGAACTCCACACAATGTCCTATTCCGATCGTTTTGCCAACCAAAATTGGTTATATTATGTGCCGTATAGTCCGTATATATCTTAGATCACTTTGGTTAGTAATTTGACGGTCCGTATATATTAGATTTCTGAATAAACGATACAGGTTTCTAACCGCTAGTAACGACACTCACAATTTTCGGCGATATACGGACCATACGGGTGGTCTGTGTTGCCAATTCAACAGCAGTACTGCCAACACAAAAATAAGTATCGAGGCAGTTCTCAACGTGTGAACCGTGACGTCAGCAATACTGAATATTGCTCGTGTTATTGGGCGGAGTAGAATTCGATGAGACCTCTGGCGGAAAAAATTGTAACTGTCAAAACGAGTAAAACAATTCGTTTTGCATTGGTTTTGTATTATATTTAAGTCCACGTAATTACCGTAAATTCGTACTTTATTTATTGAATTTTGTGTCAGTGACAAGCTTAAAACTGTGTTTTTCTATTTATCCCCACTGTCATCGTTTCTGAGTTTGTATTCTTATTATAATCAGAGATATTATGGAAGAGGTTATGTTATTCTATTTTTTGTTTTCATTGCACTTTTATGAAAGTATCACTTATTTTCTCTATAGGTAATATGCAAAAATGTATGACCAACATTTAAAACTGTCTGTTCCTCATTTATACACCTAGAAGAAGACTCAGCATTTACAAAATCGAATAAACTTTGAATAGTCAGTGTATACCTAATCCATAGTTACAAAAACAAAGAGAAAATAAGTAAGTATTAAAGATTTGAAGTATTACCCAATACAAACGTACCTTCCCTGTAACTTTTGTGGATATTACTACATCAAAATTAAAATAAAAACACGAAATCAGGCCTAAACTTGTTTATTTTTGACAAATATCAACCATACCTATTACTCCAAATATAAAAATATTAGGAGTAAAAATTTAGTTTAACAACACAAAATACTGAAGCACAATCAAGGAAAAAGCAAAATTTTCACAAAACACACACTGAAAATAACTGAAACAGCAAAATAAAACCACTTAAATATCAAAAGGCTTATACGACAGCTGATTTGTTTTACTCGTTTCTAGGATGACATTGACATTTCGTAGCGCCACCTATCGAATTCTACTTTTCCCAATACCATAGAGAAATATAATATAATGTATTTTTATTTTGTCTATGTGTTATACTATATTTTTGACATCCAACACTTTCGGTTTTTACACCAAACAATATACAAAATGATAATATTCAACATATTATCTAATATTTACAATCGTCAAAAAACTGTTCCTTCAACTTTTGTGGCATCAATAACGTAGGTCAACCCAGAGGTCAACCACTGTTTGATAAAGTCCTTGTTTATATGTACGATATAAGCAAGGATAAAGTCCACATTGTGGCATCAGTTGCCGCTAGATGGCCTTTAGATCCCTCCTAAATGCACAGGTTTGTTAAATATTCTATTCACAATCATAATAAAAATTAACATTAAAGAAAAAATTGGTAGAGTATTAATGAAACTACATTATAAACAACGTTGAATGTAAAGGTAATAGAAAAACACTATTTAATTAGTTTATACCTGTAGCCAAGGGAGGAGCTACTGGTTATTTCGTGCCACAGAACATTACATCATGTTCAACAGCTTACAGCCCAGTTATTACTTATTTCTCTATGCTTCCCTGCTTTTTGAATTTTGACCTTTCCTCCAACCTCGAACTCAATATTTAATATTGATATTCCTGGTTATTACTGTTATTTGAAATACAATATAGAGCTAGACAAAAATCATAGTTTGAAAAAGTAAATGTTCAAAAGAAGTTGATCAGTACCTGGAACATTTAACATTACTTATATGTGGATATTTATCAATAAGTTGAAGGAAAATAAGTCTATTATTTAGTACTAACCTTATTATTGCTAAAATCAACTTCTGCACTACCCTTTCACCTTTGAAAACTCCTGCTCAATTCCTTTCAATAGGTAAAATCTTTATCGAAATAATCGAATTATCTTACAATAGACAACCACAAAAACAAAATTGTCAGCAGATTCTTTTTCGTTGAATATTTTGGTCTCGACCGTAGCAGGAATTGTCCACCCAACCTCACAAATACTGCCAAAATATTTTCAGACCTCATGAAGTAACTTGTACCAATATCAAACAAGTGCCCAAATCTATTTTAATATTTGTTTCTGCACGGTGAGGCAAGTGTTTTTTGAGATTGTCTGGCTAAATGTGTATCATTATTCAAAAAATTTCACTTTGCAGGTTTAATGTTATACTAAATTGAATTGAATGAAAAACATCATCTCACAACATTCGAATTTACAGTTATGTGCACGCCATTGGACGGCTTTTGCCATCAATGAAATTAAAAATATGGGTAAATACATTAACCTTACCTTGTGCCTGCCTCACCGCGACCCGAATCAGGTTTTTACTGCTACTTTCTTGAGAAGCTGAATTTTTTTGCTAAAATTTGAATAGACATAAGCCACAATACCTCTGAGAGTCGAATACATCCACTAACTTCAAACCAAATGAACTATTTTAAAAGCATACACAATATTACTGGAACGAGTTTGTTTTTATTGAAATCATTTCAAGAAACACAAGTTCAAAGTAGGAATAACAAAAAACTTATTAAACAGTGTAACAGATATATTCAATATTTACTACAATTAATCAAAACTGAGAAGTTCAAATCGTCTTAAAATGAAAGTTTTACAAGCTTTTGGTCTTTGTACAATCGATTGAAATGTAAGAGCAAAAAAAAGCGAAATTTGAAAAAACAATACCAAATCACAATTTTTCAAATTACCTTCGTACGTTTGCTTTTTAACAGTTTTTGATACAAAAAAGTTCTTTATTTTACATTTTTGGTAATTCAAATATATTCCACCTACCACCGACCGATTTTTGTCTTACCTGCTTTGCCTATATTTGCACATTAAAATAAACTTGCTCAAAAAAAAACTAAATTTTATTCTGGTTCCTTTAAACATTTCCCCTCCAGTCGGAGGTAGTCAAAAACTCAGTCAACAAGAAAAAAATTAAACTAAATATTTAAAGCAAGAGTCACGTTTTACAAGGTGAAGGTCGTTTGGGAACCTCGTCTTACAAAAATTTCATAAACCAACCACTTTTTGCGCGGCCAACAGGAGACTTTCGTAATTCGTGAAAAATAGCAACAATCCTTATTCAATTATTATATTATAAAAATTTCATAAAAAAATATTCAATTTAAAACCACCTAATCTAATTTAACCTTTCACTACTCACAAATTTGAAAATGTCATATTGATTCAAAATAAACCAAGGAGGAAGTACAAAATTTAAGCCAAAGAAAGTGACTACAGAAGAGGATGCACCTGGTTTAGCGATATTCAAAAGTTAATATACCTCCCTGCTACGTTTTGGGTCAAGTTTATTGGTGTAGGGTCGTTCAGGCAGACGGCCACTCTAGTAAAACTCAAGCACAGCGGCTTTGATGGTTAGGCAATTAGGGTAGGATGGAAGACCAAAGTTGTGCGAAGAAAATGCTTCTTGGAGGTGAAGGAAGTAGGAAAAAAGGGGACGACCTAAAAACAAATGGATGGATGCTGTTAGAGAAGACTTGAAGCAGTAAGGAATAGAGAACTGGAATAAGATTGCAGGAGATTAAATAAAATGGAGAAATATAACGAAAAAAGCAGAAACTAAACATGTTTACAGTAGAAAACTTGAAGAAGCAGAATGTTCAATTTGGAAAGTATTGAAAGGTTTGGAATTTCTTGGAGAACAAAAATAACTGAATGTTTTTAATGAAAATACACGATTTTTTATACCGAGTGACATATTTATGTGCCACCAAACATTAGGGAAATAAAAAAAGACCTAGCCACTCCTGGTTTACTTTCGGATTAGAAGCTTATAGTGGTCTAAACGTTGCTCTTCATCCCGGCGATTTTTGGGTAACAGTTTTGCGGACTTTTTACCTCGTTCAACTTAGACTTAGCACTTTGATAATTGATAATCAAAATCTTTTACGAATAATTAGATGTATAATGGTCAAATAACTTGAAAATACACCTAAAGTAAGATACTTATAAACGTAAAATGATGTTCCTGTACCCTCAACTTTCTGACAAGACAAAATTAACATCAATCATCTTGAAGACTTTCCGCTTGCCATCATAGGTAGCAGTAGAAAGTTTTTTCCCTCTACGCCGTGCTGTGAAAGATGTCAATGTTCATTTTGTGCATGATACTTTTTGTTCTGCCTGTACTTAACATTTGTTTTAAAAATATTTTTAATTACATTTCATATTATTAAAATTATTTTCGATGTAAAAAAATATTACTTTCGAGGTTTAAGATATTAAACTATAAATATTGTTTGTTCGCAATAAACTAATTTGTAGATATCTTGTAAAAAGGCATATTTTGATTTTTTAGGTAATTTACTTACTTTGCTGAAGTGGAAGGTATGTTTGTTAACGTTAAAAATGGAATATTTTTGTGTTTGAGAAGCAGCCCTTTCAATAAATGTTATAAAGATATTAGGTGCGTTCTTTTTGACTGATATTGCAGTTAATCTCAGCTCACATCAGTAATGCACATTCTGATTTACTCATTTCGAAGTGACTGAAAGTATCGGGTGAAATTTTTAAGTAGATGTCTAAGGAGTCTCTTAATTTAAAACATTTTGTACGCTCCTATAGACAACATGGAAGTTTTTTAATAAAAAATACAAGAATCAGTTTCATTCAAAATAGTAATATGAGTAGGCTCCACAAAACAAGGGACCCGACTATACAAGAAGTTACTAGAAGAACATTGCAAAGCATGTCGAAACATGTGGTTTAATCAAATAATGCTTTGAAAAAGAAATACCAAATTATGTAAACATAAAATAACACCTCAGGCTGTGAAATGTGTTAAACAAGTCTGGATTAAAAAGGGGAGGAAGATGGTTTGGTATAAGTTAAAAGTTGTTTAATCAAAGTAGATTGTAGGGAAAACTGGCAAAATTAAAGAGATAACCAATTCAGAATAATATAAGAGAAGAATAAAATGGTCCCTTATTGTCATCGATAAAGGAAGAACAGTAGCAAGAAAAAACCAACATATTATTGCAAATTATAGATATTAAGTGCGTTCTTTTTGACTGAGATTGCAGTTAATCTCAGCTCATATCAGTAAAGAACCTCTTCCTTCACAGATGCTGCATGTGCTATCAATGAGATTGGAGCTGTATGTGCTTCAATTAGACTCAAGTAGGAAATAAAGTGGATGGATTGAAGAAATACTTGATTTGCCATTTGTTTGGGTTTGGTTCCAAGTGAACGTATAAGATCTTTTAAAATAATTATAACATTTCTATTGTAGCCTGATGATGGTAATTTTGTACCGTAACTAGTTGCTGAATAATTTTGTCCTTTTTGGTGAACAATATTAAATAATTGTGGTTTAGACTTGGAGTTTTCTTGATTCTTTTGGTTTGGATTTCGTGTAACCACATTTGTGAATTGGATGAACTTTTGAAATTAGCATTATATCTATTTAATAGAGATTTGCTATTTTTCCTGGTTATATTTCTTTTTTTCAAGTTTCTTTAAATATTTTTTGACACCTACCCATTCTAAATTTTGGAACTAACCCACTTAGGTGCAAGAAAACCTTAGAACATACCCTGGGTTTGATTATCTAATGATGAGACTGATCCCAGCACTTAACATGATTACATAATAGAGGAGTTCAGTCTAAGGTCAGTATGGCCAACAAAAAGTGTTTTTCTCTGACAAGAATGACAGTTAAGGTCATATGATTTTGCATGTTTTTTATCATTGCGAACATTTATATTGCTTTATTAAAATAATGAATACACCCCCGAAGAGAAAATCTTGAAATTTGAAATGACTTTTTAGCTGAATACCCAACATATCAGTGACCAATAATTCTAGGAACTTTTGGTATGTCACCATTTCATTTCTGTTATTCAGTCACTAGTTATGTCAAATGTCAGTTATATTTATTTTTGTTGATATTCATTCAATTGTGTAGGTCCATTTTCGATTAGATTTTGTAGCATTTCTTGTTAGTTACATCTCTATTCTTCCACTGACATTTGACATAACTAGTGACTGAATAACAGAAATGAAACGGTGACATACCAAAAGTTCCTAGGATTATTGGCCACTGATATGTTTAGTATTCAGCTAAAAAGTCATTTTAAATTTCAAGATTTACGTTTCGGGGGTGTATTCATTATTTTAATAAAGCGATGTGGATGTTCGCAATGATAAAAAACATGCAAAATCATATGATTTGAACAGTAGACCTTAACTGTCATTCTTGTCAGAAAAAAAAACACTTTTTGTTGGCCACACTGACCATAGACTGACCTTCTCTATTAAGAGATATATGACATTTGTAAGCAGCGAAAGATTAAACTTTGTTATTAAAAGAGTTTCGATAAAAAATTGGCATACAAAGTTAGAGCAGCAGTGCAAAAACTGGGAATAATCAATTATAAAACGTTTACCTTCATCCTGCATTTTACCACCTCCGGCTGACAGGGATACAATAAAAACAAAAAAAAAACTTCTACATTAATATTGGATTAGAAATGGCAGAAGCCAGGGAGCTATACGTCCCTTACCAAAGGTAAATAATATCTATAAACAGGATGTCCCACAACTCGCTTGTAAAAGGAGCGCGCCGTTGTTTGACGCCCTGTAAATTAATTCGTGTGGACTAGGGAACAAAGATTATTTTGGTTTCAGTTTCGTCTTTAGCTATTTTATAATGGTGGATTTAAATTAAAATGTATGACTAAATAACACTTTTTGTTTAAAATGAATTCCCAAATATTAAACTGGATTGTAATCAATTATTAATTGTGGATGTAAATTGGTAGTTCAAATGCAGTGCTACTTTTTTTATATTTTTTTGTCGTTTTTTTTTAAGCAATAACAATTTTTTTTCATATAATTTTATGTAGAAAAATATTCAAATTACTAAAATATGGTAGAATCTACAATAGCAAAACTAGAATTTCAATATTTGCATCAGTTTTAGAACTTTTTATTTCACTTTTGGAGAGATTTTTAATAAAATAGTTCTTATTTGTATTCAATTAAAAACAATTAAAAAAAACCACTTACAATAGAAGAGTTTAGTCTAAGGACAGTATGGCCAACAAAAAGTGGTTTTTTCTGACAAGAATGACAGTTAAGATCACCATTCAAGATTTTTCATGATTGCGAACATACATATTGCTTTATTAAAATAATGAATACACCCCGAAAGCGTATATAATGAAATTTAACATGATTTATTAGCTGAATACTCAACATATCAGTGGCCAATAATTCTAGGAACTTTTGACATGTCACCATTTCATTTCTATTATTCAGTCACTAGTGATGTCAAATGTCAGTTATATTCTCTTTTGTATGTCCAATTTCGATTAGATTTTGTAGCATTTCTTGTTAGTTGCATCTCTATACTTCCACTGACATTTGACATAACTAGTGACAGATAACAAACCTGAAACGGTGACATGCCAATAGTTCCTAGGATTATTGGCCACTGATAGGTTGAGTATTCAGCTAAAAATTCATTTTAAATTTACAGATATACGCTTTGGGGGTGAATTCATTATTTTAATAAAGCAATATAGTTAAC
This sequence comes from Galerucella nymphaeae, assembly GCA_963978555.1. Taxonomy (NCBI): domain Eukaryota; kingdom Metazoa; phylum Arthropoda; class Insecta; order Coleoptera; family Chrysomelidae; genus Galerucella; species Galerucella nymphaeae. The sequence goes on along the minus strand of OZ021705.1, from coordinate 3,558,116 downwards.
TGTCATTCTTGTCAGAAAAAACCACTTTTTGTAGGCCATACTGAACTTCTCTATTCAAAGAGAAAAACTGGTATTTAATTTAAAACAAATATGATTTAATTAGAGGGAAATGTGTGACAATTTGTGCATATTAGTTGTTGGCAAACGTTGTGAATAAATTGACCAAATAATGAGTGTATGTGATAAGTTTTAGATCGAGCACACACGAAAAAATAATTTTAGACCAAACCGAAACCAATAATCGACAACAATCCCGGCATCCCTCCAGTAATATGTATATATACAATCAACAAAGAAGCTAAAATGACATATATTTATATATCTAGATTTATTTAAATGGAAATAAAACTAAAAGACGAAATTGAGTGGCAAAATTGTAAATAAAAGTACCGTATAATAATAAATCACATTAGTCTTTTTTGTTTGTGTTTGCACTATTAGCACCCCGACCAGATACGGATCATTGATATTTTTTTTCAAAAAAAAAATGTCTGTGGTTCAATTGATCGCGGAAAGGTGTTGGGGCGCATGGCACACGCCTTTTACTTCTATTTAACGTTGCGGCGGGGCTCAGATCTTTTGGATCTTTTCTCCTACCACGACGGGGTTGTTGCGTCTAATTTCTTGGGCGCCCATTTCTCTATAGTTAAAGCTGCAGTCGTGTTTATCGCTGTATCGATGGATGGCACAGAACAGTCCTCCGCAACGACATTCAAAACCTATAAAAATTAATTATTTCAATACATTCTACAGTAAATTTACCAATTATGACAATTTAGAAACAATTTAATAAAAATGCAGTCAATACTAGTGGGTTGGTTATATTAATAGATATATTTCTTGTTTTTAAACTAGTAGGAGCAGTTTAGGCAACCTCAATTACTGTCAAAGACAGTCTTATCATGTGGATCATACGATTCATCAAAGACATACTCTCAGTTTTTGTTTTCTTTCATTGTGCTTAATCATAAGTTCAGAATAAAATGCGTAAAATGAATGACAGACTTAAGCAATTTTTATGGGAAAGAAAAGTATATGTATTTAGTTCTCAGCAATTCTCAATTCTTTCACTAGCTAAGTTTTCACTTAAATATGTCAGTTTTGTGACTTCGACAATTCAAAGCGACAATATGAATAATAAGAAGCAATTTTCCGTTTTTTTTTCACATCCTGAAGCAAGAAAGGTACTTAATCTGATAGATTATTTCGAGAATGAAAGGAAAAGTGGCAGTTTGTCAACCAGTGTAATCTAACGTTTTGGTAACCTCTGTGTTTTCTGATTTGATACATATGGTTAGTAACCTTTGAACCCGCACGATAAGAGCGCATTTGACTTTACTAAATGTTAATAGATATTGGGGGTGTTTTAAAAAGGTCGGGTTGAGATTTTTCAAGCAATGTCTCCACAGTAAATTATTTATGGATGGTTAAGTATATTTTTTGTATGTTCCTTGTGATGTATTCATTATTCTTTTTGTGATATATTTTGGAAAATCAACCCTCAGTCTTATTTATATTTTTTAATTGAAGTTACCTTTATCAATAACAATTATTTCCAAATTCTGGTCAGCCAAAAAAAAGTATGAAGAAATTAAATAAATAATAAAAAATAGTAATCCACTTGGATGGAATTCATTATTTTGTTGAAAATGAAACACAAAAAAGTACATAATAAAAATTGAACTAATTTATATTTATCTATAAATAATCAAAATACTGACAAATGTCGTTGTCAAATGAATCAAGATTTGTGGCAATGAAATGGACGGCAATCTGACGAATAACTTAGGGTGTCTTGTAACTCGGTAAGTAAAACCATTTTTATAGTTGACCCTTGGTTAACTCCAAAAGGTTGTTGTAACACGAGATATTACACGTTCATCAACTGGTTAAACCATCTGATCTGGCTAGTATCTCAATCGCTACAAAAGAACTAACCAGAAAAGGATTTCTGGCAAAACCACAACAATCTGCACTGACAGCAGAGAAGCCCTATTAGCCTTGAACAGACAAAAGTTACATCGGGGCTAGTACTAGAGTGCCACCAAGATTTAGCTAACGCCAAATGTGGAACCCGTGTTTAATTAATACCTTAAAAGATGGGATAGAATCAAAGGGAGGAGTCTTGCCAGGATTACCCTGGGCAACCTTGGGAAGCTAGCGTAGAAGAAATATTTGGCGATGAGCAGGAAAAACCTATGTTCAGCTAAGGAAACACCTCCATACTATTGGGGCTAGTGGACACACCTTCCTGAGAAGGACAGGATGGCAATGAACATCAAATCTCAGAGAGTTAATCTATGGTCAAACACGGAACAATACAATTTCAATTGTTCTATTTGTTTCAATTGGACAATTAAGGTTTGCACTTGATGTTTTAATAGTTATTTTTAATTTCCATTGATAAGTAAAAAAATAATAAAGATATATTTAGAGCTGATTTAGAGCTTGCAGATGATCAAGACTTTCAAGAGTTGCTCAAACTAGAAATGATTCCCTGAGCCTCTAGAAAGTTATCATTATATAGAGGAAATGAAAATTAATATGCTGAATTGAAATAACTTCACTTATTATAAAAAATTATCAAATTATTTACAACCCTCATTTCACTTAACAAATACTATCGAAAACACTAAAACACACAGCATGAAACTCAATTACTAAATGTAAATAAGGTTGATATATCATCTGAAATCCATTGGTTACATAACCCTTGTTTGACAAATAGTGTTACAACGCAAAAGGGCTTAACTACTGAATAGTGGTTAAACATAGTTCAACTATTGGTCCAGTGATTAGTGGGTTAACCTGCTGAGTTACAACATACTTTTTGCAGCAGAAATATCAACTTGAACTCAAGCTAATTTTAGCTTAAAAACAAGAAGGAAAAGTTTATCAAAGTCATACTGTAATTAAATGATATTACTGATGACCCGCAATGGCTTCCCTCTGTGAATCACTCTTCGCATATATTTATAGTCGTTTTCCCAACTTCCTAACGAAAGGTCTGATTGGAATAATTTAAAAAGGAATTTATAGAGATTCGGAAAATAATTACGTTTTATAGTATAAAAATATAGTTTAGCCATTTTGTGAGTTGAAGAGACAAAGTTATAGAATAACAGGGAGACAATTTTTAGAGAAGAGGGAGTATAGTGCTCTCACTGTTGCTCCTTTGTGAGATTCTAGAATACAGGGTGTCTCAAATAAGAGAGACTTATTTTAAACATAAATGCCCTGCTTATCAATTATTGCTCCAAAGAGATGGGGTCTTCACTAGTTTCACTAGTTTATTCAAGAGATTTTTTAGGCTTGGCTGGTGTTTTACTAATATTGGTCATATTCAAAGGGGAAAATATGTATTATTTTAAATGGAACACGCTATGATTTTTGATTTCATTCGAAAGAGCAATCAATATTCTTTCCAAAAATGTATAGTTTTTTATCTTTTGTTTCATTAACAACAAAGATATTAGAGGTTTCATGTAGTAGTACATTTTTAATTAGTAGTTTTATATGAACGTATTTTGATGCCTAAAATCAACTCATGCTAAGCCTAACAATTTAGCAGAACTAAAAAATATCATGAACATTATGTTGGAAAATTTATTTGAAAATTTAAAATTTTGCTTGCAGTTATGCATAAACGGAGAGGGTAGGCATATGCAGCATTTATTGTAACTTTTTTGTTCTTCGTTCTCTTTATATGTATTGAATAATGCTCAGAATAATGTTATTATGTTTTTTTTTACTAAATAAACTGTTTGTCAGATTTGTTGGCAATTATTTACGTAATTCAAAATGCATACTACATGAAACCGACTTAAATGATTTTGTTAATGTACTACTACATGAAACCTCTAATTCCTTTTTTGTTAATAAAACAAAATATAGAAAACTTTACATTTTTGGAAAGGATATTGATTGCTCTTTCGAATGACATCAAATTTATAGGGTGTTCCATTTAAAATAATACATATTTTCCCATTTTAATTTGACCAACATTAGTAAAACACCCTGTGTTGACGAGATAAAATACCAGCCAATCCTTACAAATCTCTTTGATATACTATTGAAACTAGTGAAGACTCCATCTCTTTGGAGCTGGACATTCATGATTAAAATTAGCCACCCTTATTTGGGATTATAATATCGAAAATTTAAAACTGATAAGCTCGATCAATACGATCATTTTGTATTTGTCGATTTAACAAATTGTAAGAAATAAAAATAACAAATAATCTTGTGTCTCCTCAGCTCTCATAATCTTGCGCACACAGGGCCACACGACTTTACCATCGAATACAATCGGGTATGATTATACCGGTTACCACCATAGATAGTAAAATCACCCCTAGCGATTTTGGTTACATCATTGGAGACAACAAGCAATAAATTTTTGTAACTGTAAAATAGTAAGTGTGGATTTATGCAGCAACATTTAACCATTGCGAAGTTGGCCAACTTTCAACTTCAACACCTGGTGCGCAACTAGTACGCAGATCCTAAACTTTACCTCAATTTTTTCATAAAAAAGCGGTTGATTCAGGGTTATGTAGTGTGTCAGCATCATTAGTAAAAGAAAAAAAGTCTCAGCTTCTTCGATTCTACTAAACATCTTCAAAATTGTTCCAATGCTTAAATAGACATGAAAATGTGGGGTTATTGTAAATAACCAGAATCTCGGGCTTACTATTTTCTCCTAATTTGCATATACGATGGCAATTTTACTAATTGTTAAATAATAAATGTTAATTGTTAAATGTTGCTGCATAAATCCACACTTAGAGTGTATTTAATATTTACCGGTTAAGCCAACCTTCTTGCGACAGGTGGCACATCGATTCTTCTTTTTCTTGAGGTCCTTATCGCCATCTTTATCTTCACTACCGGTACTGGTATCTGTCTCACCGATGGAAGCGGCCGCTGCCGCGGCTTCGGCAGCAATGGTTTCCGCAGCAGCCGCATTGCCAGCTGCAACAGCAGCGTTCGTGCAATCTTCAGAGGCCTGTACAAAACAGAAAAAATCCAAACATGAGAAACTTATTATATTAATTTTGTTATGGTAAGAAATATATTTATATTCAATAAGATTGTTTCCTCAGCTCTCATAATCATGCGCACACAGGGCCACACAACTTCACTACGATATACAATCGAGTATGAAAGTACCAGTTACCACCGACAGTAGTGAAGTCACCCCCTAGCGGTTTGTTTTACATCATTGGAAACAAGGAGCATCAAAGTTTAACATTATTAATAGGTTAATTTGAGATTATGTCAAATCATTTATCGAGATCAGATTTATTGATGGTTCCGTATCAATACTTATAAAAACGAGCAAAAAAACACGTTAAATGTTAATATTCATTTTTGCCTGTTAAAGGAGCAACAGAAATACATAATCTGTGGAAATTTCAACAGTCTAATTATCGCGGTACATAGATACAGCCTGGTGACAGTCAGACAGACAGCCGAGTCTTAGTAATAGAGTCTGTTTTTTATCCGCGGCTCTAGAAACTCAGGAATCAACGATATAAAGATCAGTTGGTAGTGTTTGATTTTATTCGACTTGATTTAAGATTGAATCCTGCACTGGGCAGCTATAATCGTCTAATTGTCCAACCACAGATCTATTAGAAAGCATCTGAGTAATCGTTTCCAGCCTGGCTACATGTGAATAAAGTTTTATGATAAAATAAACGTAAAAATGCAGATAAAGAAAGTATGTCTTAATAATACAGGATGTCATGAGGAACTGCACTTACTGCTACCCCTTATTTAGACTCCTGTGCGGAATATCAAAGGACATTCGAGTGTCTAGTCTCATTGTTTACTAATATAAAAGTTTTGGTAAAACGATACACTACAACCACCTAATTAAATGGTTTATTGAGGATAAAAAGAATCATTAAAAATAATTGTTTTTCCTATAACCCTGAATGACTTTGCCTGGGATAATCCTTAACTGGTTTGGGAATAAATACTAGTTATGCTGTTTTCCAAGCATTTGGAGTGTATCCAGTTGCCAGTGATGCTCTGAAGAAATTACAAAATATTGGATAGGTGTATTTGCCTTTGATGAAGATGTGCTGTGATTATAACATCTGGTCCAGGAATAGGATCCAAATACTATTACCAGACTTGGAAAGAATGCCATTCAATGGTACACAGACAGCTCAAAAGCAATAGGAGGAATTGGGATAGGAGTGTTCGGGCCAGGAACCAAACACTCCGAAAGCTTGGGAAAAAAAACCAAGTATCTTTCAAGCGGAAATCCACGCCATAAGAAAGTGAGCCCAGTTCAATATTGATAAAGGATACAGAAGACAAAGGATTATCGTAATGACAGATAGTCAAGCAGCCATTAAAGCACTGAGCTCTTGTGTAATCAGTTCCAAAATGGTGTGGAAATGCCTAGACAAACTCAATGAACTAGGCAATATAGTTATCTTACTATGGATTCCAGGAAACATTGGAATAGGAATAGAAGGAAATGAAATAGCAGATGAACTAGCAATGAGGGGGACTCAAATACCTTTCTGCAGCCTGAACTCTTTGGCGGAATCATTGGAAGAAATAGGTTAAGCCGAAAGAAAGAGATCTGACCATTGGAAAGATCTAGTAGGGCTTAAACAATCGAAGATTCTTTTGGGTGACTACAACCTTTTGAGATCAAATGAATGCATGAGTCAAAGTAAAACTGCGCTAATAGTTTTAACAGGGATCCCAACAGGACAATGTCGCCTGAATGGGCACCTGAAAACCTCAAAATAGTAGAGGAAGAAGAATGCAGATATTGTGGCATGGAAGAAGAAATCTCCACATACTTTCCAACTGCACAGCACTCCAAAATCCTAGAGCACAGTACCTGGGAGATTACTGGATAGAAGAGAAACATTTATTAAGTTGAAGCCTGCAGATATTCTAAAATTCCTCCGGGAAATAGGACTGAAGCAGCTACTAGTTTCAGAGAATTTCCTCAGAAAGTAAGTAGAAGTAAGGGGGCACAATAGATCTTTCAGGTCTCAGTAAATGTTACCCCAAAAATACATACATACCATCTGGTCCAGGAGCTTTGTATGACTCATTTTGCTTTGGGCTATTATGTTCCTACTTTCAAGTGCATTGTCGACAAACTTCATAATTTTTTTACAAGATCGAGGTTACAAAAACATTTTTTTTAACTGACTATATTACAAAAAAATCTTCATGTCACTTTAGCGTTTTGTTCAGAATAACAACGATCCCAATATATTACGTAAGGATAGAAATTTAAGGAAAAGAAAATCAATTTCATAAAGAAAATCGGAATGCATAAATAATAATCAATTAGGAAACTGACCTTTGTTAAACAACTTTCTTTATCTGATACCAAAAAATTACCGTGGTTTGTAGTTGACGGTGAAAAATACAATGGATCACCGTCTGTAATCGGGGAAGTTACGGGAGCCGAGACATCAGAAGTATCACAAGCTAGCAATTGATTTATATCTATATCGCCGTCTGGTATACTTTTGTTGGATGGGGATGGAGATGGGGATGAATGATTAGATGATGACATTTAACTATGAATTTTGACTGATGAAATGAGTACGTCATCTTGCTATAAAACCTAGGCAACTGTACTGTATACAAGGTGACTTGGAGGGAGGAAGAATTGTGTTCATCGGTGTACACTTTTTTTACACTCATCCATTTACACCAGAACAAGTTAGGAATGGCTAGTTATCAACCCTTAAGTGGGCTAATCAGTAACTCAAGTAAAACTTGGCGTTCCCTAAATTTCCATCAATTTTAGCGATTTCAAAGCATTAAAGAGTGGGATAATAGCCACGAGTTACAGTTGATAATTGATAATAATTAGTCAAAGTCTCTGGCCGAAAGAGATGGTGCAGATCTGAAATAACGGCGTTATTTATAAATAGTATAGCATCTCTATACAGGAGACTATTGATCGCTAAAGGATGATGATTCAATAAGAAGGAATGGGATCCAAATACTTTTACCAGACTTGGAAAGAATGCCAATCAATGGTACACAGACGGCTCAAAAGCAATAAGAGGAACTGGGATAGGAGCGTTCAGACCAGGAACCAAACACTCCGATAGCTTGGGAAAACCCCCAAGTATCTTTCAAGCTGAAATACACGCCATAAAAAAGTGCGCCCAGAAGGAGACAACGGATAATTATAATGTCGAATAGTCAAGCAGCCATTAAAACACTGAACTCTTGTGTAATCAATTCCAAAATGGTGTGGGAATGCCTAGAAAAACTCAATGAACTATGGATTCCAGGACACAATGGAATAGAAGGAAATGAAATAGCAGATGAACTAGCAAAGAAGGGGACTGAAACACCTTTCTGGGGGACTGAAAAAACTTTCTGGGGGCCTGAATCCTTTTGCAGAATCAGCCCAAATGTAACATTGGGAGAAATAGGTTAAAAGAAAGAGAAGATCTGATCATTGGAAAGATCTAGTAGGGATTATAGAATCAACAACTTGTTGAGATCAAATTAATGCATAAGTCAAAGAAAAACTGGGATCCCAATGGGATATAGTCGCCTGAATTGGCAGAAAATTGGAGAAATAGGACTAAAGGAGCTACTAGCTGCACAATAGATCTTTTAGGTCTCAGTGAATGTCACCCCAAGAAATACACACATGTCCCATTATAAAATAAAAGTAAAAAAGAACCAGTTTTATGTAGAGAATGAAAAGGTTTAGGTGAAAAAAAATCAATTTTTATTAAAAATAATACTTACGTCGGTGGGAAGATCTGTTACTGGTGGGGATGGAATATGATTAATGGTAGGATGTGCAGTCGTCGTATCTCTTAGAACGCTTAGACTTGAAGGGGCGCTAGGTAATTGTTGCTTCTTTTTCAAATTTTCCTTTAAACAAAAATACAATTAATGCAGATAAATTAAGAACATTTTTTTTTATTAGTTCAACACTTTTTTCTTTGCAACTTACCACCAATTGCCCACGTTAGAGCAATCAACAGTATAGGAGAGAAAAATGATGTTCTTTTTTTCCTCTTAAAAAGAAAAGTGTCAAAAATTGTTACCAAATTAACCGTTGCTTTTCCCACGAAGAATGCTTGCGATGGCAAACGAAACGCGAGTTTTTAATAAACAATTTATCACTGCAGGGTAATGCAATGTACCTAAGTACTAATTTTAATGGTCCTTTTTGCGTTGGGTCAAGTATAGCTCCAAGGTTCCAACTAGATTTCCTAAGTCGGACTTCGAAGATACCTCAAACAACTTTTTCAAGTTAGTCATAAATAAATACCTATAAAGTAATATAGAACGGAATTGAAAAACGTACCTTGAAACATAGTGAACACAGTCCGTCCGTGGCAGGACTTCCATAAAATCCGCATCCGGATCGGCATAATGCCTGCATGGGGTTAGATTCACGCTCCATGGCGTCAGTGAAATTTTCAAAAACACTCCAACGAGATTTTCTTGTTTTATAAGTTGCTAACGGTACTACAATCCTAATAAGTTTTATTCCTCGGATCCCTGGGAGGTTGGAAAGGCTACGCTCTGTCAGGAGAACACCATTTAATCAAGGAGAATTCTGGAACAAATTAATTTTATTAAGAGTGTTAATTTTGTTTGTTTAAATTAGAATATATCAGCTAGGATTAAAATGCAGTATTAATAACATAAATTAATGTTCAGTAATGGTTGTTTTCTTTTCATTTCAATATATTTATCTATTCAATGATAAGGAGAAAAAAGGGGAAGAGAGAATTTCATTAATTTTCCTTTTCCCTTCAGGAAAATTTGATAAAATTCAGGATGTCCCACTATAAAGTTACACATTTTTACAGCAGGTCGACGTGCAGTTTTCGCTAAATTTCTTGTATTTCCTTGAATTTTTATTGACATAGTTGCCAAATGTATCTTTTCCCGAAAGCGCCGAAAAAAAATGACTATTTTTAAAACGAAATTATCGGTTTATTTTAAATACAACACCCTTTATTTTTTCTGAAAGTGGCGGGAAAGAAACTTAACGCATGAGTTAGGAACATTATTTTTTCTACGACAAAAAGTATACCAACCCAATTTTCAAGAATTATTTCATTTCAATATACATAATACAAAACTTCAACTAAAAACTACTAATTATTATGAATATTAATATTAAAAACACAATTTGTTGCATTCTGTAAATTACGTAATATTGCCATTCCAGTGGAGTTATTTGGTGTTAGGGTTATATAAAAATATCTTCATTATTTTATATTTTCAAAAAAATAAAAATGCAACAAAAAGCTGGAAAAGATGTAGATTTTATTTCGTGAATATTTATTTACCTGTAGTAACAATAGCTATAATTTCCGAAGTAAAAAACTATTTTTTTCTACATTCATCCAAAACTAACACTTTTGTGAATCACATTTAATGGGAAAAGTGGTCCTTTTTTGCGCTAGTGCAACAAAATTTTTGTTGTTTTGTTGTAAACTTTAAATGGTCAATGCAAAAACCAGCTATGATTGAGAACTGACAAGGTGAAGGCCATAATGATACAAAAAAAAGAAGAACGGTTTGAATTTGAGTTCCCAACATATTAAAATCTAATTTTCCAGTTTTTGCATGAATGTAGAAAAAATATTGTATGCAACTCTTGCAAAACATGTTTTTTGCACTCGACGTGTTGTCCAACTCAGCCTAAAGGCCTCGTTGGACAATTTCACGTCGCGTGCACAAAACACTCATCTTTTGCACTTGTTGCATAAATACCTATTTTAGGGAAATCGATGAAATATTTTAATTTTTGTTGTATTCTGTTTTGCCTTTATTAATTGATATTTTTTTTTATTTTGCAACCTGTATTTTTCTTTCTTATTTAGGTACTTTTAAGGCCTAGCCCCCCCTAGTTCCCAGTTTTTCTGAATTTACCTAGTTTCTAACCACTTCGCTAAAAAATAAGTTGTATTCGTATTTTTATTATCTACATCCATCATTTGATACAATTAAGATTACTTAATAACCTTTCCTGCTATTAGTAAGTTGGAACCATATGGGAAACTTTTTTATTATTAATTTTTGGAAAAAAACGTATTCTTCATAAAAAGTTCTGCATGTTCTGAAATCTAAAATACAATCAACAGATATCACTTTTTTTCAGTCGTGTACGAGGTATGTCAAAAAATATGAATTTTACTCAAGAGTAAAGTACCTTTAAATTTGACAATATCGAAAAATGTTATTGAAAAAAAGTTATCAGTACCAAAAACTATGTTCAAATATGCAATTACATTCATTTATTTTGGAAAAATAAGTTTTGTGCTTGTTTACTATAATTGTTTCTATTTCTTCTTCACTATTTAACAGAGCCGCCATTTCTTGTGTTTTATAAAAACCAACTAGCGATTTGACGTTTGCCGTCAGTACCCAAATTGCTAATATTATCATTGCTAATACAGAGAAGTGAGTAAAAATTACAGAAATTATTTTTTCATGGCAAATGGATAATATTAGATATCTGACAATAGCTTTCAATTATAATCAACTTTTCAAAATAACAATTGTCAATATTCTGGAAAATAAAGGTACTTAACTCTTGAGTAAAATTCATATTTTTTGATATACCTCGTACACGGCTGAAAAAAATTGATATCTGTTGATTGTATTTTAGATTTTAGAACATGCAGAACTTTTTATAAAGAATACATTTTTTTCCTAAAATTAATAATAAAAAAGTTTCCCATATGGTTCCAACTTACTGAGACATATTGTATGAAGTTTATACCAAGTTACGTATTTTACACGATGGATCCGTTTTTTAGAAGGTTTTTTATCAAAACCTCATTATTTTGATGCTCTGTTAAGATTCTTACAAGAAGGATATAAAAAGATACATCAAAAATAATATTTAATATGGGAAAAACTATTATTAACTGAACCAATTTATACAAGGTAATTCTGATTTTAAATTTGTTTATTTGACAGCAAATATAAATAAACATAAAAAAATTGATTGTACATTACCTTAGAACAACTTTTCAACCATAATTAATTCCTATCTCATTTTTATTAATTGGCACATGAATTTTTAATAAAACTGACAGATACATTGACTTTTGAAATGTACGTAATGCCTGCTTTTCACGACAGATATTAGGTTTGTTTGTAGAACAGTCAAAAAAAGTTAAAATGTATGCGCAGAAAACAAATCCGTAGTAGTAAGTACCTATGTATGCAGCTTGAGGTAGTTTTGTCGTCGACCGTGTATTCTGCAGGCAACCCAACGCACATCTTAGGTATATATTGACATTTTGTAGGCAACCAAACATACAATCGCGTCTTCAAAAAATGAATCCTAGTATAAAATACTTCTAGTTTTTTTTTCTAGAGCTCGTAGCAAATATTATGGTAATTAATAACACCCTTTCAAAATGATTGTGTCAAAACTTTTGATCGTATTACCTTATTTGAAAATCAGTAAAAATAAATAAATAAATAAATAACAAATCCTACGTATACAACCTACGGAAATATACTTAGTAATGAAACAAAGTAAATTGCTTTGGCAACACTGTTGAGAAACCATAAGAATAAGAGCGCTGTTATCTTACATCCAGTTATAACCGGATTCTGTTCAAATCGTGGACGTATTCGCAGGTGTATTGTTTACAAACAAGTGAATATTATACGAAAATGGGGACGAAACGAAGGACGATCGGCCTGCGGACGCTATAGGTACCTACTCGACTCGCAAATGAGTGTAAGCTCGTATAATAAACTGATCATGGGATTATACTACGTAGGTATTTACCGTTAGTTAAGAAATGGATTAGGCTCAGCGTGGTTATTTAAGAGATATGGAAAAACGGATCTCTTTTAATATTTGAAGCCGTCTTTAATTAGTCGTCCTATGTCAAACATCAGATGTAAAAAAGAGGCCCTTCTTATGGTCTTTATAGACCCAAATTAGATTAAGTGGGCATTTTTCTTATAGCGTTTAGAGACCTAAATTAGATGGAACACTCTGAAAGCTTGAGAAAAGCCCCAAGTATCTTTCAAGCGGAAATCCACGTCATAAGAAAGTGCGCCCAGTTCAATATTGATAAAGGATACAGAAGACAAAGGACATAATGGCAGATAGTCAAAAAGCCATTAAAGCACTGAGCTCTTGTGTAATCAGTTCCAAAATGGTGAGGGAATGCTTGGACAAACTCAATGAACTTGGGGGGAACAATATATGGATACCAGGACACACTGGAATAGAAGGAAATGAAATAGCAGAAGAACTAGCAAAGAGGGGGACCGAAATATTGGAAGAAATAGGTAAAGCCCAAAGAAAGAGAAGATCTGGCCATTGGAAATATCCAGTGGCGGCGCTAGCCTCCGCGGGGTCCTATGCGAGGTGATATTAGGGGGGGGCTTCCCCGGAAAATTTTGAAAATTTAGGTGAAAACGCTCAAAATAAAAAAAGAATGTAGATTTTGTGGCATGGAAGAAGACAACACATCCTCAATACCCAGTGATTCTTTATTGATGAAAACCAAAAACTCAATTGTCATTCTTGTCAGAAAAAAAAACACTTTTTGTTGGCCACACTGACCTTAGACTACTCCTCTATTAAATCCTTCAGCAACAGATTTTTCAATTTCAAATTTTTATTTATTTAATAGAAGCATTTTTATTTGTCTTAAGAACTACTACTACTATTTTACTATTCAACTCCAATAAATAAACTAGAGAAATTTTCAAAATAAACATTTCTCTTTTTTAGAAAATTTTGGGATTATTATTATTTAAAAAAATCGCAGTTATTTTCAATTGCGTGAGAAATAAAAACAATACTCGACAGCGTCAAAATATTTTCGCAGATATTTACATACCACGAAATACAACGAAGCATTCCTTAAAAATATCAAAATAAAAACAAGTTTATATCACGCCACGAAAACAATTTCGGTATTTTTATCGGCAGATTATAAACTAGTCATCAACCTGAAGTCGTCACGTAATTTTTTATATATAAATGTTTATGAATCATTATTATCTACTAATAGTTATCATAATATTTATTAAATACATATACAAAGTGTTTCTATATTTAGCCGACAACGTTCTACCCCATAGAAATCTCATCAATTGATTGATTTTGATATTTAGGAACATTACCCTTCAAAGACTTAGTTACCGAGATACAGGGTTGTTGAATTTTGTCAAAAATAGATGATTTTTAAACCGAAAAAAAAGTATGAAAATAGCACTGTACATCTAAGGCGTCAATTTTCCCACGAGCGAAAATTTAGCGTGTGGGGAAAGTGATTTGCGGACAAATTGTACAAAATATTTTTTCTACAACCACATTTAATAAATAAATTAATTTATTCAGTTATTTTATTTAAAGTTTGAACAGAAAATCTTGTTTCATAATTCCTAAAATAATGCTTAATAAATTAATGTTTTATAATTAATAAATTGAAATATAGTTTGCATACTATGAATTAGGTATATGTACATTGACTATTCAAAGTTTAGTTGAATTTGTAAATGCTGAGCCTTCTTCTAGGTGCATAAAGTAGGGACAGGCAGTCCCATGCTGGTCATATATTTTTGCATGGTACCTATAGAGGAAATAAGTGACACTTTCATAAAAGTGCAATGAAAACAAAAAAGAGAATAACATAACCTCTTCCATAATATCTCTGACTATATAAGAATATAACCTCAGAAATGATGACAGTTGAGTTGAATAGAAAAACACAGTTTTAAGCTTGTCACTGACACAAAATTAAACAAATTAAGTACGAATTTACGGTAATTACGTTGACTTGCAAAACAAATTGTTTTACTCGTTGTGACAATTACAATTTTTTCCGCCAGAGATCTCATTGAATTCTACTCCGCTCAATTATGTTGAAAAAAAGTTGACAGGTTTTAGGTAGCTTTGTTTGACATTTTGGTGCGGAAAAGTGCCATAGCGTGTACTTTTCGCATTACTTTTCCAACGATTATCAAAAGAATTAAGAAAAAAATCAGCTTTGCTTATAAAATTTTGTTTAGAAAAGCGTTTTTTGCATCGTGATTGTAGAAAAAAGTTGTTTTTTGTATAAAAGTACGTTCACGAAAAATTCATTTTATTAATAAATAATATCATGATTTTTTTACGACTGAAATAATAAAATTTTCGTTTTGAATGGTTTTGTTTCCTCAGCTCTCATAATCATGCGCACACAGGGCCACACAACATCAATACAGAAATATACAATCGAGTATGATCGTACCGGTTACCACCGACTGTAGTGAAGTCACTCCCTAGCGATTTAGTTCACATCATTGGAAACGATGTTTTCTCCTATCCCTATAGAAAGTATACAGTTTCCTTTCTCCCATTTTAACTAAATTGTAAATGATGGACTTGTATATGTACCGGGTGGTCCAATAAGCCGATCTCTCGGCTATATATCAGAAACTGTTCATGTTATAACTTCGGGAGAAAAAATTCCTTGGTAAAAGTGGCCAAGAGAAATTGCTGGAAATTACTTTCAAGTTTCTATGTTAACCGCTAGGGGGCGTAACCAGTAAAGAAAAATTTAAAAACCAGTTTTCTGTTGAATGTGCCCAATTAAACAAAGTGTTAAATATGAAAAATAGAAAGAGGACTGAATTCCGCACAAATCTGTTTAAATGCTTTTTTCTCAATTTTTACAAATAAAGGGTGGGGGAAAGTGGGAAAGTGTTTTTAGATAAATACATATAACTTTGGTTTGAATCAACCGATTTTAACGAAATTAGTGTCATTAGAAAGAGGATGGATGCATTAATTACATCTGCTATAAAACAATTGCAATTCGTTTCAATTGTCATAGGTATAGGGAACTTTCGAATGGAAGAAATTACAATTTGTTTTTCTTGAAAATGTTTAATGGAAACACCTTACTATTGTGAATTATAATAAAACTGTATTAAATTATCTACAAAATAGCGCAAACCGCATGTTGATAGCTTGTGTCGAAATCGAGATATAAATAAAAACGCATAAACAAATACCTGAGTATAGTATTGACTCACCCTGTATTGTAACTTAAAATTAGATATGTGAAAGGAAGACCATACAGATATATTTATCATTAAAATTCAATGTCCAATTTAATGTTCAAATTGTTTTCCATCGTTGTCTACACAAAGCTGCAATCTATCGCGCTTAGACATAACAGCTGCTTCAATCTCAGCTGTTGATATGGTATTTATTGCGTTTCTAATGCGCTGTTTCATGTCGTCTCGCGTGGTTGGTCGAGTTTGGTACACTAAATCCTTCAATCTTCCCCACAGATAAAAGTCCAGACATGTTAAGTCTGGAGATCTAGTTGGCCATAAAAATATACTTCCCCTTCCAATCCATTTATTTGGATAATTTACATTTAAATAGTCTGTAGCTTGTCTGGAGAAATGCGCGGGACACCCGTCATGTTGGAATATCATACATCTTCTTGTTTGTAAGTAAATATCTTCTAATAAAACGGGCAACTGATTTTCCAGAAAATCCTAATAATATGGAAAACCAACCTGTGATGTTTCAAAATTCTTAAAACAGTAGTTTTGGGTATGTTTAATTCTATAGAGATTTGCCGACTACTTATATGTGGATTCTGTTGAATTAAAGCGAGAACATTGATTGAGTTTCCTTCGGTCATACCTCTACTACGTCGTTTAAAACAAGGACGACGAAAACTACCAGTTTCTCTCAATCTTCTTGCCTTTCTATCAAATACTTCTTTGCCATAAT
This sequence comes from Galerucella nymphaeae, assembly GCA_963978555.1. Lineage (NCBI taxonomy): Eukaryota > Metazoa > Arthropoda > Insecta > Coleoptera > Chrysomelidae > Galerucella > Galerucella nymphaeae. The sequence continues at coordinate 3,541,354 of OZ021705.1, read as the reverse complement.
GTCTCCTGTCAGGATATCTTACAGAATATACAGGGTGTCTCAAAATTGACGCCCCTCTTTTCAGAATATGATTCGTGGGGCTGAAACGTATTAAAACGTAAGAATAAAAAAATTGCATTATGTCCATGGTTACAGAGTTATTGACAAAAAACAAAGATCTAACATTGAATTTTTAAACTTTATTAAAAACGAATATTTGTTACAAAACAAGAAATTAATTTATAAAAGGTGTTTCTACAAATCGCCTCCTACTTCAATGCAAATATTTGCACGATTTATCATTGAATCACGAACCCTTTGTAGCATGTTTTCGTCTATAAATGTCACAGCAGCGTGAATACGAGCTGCTACATCTTCCGCACTCTGGAGATCTAGGAGGCCATAGTACGGGTCCACCTCTTCCAATCGACAGTCGAGGAATGTTTGATTTAGTAATGTTCTCACTTGTCTACCATAATGTGCAGGAGCACCATCATGTTGGAACCAACAATTCAATCTAGTTGCTAATAATGGAACTTGATCGAGAAATGGCAGTGGTGAATTGTCGTTTAAAAAATGAAAATACGATGCTGAGTTAAGTCGTTTAGGTAACATAGGTATTTGGGCCGATTACATTATTATCTAATAATCCAGCCCAAATGTTTACTGACCATCGTCAACAACAAATTACCGTATGAAATAATTATACTTATACGTATTATGACAAAAGTTGACAGAACTAATAATTAACATTTAACATTACCATAGCAACCTATGCTACTCATTTGTTTTTAGCTGACTCCGATTTTAATAAAGTATAAACATTGAATGTTAGATCTCAGTTTTTTGTCAATAACTCTGTAACCATGGACATAACGCAATTTTTTTATTCTTACGTTTTCATTCGTTTCAGCCCCCCGATTCAAATTCTGAAAGGACGGGAGTCAATTTTGAGACACCCTGTATACGTGAGGCAATAGTGGCATTTGAAATAAACTCCAATCATATCATACAATTCTGCATTCGATATACTCATCGTGAATCGAGTACCAATATTAGCAATATCAATTTCTATTGAGAAAAGTGCAACCTTAAATTTGAATTTTAATATAATACTACTCAAATAGAATGCAAAGTTTTGACTGCTGTCAACAAATAAACAATATGAAGTCCCGTCAAATACTCGTATATTGTCGTGGCCTACTTATTTTGGAAAAAAACTATTTTGAATAGTATGAAATAACGATGGTCAAAATAGATATCGACACTAAGATTCTTTAGCTATGAAAAAATTTGAAAGTACTGACTTATTATTTAATTTAAGTTACAATACAGGGTGAGTCGATACTATACTTAGGTATTTATGTTTATGCGTTTTTATTTATATCTCGATTTCGACACAAGCTATCAACATGCGGTTTGCGCCATTTTGTAGATAATTTAATACAGTTTTATTATAATTCACAATAGTAAGGTGTTTCCATTAAACATTTTCAAGAAAAACAAATTGTAATTTCTTCCATTCGAAAGTTCCCTATACCTATGACAATTGAAACGAATTGCAATTGTTTTATAGCAGATGTAATTAATGCATCCATCCTCTTTCTAATGACACTAATTTCGTTAAAATCGGTTGATTCAAACCAAAGTTATATGTATTTATCTAAAAACACTTTCCCACTTTCCCCCACTCTTTATTTGTAAAAATTGGGAAAAAAGCATTTGAACAGATTTGTGCGGAATTCAGTCCTCTTTCTATTTTTCATATTTAACACTTGGTTTAATTGGGCACATTCAACAGAAAACTGGTTTTTAAATTTTTCTTTACTGGTTACGCCCCCTAGCGGTTAACATAGAAACTTGAAAGTAATTTCCAGCAATTTCTCTTGGCCACTTTTACCAAGGAATTTTTTCTCCCGAAGTTATAACATGAACAGTTTCTGATATATAGCCGAGAGATCGGCTTATTGGACCACCCGGTACATATCTATTATATTCAAATTGTTCCTGTAATTTTAAAAATATTTTGATAATCCTGTATCTTGGTAAAAATTAGTTTTGAATTACAATGTATTGGGGGTTTGATCCGTTTTTTGACTTGACTTGACAGTATGCACTTTTAGGAAGCAACGTTGTTAAGGTGTTGTTGTTTAAACAACAATGTTTTCAACAATATACAAGAAGAATCGCACTGAACGTCCAATTAAGTTCAGGAATGCACTGCTTCAATTTGTCTTATCTTATCAATCTTTCAAGCATATTTAAGCATAAAAAGAAGGTAATAAAAGTATATTAAATTGCGAATTTTTAACAACAAATGTAACAAAAACTGTTGCCTAGTTAATAAAATTCCCACGAAATGTGTTACAGAATTTCGTCAGTCGATAATGTAGTCTGTTATTGTCGTTATAATAGTGGCGAAATTGAGGTTAAGTGGATATCAAAATGTTATCACACGAATTAATCGCGTTCTGGGCTGTTGTACGAAGCATAGACGATATTTTTTGAAAAATAAATAAATGAAATAACGGTTTTATAGAAAGTTAATATGAAATAAAATTTATTTATATTTCTGGGAGAGTATTTTGATTTTACATTTCCACATTATAATATATATTTAAAAGGTATTAGAGTCGAGGTCTAAAAAGCTAGCAATGAAAAAAAAGTCAAAGATTAGTTAAAAAAAATTTGTTGTTCAAATCGATGACAATCTGGCTTTATATCAAGCTGGCGAGGACAAGACGGAAACATGTGACTACCATAAAAAAATACGACAAAATTTGTTGCTGTAAGATGCTACAGACGGAGGATATCCGAGGTGCTCTAGGTCTAAACAACCAAGAAACTGTAATACGTGCAGTTTTCGATATAGAAGAAGCTTTTGACAATACTCCACATGAGGCTGTCAAATGAGCATTAAATAGAAGAGGTGTAGATAGTAAAACATACAAATGGATGTCGTGACTGCTCATCACAAGAGTAGCAGAGATGAGGATGAGCTCACATTGTCTCCATCTGTAAAACCAGAGGATGTGTGATGTGTGCAAGGAGGAGTAGCATCCCCATTAATGTGGAGTCTGACTGAACTCCTGTGTGGATTGACGGATCTAGGAATATCCTAGGATATGCCGACGATATTATTATAACAGCCAGGGGGAAATTCAACAACACCCTTTGTGATATTGTACAAAAGAGTCTGAATTATACAAATAGCTGGTGTCTGGCGTAGACAAGTGGGATTTAGCATCAACCCCACCACAAACAACTAAGAAAAGAAAACTCAACCTCAAAACCATAAAAGACTAGCCTGTATATTTATAACAGGAGCAATGAGAACATGCCCAAAGGCAACCATGGAAGTGATTCTCAACCTCACCACTCTACATATGGTGTTGCAGCAAGAACAAGGTACATACTAAGTAGAGAAGGAATCATTAAAAAAAACCTCTTCCTCACTTCTTAGAAATCAGACAACCTGGAACATGCCACAAGATGGTATGATGAAAAAGTATAGCCTTTCGAAGAAATTCCATTACCAAACTTGGAAAGAATGCAATTCAATGATAAACAGAAAGCTTAAAAGCAATAGGAGGAACTGGGATAGGAGTGTTCGGGCCAGGAACCAAACACTCCGAAAGCTTGGGAAAACCCCAAGTATCTTTCAAGCGGAAATCCACGCCATAAGAAAGTGCGACCAGTTCAATATTGATAAAGGATACAGAGGACGAAGGATTATCATAATGACGGATAGTCAAGCAGCCATTAAAGCACTGAATGCCAAGACAAACTCAATGAACAAGGCGAGAACAATATTGTCAGCTTACTATGGATTCCAGGACACACTCTTTGCCAAGAAGGATCTAGTTGTAAGACTATTAGGTCATGCCCCAAGACCAGAGCTAGGCAAGTCTGAGATTGCATTTTCTCCAAGAAGGATCTAGTGGAAAGACTATTAAGTCATGCCTCCAGATCAGAGCTAGGTAAGTCTTAGATTGCCTCATCACCAAGAAGGATCTAGTGAAAAGACCATTAGGTCATGCCACAAGACTAGAGCTAGGCAAGTCTGAGATTGCCTCTTCTCCAAGAAGGATCTAGTGGAAAGACTATTAAGTCATGCCTCCAGATCAGAGCTAGGTAAGTCTTAGATTGCCTCATCACCAAGAAGGATCTAGTGAAAAGACCATTAGGTCATGCCACAAGACTAGAGCTAGGCAAGTCTGAGATTGCATTTTCTCCAAGAAGGATCTAGTAGAAAGACCATTAGGTCATGCCCCAAGACCAGATCTAGGCAAGTCTGAGATTGCCTCTTCTCCAAGAAGGATCTAGTGGAAAGACTATTAAGTCATGCCTCCAGATCAGAGCTAGGTAAGTCTTAGATTGCCTCATCACCAAGAAGGATCTAGTGGAAAGACTATTAAGTCATGCCTCCAGATCAGAGCTAGGTAAGTCTGAGATTGCCTCATCACCAAGAAGGATCTAGTGGAAAGACCATTAGGTCATGGCACCAGACCAGATCTAGGCAAGTCTGAGATTGCCTCTTCTCTAAGAAGGATCTAGTGGAAAGAGAAAGACTATTAAGTCATGCCTCCAGATCAGAGCTAGGTAAGTCTGAGATTGCCTCTTCGCCAAGAAGGATCTAGTGGAAAGAATATTAGGCTCTCTATATAATCGTGATAACCAAGTATAAAGCCACGTTAATTAATAATGACTGAATTAGGCATTTTAATTAATGAAAGAATAGTTTTCTGAAAAGTGGATCTGCTAGATTATGGAAACCGTTAATGCATTTAGTTTATTATTTGCGCACAGCTAATTTTCGATTCAATCGAAAAATGGTTTAAATCAAATAAACGACGCCACGTTATCATTGCTTTAAATAGCAATTGTAGTAAAAATTTTATTTGTTTATTCATTTCTTTGTACTTTGTAGTCCGACTCTGGAATGACGTCATTAAGTAGAAATCACAAGATAGTTAAATTATTGTAATTTGCATGTTTCATTGCCGACCTTGAGCAGAAAGCGCAGTTTCGAAATAAAAAGCAGGTATGCGTAATTTTTTTTGAATTTATGAAGGATGCCAGGAAAACATGAATTATATTATGAACAAAAAAGGTAATTTGCGAATTATGCGTGAACCTCGGCTTCGACGTCAATTATATGCGGATATTTCGCTTTTATTTTACATCACATATTTTAGATAAAATTCTAGAGAAACAATTAATCTTATAGTAATTTTCGAAATATTGCCACCTTTTAATTTAAATTTATATTTTCAAAATATTGTCTCTTTTCGATTTATTTCTTCAAAATAGTCACTCTCTAATTTTAATTTATATTTTCAGTAGTAAGACCCCTAGGTTCTTGATAATACCGAGATAATCAAGTATAATAGCACCCGATCTGGGGCCTTGGGATATTATCAAGCAACACGCTTTGAGCATACTCTATGACAAAATTTTGAGTATTTATCAAGGTCCAAGGAGTATTCGATAGGATAATTTTTTACTTTGTAGATATCTTTATTAGTTTTAAACAAATATTATTCATTTTTATTTAAATCTACAGTTGTGAAAAGTACAATTTTATTATGTCCATAAAATTAGCCTCAACAACCCAGCCCAGTCAGATCTAAAATACCTAAAAATTTAGTGCTTTTTATGTGCTAATTAGTTGCCCTAATCGAAAATTTATTGCTCATATAGCAACTGAGAAAATGATGGCAATGCCAACTTTTTTCAAAAGTTAGCCTTGTCATATAATATTACACGGTGAAATCATACAAAAACACTCCAAGAATTAGTTGCTCCATGAACAATGATCAGAACAATTAAATAATAGCAGACAAGTGAGTTTTGATCGATAAATTTTTTCGGCTAGACTCAAAAACGTCTGAGATGGCCGTAAAAAATTAGTTGCCAATTAGTTGCTCTATGTACAATGATCAGAGCAACTAAATAATAGAAGAAAAGTGAACTTTGATCGATCAATTTTTCCAGAGAGACTCAAAAAAGTCAGAGATGGCCGTGACAAATTAATTGCTAATTAGTTGCTCCATAAACAATGATCAGAGCAATTAAATATTAGAAGAAAAGTGACTTTTGATCGATTAATTTTTCCTAAGAGACTAAAAACGTCTGAGATGACCGTGAGTCTCTCCGGAAAAATTTATCGGTCAAAAGTCACTTTTCTACTATTATTTAATTGCTCTGATAATTGTTTATGGAGCAACTAATTGGCAACTAATTTTTCACGGCCATCTCAGACATTTTTTAGTTTTTCCGGAAAATTAATCGATCAAAATTCACTTTTTTTCTAATATTTAATTGATCTGATCATTGTTTATGGAGCAACTAATTTTTCAAGGCAATCTCACACGTTTTTGAGTCTATCCGGAAAAATTAATTGATCAAAACTCACTTTTCTGCTATTCTTAATTGTTCTGATGGAGCAACTAATTCTTGGGTTGTTTTCGTATAATTTTACCGTGTAATATTATATGACAAGGCTAACTTTTAAAAAAAGTTGGCATTGTAATTATTTTCTCGGCTGCTATATGAGCAACAAATTTCCGATTAGGGCAATTAATTAGCACATAAAAAGCACTAAATTTTTAGGTATTTCAGATCTAATTGGGCTCGGTTGTTGAGGCTAATTTTATGGACATAATTTTATTGCTAAATGTTAAATTGGAAGAAGAGTTTGCGAAGTTGACAGATTGATAATTTCCAGTTGTCAGTTTGTGTCAAAAGTAATATGCATATATGTAATTCAAAGGATGCAGCCTAGATAAACTCAATGAACTAGGCGAGAACAATATAGTTACTATGGATTCCAGGAAACACTGGAATAGAAGGACATAAAATAGCAGATGAACTAGCAGAGTGGAATTGAAATACCTTTCTGGGGACCTGAATCCTTTTGCGGAATCAGCCGCAATGTAAAATTGGAAGATATAGGTGAAGCCGAAAAAAAGAGAAGATCTGACCATTGGAAAGATCTAGGAGGAATTAGACAATCAAAGATTCTTCTGGGTGACTACAACCTGTTGAGATCAAATAAATGCATAAGTCAAAGTAAAACTGCGCTAAGAGTCCTAACGGGACATTGCCGCCTGAATGGACACCTGAAAAAGCTCAAATTAGTGGAGGAAGAAGAATGCAGATATTGTGGCATATGGAAGAAGAAACCTCCATCCACATACTTTCCAACTGCACAGCATTCCAGTACCCAGAGCACAGTGCCCGGGAGACTACTGGATAGAAGAGGAAAATTTACCTCTGCAAACATCCTAAAATTTATCCAAGAAATAGTACTAGTTTCAGAGACTCTCCTCAGAAACTGAGTAGAAGTAAGAGGGCACAATAGATTTTTCAGGTCTCAGTGAATGTCACCAGAAAAATACATACATACAAGGATGCAGTTTTGCTAGGACCCTGGGAAGCTGGCATCGAAGAAATATTTGGCGATGACCAGGAAAAACCTACGTTCAACAGTAGGATTTCTGACTGGCCACTGTCATCTAAGGAAACACCTCCATACTATAGGGCTAGTGGACACACCTCTATGCAGGATGTATGAACAGGAAGATGTAACTGTCAGGCATGTCTTATGCGAGTGTCCGGAGTTATCGTTCAATAAGAGAGTGTGTGTTTGATGAGTCTTGGGAGTCTTGGCCTACACCTTCCGATATAAAGGAGATGTCTCCTAGTGACCTATCCACCTACCTGGGAAGACAACTCCTCGGGAGGATGTACAATGGGTCACCTGTGGCCTAAGTGCTCCCTACTATACAGATACATTTAATTATGATATAGTTATAGTTAGTTAAAAGTTCAAAAAGATTACAATATTTTTTCTACATTCATGCAAAAAACAACACTTTTGTGAAACACATTCAATGGAAAAAGTGGTTCTTTTTTGCACTAGTGCAATAAAATTTTTATTGCACTATAAAATTTTTATTGCACTATAAAATTTTTATTGCACTCATTTGTCATTCTTGTGTCATTTTTGTGATGATTTATGACAAACATAAACATTTAAATAAAATAAAAATCCAGACCAAGTGTCTGATCCTGCTCTAATACAACAATAATATATGTATATCTTACTACTTAGTCTCAACGAGTTACAATTATTGCAAAAATCTTTAATTATTTAAAATTTAAATGGTCAAGGCGAAAACCAGCTATGATTGAGTACTGACAAGATGGAGGCCATAAAGATACAAAAAAGAAGAACGGGTTGAGTTTGATTAGGTTAGGTTCCCAACATATTATATTCAAATTTTCCAGTTTTTGCATGAATGTAGAAAAAATATTGTATGCAACCCTTGCAAAACGTGTTTTTTGCACTTGTTGCATAAATAACTATTTAAGCCACATTTACTACACTAGCAAAATAAACAAAATTTTTATTACTTTAAATATTGAAACATAATATATAAATTTTAGAAAGTTTTGATATATTCTTACTAGTAAAAAATTTAAATTCTTGTCTATACAGTTCGTTTTTAAATTAAGTCAAGAATTCTATTGAAAGTTTAAAACCAAAACTTGTTCAACTTCAAAATTTGTGTCTTTTCCTTACTATTTATTAATGCTAAACCAGTTTGATTTGAAGTCAAGTTGTTTCTACTTAATAAAAATATACCTAATAGTATTTCCAATATGCAAATCTGGTTAGTACACGTAATGTAGGTGTAGCAATTCTGATGAAATTGAAATTCATTATGGCTCGTTATAATATGTGGAATGCTTTAACATCAGTGTGTAGTGGTTAAAACGTTTTCTTACATGACTTTGTTTTCTTTGATTATAGAAATCTTTTTGTCCACGACTTTATGATAATGTTTACACTCCACGTGTGCTCCTCCAAGTATTATGACGTTCGTTATTCACTAGTGTATAGTTGGTGTGGATAATGTCAGTGTGTTTTGATCATTAGAGTACCCAATTGATTTTTATATCAAATTTCTCCAATTTTTCTTTCCGTAACATTTGTTGGGACACCTTAAATGCAACATGGTCAAGTATGGTTAAATCTTGACTGTTTTTTAATACCTTGTAGTCATTTTTTTACGTTGCAAAGCGTAGGATCAAGTTGCAGTCACAGTACCTGTTCCCATTAGCTAGTCCGCTTTCGGTTTTACCTTAACTGTTCACATCCTCATTGTATTTACATAACAATGCCATTTAGTCATAAAATTATTCCGTTAGGCAACGTTGTCGATATTTCTAGTTTCTTAAGAGGTAAGCTTATTATTACGATTAGTGTATTATGAATCCGATATAAAAACTTTCAAATTTCCAAAGAATTTTCCACAAATTGTGACAACACTGGAAATATGTTTCGTAATTTCTTCGATAATGTCGTTTAACTAGATACGTTCTCGATATGGAAGGACGATTAGATACAAAAATGAAACGAAAACAAGAATGCAAGCGAACGTATTCAAAGTGAGTGAATCTGAATTGTGAAACTGAGAAGTTGGTCAGTATTACACATTTTCTGTTTTCGACAGAAATGTGTGCTTGATAAACTTTACTAATATAAGAGGATAAAGAACAACAAATATAATTGAATATAGCGATAGCCATGTTCAAAAACAGTGGAATAATTTGAGTTTAGTTTATACAGGGTGTTTCATTGGGAAAGGGCCTAACTTTAACTGTAGATGGGGATTACTTTGGTGGTTCCAAAAACCTATATTTAATGTGTCTTCTGCTATTTATAACCGTGATACAGGGTGTTTTATAAATTCATCTTATTTCTTTCGAACCTCATAGCTTCCGAGTTACCCTGTATATTATTTTTAGATTTGGTACACGTAATAACCATTACCTAGAGACTCCATCAAAAGCATCTCCAAAAAGATAATGCAGGTGCGGCTTAACAAAAAATTTCAAAACTCGTCTCTCCTAAAAACAACACCCTGCATATAGATTTTTTAAAAATTGCTCTTTATAATTGGAAAGGGTATAAAAAATCGACTCTACTTATTTCGTTTTTATTTTTCCGCAGACAATTTTACTACCAAAAATTTACCGTCAAAGTTATAATTTATGCACGTTTTTGGGGTTAACAATGGTATCGGAGAGGTTTTTTTTTTATTTTTTAGCTTGAAATGAAATCCATTTAATGCATCTAGAGAAGCATCCTAGAAATTCAATTGAGTTTGTATGTTTACGAGTACAGACCACTAATAAATGTGATTACAGGGCCGTACTCATTCAGTATGTTCCGAATATCTCGAACACCCTGTATAAGGATATGTATCTGCCATCTGGAAACTATGCACTTCTACATTTGGAATAACAAGAGTAAAATACGAGAAATAAATTTATACTCCAAAAAACGGAGAGATTTTTATCAATTTTATTAATCGACATAAACAGAGAACAAGAAATTCTAACAACATTGTCCAAACGAAAAAAGTTCATCCTACAAAAATTGCTCAAAATGACCTCAGTTAAAGTTAGGCCCTTTCCCAATGAAACACCCTGTATAATAATAATAATAATAATAGATTTATTGACAAAGATAAACAGATAAACAAAAAATAATAATCTGATTGTTACAATAATTTTGGTCAAAAGGACTGCTGATCAGTAAAACTGTTCTTTCTCAGAAGCCTTTACACAAAATAAAAAAAAAATCTATCTAAATTGACAATACACTTTAAATCCTACGTTATAAGGTTACAAGAATATGGTTTTAGGGTAGATTTGTACATTAGTAATTAAAAATAAGTTTGGTTACTCTTTTTTTGAATAGTGAGATAGGCACTCGGATAGGCAATTCTTTTAATTCGTCCGGTAGAAGGTTATAATGTTTCGAGATCTGATAAGTGAAAGAATTTTCAAATTGAGTTGTTCGATGTTTAGGAATATTAATTAAATGTTTCACATTGGGAACATCTGTCCGAAAAGAGATTTTGTTGTAGAGATATGGAGGGCTTTGTGCAGCTATAACTTTATGAAATAGGCATAGTGCATGAACCTTTCTTCGATTCTCCATATTCAGCCAGTTTGCCATTTTCAGGGTGTGTGATATTTTACCAAATTTTCTAATTCCATAGGTGTCTTAGACAAGAGTTTTGCAGTTTTTGTAATCTTCTGTGTTCGACACTATTAAGGCTGGGACCATAGACATAGTCACAGTAATTCACTAGCGACAGAACTAATTTATCACACAGCTCTTTTTTCAGATATCAATGTGAGACAATATTTTCAGATCTTTCTTAAAGTCCATATTTAAAGGTTCAGTCATACCAATTATAATAATACCAATTTTGGGAGAAACATAGAAAATTAGCATTCTATAATACACCATCAACTATTTACATAATATAACGTCACAAAATAGTTAACCACTTGAAGAAAATATCTCAATCCCCTTACTCACTTATAGATACTAATCTATGTTGCATAATTTAAACTATAGTCCATTTAATAACCACTAAAAGTTACCAGATCAGTTACTAAAGGGTGTGTTTTGAAAAAGTAGTCAACAGTTGTGTTCCAAATCTATTAAATATGCCTTGGTTGATGAAATCTGCCAACCATAGTCATAATTTGATTTCTCGTCTGTTCAGTAGATTAATTAGATTTATTGTAGATATAAGATAAATGTATTTGATTTTTGATGGTCCTAAATGACCTTACATTGTTTTATGGACTAAGCAAAGAGCTGGTACTCGAAGTAGAAGGATCCATAATTGCAGATATTCAATACAATCGCTTACTGAAGTTTTTAAAGAAACAGTCTCAACGAAACTAAGTGAAAATAATAAAATAACAAGAGCGGATGTGATGACAAAATTAATTATATTCATCTGTCAGAACTATCAAATATGGATATTATCAGCTGATGTCAATACTAGATAGTGTTGTGTGAAACTGGGCGGAATCTGACCAATCAGAGGTCTACAGAATTCAAATTACTCCTTCTGGTTTTTAAATGAGGTATAGTATATAAAATATTATATTACTTATAATACAAGACTTACCTCTAGTGCCAGCAAATTGCTTTAATCTGAAACAAAAATATATTACTGTAAAGATTTATTATTAATTAAAATGAAAATATTGGTTTTACATTGAATATTTTCAAAGCATACATTCACATGCAAAGATTGTAATAAATGTATACCTATCAATTGATACACATAGGTACAATATTTTATCTAATAATTGACAATATGTACTTGAAAAATAGGCTAGACCGAGGGCTAGACCAACTCTAACAAATGCAATGAAATTTAGGTACAATTTAGAGGTTTTTGGTGAGCAAATGATAAATTAGGTGCAGTACAATGTTCGAGAAATGAATCAATCAGAATATAACTTTTAAATTGATTGCAAGAAACTTTGCAGGTTAACTATTCGAAAATGGAAAACATACAATAAAAATTTTGCCATGCTTTTGCATTAGTAACAAAAAGAGATAATGGGAGATGTTGCTATTTTAATTTTTAGAAATTACAATACCAAAATTACTGCAATTGTGAAAGAATACACTGAATATATTGTCATGCAGGACACAAAAATCAGGTACTGATAATTTTGTTCTCTTCAATGCTGGGGTTGCCAACTTTGAAGTAAGTAACAAGGGGTAAAGATTACAGAATAAAAATATTTTTATTCTGTAATCTTTGTAAGCGGTAAAGAAATAAGTTTAAAATCAACAAACCAACTGCAATTTATGTGCAAGAGATTTTACAATTATTTGGAAAGTATTTGTAAGTAGAGTCTGCCATTGATCATATCAATGTAACAATTAAATGTGATGGTAATTAATTGTTATTTTAAACAAGTAGGTACCTAACAATGAAACTGGTACACCTTTATTTTCCCTATATAAACCTTAACTGATCAAAATGAGTCACATGAGTCAAATTTGTCAAAGCACATTATTCACAATTCCAGCCCATTCAAGTGAATTTGATAAAATGAGAATAATTTCCATAATAGTGGATGGTTGGTCCGTTAGACGACTTGCCCAAGAGTTTAATAGAAGCGAAACCATGATTCAAAACATTAAAAAAAGGTGGGATAATGATCAAACTGCAGAAAAAGAGGTGATAGAAGACCATTTATAACTATAGTGGAGCAAGACAAAGCATCAACTGATTACTGTAAACTTTTCCATTGAAATTTTGTTATTTTTGAAATTTTATGGCTACAAATGCACAATTCTTTAAATCAGGTTTTCTAATTTTTCTTCTCAATTCTGTTGTTACTGAAGCATTAGTTTTCTGCACCTATTGTTTGTCTTGCGTATTAAAGGGATTTTCCTATAAATAATCAGTAAAACTTTGTCTAGCTCTATTCTAGTTAAAACTGGTCTTATATTTCCTATTTTTTCTACAACAATTTGGTAATGGTTTGGTCCTTGTTTTACCTTTTTTTTAGTCAGTCATCTAATAAACAAGTCAAATTTTATTTTAAAAAAATATTCAAACCTATAACAATGTGATACTTTTGTATTTATTACAAAATCACACTATTTCTAAATTTAAGCTAGTTACTGTTTGTGTATAAATGATGTGATAGATTTTCATTTTTTCCAATCACTTATACATGTATTTTTGTTTCATTAGGGGAATATTGTAAACAACTACTATAAACAAATCTACAAAGGTCATATCAGTTAACATTGTAAACTTATGGATAACTTTATTATGGCATTATTTTCCATTCTTTTTTGTTATTGTAACAATTAAACAAGGTAATAGTAAAATATTTGAGGTTTCAGTATCTAAAATACCTCTGGTAAGTTTCTTTCATTAGAATGCTACTGGAAACCTACAGGATATAAATTAAAATGTTTTTGAAGGCACTTGCACAGAAAATTGAATGAAATCACACTATTAAAAAATATAACTCTGGAGTACCAACCATTTACAAAATTAAATACCTACATCAACATAGGTTAGTATATTTTACATTGTCTCAATTATTTGTTATATTGAATTATTCAATTTGAATAAGAGAATTAAACAAAATTTACACTCAAAAATATAAAGTAGGTATATAGCTTATAACTTTTTGGAAATGTGGTGAATTCAAGCCTTAAAACTGGTCTCCAAGAAATTTTATAGATGTTGGACACATAATTTCTTCAAGAAGGAAAATACTAGTCCATTACACCCTCGAACACACCAACATTTTAAATTGACTAAATATTATTCATTGTTTACTGCTGGATTATGAATTCAAATTCAATGTCATTTAACATTGCTTTTCATATTTCACAATAGTTTTTGTGTTGGTTAAACTGAAATGAAAACTGCCTGTTCATTGTGCAAACATGATTTATATTCCAAGGTGATACAACTCCTAATGAGTCCAATAAAAAAATCAACTTTAGCTTCCTTTACTTAATAAAAAGTGGGTTGGTAAGAAATTAAATCATTTTGACTTGAAACATTTGTTATAAATTCAAACAATAGTTGAAAATCCAAAATTTTTTTGTAATTATAGATAGGCCAAAAAATCCTAAAAAGTGTTGTTCAGAAGTTTGTAGAAAAAGTGGTCTTGGGGAGTTATAGACAATATTGGGAATCATTGACAGTATGACCTGAGAGGTTACTAGTCTAAAAACTAGGCCAGAAAAAAGAGCTTATGTACCATTAAGTAGGAAACAGCCAAAAAATATTCACAAACCCATAATAGGTCACAAAATGAAATTGTACGCTGTACAATTGCAAAACCAAGGAATTATTTTAATAAAAATTACAAAAAAAAACTAGTAGGTACCTAGCATTGTGAAGCATATTGTGAAGTTCGGAAACAATCTTGACAGTCTTTTATGTTGTCATTTATAGTCAAGTTAGGTTCATCTTGTGTTTTGAAGTAAAGAAATTACATACCTACATATTTGGATTAAAATGTAATAAGAATCGAAATAACACTATCATAAATATGCGAGAAATAAATTTTTTCATCCAAGTGGGTAAAATACTAATAAAAGTTTTTCTTTTAAATGAATGTTCTTGATGTGTTGATCAAAGTTTACATTTATAGTGTTTGATTTGTTTCTAATTATAAAATTAAATATGTCTTTCAATAGAATTAAGTAGATGTTTAGTTTTGTGAAACAATCAGGTCTCCTTTTAAATTATCCTTATTGTTGAAAAGATAAACTTTTCAAATTAACAATGTAGTGACGCATACAATGACGTCATTAGATACGTAGAACTACTAAAAAAATAATGATAGTTAACCATTAACAAACCTTTAAAATTTAGTAATTTAGATTTATAAAAGGTGTTAATTTGAAACGTAGATTCAACTTATTCATTTCATTTAATAACGACAAAAGCAAGAGCTTCTAATGAATTCTATAAACCAATTCTAAGTAAGCAACGGTATCGACGAACTGACATTTCTTTAAACCGAGGTGGGACGGTGTAGTATGAGTAATTATGATCCGCCGTTGGTATTTCCGTTCTCCAAGTTTATGACGCGACAATACGATTGTTATCGCGATATTGCAGTTTAAACATACGTCATTAGACATAAACTGTAATTAATCAGCTAAAGAATAAGAGAATAAACGATATAAATACACAAAAGATCATACAACCTTTGAACAATCCAAAATATAATGCGCACAAAGAGAAATTTTAGAACAGACACACGTTCACGTTGTGAAATATCTTTACTCACCTTGAGCAACCAATAAATTTCAAAAATTTGTCCTTGGGACACTTTATATTCATCAGCTGTTGCCGTACAGAATATTGCACAGAATACACAGTATCCAGAGCTTTTTCTCACTGTTTTACACTTTTGGAATCTCTCAAAATCAGACGAAGTAGGTTACTCAAGCGCCATTGACAGATCAAGCCACTTCACTTGTTATCCAACTTTTAAATAGTTTTCAAACGAACAATAAACATTAACTTATCCATTAACCAACGAACTACGAACACTTACTACATGTACGGATAAAAATCAACAGAATTAAGTTTTCTCTTTTCTCCCGAATATCGCGTTTTCACCTTCTTACTACGTGATTCAGTGTGAGACTGATATCCAATCGAAAATGCTCGATTCAACAATCGCTCGTCGTTTCGAGCATGCTCAATAGTAGTGAAGTAAGAGAAAAGCGAAATGAATGATGTGCACTGAGCAGGACAGAAAGAGATAAACTATGAAAATCGGACCGTAATCATCATGGCGGACATACTTGGAAAGTTGCCTCGTAACTGTTGTGTTGTAGATTTTACGTGGACGTGACTACTTGTCCGATAGAAGGTTAGATTATTTAAAACCGCACGTGTTCATTACAATTCAAGAGTTGGAGTAAGTCTCTTTCTTGGGTCTAGCATACTTCTAGATTAGATAAAAAAAATTATTCGAGGATGTATAATATTGGGGGATTATTATTTTTTATATCAACTCAACCACTTATTGTGAAATAATCATAAAACAATTTGGTATCTAATTCTACGTAGTTTTTCACGTATACAGCTAAACTTTTTTTCCAAAATGAGAAAGGAAATATTACATAACTTGAAAAAAAATGAAATTAATGTTTTTAAAGGAAAAGTTACATATAATTTAATTCCAAATTTGAAAATTTATCATTTGATTATTTCACAATGTCGCCATCAAATCAAAGATAATATCCCCCATTACATCCCTGTCAATTTTTTCTATTCTAGAAGTATGTCAGACCAAATAGCCCTACTGCAAGCAAAAAATTATTACATATATAGCGTAGGATAGACTTTTTCACAGCTTGAAATATTTTTGAAAATATCTGTGTCAAACATTTTCCAATTTTCGATACAAGATTCAAAAACACTAAATAGTGAGAATGGTCGCAGAGAAAGAAAATGAATAATTTGATATTTTTTCGAGAAGGGGAAGTAAAATGGACTATTTGATATTTTTTCGTCGGGGGCAAGAAAAATGATTGAAATTTATAGAGAAGGCAAGGAAAATTATTGAAATTTATAGAGAGCAAGTAAAATGATTCGAGATTTATAGAGAAGGCCTGTAAAATGATTGAGATTTATAGAGAGCAAGAAAATTGATTGAGATTTACAGAGAGAGCAATAAAAATGATTGAGATTTATAGAGAAGAGCAAGAAAAATTATTGGGATTTATAGAGAAGGCCAGGAAAATTATTGAGATTTATAGAGAGAGCAAGAAAAATGATTAAGATTGATAGAGTGGGCCAGAAAATGATTGAGATTTATAGAGAAGATCAAGAAAAATATTTGAGATTTATAAAGTAGGCCAGGAAAATGATTGAGATTAATAGAAAGAGCAAGAAAAATGATTGAGAGTAATAAAGAAGGCAAGGAAATTAATAAAATTGAGATTTATGAAGAGCAAGAAAAATGATTGAGATTTATAGAGAAGACAAGGAAAATGATTGAGATTTATAGAGAGAGCAAGAAAAATGATTGACATTTATAGAGTAGGCCAGGAAAATGATTGAGATTTATAGAAAAAGCAAGAAAAATTATTAAGATTTAAAGAGAAGGCAAGGAAACTAATTGAGATTTATGGAGAAGAGCAAGAAAAATGATTGTGATTTATAGGGAAGGCCAAGAAGGAAAATGATTGATATTTATAGAGAAGAGCAAGAAAAATTATTGGGATTTATAGAGGAGGCCAGGAAAATGATTGAGAGTTGTAGAGAGATCAAGAAAAATGATTGAGATTTATAGAGAAGGCCAGAAAAATGATTGAGATTTATAGAGAGAGCAAGAAAAATGATTGAGATTTATAGAGAAGGCCAGGAAAATTATTGAGATTTATAGAAAGAGCAAGAAAAATGATTAAGATTTATAGATAGAACAAGGAAACTGATTGAGATTTATAGAGAAGAGCAAGAAAAATAATTGAGATTTATAGAGAAAGCCAGGAAAATGATTGATATTCGAAGAGAACATCAAGAAAAATGATTGATATTTATAGAGGCCCAGAAAATGATTGAGGTTTATAGAGAGGGCCAGAAAATGATTGAAATTTATAGAGAAGAGCAAGAAAAATGATTGAGATTTATAGACAAGGCAAGGAAAATGATTGAGATTTATAGAGAAGAGCAAGAAAAATGATTGAGATTTATATACAAGGCAAGGAAAATGATTGAGATTTATAGAGAAGAGCAAGAAAAATGATTGAGATTTATATACAAGGCAAGGAAAATGATTGAGATTTATAGAGAAGAGCAAGAAAAATGATTGAGATTTATATACAAGGCAAGGAAAATGATTGAGATTTATAGAGAAGAGCAAGAAAAATGATTGAGATTTATATACAAGGCAAGGAAAATGATTGAGATTTATGGAGAAGAGCAAGAAAAATGATTGAGATTTATAGAGAAGAGCAAGAAAAATGATTGAGATTTATAGAGAAGAGCAAGAAAAATGATTGAGATTTATATACAAGGCAAGAAAAATGATTGAGATTTATAGAGAAGAGCAAGAAAAATGATTGAGATTTATATACAAGGCAAGGAAAATGATTGAGATTTATGGAGAAGAGCAAGAAAAATGATTGAGATTTATAGAGAAGAGCAAGAAAAATGATTGAGATTTATAGAGAAGAGCAAGAAAAATGATTGAGATTTATAGAGAAGAGCAAGAAAAATGATTGAGATTTATAGACAAGGCGAGGAAAATGATTGAGATTTATAGAGAAGTGCCTAAGAACATTTTTGAAGAAGGTAAACACTACAATATATCCACATCGCTACCTGACCAACTGACACAGATCAAAGTATAACTGTCTATTTCTATAACAATATCAGAAAATAAAAGAAAGAAAATAAAATTCTTGGCAGGGAGGGAATCTATTCTACGGATCTCTGGGTTATGGTCCCAGAACCCTTCAACTGCTCTACGCCATTCTTATTCAATAATATCGATTAGATTAGAAGCTGGTGGGAGCCTTACTGAAATTAAGCCTCTGTCAAAAACAAAATTTGTAACTCGTTCTCAGTTGATACTTGCCGTTACAAAACTAAGTACAATGGCGAATAGATGTCAATAAAAATAAAAATGGGACGTTCGTTTAATAAAAAATAAGCGCCCCAACTTGAGCAAGCTTACACCTACACTTACAATTTATTATTAAAAGAATAAAAAAAGTCCTCCTCAAGATTAAGACTAAAACATAGTATGAAACCTTTTATAGCACTTTGTTATAAAAATTGTTTGACTTTGTTTCCCATTAAGTACAAATTCAACCATAATTTTGTTTTTTAATGCCCTTTTTAATCGTAAATCAGAAAAATGTTAGTGAAATAATAACACATTTATAGCTTTTTCCAAAATTCAATTGATTTAGGAGAGATTTTTTTAGGAAGAAAATCAAATAAACACAACAATCACAATTGTTAATCTAATTTCCCATAAATGGTTTCTTATTTACTGCCAAAAACCAAAAATAAATTCAACTGAACAATACAATAAATGAATTTGCACTAATTTTGCCAGTGTTTTTCCAAAGGTGCGATATCACTCTGCCTATTGTCTGAAATATAAACGGACCAGTATGTATGTAGTCACTACCACGTATAAAATGAAGGACGATGAATTTTCTGTACACAGAAACTGGTGCTCATTATTTTGGGGTATTTTCTCATTTGTGATTATTCAAATCAAATAGGGACAAAGACCGTACAACGATTTGATGGGAATGACTTTTGCCAAGGACGTGTACTGTTTCGATTCAAAAAAATTTACTGTAACGAAAATAAACTAACTTTGAAATGTTTATTGTGGTATCTTTTTACATGTGTATTTATACCTGGAAGAAAATTTGCAGGTGTTTGAATTAATTAATTCGAAATAAAATAAAACAAACATTTTGCTACTGAAAAACGTGGTATAGTTTCAATGAACAAATAGGTAGTAAGGTATTGGAAAACAACACGGGTTTTTTAATGAAAAATTGATAAGTCTAGATATTGGCTGCCATATTTGTTAAATGTCAGAACAGGACTGAGCCCAAAAGCCGATTCATGCAATCGATATTTTAGATAGATTTTTTGTTTCTGTAAAGTTTAATAGAAAACTGATTGCCCATGACTACGGATATAACCTGTAGATTGTTAAAATCCAAAAAAACTGCCAAATTTTTTACTTGTGAAATTTGTTTCAACAATAATCATTATTAACAAAAAAAGTCTTTTTTTCGTTTTTTACAAATATAATAAAAAGTACTGGTTAAATCGCCTTACTTTTAAAAGGCCGTTTGTGAAGGATGCAAAACTCTACAATAGTTATTTGTGTACCAAGGCCGTAATGTTGATCTTTTTTGGCCGAATCTGAAATTTGCGGCCGAGGCGTAGCCGAGGCCAAGCAAATTTCAGGTGAGGCCAAAAATATCATACGGCCGAGGTGCACACAAAATTTTTTAAGCGAGTGTCTCATCAAATAGGTAACAACTTTTTTTTACAATTTTGTTTCTAAACAGAGATTTTTCAGGTAATAAATTTAGAGTCGCTGCATTGGCGGCTTCATAAATTTCAGCTGGATTGTCACTATCACTGTCACTCATTTTTCTTTTTAACTGTTTTTTATCACAGTATACACCGTAAATGTGGTTTTTATTATTTGTTAGTTATTTATTTTACATTTCATTTCACTGACAGAAACGGAAAGCTTGTAAATAAACAGCCTGGCAACGGAACCTTTCCTTTTGTTTTATGGGTAAATAATTCAAACATGCAAATTAAGTGTGTCTAGTAGGCCGCCTTCATAATTTGACAATCTTAATATCGGACGTGGAAATAACTCAAATAAGCAAATTAAATGTTTCTAGTAGGTTGCCCTCATAATGACTTTGTTTGCAAAAGCGGCCGTAAAGTAAAAAAGCGGCCGTAAAGTAAAAAAGCGGCCGTAAAGTAAAAAAGCGGCCAAAAAAGATACACTTTAGGGACGTTAATAGATCCGTAAAACTTCATTTTTTGTGACACTCGCTTAAAAAACAATTTTTGGAAAATTCCGATCCGATCATTTTTAGCTGAGAAAAGCCGGAAAAACGTTCAAAATGGTACTTTTTTCAAAAATTCGTATCTCCGTCAATTTTCAATATTATGGACTAATTTTCCGGGAAATGACAGCCAATAACATGCATCTTGAACTGCCGAAAGATGAAATTTGTCGCTTCAATAGTTTTTGCACAATCGCGTTATAAACAATTTATACTTTGCATTATTTCAAATTTAATGTTTTTAGACAAAAATCGTGTAAAAAGAACTAAAAACAGAAATACAAAAATTTCTCCACAACGGTGAATCGAACCGCCACACTTAAGGTTCAACTTTTAAATTTCCCGTGCTTTTACCTGTCTGGCACTTCCTACGCAGTTGAAAGTATTCGAAAGTGGTATGAAAATGGAGTTCGACTTTTTTAAACATGACATTTTTTATTAAACCAGAGCAGATTTAAGAAAATAAAAGTGCATTTGAACGACCTTTCCAAATCTATTATTTTTTTTCTACATTCATGCAAAAAACAACTCTTTTGTGAAACACATTTAATGGAAAAAGTGGTTCTTTTTTGCACTAGTGCAATAATAGTATATTACGTAACGTGTGCGGAAAGTGACATTTTTCACACGAGTGGGAAGTATTGTCTCACGAGCGCAGCCGAGTGAGACAATCCCACGAGGGAGGGAGGAATTAGTTATTTATTTGCTGTGAAAATTAAAAGTAAAATTATTATTAGCACGACGCTTAACTTGTTGCCTACCTGTAAGAGATTGAAAGTACTAACTAGCTATTTTAAGGATTCATTGTTCAAATAATTGAAAACGGATATTCATTGTTTTAATAACATGAAAGACCAAGAAATGTCGATATAAACACATTTTATTTTGGAGAATAAATAAACTGCTGTGTATATTTCCTTAGCGCTTATTAGTATCTTGGACAAGAACCATAATCTACAACAGTGGGATGGCCGAGAGGTCTAGGCATCCGTAGACCCGATTTTTGACAAACAGTAGGGTGGTTCGAGTCCGGGCTCGGTATTTTTTTTTTAATTTTTAATGACATAAATAAATTATATTATATTATTATATGGACAAATCAACTAAGGAAATAAGCATTTCACATATACATATTAATTTGCGGAATAAAAAGACTAGCATTTCAACATTCAATTTGACAGCTTTTTTATCCGCACACGTACGGATAAGATTTTTTTCCGTACGCGTATGAATAAAGGTCACTTTCCATAGAACTAGTCAGTGCGATATATGTCACTTTCCTATGTGGTCGTAGGAAAAATCTTTATTGCACTCATCTGTCATTCTTGTGTCAGTTTTGTGATGATTTATGACAAACATAAACATTTAAATAAAATAAAAACCCAGAGCAAGTGTCTGATCCTGCTTTAATACAACAGTAATATATGTATATCTTACTACTTCGTCTTATCAAGTTACAATTATTGCAAAAACCTTTAATTATTTAAAATTTAAATGATCAAAAAACCAGCTATGATTGAGTACTGACAAGGTGGAGGTCATAAAGATACAAAAAAAGAAGAACGGTTTGAGTTTGATTAGGTTAGGTTAGGTTCCCAACATATTATATTCTAATTTTCCAGTTTTTGCATGAATGTCTCGATGAATGTAGAAAAAATATTGTACGCAACTCTTGCAAAACGTGTTTTTTATACTTGTTGCATAAATAACTATTTATGAACGATATTTGGTAAAAAAGTTATCTCGCGTTTGACAGTTTTATTCGGGAATCCCTATGTCACATCTTTTAAATAACACAGTGCATAAATAAGTAAAAATAGTTATTTATGCGACAAGTGCAAAAAGTGAGTGTTTTTTACACGCGACGTGAAATTGTCCAACAATGCTTTTAGGCTGAGTTGGACAACACGTCGAGTGCAAAAAACACGTTTTGCAAGAGTTGCATACAATATTTTTTCTACATTCATGCAAAATCTGGGAAATTAGAATATAATATGCTAGGAACCTAAACTAAACCGTTCTTCTTTTTTTTTGTTTCTTTATGGCCTCCACCTTGTCAGTACTCAATCATAGCTGTTTTTCGCCTTGACCATTTAAATTTTAAATAATTAAAGATTTTTGCAATAATTGTAACTCGTTGAGACTAAGTAGTAAGATATACAAATATTATTGTTGTATTATAGCAGGATTAGACACTTGCTCTGAATTTTTATTTCATTTAAATGTTCCTGTAATAAATCATCACAAAACTGACACAAGAATGACAGATGAGTGCAACGAAAAATTTTTTTCTACGATCACTACCCAAAGTAGACTTTTGCACACTCAAATCTAACCGCAAAGTTGATGTTTTCCGCGATCTGTCATAATTGACATTATTTACGCTCTAGAGCGTACTTTTCCGCTCGCATAAATGGAGGTGTATATTTTATATGTTTAATTTTATTGAAATTATAAAATAATTTAAACCTCATACATTGATATTATTTTGATTCAATACTACAGTGAAGGATTTATTTCTTAGTTCAAGATAAAAATTAATATTTACAACTTATTACAAATATAACGTTGTTAAGATTGACAATTTTCTTGATCGTTTTTTGCAGATTCCTATTTTCTTAGTATTGATTTATACGGACAAAACTGTACATTCAACTTTAATATTGTAGGCAATAAATAAAAATAATAAGTAATTGTTACATGTTTTCAACATCACATTTTAATAAAGTGTACTTTTCATGTTTTTTTTAATTATTTGTTTAAAAATAAGGTGATCGTAGAAAAAATCTTGTGCGCAATTCGAGCAGAAAGTGCGTCTCTGCCTCAAGCGGCAAAGTATCACTTTCCGCCCTTAATACACAAATAGCTATATTGCACTAGTGCAAAAAAGAACCACTTTTTCCATTAAATGTGTTTCACAAAAGTGTTGTTTTTTTGCATGCACCTAACCGTATAAAAGATTACAACCTCATATTGTTATAAGCACATTTCATTTTTAAATTTTCATTTCAAGTAATAAAAGGGGTGTTCAATTTTAAAAAAGGTGGGGAGGCCTGACCGTAGGGTGGAAGGAGCAAAGAGTCGCCCCCCTTTATATGATTTTTGATGTGTTTTTAAATAATTTTCCTAAAATTGGAGGCTCTAGAATAATGTGAGTCAGATAGATTTCATTGAAATGCTCTCTATATTATGTTCATACAACAGCCTTTTTGGTGTGCGTCATCGTTTGTTAATGTCTTTCTAACACATTACGTGGGAAGAAATGGAAAAAAAGTCAGGTCTTTGATCAATCCTCATCAAAATATCGCAATAATGAACCGTTCAAATGTATTACAAACGTCAATCCTAATCATTGACTTACCAAAATTTGATTGGTTGATGTTCAGATTAAGCGCAAGCGCTACCTATCAATCGGGAGAAATTTCTTTATTTAAAATAGGATGCAGATATACCTTTCGTATTGTCAATGTGTCATACGTCTTTTTATAATGTTCCACTGACAGTTCTCAGGTCTGTACTTTGTTATTTACGATAAATTATTATTTATGAAAAGTTAATATGAATATTATTGTTACAAATATATGCCTAGATACACGGAAAAACATCAGCATTTTGAAAGTTCTCAAGTATTTTCAGTTTAGAAAAAGAAGCTGGTAATTATTAATTTCATAACCTTGTCGAATTTTGCTGAATGCGATCCTGATGATTTTATTTATCAAATTTAGGGTTAGATATGTGTCAAAATAGCAAATAAAATAAACGACATACCCAAAACCCGAATATACGTCACAAACGATGACTCTATTATTTCATATGAATATTTCAGTTATTCTGTCCTCATGCCTGGTATGGTATAAAATTTCCGTTTGAATTATATAAACATTGTTCGGAATAGGTATAAACTATTTCAAATTTTAGTAAATAAACATCAACATAGACGGAAAAGGTGAATACCCTCCTGTTAATAATACTATAATATTGAATATAAATAGGGAACTTTCTAACTTTCTTCATTCAATTATATCATCAAGTTACGTTTTGAAAATTCTAATCCACAAAATCTATTTTTTTCAAAAAACAATAATAACTTGGTAAACATATAATTTCAAATGCCAAACGACCTCCAAAACGCCCCAAACTAGCTGACGTCATGCAGTATGATATTGCACAGCTGTAGGCTGCGGGACACCTCTGATCATATTGTTTACATTATTGAAATTTGTGTTCATTCGAAGATTAAAACTAACTGCTGCGTTCTTGGTTTGTTTCCGTTAGTTATTTCTATGTGAGATTCGAAATTTTGAAAGTCAATAAAATCCAATAATATTTTCAAGTTGGAAATTTTCTTTAATTTGTTATCTATTATAGGTACCTTGTATGTATGTATTTTTGGGGAAACATTCACTGAGACCTAAAAGATCTATTGTGCCCCCTTACTTCTACTTAGTTTCTGAGGAAAGTCTCTGAAACTAGTGGCTCCTTTAGTTAGTACTATTTCCCGAAAGAATTTCAGGATATCTGCAGGCTTCAACTTAGGTAAATATTTCTCTTCTATCCAGTGATCTCCCAGGTACTGTCCTCTAGGATTCTGGAGTGCTGTGCAGTTCAGTTAGAAAGAATGTGGATGGAGGTTCCTTCTTCCATGCCACATTATCTACATTCTTCTTCCTCCACTATTTTAAGCTTTTTCAGGTGCCCATTCAGGCGACAATGTCCCCTTAGGATCCCTGTTGAAACTCTTAGCGCATTTTCATTTTGACTTATGCATTCATTTGATCTCAACAGGTTGTAGTCGTCCAGAAGAATCTTTGATTCTCTAAGCCCTACTAGATCTTTCCAATGGTCGGATCTTCTCTTTCTTTCGGCTTCACTTATTTCTGAACGGTGAGTTTTACAAAAAAATTTAAGGGAAAGTAAAGTTGCGAAATTTTATTCTCTACAATAATGGTTTTGATAATTTTCACCCTCAAGTGCAAAGTAACCGAGATATCCGTCAAAAAACTTAAATATGCTCATGTGCCACCTGCTTTAAAAGATTTATACAACGTTCCGGAGTTGAAGTTGAAAAGGGGCACTGCGATTGATAGATTTGCACCTTCCAGACGTCGACTGGTCTAAATCCGACACTGACTTAGAAATTGTATTGTTGTATATTTGACCTTGATGTGTTGTTTTAAATATAACACCTAAATTACAATAGAATGCCCTAGGTTCATGAATTCTCTTTTGTCTTCAAGTATCAAAACAGGAAGTGCCCGATAAAAAATCGAATAGTCGAGTATTCGAATACAATTCCTAGCCCTATCTGGAATTGAAGAAGGGTGCGGTGATTGATATATTTATATACCTACTAACTAGGCACCGACTGGTCTAAATCCGGTACTGACTTAGAAATTCTATTGTTGGAAACTTGACCTTGATGTTTCGTTTCAAATTTACGTCCAAAATTAAAATAGGATGCACCTAAAAAGTTCATAAATACTCTTTGTTCACAAGTATCAAAGCAGGAAGTTATTTTTTTTTCAAGACAGCAAACATTTTTGACGAATTGTGCAATCTATTTATTCAATTTATCATTAATTAGTGAAACGAGAATATTACTAGCAAATTTTGATATTATTGCATCATAAAGGAATATATTATCAACTAGATAAAGCAAAATAAACTTTTTTTTAGACTATGTGCACTGGTGCGCACCTAACTCGACTCTTTATAGTACAGAACATATTTCGGTTGTCACCGCTCGGTGGGAGTTTGAACTTTTTGGAACTGGAAGCTTTAGCAGTGCACTTGAGCATAACCTAATGTGATATATCGGGGCTAGTACTAGAGTGCCACCAAGATTTAGCTAGCGCCTCGGCAGATAACAATACTCTGGTGGGTTGAAGCAGGTTGAAGGGCATTGCCGATTCTTTAGCTAGGGAAACAGTGACAGTGACACCTACATGACAACTTCGACAATTGCGGAACTAGCCAAACGTTACACCCATGCTCAATCCTTCAAGAGATGGGATGGAATCAAGAGATGCAGTCTTGCCAGGATCTCCCTAGGCGACCATAAGAAGTTGGTGTCAAAGAAATATTTGGCGATGTGCAGGAAAAATCAAGAAGTATTTTGACTAGACTACTGTCAACTAAGGAAACACCTCCATACTATGGGGCTAGTGGACACATCTCTATGCAGGACGTGTGAACAGGGAGATGAAACTGTCAGGCATGTCTTATGCAAGTATCAGGAGTTATCGTCAATAAGAGAGTGGTATTGGGTGAGTCCTGACCTACACCTGCCGATATAAAGGAGATGTCTCCACTCCAGTGACCACCTTCCTGGGAAGGACAAGATGGACGATGACCTAGGAGGACATCTCCTCGGGAGGATGTACAATGGGACGGTCCAAGTGCTGTGAGCCTACACTCAGCCTCCCAACAACAATAAATTGTTATTTTTAATTTCAAACCTTCAAGTCCTTTATGGGTTCATGTTACCAAATTTTTTTAATTAACGTGAGCTCTCAGGAGTCAGTAGTAGTCGAGCGTTGTTGGATACAGTACTCTGTATATATTTTATCTAAGGCGCGTTAACCTTGTTATTTATAGTCGAGTAGGTACACAAAAAATAACATACGCGATTTATAAAAAAAACCTAGGAAATAACTTTCATGTTATTTTGAAAATCTTATTTTTTTTTAGACGTTACAAGGTTGAACAAAATTAAAGTTTAAATTCTTGAATCGCGAGAATTGAAAATACGTGTGATAACAAAAGTCTTATGTATTCTACTGGACTTTTTTTCAATACATTTTTTTTTTACAATTTTAGTTAATCAATATTTTACTAGATGAATAGTAGTGTTAAAATTCAGTTTTTAGAAAGTTATATTGCTTATACCCTTATTATATTATTAGGCTCAAGTTATAGGATGATTTTATATAAGAAAGCTAGCACTACATAATTTGATTTTTGCCGCGGAAATTCTTCGTTTCTGAGAAAACTCGAATTTTTCATTTTTCTATTTATAACTAAAATTCGAAACTTTACGGTGTTTTTAATATTTTTTTCATTATAGAATGATGCAAAAACATTTAATATAACGACACGAACTAATTTTTATTTGAAAATGTATTTTTATCACAATAATTTCCATTAATTTTTCCGGGTTTAGAAAAGCCGAAATGTGATAGGAAAATAAAAACTACATATTTTTGTTTGATTAATAATTTGCTATAACTTTTCTATATAACTTTTTCCGCGGAAATTTATCATAAAGGTGATATAGATTATCGCTTTTTTTTTTGTTGACAATTTTTTTTTTAATTTTCGTATTTTTTATTGACCATAGCGATATTAAGTTGATAAGAATAGATATTATTCATTGATCTGTGCCAAAGGTTAAGAAGAGGATCACTGCATAGTGGTGAAAGAACGCATTTCCGCGCATTTTCATTTTCATATCGGTGCTTAAAAATAAGTCTACAATATGCCTAAAATAACATTAATTTTTCATGTATATATCTCATTTTGTTACTTCTAAACCCCATTCAAAAAATTGCAACAGCGCATTTCCGCGGCAAATTTTTTTTCAGTAATATACTCCAAGAGGTACCTAAATGACAAAATAGTTATTTTCCTAACAAGTGCGGAAAGTGATACTTTCCCGCACGCGACTGCAGTTGACCCGAACGACGCAGAGCGGAGTTCGGGCAAGCGGTCAAGTGCGGGAGAGACACTTTACGCATGAGTTAGAAACATTATTTTTTCTACGACCGTACATAGGTACCTGCAAAAAAGTATACCAACCCATGTTTCAAAAATTATTTCATTTGAACATACATATACAAAACTTTTACTAAAGTCTACTAATTATTATAAATATTAATATTAAAACACAATTTTTTGCATTCTGTAAATTACTTAAAATTGCCGGTCCAGTGGAGTTATTTGCTGTTAGGGTTATATAAAAACATCTTCATTATTTTATATTTCCAAAAAATGAAAAATGCAACAAAAAGCTAAAAAATACTTTTATTTATGGATTATTTTGTGAATATTTATTCACCTGTAGTCACAATAGTTATATCTTCCGAAGTAAAAAACTATCTAATAAGGTCAAAATTTGCATAATTTTACTTTCCCTCACTCATTTTACTCTCCCGCACGCATTTATTACTTTCCCGCACTAGTGCGGGAAATTGACACTTTCAAAACTAAAATGCGTGCGGGAAAGTGGGTTAAAACGCACCGTCGTAGAAAAAAATCTTTTTTCTTTTTCAACAGATTTCGGTTAAACGAAACTTGACCTATTATTATATGTACCAAATAAACTGAAAAAAATACTTTCACTTAATAATTACTTACCTTTATTGTGATTTTCTGGAGAAACGCAGCTCCATCTGAAAAAAAAGGTTTTCCAATCAGTACAATGTGTATAATATTAATTTTAGAATAAAACCATTGTCTATCTATAGTATGATTGCTCCAAATAGAGCCATGAAATTTTCGAAAATCCACTTTTCAAAACTAAAGATGCTCATAATTCGACTAATATTTACGTATTCCAGTGTATTTTGAGTAAATAATTCCGACGAGGAGGAAAGTTAGCAAAATGCAGTTTAAATTAAATATTTCCCTACCTACTTCTTGCTTCAAAATTTTCGACAAAAAAATATTCGTCCAGACGGGTTCGTCTAGACGGGTTTTTTTGTACAAGAAATTGACTGGAACGGTTTTGTATAAAATCATTCTTTCTCCTTCAAATGGAGTTATGAATTTTTCGAAAATCCACTTTTCAAAACTAAAAATGCTCATCTCCGGTAATAATAGATAGAACGTTCTAGTCTTCGGCAATCGATTCAGCGGACAATTTTACATAAGTCAGTGAATTTTGAGACCATAAATCTAAGCAATAAGGAAGGTAGCGGAAGCCAGTTTATGACATATTTCCATACCTACCCCTTGCTTCAAAAAAAATGTTCTCGGCTTAAAAAAATGCTCAAAGTTCGTCTAGAGGGGTTTTCTCGTACAAAAAATTGACTTGAACAATCTGTTTTTGTATAAAATCATACTTTCTCCTCCAAATGGAGTCCTGGCTAATTGGTTTTTGTCAAAGCCATCTAACTGAAGAGAAAAAAAAATTAAATTTTATAAAATCTACTTTTCAAAACTAAAGACCATAACTCGACTAATATGATAGATAGAAGGTTCTAGTCTTCGGCAATCGATTCAGCGGACAATTTTACTTAGTCCTGTTAATACTACCTACTACAAAATTTTCGACAAAAAATGTTCTCGGCTTTAAAAAATGCTCATAATTCGTTGAGAGGGGTTTTTCGGGACGAAAAATCGACTGACACAGTCTATTTTCGTATAAAATTATTTTTTCGCTTCCAAATGGAGTCATGAAATTTCAGAAAATCCACTTTTTAAAACAAAAGATGCTCATAACTCGAACAAGGGCGTCGCCAAGGGGGGGCAGGGAGGGGCAGCTGCCCCCCTTAGATTCTAAAAGCGTTGCCAAATATAATGCAACCAAAGTCCTGAGTCTTTGAGTTGATTTGATTCGCTTGAAGTTCAAGCCTTGAACAATCATCCCGTACCGTACGTCGAAACTCGAATGAATTCACCAATTCCACTACTAATATTCTGAACTACGCTCTGCTCTACTCTATCGTTGAAGCGGGCGAGGGGGAGTGGGGAGACAACATGTAGCCGCGCGGCGCCCGCGCCCCCCGCAATGCCGCCTTTGGCAGCAATTCTGGCATAATAAACCAAACTCAACAGATCAAACCGTTGTTGATATCCTAAAAGAAGCAATAACCTTCGTTCCCGACACGGAAAAAGCGTTGAAAATTTTGATCGCTCTTCCATGCACGACGTGTACGGTAGAGCGATCGTTTAGGAGCCTCAGAGGACTAAAAACCTGACTAAGAAGCACTATGAGTGAAAATCGCCTCAATGGTTTGGCCATGATGAGTGTGTACCGAAAACTTATACATGGAAATTTACAAGATTTTAATAATAAAGTGGTCGAGAAGTTTACAATGAATCCCCGAAAATTATGTTTTAATTAACCTAATATAAACAAACAACGACCACTATAATATTAAAATCTGGTAATTAAAAAAAAATACCGAATACGCTGTATGCTGTACACTTATTCAAATTCAAACTCCTTTTTATTCTATTTTTCTAATAAATGTTATTATAAAACTTATTTACAAGTTTTTTATTGCATAGTCAAGAGCTCGTGCAGTCACAGAATATATATGTATATAGTACTAAGATACTGTTCTGTAGATGTAAGGCTCGTAGTACAAGTGAAAAGCTTCATGTGCTGTCGACTTTACCTACTTTTCTCATTCATAGAGAATGAGAATAGTAGTTTCTACAACAAGTGCGCAAAGCGTCACTTTTCCCACGAGAGCAGAAGTTTGTGCAAATCCAGCGAGTGGGAAAAGTGATTTGCGTACAAGTTGTACACAATATTTTTTCTACAACCACATTTCTTAATGAAAGAAATACAGTAACTTGAGTATTTTCAATGTCCGAATTGGACAACTCAAAAGATAAATTATTTTCATCTTGGTTCACGATTCCTAAAATAATGCTTAATAGGTTAATGTTTTAATAATTCATAAATTGAAATAAATAATGATATAGATAGTTTACTTACTTTAAGTTTAAATTTAAAAATTGTACACCAATGAGAAATTCAATTAAGTTGAGTTGTCAAAAAAAGCTGACAGGTCATATGTAGCTTTGTTTGACATTTCGGTGCGGAAAAGTGCCATAGCGTGTACTTTTCGCATTACTTTTACAAAAATTTGTGTAGAAAAGCGTGTTTTGCATAGTGGTTGTAGGAAAAAAATAAGAATAGTTGTAGTAGGTAAAGTCAACTTGCCCCCCCCCTGCGCCATCGGCTGGCGACGCCCTTGAACTCGAATATAAATATGATCAGTCTTCGGCAATCGATTCAGCGGACAATTTTACACAATGTCAGTGTATTTCCAAACCTACTACTAGTATATTTTGAGTCGATTGTTTCGAGGAATAAGGAAGTTAGCGGAAAGCAGTTCATATCGCGAAATATTCCCATATTCCCGCACTCTTGGGCTACTATACAATACTTCCCTCTCTATTGAAGTTCATATGATCAGTTTTCCAAAGTTAAGCGAGACATTTTTTTATATTGTAGACAAAATCGGTTTCCAAATAATAGTGTAACGCATAGTTGCATAATTTTATTAATTTTTTAATACACCAAATTATCTATAAATCATACAGACTACAGTTGTTATGTAAACCTAAATGATAATTTTCGATTTGGCACATTTCTCAACTTTTTATACATGTGGCAACGCTGAAAAACCTATTCAATACAGTTCTATTTTTATGATCGTCCTAAATCCAACTCGGTAGTGCTAGAGATATAATTTAAAATTTTAATGCTGGCCGCCAGCAATTCTTAAATAAAAATAAACAAATCCCACGTGAATAGCTGAACCCTGGAAGTACACGTGATGATTTCGAAATTTCCATATCATATATCACATGGTGACTATCGGGACCAAAGATACAAAAACATTAAAACAAAGAAACCGCGGCATTGAGGAGATATTTAGAACATCGCGATCATGAGAAGTGTTAAGTATTATAGACTTTGGTATTAAATCACATCTACAAGCAGGTAGATGTGATTTTAGCGCCTGTTAGATTTTTAACGGCCTCTAAATTTTAAAGGACTGGTTACAGAATAGACCCCAAAGGCGCTGAACACAATAGCTTATCAAAGTACACAAAATATAATATAAAACTTTCAAAATTTAGTATTTAAAGGGGTTGTGATTTTCATGCAATGTTTTATAAACAACACTTTTTAAACAACTCCTTAAAAAAAAAGGTTTTCGCTACCTCATAACTTGAGGGGTGCATCTCATCTTAATTTGCTCGAAGACATCTACCCTCAAATTGTGGAAATAATGGAAAACGATGATCAGATCCCAGAAAATGATTTTTTTCCAACAGGGTGACGCTCCACAATACTATGCAGAACCGTACGTGACCTTTTAGATCAAAATTTTTCCCGCACTTTGAATTGGTAGAATAGATTCCATTGAATGGCCCCCAAGATCGCCTGATCTATCACCGTTGGACTTTTTGTTGTGGGGTTATTTAAAAAGTGTTGTTTACAAAACGTAACTGAACTTTTTATACGATCTTCACCACCGGATAACTGTGGCATGTGGTGAAATAACTCTGTTATGTTACAAAATGTTGAGTGTTGAACAAATGTTGTATTACTGAAATTAAAAGGATCACAATTTGAACACTTACTTCGATAGATCTCGGGGTTTGCCGCAAAAACCTCCCCCGCCAACAATATTTGATGTGAACTGTATCTAATGCGCCACCCTGTATGTAATATCATTGATTATTCTTAATCAATGGTAATATGCAAATTGTTGTAATTCCCTCATCTATTTTCACTAATTTTGAAACACAAATAGCAAATTCTGATGAAATAATTGAACAAACTCGTTAATAAACTGTTGAAATCAACTATACAGGGTGAATGACGACCAACGGGACGCAGGTTTATAGCGCAACGGTGAAAGTTTGAAAAAATTTTTCTCTTTAATAGTTTGTACCTACATTCATATAGGCTACATTGTGATAATAAACTATGGCGTATCAAAGTTATATTTTCTATTATAGAACACCCTATATTTTATTGCATTTTTAAATTTTTGTTTTAAAATCAATTTACCATACAATTTAAGAGAATTGTAAATTGCAAAAAAGTATAAGACACCCTAACATCATTTGAAAGAACATGAATATGATGATTTATTAAAATACAAGGTGTTCCATTTAAAATAAGCCCGAAATTACACATTGAATAATCTAATAATGAAACTGAAAAGAAAACTTTGAACACCGTGTAAAGAGATGTTTAGTACTCAATCGTGGAATACATTCAACGAATGTCCGACTATTGAGATGTAAGAGAAAACTCGCTAGAATTTGTTAATTTTGTTCGAAATGTTCACATTTTTAAAAAAGGTAACATAACTTGGAACCCTCTGTATTTAGGTATAGGAAACTACTCTAAAAAAATATAACTTAGATACGCCACTCTTTATTGGAACATCTTGTTTATTTCAAAATAATTTTAAAACGTAGCCTTAATGTACAAAGTACTGAAGTGACCAATATTTCAAACTTTTAACGTTTCGCTATAAACCTCCGTCTAGTTGGTCGTGATTCACCCTGTAGAATACGAAACGATCGATAATTATTGAGAAGTAGCGATCCATGAAAGCATGTTTACTAAATTTTCAATTCATTTGCATCACGCGCTTGACAATAATTACTGATTCGTTTATCTGAGAATAATATTTATGTTTAGAAAACCCAATTATAATACCTACTGTTATGTCGCAAATACATATCAAACGTGTGTTGTTACAGGACCGATTTGGCTGAAAATGACTGAAAAAGGTTTCCCATCATTCAAGGGCGTACCCAGGATTAATACTAGGGGGGCGGCAAGCCATGGTCGTCAGGTTGTAACATTTTATCGAGGAAAATATGAATGAAATTAAAATTTAAAAAAGAATTATGTATAATTATAGTGCTTTATTAATTGTGGTATTAAAATTAAGTTCGTAAAGAATTTACGAAGAACGGACATCAGACTCAACCCAGCTAAACTGTCCTCTCCCATTGTACAGAGTTTCTTATAATACAGGGTGTCCCACGACGAGTGATAACTATCTGTATATGGCAAAATACTTATAGTAAAATCCGAGGTAAAATCATGAAAATTTCTACGTTTGGGTTTTCGGATACGATCTTTTCAACTAAAATATTTTCAAAGATGGCCGACTTCTACCGGAAGTCGACTGTAACTTTGTTATTTTAAATGGAACACCCTGTATATTAATACATTTTTGAAATCTACGTAATATTTTAGTATACTTTTGTCTAAAAACTTTTTTCTAAAAATGCACACTTTTTGTGTTATTGATATTTTTGTAGAAAATTTGACCGTTTCTTAGTGCTTGTATCAAAATTTAGACCACACCTGCATCTCTAAAAATTTACAGAAAACATTCAATATCTGGATAACGGTAAGGTTTAGATATAGGAAAGTATACATGAACTTGCCTTATTTTTTTCCCCTGAATGCATTAAAATAGAAAAAACAGGGTGGTTCTATTTAAGAAAATGAAGAAATTTGATATTTATGAAGTTAAACTTTGAACACTTTTTATACACCCTGTATAAAATGTAAAATTTTTCAACATATATTCGAATACGTTTGACCTTGCCTAAGGCAACCGAAGAGATACCATTTTCATATCTTCAAGGGTCCCCTCGTAAAAAAATAATTTATAAGGGTCTTCAACGGTCAAATTTTCTACAAAAAAATCAATAACTCAAAAAGTGTGCATTTTTCGAAAAAAGTTTTTAGACAAAAGTATACTTAAATATTACGTAGATTTCAAAAATGTATTAATATACAGGGTGTTCCATTTAAAATAACAAAGTTACAGTCAACTTCCGGTAGAACCGGAAGTCGGCCATCTTTGAAAATATTTTAGTTGAAAAGATCGTATCCGAAAACCCAAACGTAGAAATTTTCATGATTTTACTATAAGTATTTTGCCATATACAGATAGTTTTCACTCGTCGTGGGACACCCTGTATTTTGATCTCCACAAAAAAAATCTCATATAAAAGTTGTATTATTTTATCTGTACTGAACAAAAATGTAACAAAACAACAGACTGAATTTTGTATAAAGGTATTTTTTTTTATATGTAGTTTTGAGTAACCCTACATTTCCTGTTTAAAAATATATAACATTGTATAGATTTATGGTGGGTTTATACATTTTATAAATGTAAAATGTATTAACTAAAGATTTAACAAGTTTACTTGGAAATTCATTCACAACAATCCTACAGGAACATTTCTAGGTAAAAAATTTGGAATACCATCCTTAAAAATCAAATTATTTTTAGAAACTTTGGACTTGAATATTTTTCTATATATCACAAACCATCACATACAGACATTACAATTCATAATAGTTCAGTCAACCCAGTCAGTCATAAATTAGCAGCATTCAATAGTATGATAAACAGTTCCATTAAATATTGACAATTACAACAAAGAACTAAATATATTGAAACAAATAGATGTTAATAATAATTACGATCCAAATTTAATTGACAATATCATAAATAAAAATATACGAAAACATGCTCTATAACAAGTATTTCCTTCTGATAAAAACAAAAATAACCAATTTAGAAGCTCAACATACTTTGGAATACCAGTTTTAGAAACTTTAAACTTGAATATTTGCTTCAAAACCGATAACAATTTATCCAAATTAATTAAAAACAACAAATCCAAATCTACAGCGTTCAATTGGTCACCCCCAACCTAGCTGCTTTGCAAGTTTCTCAAGGTAAGAGTTAGCTGTGATAAGAAGAGTGAGAATTGGCCATTCAAGACTTACCCATGGATACCTGATGTCTACTACCCCCAGACCCATATGCTCCAGCTGTAACTGTAATCTAACCATGAAGCATATTCTGACTGAGGGCGAGTTGTACCAAACACCTAAACTCGGTTTAATGATAACTGATGTTTAGACTGTGTCTGATTGATGTATTTATTATCAACAATTACATCAGTCTAATCATCAGTTAACATTAAACCGAGTTTAGGCGTTTGGTACAACTCGCCCTGAGTGTCACAAATACACCGTTCAAAGACAACAGCTACAACTGAGCCAAAACTACAGAGAAATCCTCAACAACTCAGAACAAATAATCTACCTACTCCAATTCTTAAAAAAACGTAGAGCTTTACCAAAAACTATAAACCATTTGTGTTACTTACTGTGTTTGTATTATTGTATTTTATAAATGATATATTGTAACTGTATTGTAACCGCTCCCGTGCAAGTGGCCATAGTAGCCGAGCACGTTAATATGAATAAAAAAAAAATCTTCAAAACTAAACAAATCAGGAGTTTATAAATTAAAATGTGGTAATGACAACTTTAACAAAATTTATACAGGGTGAATCACGACTAACGGGACGGAGGTTTATGGCGAAACGGTAAGAAATTTGAAATGTTTGTCACCTTAGTAGTTTGTACATCCATATAGGCTACATTTTAAAATTATTTTGAAATATACAGGATGTCCCAATAAAGTGTGGCGTATCAAAGTTATATTTTTTCTTATGGAACACCCTATATTTGATTGCATTTTCTGATTGCAACCAAAAAATAAAGTGATGTTTCATAATGGTTCCCTATACCTAAATACAGAGGGTTCCGAGTTATGCTGACTTTTTTAAAAATGTGAGCATTTCGAAAAACATTAATAACTCATTGATATAATAAATTCTAGCGAATTTCCTCTCACAGCTCAATAGTCGGACATTCGTTGAATGTATTCCACGATTGAGTACTAAACATCTCTTTACAGGGTGTTCAGAATTATCAGTTGAATTATTAGATCATTAAATGTGTTGTAACGGGCTTATTTCAAATGGAACACCCTGTATTTCAATAATTCATCATATTCAAAAAAATGTCCTCTTTCGAATGATATAAGGGTGTCCTATACCTAGGTACTATACTTTTCGCGCAATTTACAATTTTCTTAAATTGTATGGTAAATTGATTTTAAAACATCTGCATAATAAAACAAAAACTCATAAAGCGAATACCTTACATACTACGGAACGAACAACAAATTATTAAAAGCAATAAATGACAAATTACTATAATAGCCATAAAATGGATGAGTGTAAACGTTTGGGTAGGGATGGTGGGCCAATATGTTATCGGCACGTATGTTTTTGATAGATAATCTTCTTAACGACCAACTTGATATTAACAATTCTCCCTTATTAAAAAGAAAGGTTCCTGTAGGATTGTTTTGAATGAGTTTCCAGGTAAACTTGTTAAATACTTTAGTTAATCCCATATTTACACACATTTTTTCCCTTTTTTTTCTTTATTTCCATGTATAGATCATAATTTTATTGTAAATATCCGTATAATTTAGTATTAAAACACTGTATAAATTGAAAATTTCTCAACCGCGCCACAATTTTAAAGTTTAAATATCATGTAGATTTTAACAAATTGAATTGTTTACATCAAGAAAAAGCCTCATCTATTCAAAAAAAATATTATAAGTATGAAAAAATATAAGGAAATTTTTTTTCACCGAATTACTTTTTCCATCGATTCTTGTAGCTAAAATGTAACAAAAAAATGTCCACCAACAAGATCTCAATATACAGCGGTATGATAATAGAAAATTATCCTATCACAATCTTATAATAAAATTCCGATCACGTTGTTGGATTTGTGACCGGAGCTAAATAAATTGTAACTGTCCGTAACAAGCAAGAGGTAGTCAAGTCATTCACGAGACGACCTTGATCATAATAATAGCTTGCTTTGTTTGCCAATAAAGCGCAGTTTGCAAATAAAAGCTAAATACACATTAAATTACAAAAAATGTACCTTGTTTCCTCCTAGTATCCTCAAAGGACATTGATCTCAATTAAAAATAACTCATATGCATGTTAGAAAAATTTAAAAAAATACGATTTTTTTATTTTAAAAAAATAATATGAACATTTGAATAAATGCAAGTGCCATTTCATTCCAAAACTGGGGGGCTAGTTTTGTTATTGTCTAATAATTTCCGGAAAATTGGTCCTTTACATTAAAAATTAAGGAATTTTTGAGCGTTTTTCCGGCTTTTCTCGGCGGAAAATGCTCGGTTCCGAATTTTCCAAAAACAATTTTTTAGGTTTTTGCATTATCTAGAAACGGTTTTTTATGAAAGGCGCGATTCATCCAGTACTTTTCTTTATACTTGCAAAAAAAGGAAAAAAGGATTTTTGGATTTTGGTAATCTACAGGGTGTTCGAAGTCATGGTGCAAGCAGTTTTATTTCTCTTAAGCTTTATAACAAAAACACGAAACATCGATTTTTGCTATAATGACTGGCCTACACGTCTACAGCTGCTCGAATTATAAAAATTTTACATTGTTTT
The DNA here is from genome assembly GCA_963978555.1 of Galerucella nymphaeae. Taxonomy (NCBI): domain Eukaryota; kingdom Metazoa; phylum Arthropoda; class Insecta; order Coleoptera; family Chrysomelidae; genus Galerucella; species Galerucella nymphaeae. The sequence continues at coordinate 3,502,305 of OZ021705.1, read as the reverse complement.
AGAAAGCATCTGAAAATCTGTTGCCAAAAAAGTCTTAAGAATGGATGAATGAACGATATGGAAAACGAAAAATTGGAAATTGGATGAGACCTAAAAGATCTATTGTGCAACTAGTAGCTCCTTTAGTCCTATTTCCCAGAGGAATTTTCGAATATCTGCAGGATTCAACTAAGGTAAATGTTCCTCTTCTATCCATCAGTAATCTTCCAAGTACTGTGTTTTAGGATTCTGGAGAGCTGTGCAGTTGGAAAGTATGTGGATGGAGGTTTCTTCTTTCATGCCACAATATCTGATTCTTCGTCCTTCACTATTTTGAGCATTTCCAGGTGCCCATTCAGGCGACAAAGTCCCGTTAGGATCCCTGTTAAAGCTCTTAGCGCAGATTTACTTTGACTAATGCATTAATTTGATCTCAACAGGTTGTAGTCACCCAAAAGAATCTTTGATTGTCTAAGCCCTACTAGATCTTTCCAATGGTCAGATCTTCTATTTCGTACAGGTTCACCTATTTCTTCCAATATTACATTGGGGCTGATTCCGCAGAAGATCTGCAGCACGGTTACTGAAATTGGTAGCTTTCTATCCTTGTCTAAAGTAGTTCCTGTCTTTCTTTTTATTTGTAAATATACTGTTCTATGTCAATTTCATCAATCAGCTGTTCCAGCTGGGCTATGCTGGGAACCAAACGATTTCGCCTGTTATTGGTCGTTTACGTTATAGCGGTGACGTAGGACCTACCAATTGGTTAACCAAAGTCCCTACCAACCAAAACGGGACGAAATCGCCTATTGTAAACACTATGTTCTGCACTATTATAATATAATGTTAAGATTTTCAATAATCCCGATATAAAAAAACGCGTATAATTATTAATACATTTTTAATCCAATATTCGTAATCCTAACCACAATTAATCGAAGGCAGCACGCGGCTGGATAAGGCGAACACATGCCCCGGTCCTCAGGCGTCGAAATAAATCTGGAGGCCTCCCAGTGTCGGCCCCACGTGAACTCATAACGTTCGCATCTGACGGTCGATGACCCTCTCTCTTTCATGCCGTGTAATAACCCACAAGTACAAGTAGTTGGTTCGCCTGCAAATCTGTCCCTCAGTCCGCCCATGTTTTTGTTTCCTTTAATTTGAAAGGGTAGCAGTGAAGTATACAGGGTGTTTTCAATTGACACTTACAACGTTTGCATGTAGATACCTCTCGTAAAATTGGACAAAATTATATGAGGATTGAGGGGTCCTGCGTCCAGCTCATTTACATTTCAAAATATCGAATCAGTATTTGAACTTGTCGGTGTAGCCTCATTACTGCGAATCGATTACCCTTTGTAGAGTTGGGGATATTCCAATTTTAAGAATACTGCAATCTTCTTCGAAACAGCTTCAATAGTATGAATGACCGGAAATTGTTTTACGCTTTTACCATTCCTATAACCAATGAAGAATCGCCGTGTGTCACACATGCAGGAAACGCTTTAGCGGCCGTATATACCTGCTCCCTATTCCCTTATTTATAAGTATCCTTCTGGTACAGAAAATGAGAACTAAGGGATGAAGCACCTACTCACATACTCTGCGTATGTGAGAACCTACAAGGGCTCAGCATTTTGGCGAGGAAAAAGACGATTAAAGCTACTCAAAGCTTAATTCTCATTTAAATCTTCCAAGTTAATGTAGTGGCCTATACAAAATGTCCAAAAACTCTCCTGTCAAATGCAACCTACGCATACTAGATGTGGATGGTACAGAATCCGGAGTTTAGTACTAGAAGCGTTAATGATCATAGTACGATTGCGCACGGCTGGTGTAAAACTCGAAGTAGGAGTGGGCCAATTGAGGCTAAGCCTACGGCAAGAAGCGTTTACTACTACTGCTACTAAGTTTGCAGGCGAGCCTTGTCTGGGACAAACTTAAGCCAAGGTTCCGGCACTGAGGCCACTGGCGCCCATTGTGCCATTCCTGCTACCTAGACATCCATGAAGCCGAGTCCTTCAATAAAGACCACAAACTTTTTCAATGGATGCCTGCTTGTGTCTCCAAGGACTCCGAAGATTCACCTGCGTAGTACAGGCCAGTGTGGACACTCTAAGAGAACATGGACCGACGTTTCGTCAGTCATGCCGCAACCCCTACATAGGGAACTTTCCTCTACTCCTAAATTGTGGAGGTGTTTCATCATACAGCAGTGCCCTGTTAGGAGTCCTGCTATCTACCTTAGCCTACTCCTTGGTAGTTCAGTAGCTGCCCTAGCGTATCCATCAGTCAACCCCTTCAGTAGACTTTTGGATTGCCTAGGACCCTGCAGAACATTCCAATGAGCGAGGTGCTGATTCCTCAGCCACTTCTTCGTCTCCTTTCGTATTTTTTGTTTTGTTAGGCCCAGGGTCGGGCAGCGCTACCGCCCCTTCCGCAGCCAGTGCATCCGCCATCTCGTTGCCTTGAAAACCAGAGTGGGCTGGAATCCATTCTAGCCGCACCACGTTCCGCCTTGCAAGATTAGCAAGTCGTTCTCGACATTCGTTAGCAAGTCCTGAATTGCTAGTATATTACTGCGCCACCTCTGCTGCAGGCAGCCAATTATCTAGATCACGCCTGAATGTGCAGACATGAAGCTATGCGCCATTATCCTGTTCGATATTTTTGTCATTATTGTCTGAACTGAAAGCCGCTTACAAACCTCAGCACGAACACGTCTAAATCCAAATATAACTCTTGGACGCCTCTGGTCGTTGTAATATCCCTACCCGAGATAATTATTATCGGGCAGATGTATGACGACGGTCACCATTAGGTATAGGTGAAAGAGTTTCAAAGAAGTATAATGCGGGTACAGGTTAAATTGAAAAAAAAGTTGACTGTTTAATTTATTTATATTACAGGTGGCCTCTATAACTACACTGTAAGATAATCTTTTATTGGTGACAAAATGTTAAGCATGTAGTTTCAGTCATAGAAAAATTTATGAAATAAGTAAAATATTAAAACATATTTTTGAGCTAAAAATTTATAAACTGCGCGAAAAATACATACAAAATAAGTTCAAATAAATAAATCCTATATATTGATTGCACTTCCATGATAAATAGAAATTTTCAGAAACAAATTAACCCCTTTAAAAAATTTCATCGTACGACCATGGTAAATGAGAGAATAATGGAAAAATGGAACATTTTTCGAAAATTTCATTATACTCCCGTATTGTGTGTTGCATAACATGAAAAGAGCGACGATGAATCGAGTTCCATGATTTTTGTTCGCCTAAAAAGTGCTCAAACCATCTAAAGAAGTTTTCCCTTCAATTTTACGTGTAATCCAACATTACGTCATGCAAAATCATTAATTGAAACTAACAAGAGAACCCAAATAAACCATTAAATGTAATAGGCATGTATTTAACCAGAAACAGAAGGCAAAACGAACCCTACAATCAACACATGGTTACAACAAACCGCCTCTATTTCAAATATTATTCCCGTCTATCCCCTTTAAAAAGACCCGAGTTCAGGCGGGATAGCGCGGCCGAAAAGGAGGTCTCATAGAGCGAATTAAACTCCCCTCTGTTGTCTGTTGCCTCACTTCATCTCGGTACACCAACGAAATCAGTAGAGGTTTAGTCAATGGAATTTTTTTGATCAAATATGGAAAAATTGATCACAACTACTGAAGTATTGGATTTACTTAAAATTTAGATAATTAAAGCTTACTTTGGCAGGTTTCTTGTAAACCTTACTGTTGCCAGCGCAATAATGTAATAAATGTAGAAAGGGCATATAAAATATAAAAATTATTATTATTAAGTACATTCTAAAATAATTTTCAATAATTATTGTGAATATCTTAAAATTTTCTACTTAAATATTTGTGAATTTTAGTGTATACTAGCGTTACCCTTTTAAAAGAATGGAGGACACAAATTAGTGATCTGGATCCGGCGGTGGCTATTGATCTGGGGCCGACACCGTAATATTGTGCACACACATACAGTATACACGCATGGAGAGTATGGAGACGCGTCTGATATAATTAACCATCTCTATAGTTAGTGAACATAAAGCGAATAACGCATTAATTTATTTCTAAAAAGACCACATGCTTATAGAAGAAGGCATTCCTCAATTAAGCATATATAAGATCTTATAGAGAGACAAAAATAGAACTAAAGATTGAAGGAATATGAAAAAAAAAAAACATGAAACTTTCTCTACATTAGAAGAAAAACAAAAAAAATGGTACAATACCGATGTCAAAAAATAGTTGAAAGAATGGCAGAAAGTATGTTACAATGTATTGGAATTGGAACAAACCGAACAAACACATTAGAAGAACTAGAAGATAGAGAATAATGTAAAGCACCAATGAAAGAGAGCAAGACAATAATCAGAAAAGAAGAAGCATACATCAGTATAAAAGGAAACAGTAAAACTTAAAAAATAAAAGGAATAAAGAACAAGCAAGGAAAGATTAAGGAAAAAGTAAAACAGATAGACGTATCACATATCAATCATCATCAATCGACACAAATGTCTGTAATGTTTGGAATGATAAACATGCGGAAATAAAATAATAAATAAGAGCTTTGACATTATACACGTGTCTTTTTTACTGAACAAATAAGCAATACCACAAGTCAATGTCAAATCCAAAAAAATCGAGATAATCAACAGGAAACTGAGATTCAAAGCAGGTAGGTAGAAAAACCGTTGGCAGTAGATATGGTAGGTATATTTTCATTTATGGACAGCAAACACAAAATAATCAAATAATCTCAACCATTTTAAATCATAGGGCAATAGGAAAATGCACTGAAGTTCTAAGCTACGTCCTAACCAAGCCCAGACAAAGATAATAAATCATAATTAATAAATGAAAGTGATATTTATGTAGCTTATTAATTATCAAAAGCAATTTAAGATTCTTATCAGTGTAACTAAAGCATTTTTTATGTACTTTATTTTTTCACACTGATAAATGTAATAAAGTTGATAAAATTTCATGAACAAAAGTGATCTTTGTAGTATTACTATGATGTTTTGTTAAGTTGTCCAAATGACATTTAGTAATTTTGACATTTCATGAATTCTAATTCAACATTAGTTTTGTGAATAATAAAGCCTTAGTTATTAAAAAGGTTTTCATTACAATTTATTATTCACAAATATTTCAAATGGATCGCTTTCTTAAACCTGATAAATTTGACACCGATCCACATTCGCCTACCGCCACTCAGGAATGGAACTACTGGTTGAAAACTTTCAAAAATTTTGCCGATTCCTTTCAAGATCTTGATGATGCTAGTAAGTTCAGACTTCTTATAAATCATATATCTCACAGTGTGTACCAATTGATAACTGAAAGTGATACTTATGAATCAGCAATGAATATTTTCAATACAGTGTATGTGAAACCTAATAATGAAATTTTTGCACGGCATAAACTAGCTACGCGAAAACAGGAATCTGAAGAATCGATCGATCAGTATTACAGGGCTCTACAACTACTTAGCAAAAACTGTGAATTTATGGCTGTAGATGCGGAAACTCATCGAAAAACATATGTTCGTGATGCATTTATCCGAGGTATAAACTCTAACCAGATTCGCTTAAGACTTTTAGAATTCAGCACATTGACTCTTGATGAGGCCATTGAAAAAGCTCGTGCTCTAGAATCAGCAAAAATTCAATCCGCATCCTATTCACTGGGTGAGGCAAACGTAAATGCAACCTCAATCCAAGACGAAAAAGAATGTTTAACAGATTCAGCAAACCTAGCTACTGTTCGTACTATCCAAAAATGCTATTTTTGTGGATATTATCGCCACAAATCACGTCAACAGTGTCCTGCAATTAATGCGGAATGTAATAATTGCAAAAAGATAGGACATTGGGCGACCGAATGTAGATCTCTTAAGAAATTTCCGAAGATTAAATCCTCAGCACTAATCGCAGCTTCCTCACCAGCTCTAGATAAGGCTACAATAACCATTAAAGTTAATAATATACCTACTCATGCTTTAATCGATACGGGAAGTTCAGAAACTTTCATATCAAAGCAATTTGCTGATAGCTGTGGTTTTAAGATGTTCAAAACAACAGGTTCCGTCTCTATGGCTTCAACGACCCTCAGTTCAAAAATTATAAATTATTGTTTGGTTCGACTGGATTTTTTGGGCCATCATTATGATAATGCAAAAATGAATGTGTTGCCCAGCGATTTATGGAAGCAATTAACAAATACGGTTTTACAATAAATCAGGAGAAAAGCAATTATGCTCAAACATCAATAAATCTGCTCGGATATAAAATAGAAAACAATACCATTTCACCTGATCCTGATCGTCTGAAACCATTGCTTAGTTTACCTCCACCGAAAAGTCCCAAAGAACTAGAACGTATTATTGGAATGTTCGCACATTATTCCAGATGGGTATCTAACTATTCTGATAAAGTCAGAAGGCTTTTGAATACCAAAACATTTCCGTTATCTCCAGAAGTAAACAATGATTTTGAAAATCTTAAAACAGAGATATCGAATTCAGTAGTAAAAACAATCGATGACAAAGAACTCTTTGTAGTGGAAACAGATGCCTCCGATTTTTCTATTTCTGCTGTTCTTTCTCAATCTGGTCGACCTGTAGCTTTCTTTTCACAAAAACTCAACGATAGTGAGCGAAGACATTCGGCTGTAGAAAAAGAAGCGTATGCTATAGTGGGTGCCTTAAAGAAATGGAGACATTATTTGATGAGTCGTCATTTCTTAATAATAACTGATCAGCGTTCTGTATCTTTTATGTTTGACATGAATCATAAAAACAAGATTAAGAATGAAAAAATTCAAAGGTGGCGTCTAGAACTTTCTTGTTTTACTTTTGATATTGTCTACAGATCTGGAAAACAAAATCAGGTTGCTGATGCCTTTTCAAGAGTGTGTAATTCCATTCAACCAAACAAACTCTACTCACTTCATTGTGACTTGTGTCACCCAGGTGTGACTCGAATGATTCATTGGGTAAGAACTCATAATCTACCATTTTCCGTTGAAGAAATACGCAAAATGACTGCATCCTGTACTTCATGTAACGCTGTAAAACCAAAATTCTATAGAACCAATAATTCTATTCTCATTAAGGCTACCCATCCTTTCGAAAGACTCAGTATGGATTTTAAGGGTCCACTTCCATCAAGAACTCGTAACAAATATCTACTTACAATTATTGATGAGTATTCTAGATTCCCATTTGCCTATCCTTGTGCAGATATGAATTCTTCAACTGTAATAGACTGTCTAGTTGAATTATTTTCTTTGTTTGGAATACCTTCTTATATTCATACGGATAGAGGTGCTTCTTTTATATCGAAAGAAATACAAAAATTCCTTCACACACGCGGTGTTGCTACATCTATGTCTACTCCATACAATCCTCCTGGAAATGGACAAATAGAGCGCGAAAATGGCACTATTTGGCGGACAATATCTCTTGCACTCAAACAAAGGAAGTTGGAAATTTCTAATTGGGAAGTAGTAATTCCAGATGCATTACATTCCATTAGATCCCTTCTATGTACTGCTACTAACGAAACTCCCCATGAAAGAATGTTTAAACATAATAGAAGATCTGCCAATGGTTGTTCTTTACCTTCCTGGCTGGTTCCTTCCAACAAAGTCTTTATGAAGAAGCATGTACGATCGAGTAAATATGACCCACTAGTAGAAGAAGTGGAGCTTATTGATGTCAATCCGCAATACGCCCGAGTTCGGCTAGAAGATGGAAGGGAGACAACCGTGTCTTTAAAACATTTGGCTCCTAACGGCGAAGGAGATTTAGAAACGGAGTTTCAACCGCTTTCTTATGAAGACCAAGAACAAGCAGAGGATATTCTACAAGGTGAAAAACCTGGAGACCCATCTGCTGATGAAATAAGCTTAGACTCTCCTACTTCCGAAGATTGTTCTACTCCTAATAGTTCTTCTCAAGAAAATACTCTTCCTCGTTCAACCAGGGAACGTCGACTGCCTGAACGATTCAAGGACTACTATTTGTAGGATGGAAGAATGTAGTATTACTATGATGTTTTGTTAAGTTGTCCAAATGACATTTAGTAATTTTGACATTTCATGAATTCTAATTCAACATTAGTTTTGTGAATAATAAAGCCTTAGTTATTAAAAAGGTTTTCATTACAATCTTTGATTTTAAAAGTGACTAATCTGTTTACTTACAATATTAATATTTCTAAATCAAAATATTTTATTTCTAATACTTAGTTTTTACTAAATTGCAGAATGTAACATTGTAATGTAAGTTATATACAGTTTTTGATGTGATAGGTACTGTTGCTTTGTTTTTATAAGTTGACAGAAGAAGCAAAATACAAAACATCTGTATTGGCTTCTATTTATTTCAAAATAAATATCGCATATTATGTGATATTTATAAATCGTAACATTTTGATTGAAATCCATTTATGTATTTTTACAGACTGGAGTAAGTACCTATATATTTATTTCAATATTCTTCCGTTTTTCAAATTGAAAAAAAACTATCTTGCTAATTTATTGGTAGGTAGATTAAGTGGAAAATGTATTGTCGAAGTATAAAACCATTGAGCTTAGTAAACTTTCAAAAGTGATAATATTTACCAATAAAATAGCTTCTGCTAATTACATTTTAATGACCATTTTTCAATGTTATCTTTAGAAAATGGCGTCAACTATTAGTTTCAAATAATTACGTCATTCATACACTTCATGGTAGCAACATTTTACAAATAATAATAAAAATAATGAATACAGCTGGTTGTACTTACAAAGTAAAAGAATGTCCCAATACTGTTAATTAAATAAAAATGACAAGGGAATCCACAACAACGATCGACTTCCACACTCGCGTCACGTGACACTACTAATGACTTGACATTGACAAATGCGAAAGTATTGCCAATCATGCAGTATCGCCAACAGCATAAAGAAGTAATTTGTCTATGGCCACCATTAAATGATTTCTCATTTTGTTCTAAGCATTACATGAGACAATAAATGCCACTTTCCATTCCATGGGCATAACAAACTATTAGATATTTTTCAAGAAGTGGATGGACATAGAAGTATATTTTATTTTTTTCTATGTGGTTTCTATGTGAATTACATATTTTTCCTTCTCCCCTTGATATACAATGTGCATTATAAAACAATGGCTAATTTTTAATGAATAGATTGGTAAACATAAGGAAAATTGTTAGGTCGTCTTTAAAAGTTTCAGTACATTGACTGAAATGGTGAGAGGGTGAGATAGAAGTTGAAACGAGTGCTTCGGGAATGCGTAATCATAAAGATTGCGGAAGACTTTCTTACCAGTTTCTGCATGAACCAGAAGGCGGTTAATAAATCTAATATTAAAGCAGAGACAACCTTGGTTGTCTCTGATTAAAATCTAAAAAAAAATAAAGAAATAGAGGAGTTCAGTCCAAGGTCAGTATGGCCAACAAAAAGTGTTTTTTTCTGACAAAAATGACAGTTAAGGTCTACTATTCAAAACATAAGATTTTGCATGTTTTTTATCATTGCGAACATCTATTTTGCTTTATTAAAATAATGAATACACCCCGGAAGCGTATAACCTCAAAATTTAAGTTGCCAATAATTCTAGGAACTTTCTGTTATTCAGTTACTAGCTCTGTCAAATGTCATGCCATGAGTTCCTAGAATTATTGGCCACTTATATGTTGAGTATTCAGCTAAAAAGTCGTGTTAAATTTCATGATATACTCTTCAGGGGTGTATTCATTATTTTAATAAAGCAATATAGATGTTCGCAATGATAAAAAACATGCAAAAGTTTTATATATAGACCTCAACTGTCATTCTTGTCAGAAAAAAAACACTTTTTGTTGGCCATACTGACCTTACACTGAACTCCACAAATGAAAACATGGATCAGTAACGGAAATATGTCGACAGAGAATGTGAGGCACGGAGCAAAACATTTTTGCGGGTACTTATTCTTATTGAACACTGATTATCAGAGGATTTAGTGGGTAAGGGAATGGGGATCGGCGAGTCCTCCTCCGGACATTGACATATATACTTGCAAAGTCGTCATTTTAAGCACTTTCTCTATCTGCAAAGGGGTTATGTAAGAGCGCTTTTAAGATTACCTACTTCAAATTATCAGTCAGGTTTTTTAGAAGGAATAATGTGAGTATATAGGACAATTATAAAATCCTAGTTCCCTAACCATTAAGAGAAGCTTTAATGGTCCAGTGTATTTAGATTTATTGGAAAATATAGTTGGCTCAATTTACAAATAATACAAATAAGGATTTTCAAGTAAATTTTAATGTGGAAATTTCATTATATCATACTTTCGGACAATAATATTGTAACAATCAAAAATTTAGTCGCAACAGGATAGTGGTCCACCTCATTATGCACGTGATTTCAATTTCATCGAACGGTCCTCGCGATCACCGGTCATGAGTTCCTCTTAGACTATTTCCAGTAGAGTAGGCCACAAGAAATTGTTAAAAACGTATTCATTTAATGCACAATTGTTATGTTGAGTAATTTGTAAATAAAATTCAATTTATACATAGAATTGTATATTTTTATGATTATACAGCAATTGTATTTAAAAATGTCCATCACACTATTCGGAGCCCTGAAAAAGAAAAAGTAATTAAAGCCAATAAACCAATGACTTTCGCCGTTTTGCGAATGACAAACCCGTGTTTAGAAAACAACGAAAACAGTTTTTTTTTAATGAGTTTTAAAACTTATCTATCTGTCAGTTTTATTTACAATTTTTGACAGATGACATCAGAAACATGGAAACTAACAATATAATCACCGTAGCGATAGTGTTACCAAACTTACGTCAGGGTTTCTAATAAACTTACGGATTTTTGTTCTTACTACTTACCGTTGGATCACAATCGGCACAATGCCAAGAATAACCTCGAATTTTTGGAGTTTTCTTCAGAGGTGGATCTAGGCAAGCGAAATGGTAATTTTTTTGACATTCATCGCATCTGAAAAATGTTATAAAATTAGAAATCGCCTAAAAGCAGAAGTGTACCAAATAACATAAGTAAATAAGGGCCAGTTTCATAATCAACTCAAAGTGCTTTTAAATATTAAAGTTGGCTCAAAGTTAAGATAAAGTAGTGCCTAAAGTTTCCTTTTACTTAAAGAGAGAATTTCTAAGGGCCGGTTTCATAATTCGATAGTTAAAGTGCCTTTAGGAAAAGTATCCTTTAAGACGACTTTAAAATAATTGCGTTTCATAATGAAAGTAGCACCTTTTTTGATAAAAGTAGCATTTAGCTAAGTTGGCAGCCCTGAAATTTGTTTTTCGATACATTAGACACTATTTAATTTAGTTATCTAACCTAAAATTATTGTTTTGGCGATCAAAAAAGTCAGCATCATCATATTTTTCAAAAAGACACTTTCTTTTTGAATAATTTTTTTATTCTTTTCAAATAAATCACTTCGTCATCGGATGATGAACTAGAGCTGGAAGAACTATCAAGCATGTTCATCATTATTTCGTGAAATATTCAACCTGGTTGTCAAAAAATATGTAGAAAACTAGGTTATGTCTGCTTCAAAGCCACTTTGGGTCGTTTGCACCGATCAACCTTAAATGTTCATCTCATCTAAGGTCTACTTAAAGTTGTTTGCAAATCTGCTACTTAATGAAATCTTAGATAAGTGGCGAGAAGCTATGGCAACACCGAGAAAGCTACAGACATACAAGAGATAATTTGTGTTATCGAGTTTGATTTCACGAAGTTTGATTGTTGATTTTGTTTGTGGACTCCAAATTTTACTGGACGAGAGAAGACAGCTCTTTTAAACCTAATATTTAGTCATAAAACAATTATAGAAAATAAAAGGACCGATGCAGTTACCTGGCGTGAGAAGGAAAACGCGTTGATTAAAATAACTTCGCTATTTAATAGCCAATCTCTGGAATACCACGAACAAAAGAGTCGTGTTCGATTTCTACCTCAATTAGGTTCAAAATGTTTAGGCATGTAGGTTTTGTCACCCCAAATCGCGAAAAGAATGTCAAATCATCCCAGCTGTTGAAATATTCATTTCTATGATAAATCCTTCCGGGGATTCCATGAAAGATCAAGTTAAGATCGTCTAAATCGTCATGAACAAAATTATTCATAATTATTTTTTCAATAAATAATGAAGACAAGCCACAGCTAAAAAAAAGGCAAATACCACAACAACACGCAAGTCAAATAGTAAACTTATTGACAGATTGAAGTTTAGATGACATTAAGGAGAACTTTAAGCGGCACAATTCTTAGGCTTAACTAAGCCATACTCAGTTGATTACCCGTGCAAACCAAATTGTGATATTAAGGTCACCTTAAAGTTAAGCTTCACTTATCTTTCGCTAAGTATAACCGGTGCAAATGGCCCTTTATCTTCTGTAAAGTTTAGAAATTCGCACTTTAAGTTAAAGGAAACTTTAGGTACTACTTTATCTCAAAGTACGATTATGGGACCATTTTTTCAACTTCAAGTCAACTTTAATATTTAAAGGCACTTCAAGTTGATTATGAAACTGAAGATAAAGTGGCTTTAAAGCAGACATAACCTAGTTTTCTCCATATTTTTTGACAACTAGGTTAAATACTTCACGAAATAATGATGAACATGCTTGATAGTTCTTCCAGCTCATCCAGTTCATCATCCGAAGACGAAGTGATTTATTTGAAAAGAATAAAAAATTATTCAAAGACAAAGTGTCTTTTTGAAAAATATGATGATGCTGACTTTTTTGATCGCCAAAGCAATAATTTTAAGTTAGATAACTATATTAAATAGTGTCTAAGGTATCGAAAAACAAATTTCAGGGCTGCCAACTTAGCTAAATGCTACTTTTATTAAAAGAAGGTGCTACTTTCATTATTAAACGCAATTATTTTAAAGTCGTCTTAAAGGATACTTTAAGATAAAGTCTACTTTTCCTAAAGGCACTTTAACTATCGAATTATGAAACCGGCCATTAACTGTAAAAAAAAACAATAGTATATTATTCAACGAGCGTGTAATGATGGCCGCAGGCGAACGTCGTAATCATTCGAGTGAGTAATAGCCATTACACGAACGTTGAATACTATACGTTTTCTATGACTGAGTGTTCCTCCTGCGAACTGGTTTAGTTTACTACCAAATTTAATTGGCTAGTTAGGCAAGAAGCTGCGACATTGACGCCAAACATTAAATTAGTGTTTCATTCTGTTACACAGTTTTTTAAATAATTCAATTATAAGACAAATATTTAAGCTTGGAAGTGGATAAAATCCCGTACGTGGGATCCACTCCAAAAAATTAAAATCCCGAATGGGCGGAGCCTGCGCTGAAATCCTGACTACTTTTGTTTCGCCTGTTGTCTCTGCTCTGAGTAGGTAAATGATTCTTTTTCATCATATGATAATTTACAAGAAGCTGTAAATAAATATGAAAATAGGTTGCAGTTTTGGAAAAGAGATTCAAAAACACTGAAAATTGCAAAAAATCTTTGTCCAAGAGTATACGAAAAAGCAATCCCTGAGTTAAAATCTTAGGTATATTATTAATAAGTACCTACTCATGCATACATGGGGGGAAGGAGTTTAGGCCATGTAAAAACAAGGAACCAATGCGTAAACATGTAGAGATAGCAAGTAACTGAAAAATTATAAAATAGGTAGATATAATATTAAAGTTTTCCTTTTTTGTAGGACTTTTGAAACAATTAATGTAAAAATTTCTGAAGATGGGAAATTTCTGGTAATTAAATCTATAAACAATAATCATAATCATGAAATCCCTTCAGAGTACCTAAGTAATTATCCTAGATTAAAAAAATTGTAAAAAGTGGATAAAAAGAAAAGAATGACTGAATGACATGTGTTCATTAACTCCCTTTCCCTTTATTGAAGCTTTTGTCAACTGATGGCAGCATTACCTACTTAATCAAATAAAGACAAATTATATAACTTGTTTGCTGCTTTTACAACTAAGAAAAGAAGTAATTGTTTAAAAACTACAGTTACTTTACAAGTTAAAAAAAAACGGTACTAATCTTTGTAAAGTAATATTAAAAAAACAGTTTGTTAGTTTTAAAATCAATTTCAATAATTAATGATCGAATTTTATTATCTTGAGGTTAAAACCAATTAGAACAGGGAATGTAGAAATTTTTAACTCCGCCCACTCGGGATTTTAATTTTTTTGAACCGATCCCACGTACGGGATTTTATCCACTTCCTTTAAGCTTAGTTCATGTAAAGTTACTGAAGAATCATTTAGATATCAAAATACTAATCCATTTTGTATATATTCTGGAAATTCGAATAAAAAGAATCCGGAAATGATACAAGAGACAACAAAATTAATATCTTACTTTACGGAGTTACTGGGTGAACCTTCATCCTGACAAACATCACAAATAATTCCACTCGTAGGTTTCTTGGGTGATCCGAACTCAGACGGTTTAAGTTTTTCTTGAAATTTTCCAGCATCTGACAATCTAGGACTTCGAATTTTTCTTATGTCTTTTTTATCTATTTTAGCTGCTTTTTGAAAAGGTAATGGTGGAGGAGCATTATCGTCCGCTTCGTTGGGCACATAAAAACACTGAGGGTTCGATTCTGACGCAACTTCTCCAGCCGGTAGAGGAATCGGTTTAATCTTGGATAAAAATAGGAAAATTTCAATATCATAATACAACTTTTCACTCAAATTATTGAAAACAACAGACCGTTGCTTTAGGGAGAATAGGGTATACACATAAATTTTGCTATTGGTGGGAATTGATGCTATATCAGGTCTCCCAACACCATGAATGCTTATTTTTTCAAAAAAGTTATTACTTTACTTTTAAAACGACTTTAAAAATCATAAAATTTGAAAGTCTGCCAAAACGCGTTTTACGTCACAAAGATGGTTGCCTCAACCGTTGACGTCACTCCTTGTTTACGTTCTTATTCGTGTATCGTGTATCACGCTATGAGTTTTTGTGACTTAATTTGTTTCTGAAAGCTTTAAAAATGGATAAAGCCGAACAAAAACTTTACATTCCAAGAATTGCATTGTTACAGTGTGTAAATCGAAGTCTATTAAAACTCCAGACAAAATATTTCTTTACCTGGTGGCGCAAGCAAAAATGCACTTAAGAGAATGGCATTGTGGTTGCTACATATGCGTCGGAATAAAGACAATATTTCGACAAACGCTACTGCTTTTGTTTGTGAAGACCATTTTAATGTAAGTGCCTAATTCTGTGTTGGTAATTTTGCTTCTTTAATAGTTGGAGGTTATGTACCTATATGTCTAGGAATAAACCATAATAACATTTTTTTCTTACGACCATACATCAAGTTTCCACTGAAAATGTGGAGAAATATTATTCAACAGGAGTGAAATTCAGTGGTTTCCCAGTGGGTACCCAAAAAGTACGATTGAGTCATTTTTGAGTATATTCGCAAGAAAAATAGTGGAAACAGCTCGTGAGACAGTGACTTTCTTATACGGCGTCGATATATGGTTGGTATATATTATTATACAGGGTGTCTCATTATATTCTGACTGACACATTTATATAAATGGCCTACCTCCGGCTTACCCGCTAGAAAAGTGGCCTATTTTCAGAATACAGTAGATATAACTTTTTAAATGGTACACCCTGTATATTTAGCAATTTCTTAAAAGACACATATTTTTACTTTATAACGGTACCTTAAAGTTCAAAATCGGTGCACAGGAAGCGAAGTTATATAACTTTAACTGGGATACTGCAATGATGTGAAGTTTTTTTTTTTTTTTTTTTTTTTTTTTTTTTTTTCCTTTGGAGCCGTTCTGACTACAACCTATTCAGCCAATCCGTTCCCTGTATTAGCTCATACAGGTTCTTAGCTGGTTGATTGTAGAAGTCTTCTGGAGTCATTTGGGTTCTACCATACAGCTTCTGCCTTCTGTGGTCCAGCGACTCACATTTGCATAGTATATGCAGAGCTGTTTCGGTATCCTTTTTGCATCTTCTGCATGTAAGGTCTCCGTTGTACAGGCCTATTTTGTTTAGGTGCTCCTTTGTGGGAAAGTGTCCCGTAAGTAGCCCCGTAGTGGTGCGCAGTTTGTTCCTGCTCATTGAGAGCAGTTCTTTCGCTACTTTTTCTGATGGTTCTTTTATGAATTTCTTCCCATGTATTTGCCCAGTCGTATTCTTCCAGTATTTCTTGTGTTGTTCTTTCAACCACCCTTTTAACCATGACCTCGTTAAGCATCTGGGGATGCCCACAGCCAGTTCGGGTCCGTTCATCAGAGTTGACGATCCTACTCTCGCGAGTTCGTCAGCTTTTTCATTGCCTGCGATTCCTTTATGACCTGGTACCCACTCCAGTGTTACACTTTTCCGAGTCGCCAGTCTTCTAAGTTCTTCGCCGCATTCCCATACTAGCCGAGATGTCACCCTATAGCTCTGAAGTGCTTTAAGGGCGGCTTGACTGTCGCTGTAGATCCTGATCTGCCTGTTGTTGTAGGCTCTCATACTGTTAGCCCTTGCACACGCAAGTATTGCATAAACCTCTGCTTGGAATACAGAGGCGTATTTTCCTAGCGAGACGATTCCTTCATATTCGCTCGTCTTGCTGTATATGCCCGCTCCGGTGCCGAGTTCATTTTTTGATCCGTCTGTATACCAGATCAGTTCATTCGCTCTACTAAGTGGTGGTGCGTTCTCTTCCTCAAGCTCCTTTCGATCTTTGATGACAATCTCGAAGTTCTTGCGAAAGATATATTTGGTAGTCATTTGGTCTGTTGGCATTTTGAAAATATCATCACCCACATGCCTTATCTCTGTCTCTCCCATGTATGAAGTTGAAAATGTCATAAACAAAAACTTTATTGGCTAGTAACTAAAAGTGAACAGTAAAAAAAATATGGTAATTTTAAACCTAACTGTGAAAACCGCATCTTATTATCTAGAACCGTTTCGAAGATATAAGCTCTTAAAAACAGTCAGAATATAATAGGACACCCGGTATAATACATAGTTTAAATCGTACTTACGAAGTTCCTTTAACACCTTTCATTTCCTCTGCATTAAAGCAGCTGTTTAACTTAATAAATTCAAGCAGCATAAATGAGTCTACTTTGGGCAAGTTATCAGTTTGTGCTTTTACAAAACCTTCGCTAGCCATATCTTTACTCACAAAATATGAAAGAATCGTCACTGAACTGGTAAATGAAATATTTTCTTCTAAAGGTTTCAAAATATTCTCGGAAATATCGAATATTTATGTCAACTTTCCACTTTACGTTGACTTTTAGAAATACAAAAAAGCACACACAAACACGTAATGGTCTCAAACAAACATATAAATGATATTTTTACATAGATGAAGCAATTAATAGTTAATTAAAATACAATATAAACACAAAACTACACATAACCTAGTGCAATACCGGCCATATTGACAAAAGTAATAACAAGGTATGACATCACACATATCATCGGTAGCGCTCGGATATCCTCGGGTGTTGGTCGAAAACTGCATTAAAATTTGAATTTTATTTTAAAATTTGGAAGTAATTTAAAATGGAAACTGGTTTATTTCCTATTATTAGTTATTTTTTATATAAACTTCACTAATACAAATTAATATCTAAGCAAAATATGAAATATGCGTGTACCCTATTAAACAGTATATTTAAGCAACGATATTCAAAACAAATAGAAAAATACTCACTTTAATAGTAATTCGTGGGTGGGGTAACGATTCTTCAATTTCCAAACTCTTTTTCTTCCTCTTCCTTTTGTGTTCTCTGTTAACATCCGGTGAGTCCGCATTTCTATTTCTATGCTTTTCTCTTCGTCGTTTTTTTCCTGACTTGTGACCTCCATCGTACCCATTATCGACTACTATTTGTACACCGTTCATTCCAGACAATTCGGTCAACAGATTCGAAAGGTTCGGTCCCGTTTCGGATAATTGTTCGTGAGATTGCGATATTTCGTTATCGTTCTCTTCTTCCGTCGAATCCACTGGTTTTATTTTCAATTTGGGAGGCGAGGCAATATCCTGATCTGATTTACTTTCCCTGAAACATTTTAGAAGAGTTTGGTGATATATTTAACCACAATTAAAACAAGAACATAGCTAGGTAAAGTATTAATTGGTCGAGAAATCCAAAATACTGACTAGGATCAAGCACTAGGTAAATCAAATGCAAGATCCCCAACAGTACCAGCATTGATAAGTTCTTTCGGATAAAGTTATCGAAGGATATTATCTATTCCCTAGTATACCTCCTGATGGAACTATCACTTTAGTTGATAACCTGCTCACTTACAATAATAGGTTCGTTCCAACCACCAGTAATTTACAGTAATATTACTAATACACATGCGCAGTTGAAAAAAATCGTTCCAACCACCTGAAATTACTGATTCTGAACTATCAATTACTATCAGTTCTCTGTTCCATCCCGTTTGTGGACTAGTAAAATTACCGTTCAAACGATTCTTGCTTGATAGCGAGTATCGATAGTTCTGAAATTAAGATACATGCGCAATGGCAACATTTTCGTCTCAAACTGTCAAATTTGTATTTTTATGGAAAGTGTAAATAGGATATAAAAGTGAATTTTTAGTTTTGGAACTGTTTTGAAAATAGTGTGCACCGTTTCTTACTGACTGTTTCTTTGTGTAGTCGTTGATAAAATGAAAAAGGGAAAAATGGAGACCGAAACCACTTTATATGCTGCTACTTATGATATAGGTAATTGAAAAATGGTCAAAATAGAACATACACATAATTTTGCCATTTATTAAGGTTACAAAGACTTCTATTATTGTGATATTTTGATATAGGTGACATTATTAGTATTAAGTTTCACTAATTTGATATTTTTAGGTTGAAAGTGTTTATTTTTGTTTTTATAAGTTCGTTGTATTTATTTTTATTTTTTGATTAATGTTAATATGTAGGTACAATAAAGTGTGCGCCTATAGAGAAATAAATATCAGAATCGGTGCAACTACCAAACTAGTTCAAAATACGTTCCAACCGTTTGGTAAGAGATTACCAGTAACTTTACTAATTTCTCTCACGCATGCGCATTAAATAGTTCAATTACTGGTTACGTACGATAACAGAATTGCTGGTTGGAACGAACCTAATATTAATCGCATAATTCATTCTTATGTTATAAATTTACTAAGAGTTTGTTTAAATCAAAATTATTTTCATTTTAGCGGAGAGGTTTATAGCAGTAAAGAGGGTTTGATTATGGACAACCCTCTCAGTTCCCTATTATCAGAAATTTTCATGGATAATATAGAAAAGATAATTTATAAACACCCTTTTAGTAAGAAATTTGTTTACTGGCATTGATATGTAGATGACATTTTAGCTTGTTTCACTTGTACTACGAGACAATTAGATAACTTCATTACTTACATTAACTCGATACATAAAAATTACAGTAGAAATTGAACAAAATAAGTCTATAAACTTTCTAGACCTCACAAATTCAAATATAATAACAGACATGATTTTTCTATATTCCACAAACCATCGCAAACAGACATTACAATTCATAATAGTTCAGTCCTACCAGTCAGTCATAAATTAGCAGCTTTCAATCGTATGATGCATAGACTTTTAACAGTTCCATTAAATATTGACAATTACAATAAAGAACTAAATATAATAAAAGAAATAGCTGTTGATAATAATTACGATCCAAATTTAATTGACAATATCATAAATAAAAAGATATGAAAAGATACTCTAGAACAAGTATTTCCTTCTGATAAAAACAGAAATAACCAATTTAGAAGCTTAACATACTTTGGAATACCATCCTTAAAAATCAAATCATTTTATATACAGTGTGACCCATTTTTAATGGAAACACCCTCCTAAAATTTAAAGTTGAAAGCAGATTTTGAAATTTTTTTTTAAATGTCAAGTACTAAAAGACCTTAGGACAAAATTTGAAATGTTCATTCCAATTTTCAGGACATACTACGATATTTTTTCTTAGTTGAAAATCGAGATTTGTGATTAGCGATTTTTTTATTTGAAAAATCACTTCGCCACTGGATTCAGGGACCCTCTAAACAGGTGCGACCAAAATTTCATGGAAAAATATTTATTAATAACAAAGTTATGACAACTCAAAAAATTCGAAAACTCACAAAGTTTATAGTCACAAAAAACACCCTATATCAACAGATACAGCCATGAGAATATTTTTTTATGATTTCAACAATAAAGTGCCGCCAGATAAAAAAAAAACAAATAGTGTAAATTTTCTGTAATATAATTTCAATTGAAAAATCAATTAGGTCTTAGTTTTAGTTAATTTGCGTGAAAACTTGAATGTAATTCCGTTATTATGATTAAAAAAAATTACGTTATTTGTTTTTTTTTTCATCTGGTGACACTTTATTGTTGAAATCATAAAAAAAAATCTTTATCTGTTGATACAGGGTGTTTTTTTTGACTATTAGCTGTGTGGGTTTTCGAATTTTTGAGTTTTCATAACTTTGTTATTAATTAATATTTTTCCATGAAATTTTGGTCACACCTGTTTAGAGGCACTCTGGTAATAAAAAAAATCGCTAATCAAAAATCTCGATTTTCGACTAAGAAAAAATATCGCAGTATGTCCTGAAAATTGGAATGAACTTTTCAAATTTTGTCCTAAGACCTTTTAGTATTCGACATTTCAAAAAAAAATAAATTATTAAAATCTGTTTACAACTAAATTTTAGGAGGGTATTTCCATTAAAAATGGGTCACACTGTAGGTAGAGCTTTTAGGAATTTTAAAACTAGAATTTCAGAACACAAACGTAGCTATGACAACCAAAAATCAGATTCCAACTATTGGAATCATTTATTAGCAAACCAACACTCTTTCGATTCAAATTTTGAAGTTTTGCATAGAGAACCTAAATCCTTCAAATTAAATCTTTTAGAAGCCCCAGAGATAAATAAAAACAAATATTTAGATAATCTTCTTAACGACCAAATATATATTTACAATTCTCCCTTATTAAACCTTTTTACCTAGAAAGGTTCCTGTAGGATTGTTGTGAAAGAGTTTCCAGGTAAACTTGTTAAATACTTTAGTTAATACCATATTTAGATACATTTTTTCCCTTTTTTATTTTATTTCCATGTAAATAGATCATAATTTTATTGTTAATATTCGTAAAATTTAGTATTTAACGCACTGTATGAATTGAAAATGTCACACCTTCATTCGTTTGACAAAGCTACTGTGTTAGCGAAACGCTTCACAATTTTAAGTTTAAATATTATGTAGATTTTAACAAATTAAATTGTTTAATTTCATAATAAAAATATAATAATTATAAATCATTTTAGACAGTCATCAATCGACCTTAGGAAAACTATACCTAGAAAGTCGAAATCGTATCGCATACCAGGCATGTTTAAAATATGTTCAAGTTAAATAATCTCAACATTACATACCTATTACTGTAAATACTCCTACTTCGTCTGGGCGTTTTCAATTCTTCCACTTCAGAATCCGATGTTTTATCACATTCCGAACACTGCCAACCATAAAGTTTTGATTTTTTAGGTAAACGACTGAGGGGTGGATTTAGACAATCCAGGTGGTAGTATAAATGACATGTATCACATTTTGCTAAAAGATGTTGATCTCTACGTTGTCGGCATGTTCCGCATTCGTTTAAAAGTAACGGATCTACAATCGAATAAGAATTAAACTATGGCTATAAACCCTAAACCCATGTAAAAAGTTTAAAAAATATATTTGCAAAAATAGGCCTCTTGCATAGATTTTTATTTTTACCTTAAAGTATTCTAAAAACCTCTTCAAGTATAATAAATATCCTTCCACATTTTTTTTTTCATGAAGTACTCAAAATTATCTCATAAATTTCCTAAGAAAGTTTCACGAAGCTCTTTAAATTTGACGTCACACGAAAACGAAATGAAATTGGTCGTGACGTCACAAGGTACGAACTGTCGTCCGCTAAATGTAAACAACAAATCTGGTTTCACGTTTATCCATTTTAAAAGCATTTTTACTTGAAATATGTTAGCATCAATTTATTGTTTAATCGTGATTACTGTTGTGTTTCTTTGTTTATCGTTAATTTTAAATATTAAGATGTCTGAAGGATTTTTAAAGGCACAATCTGATAATTTACCTCTGGGTCCTTTTTCGGAGTTTTTCTTCAATGGGTAGCTTGATGAATGTTTTTCCAAGAGTGGAGATTGTTGTACTTCCACAACCTGGCACGATACAATACCGATAAACCATTTTTTCTCAAAAAATCACCAAAACCAACGTCAAAATTAACTTTGATAGACGTCAAAACTTGGCAATAGTACCTTGTGACGTCACTGTTGCATGAAATGTGTTTTTGGCGGCATTTTAGTCGTTTGAATTTCAATTATTTATTACGACTTTAATATCAAACAAAAATTTGAAAATATTCCTGTGGGATGATATTTACGTATAATTGATCATTTTAATGCAATAAAAAAATTATCTGCAAGGGGCCTATTTATGAAAATTTTGACGGGGAAAAAAGTGTACGTATTAATCTCATCACATTTTCGTAGCCTCTGAGTTTTCTGATTTGATACATACGGTTAGTGACTATTTAATCCGCAAAATAAGAGCGCTTTTAAGTATAACAGAAACAGACCAACGTCAAATAAAAACAAACAAACTCCGGCCACATTTTCTATTAGATTAAGCTGTCAAGTTTGAGTACAACGCAGACAGGTAGTCAAGCAGCCATTAAAGCATTGAGCTCTTGTGTTATCAGTTCCAAAATGGCATGTGAATACCTCAATGAACTAGGCGAGAACAATATAGTCACCTTACTATGGATTGCAGGACACACTGGAATAGAAGGAAATGAAATAGCAGATGAACTAGCAAAGAAGTGGAGTGAAATACCTTTCTGGAGGCCTGAATTCTTTTGCGGAATCAACCACAGAAAGAAATAGATAAAGCCGAAAGAAGGAGAAGATCTGACCATTGGAAAGATCTAGTAGGGTTTATACAATCAAAGATTCTTCTGGGTGACTACAAGCTATTGAGATCAAATTGAATGCATAAGTAAAAGTAAAACTGCGCTAAGAGTTTCAACAGGGATCCTAACGGGACATTGCCGCCTGAATGGGAACCTGAAAAAGCTCAAAATAGTGGAGGAAGGAGAATGCAAAAATTGTGACATGGAAGAAGAAACCTCCATCCACACACTTTCCAACTGCACAGCACTCCAGAACCCAAGAGCAAGATTACTGAAGAGAAAAGGAACATTTACCTAAGTTGAAGCCTGCAGATATCCTAAAATTCTTCCGGGAAATAGGACTAAAGGAGATACTAGTTTCAGAGACTCTCCTCAGAAACTAAGTAGAAGTAAGGGGGCACAATAGATCTTTCAGGTCTCAAACATACATACATTGAGTACAACGCTGTAATATCCGATAGTTGTTAAAAAATTATAGCATTTCGGTATTCTATACACTTCTTTTTAAATCAAACTATACAAGACTGCAGTCATTTATAGACAATGTTCAAACATTTTAGCCATCTTAGAAATTGTTTACATTGAACCGTATTTAAGTGTCTTATTAAAATAGTCAGCCAAATGTGTATCAGTTCCATATTAGGATGAATAATTTAATTGAGACTAACAGTAGCTTAAAATTACCTTTTATTGCGTGGCTGCTCAATACTCTATCCGTTCTACCTGAAGGTATGTTTTTCAATGGAAAACCTACGCCCATTTTGAGAGCAGCTGCTGTTGGTACCATCATGGGTTGCGGTGTTCTACTTGCCACTGGTTTACCTAAATCTTCTATATTTGGTAAGTTTTTTGTAGGACATGCACTGAGTATCGCCGAATGGAACTTGTGAATATTTTGTTTCAGATCATTGTTTTTTGCTGTTACTTCATTACTTTTTTTCAGAACCTAAAAATATTTTCACTAATAATACCACTAGAGGTCAAAATATTTTCAAAAAATATTCATGAGCGAAAAATTTCCGGATTCAATTATACCTCGTGTGGTATTCGGTAAGAAAATTCCACACCAAATGTGTTTATTTCCAACAACATCAATTTTCGTCTCCATCAGTTACTTGCAAAACATTATAGATAATAATTACGTTTTTAATATAAACATTAATCATAATGGTCCAAAGAATTTAGAAAACATCTAACCTTCTAGTTGAAATGAATCAAAATTATCATGTGAACAAATAAAATTAGATTGTCAAAACAAATATTCTTCTGCATAGGCGTGCCTACATGGGGGGCTGGGTAGTCCATGGCCCATCCTAATCGTTCCACCACAATATCTCAAAATATCAATGTATTAATAACATTTTATAATTTTTGAATTTCAACGTTCTTTCAATGATACGAAGAAGTTTTTTATTCTTAAAATGAATTGCGAGAAATTGATGGGCGGCAATATGCAAACGCAAAGTTTCGGCGAGCATGGCTCTTTGTTTTTTCATCAAAAGATTCCGATTTGATATTTGGCCCACCCTAATAGAAGAATCTGCGCACACCTATGGTCTTCTGTATGTTCCTTGTGGCATATTATCGCCGGGTTTCACAATGTCAAGTTATTCGTTATTCTGAGGTTAACAAATAACCCTTGGTTACCTCAAAACAAGTGTTTCACATTGTTCAGTGAAGGGTTCAAGTTATGGTTAACTCTCAGAATATTTAACCACTAGAAAATCTAGTGGTAATAATAATAACCTGGAGATTCTAACCTAACAATTAAAGCTATTGCTGTATCTGTCACAAAACGTGGTATCTGTTAGCTTTTTTTTGATTGGAAAATGAACGATTATGAGGTAAATGCGTATAGTAGTGATGAGGAACCAAGAAGAGCAAAAATGATAAGGCCCAGATACGATTGTTTTGAGGAATATGACAATCTCGATTTCTTTCATAGATTTCGATAGCCAAAGAGATTATACCAAACTACAACTTCACAAATAAATTGGTTTTATAGGTTAACTCTTTCTTCTTTTTTTCGATTTTGAATGTCACTATCCATAAAATCTGATCATTATACCTAATCTGCTACCAACTGAACAAAAATTACTACTGAACTTCCGATCAGCTAACCTATAGACGAACTGACAATTGTGGAACGGTATCTGATGGTAACCTTAAAGGTAAGGGTTAATTGACTCGAGGAGTTAACCCGACATTGTGAAACCGGCTGTATTTATTCTATTATCTGATTTTTTGGGAATCAAACCACAATAATGTAATCAATTCAATATTAGAACTAGTTTTAAATCGAATAATACATTGAGATCAATACTAACAAAAACGAAACCAAAGAATGAAGAACAATCTTCAAAAAACTGCATATATCAAATATCTTGTGAATGTGACAAATTTTCTTTAGGTGAAACATCTAGACCAGCGTTTTCCAACCTTTTCAGCTTGGGGGCCCAGTAATATTTTTAAAACATTAGACCAAGACCAAGTTCGAATAAACAAACTCAAAAAGTATATCAAAGATAGGGAATTCTTCAAGTCAGCTATTTGCAAACATGCTTGGGAAGAGGGTCATCAAATTCAATGGGATTCAACAAAAATAATATTGAAAGAACCCAATAATAAAAGACGAAAAATCAAAGAAAGTGCTTTAATACAACTAAATGCAGATAAATGTGTAGCTAGTATTTCAGCCGAATGTAGTCAAATTTGGTTACTAATGTTAGAAAGAGTAATTCCCAATAATCAATTACCTGCGTTATCAGGATAACATCATGTTTTTATCCAGGTTTTCTTATGATTTATCATTGGAATAGTTGTTAATCGATACACAATTCAATACACAAAATCACAAAACTGAGTATACATATTTTGAAAACAAAAATAATCATACACAAAAAAAGTAACAACAAACGCGTTTTGTTAACAACATTCCCAATATAATCGAAAAAAAACGCGCTATCCCATTAAAAACCGTTCCTGGAACGTGCACTTCACTGGATTCCATTTCTAGTAGACTATCATATTGTTGGAATGTCATAAAATGAAATATTCTATTTCACATTTTGCCATCGATATGATCTACTATGAATGGACCTTAATAAAAATTTGATAACAAAGTTTTCCAGTCTTAAACTTCAAAATATTTTTGATTGTCTAGTTGTAAATTTTTTTTCGTTGTTAAGGACCAAAAATTAATATTTAGTTCATCTTTACAAAGATAGCTGGAACGCTATTGAAACGTTGAAATAAAAAACATAAAAAGCATTATTGTGGTTTGATTCCCAAAAAATTTTCAATAGTAATACCCCTAGGGTCTTGATAATACCGAGATAATTTTGTCATAGAGAATGCTGAAAGCGTGTTGCTTGATAATAGCCCAAGGCCGCAGGCCGAGGGCTATTATCCTTGAGCAACTCGCTTGAAGGATTCTCTATGACAAAATTTCGAGTATTTATCAAGGCCCGAGGAGTATTCGATAAGATAATTTTTTACTTTGTAGATATCAAAAAATTGATTGTCAATCTGACGTTTAATAATTTTAAATACACAATTTATTAGTTTTAATCAGTTTGACGTTTAACCAAACTGAAAACACGACATGTAGGGTATTATCGCTTTAATCCAGAGGTGATTGGATGAAATTTGACACATGACTTAAAATTAAGTAATTTGATTGGTTACTATATTTAGTAAAAAATTATCAGTATAATACGCTGTTGGGTACGAAGAAAGAATTTCCACTCAAATTCATCCGTTGCGATGGTGAGATGACAGAAATACACGTTCTGATTGGTTAAAAATCACGTGTGGAATTTTCATTAAAATAAAAGAAAATAAATGTAAGGAATAATTACCTCGTCATATTTTAATCTTAATTGTTGCTGCTCTTCTAATAAATACTTATTTTCTTCCATATAATTTTCCACGCTTCTCTTCATTTCTCTCAATCTATCATTTCTATCTAAATAATAGGCTATGAATTCAACAGAAAACGCTGGAGGAATGTGCCATTTTTTTCTAATAAAACATAAATTATCAAATATTCAATTATCTCAATCTACTGCATTCAAGTTAAATTTCCTATTTGAAAGTTCATTAATTTGGCCTATCACAATGAACCAAATGTATCATATTTGTATATTCCGCCTTTGTTATATTTACTACAGGGTGTTTTCAAATGACACTCACAACGTTTGCATGTAGATACCTCTCGTAAAATTGGACAAAATTATAATTAGGATTGAGGAGTCCAGCTCATTCACTTTTCGAAATACGGGGTGTTGAAGTTATAAAAATTTAAATGTTTTTATTTGATAACTTCAAAAAGGATGAATAAGTTGATTTGATTATTGGGCAGGTAGTTTTAAATGTAAAAATCATTTGTTAATTCTTGATCCATTGGTGTACATTTTGAAGTCACTTTTCTCCTCCCATTTTCCACGCCCCTGGCATTTGTGGCTGTTTTTAATTAATTTTACGAGAGGTATCTACATGTAAACGTCGTAAGTATAATTTGAAAACACCCTGCATAATACTATCATTCTACCTCACTTCAATTACTATTCTACGATACTTTTTTAACTAAATCAAAATGAGTTGAAACGGACTACAGAAATTGCAGAATAAAGCAATGCGGATAATACTATCTTGTTCAAAATATACTTCAATTAATTTAATGCTTGAAGCTTTGGGTTGGATGCCAATAAGAAATCTCTTACTACGAAATGTATTAATTTTTATCCATAAAATAAACCATGGATTACTACCAATTTATCTACAGGAGAAGCTTGATTATCACTTTAATGTGCACAATTATCAAACACAGAACAGAAATAACTTTTATATTGAAACTGTTTCTAATAGCTCAACACAGAAATTACTATTTTTTAAACGTCTAAAGCATTATAACACTCTTCCAGAGAGAATTATAAATTTAAATTCTGTAACAGCATTTAAAGTCCAAGTCACAGATTTTTTAATGAATGAATATTTCTCCAGGAACAATAACAATCTATAGAATTAGTTTCAATTAAATAAGCAAAATGAGCTAAATAAAGGAATTAATAAAATAATAAGTATGGAAAAATAGAGAATAAGAGCAACTAGATGAGATATACAAAGTTTTAGGAAAATTCAAGAGCAAATATGGATAATCGAGAAGTTTGAAATGTTATGGAAGAACAAAGTATGAGAATATAGAGTTAATTGAGTAAAAAGAGTTTCCGCTTGAGAAGACAGTAAAGGAAAAGGCAGTTGAAGGTAAAAACTGCACCACAAACAAATGTGAATCTGCATTTTGATCAACAATTCTTTTGGTAGATTATTTTTCACATACTTTGTCCTTTGAAAAGGAATAAGTAAAGTCATTGGAACAGGTAAACCTAAGTAGAGCAATATTATAACAATTAAAAATAGTACTTGAAAAAGTTACTTCTATTTGAGACCAAATTTTTCAATTAATCAAATGTGTGAAGTAGAAAAAACGGAATCTACTGAAAACTATGAACAAATTTCAAAACCAAGAAATTTATTAGTAACTTTTAGACTGTCTTAAGAGTTTTGTTAATTGTATGATACGCTAAATTAAAATTACCTTATGTCAACTAAAGCTGCGGACTGCGATTCCTGCATTTCCACAACAACTGTATTGATACCCATGAGATCTGCTTTCCTTAGAAGTCTACGACAAGCCGATGCGCTGGTTGTAAGTAGTCGGGGCATTTTCTGCGTGGGTACTTGAAAATTTTAATTACCATTACTTTACAAAGAAAATCCCAGATAACTTTACAATGTTGCAAGAATAAATTTTCAGTGGCGTATATAATAAATTCCTATAAATCGAGCAGGTCAAACTATACTTGAATTGATGAATTGCAGGATTTCTTGATTTTCACATTAAAATTTATAAAATTAATAAAATATCTGATAGTAGTTTGAGTGATAACAATAATCATAATCAATAGAGAATCCACACTTACCCCAAGGCGGTGGTTTCAATCCCTTGTGGCAAAGGTAATGTACTTTTTGCTTCTCTAATTTTCTTTTAATTCTCACTTGTTCTGGAATATCTTTATGTCCTTCCTGGGCAAACTGGTATTTTCTAAACTCCGTTCTAAAACACCATTATTTTATTAGATACAAAAAATAAGTAACAAACATTTTCAATTCATTGTTTTAATTTGCATTGAATCGGTGTAAGCTTGATTTAATATGTAAATATTGATACTAGCACACCAGACAGAGATTGTCCTGACAGTCCTTGGCTTATCCACAAATTATCCTAGCCGTCAGGAGATCTAGGTGAACACGATTACAGCGCCACCTAACTGAACCTAACCCAACTTTAAACAGTCGTTTTAAGCGCTACAAAACCGGTGAAATACAAGGGAGTTGAAAAAGTGGTTATTGATTTTTATTATATATAATTTATCATACACTTTTACATTTAAATGTTTTGTATTCCCTAGTTTCTATTTGAAAAACGCTCCAATTAACTGCAGGGAAAGCTGTATTAAAATTTGAGAAAACTTCTTCAAGTCTGAACATTTTTTTAATACTTTTAAATATTTTAACTTTTATAATTATTTTTCTACTCCTGTTTTATAATATACTTATTAAAAGACTAAAATCTGTATCATAATGAAATTCATTATGATACAGATTTTCATTATGATACAGATTTTTAAGCCAATAGGAATGCGACATTCGCACAATATTTAGTATATAGCCATGGGTACCTGGTTGACATTTCTGAAATTAATTATATTAGGTCTGTTCCCTGCAATAAAAGTGTAGCACTGATCTATACGATTTTATTTATTTTAATTATGTTTTAATGCTTCTTGCAGTTTACAAATGCAATATACATAGATATTCCCAAATTTAGTAGTTTTATACGTATTTTTTCACAGATAGACCTGAATTCTTCAAAATTATATAGCTCAGTGCTACACTTTTATTGCAGGCGAACAGACATATTAAGTGACACTTAATTTGATAGCTGTCAAATAATTTTGATTTTCAAAAGTAACTATATTTAAAATTGATTTAACCAATGATTATTGATTAAATAATTTTTATTAACCGGAGTAGAAAAAATATTGTATGCCACTTTCATGTAATGGCCATTAATACACTCGCATATTATATACGAAACTCGCCTGCGGCTCGTTTCGTATCCTACAATATGCTCGTGTCTTAATGGCTATCATTACATGTTCGTTGCATAAAATACTATTAACCAACAAGTGTATTAATGAGGGCCTTTAAGACTGTAACAGTTTTATTCGTTTTTCTCAATATTTGAAAACTAATAGTATATTATACAATGAACACAAAATGGACGTTTTGTTGCGAGTTGCATACTATACTTTTTCTATGACAACATATCATTCACGTTCAATACACGATTTTGTCCTTTGATCTACCTTCCATTCCAAAAAAAGGATATAAGCGCGTTGATACATTTTCTTTGACATTTCCGGTAATAAATTCAGTGTTGTTACCTTCGCTGTTCCTATTATGTTCGGAGGTGTCAAATCTAAGTTAATATTACTATCAGTTTCCATTTTAATTAATAGTTTTCATAGAAAACAACTATGAAATTACTAGTTACCTACTAAAACTTTGACAGAAACGATCTGATGACATTTCATTAATTTGTCGCTAGACGTCATAATCTGACAAGCCGTAGACGTCCTGATTTTAGAGTGAACCTAGAACTAACTCGAAATATTCCATTTTGCATTGGTTGCTTAGCAGCTTGCCTAGCAACCGATGCAAAAATGAAACTCTGTACAAAATGTGCTCGTTTTTGATTGAAGTTATGGTTATAAAATAAACATTTATCGAGGTTGTCGTAGAAAAAAATATTTGTTTCATAGGTGTCTACTGTCAAAAATAAATAAATTACATTGGAATGTCACAGAGATGGTTCAAATGTCACTGTTTTCGTTTTTTTTTTCAAACTCATTTTTGGATGTCTCAACACTAATAATTATCAAAATTTTGAAGAATAATAAAATAAAACGATAGGTAAGTCAAAAACTAAAAGTATTCTATACTAACTAGGATCAATTTTTTAAAGACGCTATTGTATGTTTGGTTGCCTACAAAATGTCAATATAAAAGATGTGTGTTGGGTTGCCTGAAGAAAATCGTTGATTAATATAGATAAATCATGCATTAATGAGGGTCATTAATGTATGATTTTGTCTATTTTTGAGAACTTTAATATCATATGTTAATACACGGTCGACGGAAAAATAGTTTAAATTATAAACTTTTTAGAAATAAAGCTGAAAACATTAACGTTTTATTAAATTCACATGAAATTTCAAAACTACAGAAATAAACAACTAACCTGAGCTGCAGAGCCATATAATTTCTTTTCCTCCTCTTCACTAAAGTCTTATCTGAATGTAGTTTACAATGTGCATAGAATGGATCAGCCTGATCGACTTCTTCTGAATGAGCTTCAGAAAGGAAACCTTCTTTTTGAGCACTATTGAAATTATACATATATAAATAATTGTTAAGTAAATATTACAATTTATCAGTACATTTTTTTTAAATATATCACATGGTCATGGAAAAATTAGCAAACTTCTGAAAGGAGTATTACAGCATCAAAAGATTTAGGAACTTTTTTGTGTGTTAAATAATTAGATGATGCGTAGAATTTGTGTTCCTTTTACGCTATTCCCTGAATAAATTTACTATTTCAAGGCAATGAAAACATGAATAAAGCTTTCCAAAATCTAAAATTCATCATAAAAGATATAAATAAATGTTTGTTTGTTAAATATAACTGTTCAACGTCAATTGGCTTGTTGTTAACAATGATTTTGATAATAAAATAAATACAATTGTTGATGAATCTCACCATGTAACGTGAAAATAAGTTCGACACATCCCCGCATCACATCCTATACAGACCCCAGTCCTAGCTAACCGTTCATCTTCACACAACGAACATGTTTTAGCTCCCCACTTGTTGTAAGGCATCTCGAATAATGTAACACTGGTCAGTTTGTCTACTTCTCCAAATGCAACACCAGGCACATACAGAGCACAAACAAGGTGCACCCACTTTCCTACATCTGTTTCTTTGAAAATTCCTCCGGGATTAGGACACAATTCACAAATTGGTTCTGTTACTCCTGAAATTATTTTGATTTATCTTCATAAAATGTGTCAACCAGTATATTATTATAAAAAAGTAATAATTAGTGTTGAAAAAGACAACATAAAGTTACTGAACATATTTACCTGCTTTACATGCTTCACAAAACCAAGGAGTGGTTGGTGAGACGGAATCTGTACTAGCCAGACTATTGGAATCAGACACTCCATAGCAAGCTTCATGTACAGTAGCTCCGCAACCATCACATTCTACAATTTCATTTACTCCATCACTTTGATCTCCAAGACATCCACAGCATATCATTATTTGTGCATTATGCTCATCAAACTAAAAATGGTTACATTGGCAAAAAAAATTTTGAGACTCAAGACTGAACATAGTTTACACTCTTTACAGTCTACAAGTACATGTATTTTAATAACTAAGTTATCTTCTTCAGAGACTGAATATCAGTTTTGCATAAAATAGTGTAAACTCTGTTCAGTTTTCATTTATTTCAAGATCTAAACAACAAGTATCTAATTAAAAACTGGATTATAAGATTTCCAACTCCAGAACTCTAAAATAAACTAATTAACCAAAGCCAAGAATGTATAGAAAACAATAATACTTAAAAAAGATTACCTTAATTTTAGATTTGACTGCAGCCTGTTCCAAAACATCTGCTACAGAAGAGTCAATTCCATTTGTTTTAGGTTGAATTTTCAACATATTATCCAATTCGGAATCATCAGATTCATTTTCATTGTCTTCGGTACTTGCAGCATCTAGAAACAATGGAGAAATTGGAGTTTAACTTATTTAATTAAGTACTATAACTAAACTTGAAAACCACATATTTTTACTCAAAGTATTACCTTCAGCTTGACTATCCAGAGAATCGTCATCATCACTAACTTCTGGATGATCTTCTATTCGAAAATCACTATCATCAGAGCTTTCTTCATCAAAGTCTAATACACATTGTTGATCTACAGGTTTAACTTTTCTTTTATTTGGATCTCTTTCAACTAAACAAAATGATTCATTTTTAGTTTCAATGGAGATAAAAAATAATATGTAATATAGAATATGTGATAAATTTTTGTTATACCTAAAAGTATTTAAAAAAAAGTGTTTAAATTTAAACACATCGATTAAAGTTTTGAAATAAAATTTAACTGACTCAATAATTCTTCAACTTTCATTCAAATTTATTCAAAAAAAATAATTAGTCGTCTCGTACAATTAACTAAATAATGGATTTAACGGTATTCCGTAAAAATGGTACAGGTTCAACTTCGTACTATACAAAATTATAAATACAATATTTTTACTTAGTTTATTCGTTGCAATTATTTTCAATATAAAATAGGTAATAGACAAATTAAATTTTTAAAAATTAAAGAAAGAGAAAACAAAAATCTCTCACTTGTCAAAATTGTTAATTTTTCACCTCAATTAAATACTATTACATGTAAGTTACAGAAGTGCTTAATTAATTTTAGAATAGTAATGCTAGCGTTAAACTTACTGGTACTCATTGCAATAATGAAATAATATTTTTACAGATTTTTAACTTGGAAAGTTAGTGACATATTGAAAACATAACCAAGTTTCCGGGCGTCAGCTTCTGCTGTCATATCTCATATCTGTGGTTGTCATGAATATGTGTGTTTGCACCAAGGATATTAGATGAGAATAGGATGGATTATTCCCATAAGAGCAACGCTAGCCGTTTGGGTAACCAGTGACGTCACAGCTTCGTTCTTTTGTCGACATTGGTGTTCCATCAATTATATGTCTATCTTCTCTTTCTCTGTGTAATAAACAAAGACAGATTTCGAACTGTAATGTAATAAGTGTAACTATTGATAATTGCAACAGCTGTTTCTAAGACGAAACACTTCAAGGATATTAGTGTTGTATTATTTTCATGTAAAAATGCCAGTTTTGTCCTGTTATAATTGCAGATTAATAAAAATGAGTATAAAATTGAATCAAACATTTCAAAAACCTCATAAATCACACAATTAGAGTTTTTTTAGGAATCAATAAAAGCTATTTCATACACTAACAAAGTACTTTTTTACTCTAAATTTAGTACATATTTGAGTTGCAAAAATTTAAAATATTGAATAAACCTACCTACACAGTTTATAAATAATAATAATAATGAAAGAAACCTGAAAAACTGATCATGACATGTTGTTTTAGCAAAAAATAGGGTAAGTGGAACATAATTTAAAATTGCTTGCTTATTGCTTATTGAAAATTACACTTAAAAATTTGTCATGTTATACTATCTAAGGTGCGTAAACATATTCTCCATCATTCTTATCCGGGTTATCTTAAACATTTGCAGTTAGCCAACTAAAAATGCTATTACACAATGGCTTATGTTTGTCCAGAATACTATCCCCTGAACTTGCTTTTAAATTGCCCAATTAATTATTATTATTTAAAGTAAAAGGAATATGTCTTTTGACTTACATGATTTATACCCAGAATGATTATAATATCATGAAAAAAACATGTTGAAAAATTTTGCTTATATATTAAATACTTTATTTTTTGTTATTAAAATTTATAAAATAAATAAATAACACCACGAATTTCACAGTTTCAAAATTCGCGCAAGGCGACGCGCGCATGGGTAACCAGTGACGTCATCAAACTCGGCTGACACTTTTCAGCTTTTAATCAATCCTATTCTCATCTAATATCCTTGTGTTTGCACAGCTCCATGGTTTGCACTGTGCAGAGTGGTTACACTCTCGCCATAGAGGTAGATTAGCTCCCCTATTTTTATATCTCTATGGTTATCACAAATGTCAAATATAAAATAATCTACATATTTCTACTTTTCTAGGCTTCAAAAAATACATCAAAATACATGTTTGTTTATACACGTTAGTAAATATACTTTTCACCTAAACCCAATACGCTTCTATATAGTAAATAAATACATGTAAATATGAGAGGAAAAGTGAAAATTACACATCCGCCTCTATTATGAACGTGTACTACGCCCATGGTAAGTTCAGAAGTAGAGTACTGTTAAACGTGAATTATTTAACTATGTGTTTGTTTTAGATAATTTCAATAGAGAAACTGGTCTAATAAGTGACTGTGACACAATGGCGGAATTGGCTGCATTATTGCGTTCTGATATTCCCGAAGGGCGTAGTAGTCTTTCTGAAAACCATACAAATCTACAAAGGGTAGCAGAATATTGCGAAGCAAATTATTTTCAGAATGAAAATAAACGTCTTGCATTGGAAGAAACGAAGAATTATACTACACAATCACTAGCAAGTGTAGCATATCAAATAAACACTTTGGCTTATAATTTCTTACAGTTACTTGATTTGCAAACCACTCAGCTGGCTGAAATGGAAAGTCAGATGAATCATATTTCCCAAACTGTTATGATCCACAAAGAGAAGGTAGCTAGGAGAGAAATTGGAGTGTTAACTGCAAATAAGAGTACCAATCGACAGTATAAAATTATAGCACCAGCAAATCCTGAAAAACCTATTAAATATCTAAGGAAACCTATCGATTACACAAGTAAATATTGCTTATCACAGTAAAGTTGTATACACTACTATAGTACATGTCTTGCATAGTTGGATTTTATAGTATTAAAGAATAAACTCCTTTTTATACTCAACAGATGAAATATTTACATAATAACTTTATAAATAATGACATCTCTACATTATAGTTTTTGACGACATTGGTCATGGTATTAGAAGTGGAGGAACTCCAAGACAAAAGCAAAGAGGTTCAAGTCAGGGAAGTATTCATTCACTGAATTCTATGCCAGGAAATCCCATGGTGGGCCCTGCTCCCACTACAAAGCCCCCTACGCCACCACAAGTATCAAGAACTTCTAGTAAAGGTAATTTTTTATATTTTATTACTTTGGGGAAAATCTTGTGCGATATTTTTGATATGAATTGTCTATATTCTAGTGTCCGTAGTTTCTGGAGGAACTCTTAGTAAGGGAAGTAGAGAATATAGAACTCCACCAGCTGTTGCACCTCCTCAGGTAAATTTCATTTATTATATTTTCATTATCACTCGGCCAGAATTTATGGAGTAATTTTGTTATGGGTGAACCATTTTGTAATATCCCTAAGGTTTTTATATCTGTGGTTTATAGGTACCTAGCCATTATGCTCCGAATTACCCAATAGGGCATCCTCGACGGGCCAGTGAAAGAGGTTCAGGGTATGGTACACTCCCTATGACAGGAGCTCATCAGGCTGGTCCACAAGTAGGAATGGTCCATCCAATGACACAGCAACAGCAAATAATTCAACCACAGACTCCTCCACCGCCCCCACCTCCTGTTTCAGGTAGTTACTTACAGGAGCAGCATTTAAGTATGCCTCGTAAGTATAATTTTTTAAATTTATCTTGTTCCTTCGAGTAATCAAGTTTAATTGTAAATAAGCAGCTCCACCGTCTCCGTTGGTAAACACTCAAGAAATGGTACTGTCATCGAATCAGCAGCATCCAATGATGATGGGCGGCCACCATGTACCAGTACCACATGGTAGTTTGGGTATGCACACGTTGTCGCATGCACAAGGTCATCGTATTTCTCAACAGCTAGCTCAGAATTTTGGCAGGCCAAATAGTGGTGCACAATCACCACCTTTACCTCCACCTCCTCCTCCAGAAGACGAGCATGAATCTTTTGGAAGACCGCGTACTTCGGGTATGATGCCTATTGTGCCAGATGAGGAAGATTTGCCTGGATGGGTGCCAAAGAATTATATTGAAAAAGGTAAGTTATACTTTTATGTCATCATTAAGTACAAGTTATAAATATTGTTAAAACAGGTAATTAGGAACCATTCTGGGGTCTGGAATTATGCTGCTAGAGCTCATATTCTGCCTTTGTTATATATAATACAGGGTGTTTTCAAATGACACAACGTTTGTTTGTAAAATTGGACAAAATGATGTAAGGATTGAGGGGTCCAGCTCATTCACTTTTCGAAATACGGGGTGTTGAAGTTATAAAAATTTAAAATGTTTTTGGCAGGTTGTTTTTGAATGTGAAAAGTCATATTTTGATGAAAAAACATTTGTCAATTCTTGATCCAGTGGTATACATTTGGAAAAATATCTCACTTTTCTCCTCCCATTTTCCACGCCACTGGCATTTGTGGCTATTTCCAATTAATTTTGTATTCCTTAATGCTTTTCACGTAAAAAACCCATAATCTTCACATATCAAAAAATTTGTAGTTTTCAATATATTTGATGTTTTCATGAAGTTTGCAACATCATTTTCAATAATAAAAGCACAAGTTTGGACAAATATTTTTGAGAGTCTTCTCCCAATCTATAAGATGCATTGCTGACTCACAAATTAGTTTCTGATACATTTTTTAACCATTAGCAGTTTGAAGGTTATTGAAAAAATACAAAAAAATATTTTTTTCATTTTATTAGTAAAAAATTAGATTGCAGACTTCATGAAAACATTTAATATATTGAAAGCTACACATTTTTTGATATGTAAAGGTTATGCGTTTTATACGTGAAAAACATTGAGGAACATAAAATTAATTAAAAATAGCTACAAATCCCAGTGGCGTGAAAAATGGGAGGAGAATGTATACCACTGGATCAAGAATTGACAAATGGTTTTTCATCAAAATATGCCTTTTTACATTTAAAAACAACCTGCCAAATATCAAATAAATTTATTCATCCATTTCAAAGTTATCAAATAAAAACATTTAAATTTTTATAACTGTTATTTTCAAAAAGTAAATGAGCTGGACCCCTTAATCCTTATATTATCATTTTGTCCAATTTTACGAGAGGCATCTACATTCAAACGTTGTAAGTGTCATTTGAAAACACCCTGTATATGAAATGTTTTTGATTGAGTTTTTCTTTATAGTTGTTGCCATATACGATTATTATGCAGATAAAGACGACGAACTGAGTTTCCAAGAAAGCTCAGTAATCTATGTACTAAAGAAGAACGATGACGGTTGGTGGGAAGGAGTTATGGATGGAATTACTGGACTTTTCCCTGGGAATTACGTAGAACCCTGCGTTTAATATAAAAATCTTTTCTAATAGACAATATTATATAATGTAATTTTTGTAGGTACATTTTCTAAGCTTTTTTTATAGGTATGTAATTGAGGATGTCAAGCGTTAAAATATTGTTTTCATTAATGCCACCAGTGTAAAGCATTTTAGAACTTTCTAATCGGTACAAAAAGTGAGTCAAAAAATTGGTACAGCTCATCAAACATAAAAATAAGCTAGTGAGTTTTAACAAAAGGAGGTTCAATAAAACTCGAAGTCAAAACAACAAAATTTTAATCTTGTCCAAAAATGGGACAAATAAAATGCTACTAGTTTTGGTAAATGATTACCATCATCCCCTTTTTGGACAAGATTAAAATTTTGTGGTTTGGACTTTGAGTTTTATTGAACCTCCTTTTATTTTCAAAAACCACATTTGAGATATGGATGAGCTCTTGGAGTTAAGTGAGTTTTGTTTGATGGTAAAAGAACCTATGTGTGAAAATAGTCATGTTGATCCCTTTCTCCTTTGAATGGCTAAATGGAAAATGTCATAAAATGTCTATTCAAAATTGTTTTTAATATTCCAGCTATATGTACCTAACAACATATTTAAACAAACACGTCATACAATGAAGTTTGCCTTATTCAGCTATAATAAATTGTTCTTCTGGAACCACAATGTCCTTACATTTTAAATACTTTTTTTTGGTGAAAAAATGGCTTAATTTGTTGTTTTTCAATATAATAATTATTAAAAATGTCTTATTTAGCATTAGAGTATAGAATATTATTTAAAAAAAAGTGTTTGTTATAGCTAAATAAGATGTAACTAGAAATTTAATTATTTGCACATATGAGAATCATTTATTTAAGCTTATTTAGTAAATTTATAAATATTTTATAGATTAAATAAAAGTATCCAATCAGTATAATTATTTATAAAATTCACATTCCCAATTCCCTTTTTTTATTATTATATCAACCTCCCAATATAGATTAGATTGATGAGGTGACTAATCTGCCTATTCAACAGTGACCTTTTAAGATCTATTAATTAACCTATTTCCCTATCCATGATCTGTTGAATATCCATGTGGTTATTGAAACAGTAACAAATGTGATGTCAGTAAACTTACATGCAGTTGGAATGGAAGACCTATTCACAAATTCTGCTTCTGCGAGTACTTACTTGAACTAAATAATCACTTTGGAGATAACTACTCAAAAATCCCACCAGTTAAACTAGTGGATATAGAAATAGAATACACAATGGAATGGAGAAAGGATTGGAAACAATACTTACTAAAATTCAATTAAGTTCAGCATTACTCAACACCATAAGTACCTATTCAATTCAATTTATTATGAATAAGGATCATAAAAATGTTTAGCTTTTTCTAAAATTATTTTTCCTTCTTCATATTTTGTGCCAAACCTCAAGTATGGGGGTGTGAATTCTCTATAAGCAAGGCACACTCTACGATTTCTTATATCTTCTCTCAATATTTGATGTTCCCAATCATATCTTGCTGAGCCATACATTATTAATAATGATCTTCGAGGCATTGGGATTCTAATAACTGGATGCCTATCATTTTCTGATATTGGTTTTAAATTATAACTATTATCACTAACATTAAAACTTCCATCTTGTGTGAGAACAGAAGGGTATGTTTCAACACAATCTAAATTATATTTATTGAATTTCATGTTGTAAGTCATTGTGAGTATTGAGTCAGATAACAAGTTTACAGTGACTATTCTTTCTCCCCATATCCAACAATCGTCGATATGCGGATCAATAGATGCTCCTCTTTCTGGATTGTATTCTAAAGTACATTGTTCTATAGTTTGAAATCCTTTCATTATTGGAACTGACTGGAATTTATCTTGAACAAATTCAGTTTTTATGGGAAACCCTTCAAAGTTTCCAAGTTTAACTTTTTGCTTCTTAAAATTACATTTGGGGCCAAAATTCTGCTTTCTTCTTCCACTCTGAGATGAGTCCCAGGGCATGTCATCAAGGCATTTTAGTAACTCACTTTCTTCCCTTTCTGATAAGAAGTCTGGTTTGATATATATACCTGGATATTCTATAGATTGTGCAGAATGATTTCCATGAGGGTTATCTTCAGGGTTCCAGCCTGGCCAAGCTTTATTGCAGATGTTACAATAAATGTATTTGCCATTTTCTGTGTTGATAGTACTAGTTT
Organism: Galerucella nymphaeae; assembly: GCA_963978555.1. Taxonomy (NCBI): domain Eukaryota; kingdom Metazoa; phylum Arthropoda; class Insecta; order Coleoptera; family Chrysomelidae; genus Galerucella; species Galerucella nymphaeae. The sequence continues at coordinate 3,461,823 of OZ021705.1, read as the reverse complement.
TAATTATATTATATTCATTTTCACAAATGTAACAAGATCTAAGACCTTTACAGCCACATGGTCGTGGTTTATTCATTTAAGTAGAAACTATTTCAATTTTAAGATGATTATCAACAAAATTGTCAAAATTTGAATAAATTCTCTTCTTCTTTACAAAATAGTCATTCATAGAGCTGTTAAACGTGTAGCGTTCTATGGCACAAAGTTACAGCTAGCGCCTACCTTGGCTACAGATATGAACTACCACTAATGACGCGCATTTTTTGAATTTATAGGGTTTCGAGACTTTTTTTTATATATCTTCTATTTGTTTTTTGTCTTTTAAGTCAAGTGTTGAAAGATTAAGAAAAAAAATAATTATGCTAAATCAATTATATTCGAAAAGTAAGAGAATAAAAAATCTGCAAGTGAGAAAATACCTATTACATCTTTCATACAATAAAATATTCAATATATCACATTGCAAATTTTGTCAATCTTGATTTAAACGAGTCTGTAAGACTATTTTGAAGGAAGTGATTTTCTCACAAATAACACCTTTGATTGGAAAAGTGGTTCATTATTTTAAAAAATTTATGACGTCGTTTGATATCTAGATCCGAAAACCTAAAAAATTCTTAATTGTATAATTTTCTAGTTATTTGAATAAAGTATCCATTTACACAATTTGGTGCTGCACACTTATACACCAACCTAAGCCTACCTGGGTGCCGATTCTCGGGCCAGGGAACAGCGCTCTCCGAGAGAAGAGATCTTTTGTCTCCATTTCGCTTGGTTACTCTGTCATTTCAGTGACAATGACAAAAGATCTCTTCTCTCGGAGAGCGCTGTTCCCTGGCCCGAGAATCGGCACCCTGGAGGCATATTGGTTTGTTAGTTCAGTTAGTTCCTGTGAAACACCATGCGCTTATACAGGCTACACAAACTTCATTCCTTCAACTAATGTCTTAAAACCTCTCTTGTTTGTTTCTCTATGTCCTATTCATTGCCGACCAAAACAAAACAAAACAAAACAAAACATATCCCTTACCTTTATGAAAGTTAAAAAAGGTTAGCTCAAGATATTTCCTAGAGGAAGGAAAGCTTCGCCTACGATCGACTATCGATTTATTTCCATATCAGCAAGTATCACTGATAGACAGTGATCAGCAAATGCCAAACTCGTGCTACAATTCCTTTAAAAACGAACAGCAGTATCAATAGAGGAGTTCAGTTTAAGGTCGGTATGTCCAACAAAAAGTGTTTTTTTCTGACAAGAGTGACAATTAAGGTCTACTGTTCAAAACATAAGATTTTTCATGTTTTTTATCATTGAGAACATCTATGTTGCTTTATTAAAATAATGAATACACCCCCGAAGCGTATATCTTGAAATTAAAAATGACCTATTAGCTGAATACCCAACATATCAGTGGCCAATAGTTCTAGGAACTCTTAGCTTGTCACCATTTCATTCCTGTTATTCAGTCACTAGCTCTGTCAAATGACAAATGTCAGTGAAAAAAGTAATTGGAAGAATAGAGATACAGTTAATTAGAAATGCTTCAAAAATCTAATTGAAAACACAATTAAACGAATATCAACAAAAATAAATATAACTGACATTTGACATAACTAGTGACTGAATAGCATAAATGAAATGTTGACATGCCAAAAGTTCCTAGAGTTATTGGCCACCGATATGTTGAATATTCAGCGAAAAACTCATGTTAAATTCCAAGATTTACGCTTTGGGGATGTATTCATTATTTTAATAATGCAATATAGATCTTCGCAATGATAAAAAACATGCAAAATCTTGTGTTTTGAACGGTAGACCTTAACTGTCATTCTTGTCAGAAAAAACCACGTTTTGTTGGCCACCCAGACCTTAGACTGAACTCCTCTATTACAGCAGATCTACACCTATCAACAGGAACAGTAAAAAATGTCAAAAAATATCCCTAACTCAACATCCCCAAATAAAATAATAGTTTGTTCAACAATTTTATTTAATTCTCCAATATTTACATTGTAACATTTCAATATTAAAAAACACGAAAAATAAATACGTATAGTAATCAACCATCTACAGTTATTGCTAAATCATACATTGTTTAATGTATGGTTCATACAACAGCCTTTTTGGTGTGCGTCATCGTTTGTGACGTATATTCGGGTTTTGGGTATGGTTCATACAACAGCCTTTTTGGTGTGCGTCATCGTTTGTTAATGTCTTTCTAACACATTACGTGGAAAGAAATGCAAAAAAAGTCAGGTCTTTGATTAATTCTAATCAAAATATCGCAATAATGAACCGTTCAAATTTATTACAAAGGTCAATCCTAATCATTGACTTACCAAAATTTGATTGGTTGATGTTCAGATTAAGCGTAAGCGCGACCTATTAATCGGGAAAAAATTTCTTTATTTAAAATAGGCATGCAGATATACCTTTCGTATTGTCAATGTGTCTGACATATTTTTCTACTGTCCCACTGACAGTTCTTGTCAGGTCTGTACTTTGTTGTTCACGGTCAATTATTATTTATGAAAAGTTAATATGAATATTATTGTTATATTTATTCGCATAATACAAAAATATGCCTAGATACACGGAAAAACATTATCATTTTGAAAGTTCTCAAGTATTTTCAGTTTAGAAAAAGAACCTGGTAACTATTAATTTCATAGCCTTGTCGAATTTTGCTGAATGCGATCCTGATGATTTTATTTATCAAATTTAGGGTTAGATATGTGTCAAAATGGCAAATAAAATAAACGACATACCCAAAACCCGAATATACGTCACAAACGATGACGCACACCAAAAAGGCTGTTGTATGAACCATATGTCGCTTATTTTATTTGCTATTTTGACACATATCTAACTCTAAAATTTGATAAATAAAATCATCAGGATCGCATTCAGCAAAATTCGACAAGGTTACGAAATTAATAGTTACCAGCTTCTTTTTCTAACTGAAAATACTTGAGAACTTTCAAAATGCTCATGTTTTCCGTGTATCTAGGCATATTTTTGTATTATTCGAATAAATATAACAATAATATTCATATTAACTTTTCATAAATAATAATTGTCCGTGAACAACAAAGTACAGACCTGACAAGAACTGTCAGTGGGACAGTAGAACAAGATGTCAGACACATTGACAATACGAAAGGTATATCTGCATGCCTATTTAAAATAAAGAAATTTCTCACGATTGATAGGTCGCGCTTGCGCTTGATCTGAACATCAACCAATCAAATTTTGGTAAGTCAATGATTAGGATTGACGTTAGTAATAAATTTAAACGAATCATTATTGCGATATTTTGATTAGGATTAATCAAAGACCTGACTTTTTTTGCATTTCTTTCCACGTAATGTGTTAGAAAGACATTAACAAACGATGACGCACACCAAAAAGGCTGTTGTATGAACCATACTACACTAAAGTTGCTTATTAAAATCATCACATGAAAATGTCTAAAAATCTTGTGAGCGAAAAATTAGTATAAAAACTTCAACAGCTAATTACAATAATCATTGTGCAATTGACTAGTCCTTTACACAGTATAAAATAACATCGTTGGTTGAAAAATTTTGAGAAGAGTTTAAAACAATAAATGATGAAATTTAAATTCAAATATTTAGTAAATATTAAGAACATACTGTGATAAATATATATTTAGGTTTTATCAAATATATGTTACAAGTTATAACAATTCGTTGTGTATAACTTTATAAATGCCCATACAATTTGTAAGAGGTCTATTTAGTGGGTCATTACTATTTATAATGTGTAACTATATCACTAACTGTATGACTGTTATGATTATTTCTTTGATTCGTAAGGAATGTTGGTGATTTGAGAAGATATTATTAACTGTAAGATGGAAAAATTTTGTAGCCTGTGTAGTATTAAACGAGTGTTTTTGATTTTTACTTGTCTCATGAGCTTGCGATCTACCATTGAAGTGATTTTTGATGGGAGTAGTTAATGTAAACAATATGCTTACTTTTTTTGTTGTTCAAATTGAAGAATTGTGAGCTTGAATGGTAGTCTCGGTTATTCGAAATAATGTTTAAAACCCCTTCGATGCATTTCAATTTGCATGTATCTGTATATTTTATTAAAATAATAAAAATTTTACAAATAACTTGTGGCGCAGTCAGTAAACTATCTCTAAATTGATGAGACGTTGGAAAATATTCAATATACCTAGTAAGTGATGGAAAAAATATTATTGATTCAATATTTAGTTGAGAAACAAAATTATCCAATAAACTATTCATATCCATATAATTTCCTAAAACATTTCAACTGTAAATAACTTGAGAAATTCTTTAAAATACCAGAGCGTGTTTCTTATTTTTTTGGGCATGCTGAATTCGGATACTCACAACGACAGCAACTGCAATATCCTGTAACCAAACAGGAAGGCAGTATTGAAAAACGGCACCTATGTGAAAATTTTGTATCAACTTCTTGTTTTTTCATAGTGATATATTTACACAAACTATAACAATTGAATATAATATTCAATAATTTTGGTGAATTTGGAAATAAATTAGCAATTTGTGTGCATAAATCCATATAAATGTTTCGGATAAAGTATGGGACCAAGAAAATATCGCAAAAATGACATATTATATATTAATGAAACTTTTACCTGAAATCTATCAAATGTTTCCGATTTAAAAGGGAGACCCTGCATATTTTATAATAATAAGTGGAAAAGAGAAACTAAAGTATAGTTTGTTCAATCATCCTTTGCCGTTACGTCATAATCGGTGACGTATTCTGCTTTTTTACCTTTGCCTTATATTAGTTGAATATTATTTTACACTCAAACTCAGAATAACAATCAATGACATATGTTATGTTAAAAATTGTTTACAAAATACGACAACTGAACAGTCAAAAATGACAAATAAGATTTTAGTAGAAATTAGTTAATAATAGTATATCATTAAACGAGTAATTTATTCACGATGGGTGACGTTTGCGTCACGAGCCGCAGGCGAGGGGCGCAATTCACCCGAGTGAATACTGGCTATAAATTACGAGTAGAATACTATACTTTGTCCACGACACTTTTGTGAGGAGGTAAAATATTGACTTACTATTAGGTGGTCGTGGACAAATAGTTTGATGGCGTCAAAATTCCGTCTCATCCATTTCATGAATGAGAGATCAAAATGGACAAAGTATGACGTAACGGCAAAGGATGATTTTGAACAAACTCTACCTTATATTGGCCGAATAATTCATTTCATTCATTAGATTGCTGAGAATGAGAATAATTAACACTAATTCCAAGTCTTTTGCCTACTGATAATATCACACACACATTTCATATTTATTTACTATTCATACATATCGTCCTTTCCCTTTTGAAAGTATTTACTTGGTTTCATACTTTCTTCTATATAATTACAAATTCAAATATTTTTATTTATTTAACTTCTAAAGTATAAAAACCAACATAAATTATATTAAATCCTGAGAGATTCTTTAACATAAAAAGTAGTAGGTTTGTTCCAGTTGGCATTTATTAACCGTTCTGGAATTGTTAAGTAATCGAATTCGGGATGTATATGTTACAGGCCAAACTGTTATTCAGGACAAACTAGTTTGTCCTAGGAGAAACTAGTTTGTCCCAAGTGCGTTCGGCAAAACTTGTCTATACCAACGCACTCAGGATGAACTAGTTTATCTTAGGACAAAGTAGAGTTTGTCCTAGGGCGCTCTTAAACCTAAAACCACTACTGAATGTATTAAATGTTAAAGAATCCTCAATTGATTTGTTATATTTGTTCAACAAATACCTCAATAATCCCTGTAATAGTTTAAATTGTACATATTATCATTCAATTATAATGTACAATATAAAAATAATAACATACACTTGAGCTTTAATTGGCAATCTGTTTAATATTGAATCACTGTTATAATAATTTTTGGTTCAAGCCAACCATTTCTTTTCGAAAGAATTCGAATTGTTTTCAACTTAAAACCTTTAAACCAAATTTAATGAAATACAGACATGGCCTATGGTTGGTTGGACCAATAACTATTGAAACTATTCAAGGTTTGTTCTAGTCACACTCTTTAGAGCTCGAGTAGAAGTCAATATGTATCAATATTTGATATTATAGTGAATTAAACCATTTAAGGGACTTGAAACCTTGTTCCGCATAAAAATAAGATGAGCCAAATGAACTACTTATATTTAAATGAATAGAATTTATGTAATAAACGTTTTTGGAAACCATTAGATGTGTTATGTTTATTATCGTTTACTGTAAGAGCCTAAAGCTGACTTTCAAAATCATGGAAGTCAATCTTAGTACGAGCATTGTTTGGAGATGTTGCAGATTTACAATGAATTCCCTTTTAATATTAAAAGTATCATACCCGTATTAATATACAAGGCTTAAGAATTGGTTTTTGACTGTTACCGTCCTTAGCATTGAGTATTGTTTATAAATACTAGCGTTATTATCATTATTTTAATGATATTTGTGGTCTGGGTGTGCTGTACTGATGAATATCAATACAAATAGCCTGCAGCTCTCCACACGAATATATACAGGCAATAACAATGTTAAGTTACTTGATTTGTCTTATAGATAGTAAAACGAAAAAGACTTTTTGTTGCTCAAGATTTTTTAAAATATTTTTAATGCTTTACTTTCTGAAGGTGGACTAGATATTTATTTCCCAATATTATAGCATTTGTTGTTTGATAATAGATAATTATTGATGAATTAAATGGTTGATTGAAAGCATTGCGAGTTACTAGAATAAACCTCAAGAATCAAATTCTGTGATAATTATTAAAATTATAAATTTTTTCGTATACAACGAATATTAAAAATAACTTTCAAAATTTTTGTATAAAAATCTACAAGGCCGTCACATAATAGAAGTACTATTATAAATATATAAAGGCTATTTAAAAAAAAATTAACTAAGTAAATAAAATACAGAAATCGTTCATCAATATTTCTGTATATACTCTCTTGTGATCCAAATACACAACAATTCCCAGTTTAATATCAAATTGTCAGATAAAAAAGGATTAAATAATAATTAACCCAAAAAATTAGTAAGAATAAATAAATTTCAGTTAAAAATAAACTGAATAAATCGGTGATTATTGAACGATCAAATTATTCGTATTTATAATGATTAATTTGCAAATGCTATTGGGCAGAGTAGAATTCAATGAGGCCTCTGGTGGAAAAAAATTGTAATTGTCGCAACGAGTAAAACAATTCGTTTTGCATATATTCAAGTCAACGTAATTACCGTAAATTCGTACTATTTTTTGTTTTCATTGCACTTTTATGAAAGTGTCACTTATTTCCTCAACAGGTACCATGCAAAAATATATGGCCAGTATTTTAAAATGCCTGTCCCTCATTTATGCACCTAGAAGAAAGCTCGGCATTTACAAATTCAAATAAACTTTGAATAGTCAGTGTATAACTAATCCACAGTTACAAAAACCATTGTCTAATATAAAGAAATAGTCTGTCAACCTCATGTGTATAACAGAGACCCTAAAAAGAGAGATGCATACATATTGAGAGGTGGCGGCTTAAGTTAAATTACGGTGAAATTTGAAACTTCCAGAAACTTTTGTGTATGCGAGATGCTATTGACCAATAGGTGGCTCTATGATAAAATATTAATAACCCTCAAAATAAACATAACAAAATACATTTCTACTTATCAAAGTTGAATAAAAATTTCTACCTAAATAACCCAACCAAACAAAATTTTACGAGTATAGATAAGTATATTTCAAAATAATTTCTGGACTCAGTTTCTGGTCGGATTTATAATAAAAAGTAACAGATCCGTATTAGGTAAAATTTAGATACCAAATCATAAATTAAATTTATTTTTTGACAAAAATTAACTGAGTTTTACAAGAACAAATCTAATTGGCAAATGTTATCAAACAATTTTTCTTTTAAAAAGGATACGATACTGTGTTATTGTTATATACAGGGTGTTTTCAAATGCCACTTACAACGTTTGCATGTATACACCTTTAGTAAAATTGGCCAAAATGATATAAGCTCATTTACTTTTTGAAAAACAGGGTATTTTTATAAAAAAACAATTGTCAATTCTTGATCCAGTGGTGTACATTTGGAAAAATATGTCACTTTTCTCCTCCCATTTTTCACGCTATTGGTATTTGTAGCTATTTTTAATAGAGGAGTTCAGTTTAAGGTCAGTGTGTGGCCAACCAAAAGTGTTTTTTTTCTGACAAGAATGACAGTTAATGTATACTGTTTAAAACATAAGATTTTGCATGTCATTGTTTTCTATCATTGCGAACATCTATATCGATTTATTAAAATAAAGAATACACCCCTGAAGCGTATATCTTGATATTTAGTATTGACTTTTTAGCTGAATACACAACATCGATGGCCTCTATATTAATTGTGTATTCCTTAATTTTTTTCACGTAAAAAACACATAACCTTTGCACATCTAAAAATGTGTAGTTTTCAAGATATTTAATGTTTTCATGAAGTCTGCAACCTAATTTATTAATAATAAAATAAAAAAATATCTTTTTTTAATAACCTTCAAACTACTAAAATATGTATCAGATACTAATTTGTGAAGCAGCAATTAATGCATCTTGAACATTGTGAGAAGACTATCGAAAATATTTGTACAAAATTGTGCTTTTATTATTGGAAATTATGTTGCAAACTCCATGAAAACATTAAATATCTTGATAACTACCAATTTTTTTATATGTGAAGGTTATGTTTTTTACGTGAAAAAAATAAGGAATATAAAATTGATTGAAAATAGCCACAAATGTCAGTGAAAAAAGGAAGGAGAAAAGTGACATATTTTTCCAAATGTACACCACTGGATCAAAAATTGACGAATGTTTAATATAAAATAATGCCTTTTTACATTTAAAAACAACCTGCCAAATGTCAAATCAATTTATTCATCCATTTTAAAGTTATCAAATGAAAACATTTGAATTTTCATAACTTCAACACCCCGTATTTCGAAAAGTAAATGAACTAATCCTTATATCATTTTGTCTTATTTTACGAGAGTTTTCTACATGTCTACGTGGTAAGAGGCATTTGAAAACACCCTGTATATCGGATTAACGTCCACGTGCTTTTTGTTTTTCTTTTGATTCAATCATATTGTATCATAGTTAATCGTAGGTATTCTACTATCCGTTCGCTACCCACCTAGGTATATGAAAAAGGATAATATGCGTAAGTTTTTCTTCAAAAAATAGTAATTAAGAGGAATCATGTACCTAGGCTCTGTTTGTTTATCATCTTTGTGACTGCAACTAACGAAAAAATAATTCAGAACCATCCATTATTAGCATATTTATTTGATAAACTGTATTCTATTCCATCCAACCACTATTTACGTATAATAATCAAAATAACAATTCTTCAAAATACCAATCCACGCAACTACAACAAGAATTAAATACTTGATAAATGCGAGATAACTATAAACCTTTTCACCCTTTACCTAAGGGTGGTGTGGTTATTATAAATGACCTTCAAAAACAGGTATATTTATTTCGAAAATAGATTCACAATTAATACAGATTGTCGTCAGTTACATCTAGCGTTTAAAAACATAATCACTTGAAATAAATGGGTATCTTTCCCAATTCGAAGTGAAATATTATATTCAGCGCCATCTACTCGTTAAATCTAGCTTTCACAATACGCCACCTAAACGTCCAATCCGAACTACCGAAAAACTGTTAAATTTTTAGCCAATAAGGTTGTCAGACTATTTCTTTATATTAGACAATGCAAAAACAAATTATTTTAGAATAGAATAGAATCTTTATTTAATATAGGATGTCCTAATACATATAAGTTATAAATATCACATATTGTAGTCAGTATAAGTACGCACAAATTAAGCTATATGAATAAAATAAAATAAAACCATGATAAAATTAGTAGATAATAAGAGTAAGAAATTCTATAGTTTGAATAAATACATTACAAAATTACAAAGTTAATTTATGAATTGGAAATAAATTGTAACAAAGAGAAAATAAGTCCGTATAAAAGAGTTAAAATATTACTCAATACAAACGTACCTTCCCTGTAACTTTTGTAGATATGACTATATCAAAAATAAAATAAAAACACGAAATCAGACTTAAACTTGTTTTATTTTTGACAAATATCAACCATACCTATTACTTCAAAAATAAAAATATTAGGAGTCAAAATTTAGTTCAACAGCACAATCAAACAAAAAGCAAAAGTTTTACAAAACACACACTGAAAATAACTAAAACAGCAAAATAAAACCACTTAAATCTCAAATGGCTTATACGGCAGCCGATTTATTTTACTCGTGGCTAAGATGACATTGACCTTTCGGAGCGCCATCTAACGAATTCAACTTTTCCCAATAGCTATAACCTCATTTGAAAACCAGGAGGAGTAATTTGAATTTAAGTTGGCAATTCTGTAGACCTCTGATTGGTCAGATTGCTCCCAGTTTCACACAACACTTTCTAGTATTGACATCAGCTGATAATTTCCATTTTTGATAGTTCTGACAGATAAATATAATTAATTTTGTCATCGTATCCGCTCTTGTCATTTTATTATTTTTACTCAGTTATATAATATTATACAAGTTATATAATTTTTGTATATAAGTGGGTTAAAATTTAAAATTAGTATTGTCTCTGTACTGGTATTTTTGTTTGGTATAATCAAGATCTTTCAATAATCAACGAAGTCATTAAAAAGAATAAAATTACCAACGAAATATTAATTCTAAATGAGATTATAATTTTAATATAGGATATTTTGTGTAAGTGGTTATGGCAAAGTACGTTTTTAATAACCCAACGTAAAGGGAAGTATAAAAGACAATAAAAAGTTAACAACCTACTCTGTGTTGGAATCAACCTGTTCTTTCCGATCTCCATTATTGCAATTTTCACTTTTCGATGCTTTTTCATCGCTGTCGTCATCAGAAAAATCTTCATCGTGCGTATGAGTGACGGATTGCGGCGTTGCTGGACGTACATGTGGAATTTGGCTTTGGGTTCGTTCTAATGGCTGGAATAAAATAAAAAGCATTAAAATTAAGACTTATGCATCTTTGTGCAGTTTACAGTAAAATTACCTTCTTTTCTTTAACTTCCGTTGGTACCTCTGATTGTATCATCCTGTGTTTATTTTGTTCTTTGGCAAATTCCGTTACGAAATGTTGTTCATGAGCTACTGTTGATTCGTGAGGTAACAACATGGCTGGTGCTCTGAACATGTAGGAGAAGGGGTAATACAGAAGGTTTAGATGAGTGGCTGCATATAAATCTGCATACCTCACAACCTATGAAATAAATAATATACAGTGATGGGCAAATGTGTGGAACCAAGTAAATATCTCTGGAGTTATCAGAGATATCAAAATGAAATTTGGAAGGTGGATACTACAGTAGAATGCCTATTTGTTTTCATTTTTTTTTAACAATTTTGAACTTCCGGTTTAACCGGAAGTAATGTCGATTTCAAAATTTGGAATGGAGCACCCTGTATATTATTTCAGTTTCTGATCAAACATTTTATTACGAATACAAAAATATAGGGTTTGAGATTTTTTATTTCAATACCTACTGAGATATTAACAGAAAAGTAACTAAGGGAAGGAAAAATCTAATAACAATTGATGGTTTTATATGACGCCATTTTGCGGTGGATCGTATTGTAGTGCTATCTAGCGACACTTATCGAAAGTAGTCCTGAGGTAGAAAAATAGGTGACTACTAATGGTAATTAATGTGGCGCCATCTACATTTCAATCACCTGAAAATGTCAATGTTGCCATGTTTGAATTATAAACGAACTTGTATTTCAGTGTTCCTGTGGAAACCCGAGACACACCTTAAATATATTTGTGATATTAATAAAAGTGGAGAAGTTGTGTATTTTGTGTCACAATACCATCAGCAATACCATGGTAAAATAAAATAACTTTATTGTTTTAGTTTTCCAAAAGGGCCACGCACAAAAAGTGGTGGCTGGATATGTTGTGTTGATGATTTTGAACTTTGTTCGCTTTGAATATTCTATATCCCAAATTATGGGGTTTAATCATCTTTTCATTATTGTCATCTTTGAATTTCAGAATACCTATGTTCTTCTCTAAAATTGCGTGGATATTTCGACAAATTTTTTGTCCATGACCCTTTGGAAAACTGAAACAATTTTATTTTACTATGGTATTACGCTGGTAACATTGTGACACTTACTTATCTTTGTTTATAATAGAAGTGTGGCGAATAATAAATATCATATTTTCAACTTAAAACAAATAAAGTACACAACTATTGCGAGAAACCTTTTTTTCTAATATATATTATGTATAAACTTAATAATTTTAAAATGTACACGAAAACATAATATTCATAATACCAAAAATATATATTTATGCGTCTTGGTTTTTTACAGGAACTCTGAAATATCTAGTTTATAATTGAAATATGGCAACATTGACATTATTAAGTGAGTTAAAAGTAGATAGCTGTACATTAATTACAGTTTCTGATTTCCCAGTTTTCTACCTTAAACCCACTTTCAACACATGCCGCTAGATGGCTCTACAATCGATCCACCGCAAAATGGCGTCATATAAAACCATCAATTTAAGAAATAATCATAAATCTTAACTGAAATCTTGACTGAAACTAATTGATTTTCAAAACATTGGAACTTAACTAAGCTAAAATTAATGTATGAGATGTCCAAACTGAGCACCGTCTACTTCTTGACAATAGGCAAGTCGGTTTGTGAATTTCTATTCTTTCTCTTTCACTTAATTCGGCCATTTCACTATCAAATTAACAATGTAATCTTTTCACGTTCAAATACAAACACTAATAACTCATTTGGACAGTACTGTCACTTCACAACGAACTTTGTGGACTACTAGCTACCATCAAATTTTTCCTTTCCTTAGTTACTTTTCTGTTAATATCTCGGTAGGTATTGAAATAAAAAATATCGAACCCGATATTTTTGTATTCGTAATAAGATGTTTCATCAGAAACTAAAATAATATATAGGGTGTTCCATTGCAAATTTTAAGATCGGCATTACTTCCGGTGAAACCGGAAATTCAAAATTGTTAAAAAATATGAAAAAAGTTAGCCAATCTACTGTAGTATCCACCTTCCAAATTTCATTTTGATATCTCTAATAATTCCAGAGATATTTACTTGGTTCCACACATTTGCCCATCACTGTAGAATCATTTGAATAGTTTAAATAATGTCAGCAAAGAAATGTTTATGGCATTCGATATTGCCACGTTTAAGTACGTTTATGACAGATATGCGCCATGTATCCTCGCCTCTTACCGATGCCCCGTAGGTTCAGATAAACTTGTCAAACTATAGAGAGATAATTTTTATTGTGTCTAAGATAAATATTTTCACAAGGGTTCGGCAGAGCCGGACCTAGGGCGTGGCGAAGGCGGCATTTGCCACGGGCGCAAACGACCTAGGGGCGCAAAATGTGTTCCATTTTGAATGGAGATTTCCTTTTTCTTGACTATCAGTTAGTTCTATATCTCAGAGAAGAAAAAAAAGTTGTAAAACATCTCCGAAAATGATGCGTGACATATGTATAAACTCTCCTCCCACTTCTGCGGTAATTCCACCGATTCCGCGAATGACGCCCATGTTGCAGAAAGTATTCCTTCTACTTCAACTGAAAGTACCGAACAAATAGAACTGAACTATTCTATTCCAGACAATTCAGATTCGGACAAAGAAAATTATTCCGAAGAATCAGGAGTTACTGAAAAACCACTTGAACTAGTTGATTTCAATGACCCTACAACATGGCAAATAACGAAAAATAATATAAAAATATTTGTTGAACGGGGACCTCTGAATGTGGCGATGATCTCAATTTTTATCCTATGAGTGACGGTGATCGACGTTTTGATAAAAAATGGTTCATAAAGGTTTTGCCAAATGGAGATAGATTGCACAGGAACTGGCTTATTTATTGTAAGAGGATGGATGCTTTATTTTGCTTTCCCTACTCGCTCTTTTCTGGAAAAAAAGATATTTGGACTACAGGTTATCGAGACTGGCAACATCTGAATCCTTTACTTTCCCGTCATGAAGTTTCTTTAAGTCATAGGGAAAACTACATAAAACTGCGAAGTTTTGAACGAATAAAAAAGTTCTTCGAAATATAATCAGTGAATGTCGGATATAAAAAACATGTATTTATTGAAAAATGAATTTCTTCAAGGGCGCATTTTGAAAGTTTGCCACAGGCGCTAGAATGCTAGATCCGGCTCTGGGGTTCGGTACAAAATTTCAAGTGAGGAATTTACATAATTAGAGATAAAATATGACATAGAGAAAGTTAATATGAGAACCAAAATATAAACAACAGCTTTACCACTGTTAAAAAGTGCCAATCTAACACCAGATTGACTTGTCTAGTTTTCGTTAGGTAAAGGAGAAAACTACATCTAGGCAACATCACAGTATTTTGTTTTGCAACATCATCGTCTTTTTATCGCAATTATGAGTTAATCAGTTGTTCTGCAAACATTTTGTTTATGCCCAATGTAAACAAAAGCACGTGGAAAATTTTTACTTGCTTTTCGATCTTAAACAACTAAGTAAAGACTTGACGAGAATAACTGTCAGTGGGACAGTGGAAAAAGACGTAATTCACATTGCCATAACGAAAGGTAGGTCTGCATCCTATTTTGAAAGTCAAAGATTAGGGTTAACGTTTGTAATATTTTTAAACAGTTCATTATTGTGATATTTTGATTAGGATTAATCAAAGACCTGCCTTTTTTTCCATTTCTTCCAACGTAATGTGAAGTACATCAACAATCAATGACGAACACCAAGAAGGGTATTATTAATTATATAAACTCTAGATATAAATATTGTAGTTAGTCTAGGGTGAAAAAGTATTATCGATATTTTATTGTGTACCTGGGATGAGAAAAATGTTTGTCTAGATCCAGATCTGAATAAGCTACCCATCATTCCATAAGACATGTCCATTTTATGTGTGACATCCCGTATAGCTGCTCTAACTTTTGAAATGTCAGGTTTTTCTTTTGTGCTACTGTCTAAATGCCTGCAAATCGAAAAAACAATAGTTAAATATAATTATAATACAATATCGAGTGTAAACAATTTTTTTTAATTTCCTGTATCTCTAAAACGGGAGGTATACAGGGTGATTCATTAGTGCGATAAAGTCCAATATCTTGTGCATGGTTAAAAATATTTGAATGAAATTTTGACTGATTGTAGCCAGCTTAGAGGCTCATATTTTGAAATTAGTCGCAATTGTAAAACGTGTGTTCCAGAACGCCGTGCTAGATCAAAGTTATAGTTTTTTAAATGGGACACCTTGTATTTTACTTCAAATTTGTATTCTGCTTGACTTCGCTATTATAATTATATAATATTATAATGGGTTATACAGCGTATTTAAAAAGTTGTGAAAACTTGTTCCTGTAAATCGTAATGACTTCAACGCCCTGTAAGTATACTTTAAACTGCACAATTTAAAATTAATCTTTTATAGCCACACGTCTGTGATAGTCGTCTAGTACCACAATTCAATCGAACTGATTCGATATCTAAGAAACCGTATACACGTCGAGTCCAAACTCGAATACATTGGTTTCACAATTTTTTTATGGATCACCCTGTTTTTTATATCGGTAAATGAACAATCTTCAAAAAACTGCATATATCAAATATCTTGTGAATGAGACAAATTTTATTCAAGTGAAACATCTAGATCTAGGCCATTGAAAGTACGAATAAATGAACACAAAAAATATATCAAAGATAGGGAATTCTTCAAGTCAGCTATTTGCAAACATGCTTGGGAAGGGGGCTATCAAATTCAATGGGATTCAACAAAAATAATATTGAAAGAATCCAATAATAAAAGGCGAAAAATCGAAGAAAGTGCTTTAATACAACTAAATGCAGATAAATGTGTAGCTTGTATTTCAGCCGAATGTAGTCAAGTTTGGTTACCAATGTTAGAAAGAGAAATTCCGAATATTCAATTAACTGCGTTGTCAAGATAGCATCATAAGTTTTTATCCAGGTTTTCTTATGGTTTATCATTTGAATAGTTGTTAATCGATACACATTTCAATAGACAAAATCACAAAACTGAGTATACATATTTTGAAAACAAAAATAATCATAAACAAAAAAAAAGTCACAACAAACATTTCCAATATACCTAAGCAAAAAAACGCGCTATCCCAATAAAAACCGTTCCTGGAACGTGCACTTCACTGGATTTCATTTCTAGTAGACTATCATATCATTGGAATGTCATAAAATGAAATATTTTATTTCACATTTTGCCAGAGATATGATCTACTATGAATGGACCTTGATAAAAATTTGATAACAAAGTTTTGCAGTCTTAAGCTTCAAAATATTTTTGTGTAGTTTTCAAATTTTTTTCGTTGTGTCAGATAGGAACCAATAATAATTTAATATTTGGTTCATCTTGACAACGATAGCTGGAACGCTACCCAAACGTTGAAATAAATACTCGAAAAAAATTTTTTTGGTCTAAAATAAAAAAAAAAACATACAGAAGATATTTACTTAACTATACTTCAAAATTTATTGAGTATTCCCTATACCCAAACTGAATAGTTTTTGTGATATTTCTATTTTATGGTAGAAAACCAACAATAATAAATTTACTCATATTTATTTATTAACAGCTATACTAAAATTTACAAAAAAAATCAACAATAAAGTTATAAAAGATGCTCAGAGTGACCACCCTCTGCATTTACACAGGCTTGGAGACGGTCTTCAAAAGATCCACCTACATTTCAAATTTGAAGTAAAATACAGGATGTCCCATTTAAAAAACTTTGATCTGGCACGGCGTTCTGGAACAAGCTGTACAATTGCGACTAATTTTAAAATATGAGCTTCTAGGCTGGCAACAAACAGTCAAAATTTCATCCAAATATCTTCAACTATTCACAAGATATTGGACATTATCGCACTAATTAATCACCCTGTATACTACACCTTTCTATCCAAGGGCTGGTACTCTATGATGGTTGGTCGGGGTTGAGAAATTTTGTAGACAGTTCTAGCTCTCATTCGACGAACTTAAAAACTAAACCACTTACTTGTACATTTCTCCTAGCTTGATATCCAACCCTTGCAATTCTTCGAACAATTGACATTTATCCGTCCAAACGTGTAATTCTCTAACTAATTCCGGGACAATCAAGAACGTACGCCATCCTCTGATCTTCTTACTTTTCAAAATATCCCCGAAAATGTGATCACCGACATATAATACATCTTTGCCTTTAGCGCCTATAAACTTGGTGAAAACATCACAGGATCCACCAGAATAAACATGATCGGATACCAAGGGTCCCGTGTGGACGCCGACACGAAGTCCTCCAGTCGTAGTATCGACTTGGCGAAGAATGGTACCTTCACCGAAGAAAAGAGGTTTGCGAGCATCACAAACTACTATGTCAAAGTAAGTTTTCCAGTTCCTATGAGGATCTTCGGGCTATATTAACATTATTATATTATTTTACTATAAGCAAACAATAGCTATTTATGAAACTTGTTATTAAAGAATTAGATTCTAATTTTGACAAAAAGAAAATTTAATTCAGCACATTTTGATTCCTACATGTTATGCAACCAATATTACACAAGAAAATACTTTAATTTTAACTCCAAGAGCTCATCCATATCTAAAATTTGGTTTCTGAAAACAAAAGGATTCAATGAAACTCGAAGTCCAAACCCCCATATTTAATCTTGTCCGAAAAAAGACAATTAAGTTGCTACTAGTTTCGGGAAATGATTACCATAATCGGACTACAAAAAGAAAAAAGAAAAAGTTACATTTAGAACAAAGTTCTCATGGAATTATGTCAAGTAATGTAATACAATGTTCAAAATCAAAGTTGAGAATTCAAATTGAGATCATAAGATTATTAAAATTACATTTAAATTCCAAAAAATGTTTCTTTTAAAATGTAGTTTCAACAAAAAGACATGAAAGCAATTTGTAATTACAAAATTTGATATCTAAAACAATATTAATAAGATTTTAGAGTGTATAAGTTATTTTAAATGTAATTTTGATAATATTATGTTCTCAATTTAAACTCTCAACTTTGAACATTGTATTACATTACTTGATAGATGGTTCTGTTTGAAATTTGACATAATTTCATGAGATCTTTGTATTAAGTGTACCTTTTCTTTTTGTGGATTGATGATGGTAATCATTTACCGAAACTAGTAGCAACTTAATTATCCTTTTTTGAACAAGATTAAATATTGTGGTTTGGACTTCGAGTTTTATTGAACCCTTTTGACTATTATTTTATTTTAGACTTTTCTTTATTATTTTACCATTAATATTAAATTAAAATCGAAAATATCTATTTAACTCCATAGAAAATAAGAAGAGGATTGCCACCGATATTTTTGGTCAAGCACCTCAAGTTCAAGATCAGTTCTGCATCACGGATTTACAACTTCTAATTCTGCGCGGGTTAACCTAGTAAACTGTTCGAATAGATGAGTTCAGTCTAAGGTCAGGGTGGCCAACAAAAAGTGATTTTTTCTGACAAGAATGACTGAGTAACTGAAGCTAGTAACTGAATAACAAACATGAAATGGTGACATGCCAAGAGTTCCTTGAATTATTGGCCACTGATATGTTGAGTATTCAGATAAAAAGTCATTTTAAATTTCAAGATATACGCTTCGGGGGTGTATTCATTATCTTAATAAAGCAATATAAATGTTCGCAATGATAAAAAACATACAATATCATGTTTTGAATAGTAAACCTTAATTGTCATTCTTGTCAGAAGAAACCAGTTTTTGTTGGCCACACTGACCTTAGGCTGAACTCCTCTATTGTGTCATTTATAATGATTGAAAAATAAACTAAATTGTTCTAGTTGTTCTTATTGTAAGTAGTTCTCTTCAATTCTAGTTGTTATTTTTCTATATTAAGACTTTCTATATTAAGAATTTCTTCTTTTCTCTCTTGTTTTTATTAACTGGTGATTGAATTAGTTTTTAATCATCACCTACATAATATTTTTCATTATGTAACTGATTACGAAAAATGTGACTTTTGCTAACGGAAGTTAGTTTTGCAAAATGTCACTTCCTATGTCAAAATTAGATATAATGAATATAATTTCTCATATGGCATAACTTCAGTCGTGATTGAACTGCCTTAAAGATAGAGTGTACCTAAAGGGTGCCATACAAGAAAAAAAAGCATAATGAGTTAGTTAATGGCTAGTTAAGGAACACAAACTGGAGGCTGACACAAGTACACCTCCATACTAAGAGTTTACTGAATAAGGTAGACAAGAAACTTCACCAGGCTGTTGAAACTGGGTAAGAGAAATTTGAAGACAGTTATCGACCTGGTGACTGAACACTGTACCCTGAGGAAGCATCGGCACAGGATGGGCAAAGTAAGTGAACCTTGTGCAGAAAATGTGAACTACTATTAAACACCTACCTACTCACGTACTCTGCTTCTGTGAGAAATTACTATCACTCAGAAGAAAGTACTACTGAAGATCCCTCCAGTTAAACTGGTTGCATATATAGAAGACATGAAAATTGTGGCATGGAAGTAGGTAGATAACATGGATAATGGTGGAATTTGTTTGATTGAAGTATAATGTGTCGATAATTTTTATATTTTTATTCTAATAAAATTACTTATTGTTCTATGACAAAAGACTTTTCCGATTGTATATATATATATGGTTCTAGTTTAGTGTAGCAAAATGTGTACCTACTCACCCTTGCTCCATGAGGATAATCGAAGAGATATGTCATAATCTTATCAGTATACATGTAATCGCTATTTGTTAATAAAAACGTTTTAGCACCGCTCTCTCTTAACCTACTCAAAAACATTGGAAGACGTTCATCTTTTTTCACGTACTTGTCTAAGTTTTCGATTGTCCTATTTTTAAGATCACCTTGTAAATGAACGAAGTCTACTGCATTCCTAACGTCCTAAAAAAATATTTATAATTTTTATGATACGATTTCACGATGTTGATTTGAAGGTTAATTTTATCTTACGGTATGTGATTGTGAATTAAGCGTATATTACTAATAGTGTTGGCTCGAGACGACCTTCTTTCGAAATTTAAACCAAATATAGTGGAAACCAAACAAAATTTCAACGCGTGTCTCGCAAATAAGTACCGTAAATTAGAGGCATGAGAGATCTTTAAAAAGTATTTAAAATACCCATATCCAACCTATCTCTAACCTTCTTAGTATGTGAGATACATGTTGTTAAAATGTGCACAAGAAATACACATTTTATTTTATATTTGTAGGTTATTGTCCCTTCAAAACACATCAACAGTATTAATAATGTCAAACTCTAATAAACCAGTGGCATCTATTTACAAGGAAATAAAATAAAAAAGGAAAAACATGGGTCTAAATATGGGATTAACTTAAGTATTTAACAAGTTTACCTGTAAACTCATTCACAACAATCCTACAGAAACCTTTCTAGGTAAAAAGGTTTAATAAGGGAGAATTGTTGATATATATTTGGTCGTTACGAATATTATCTGAATATTTGTTTTTATTTATCTCAAAGGCCTCTAAAAGATTTAATTTGAGAGATTTAGGTTCTATATGCAAAATTTCAAAATTTGAATCGAAAGAGTGTTGGTTCGCTAATAAATGATTTGAGTAGGTGGAATCTGATTTTTGGTTGTCATGTTTGTGTTCTGAAATTTTAGTTTTAAAATTCCTAAAAGTTCTACCTATATAAATTTCTTCACAGTTGTCATTACCACATTTTAATTTATAAACTCCTGATTTATTTAGTTTTGAAGATTTGGATTTGTTGTTTTTAATGAATTTGGATAAATTGTTATCGGTTTGAAAACAAATATTCAGGTCTAAAGTTTCTAAAAATGATTTAATTTTTAAGGTTGGTATTCCAAAGTATGTTAACCTTCTAAATTGGTTATTTTTGTTTTTATCAGAAGGAAATACTAGAGTATATTTTCGTATCTTTTTATTCTTGATATTGTCAATTAAATTTAGATCGTAATTATTATTAACATTATCAATGTATAATGGAACTGTTAAAAGTCTATGTATATCATACTATTGAAAGTTGCTAATTTATGACTGACTGGCTGGACTAAACTATTATGAATTTCAATGTCTGTATGTGATGGTTTGTGGAATAAAGAAAAATCATGTCTATTATTTATATTTAAGGTCTAGAAAGTTTATAGACTTGTGTGTGTGTCAATTTATGGCACTGGTTTTTGAAAACCAAAAGGCCAACATAGACTTATTTTGTTCAATTTCTACTGTAAATTTGATATTTTTATGTATTGAGTTAAGTTTCTTCAAAATCTATCATGCCTCTAATTTACGGGACACCCAGTATAACTTCGACTGTTTTTTTAGTCAAACATGTATTGAAAAAAAAAATGAAATATTACAAATAGTATTGAACTATTATATTGTTAATTTCATAAAAGTATTATTTAATAGTAAATATTATATATTTTAAAAAACTCACCTGAAATATAGATTTGTATGACATGAGAAGTTCTCCGCACTTTACTCCTGTATCGGTTTGGATATAGTCTTTACAATTTGTGAAAAAGTCTACCAGACACGCTAACAAATAGGTTTCAGGTAAATTAAATAGTGTATTCAGTACATATACTCTGGATTCATCCAAAGTTAAAAATTTGTTAGTATATAATTCGTATACACGTGAACTGAAAATGAACGTAAATAGTTGTACTCTGTGTTATTTATAAGATGCGACATAGGGATTCCTGTACAGAACTGTCAAACGAAAACTAACTTTTTTACCAAATAGCGTTCATAGAAAATAATCACAAATTTGGAAAGGTCGTTGAAAAATAAGTCCAAATGCACTTTTAATTTAATTTTTAAATAGATATATAGATATGTTCAGGAGTGACTACAAGTGACTAACCTCAAATTAAAATAATCGTGTGGTTAAAGGCGAGGTTTGTTAGTTCAGTTAGTCGCTGTGATGCGCCATACTCAACTGGCTGCGCACAAACTTTGCGCCAGTTTCTTCCATATGTTTTAAAACCTCTCTATTATTTATTACTCTATGAGGAGCATCCAATAGTGGTATGAAAATGGAGTTTTTGAAATATAAATATCCATTTTTTTATTGAACCAGAACGAATTTAAGAAATTTGAAAAACTTTGAACTTATTTTTCAACGACCTTTCCAAATCTTATTATTTTTCATAAGACACCATTTGCTCGCATTTTGTACAGGAATCCCTACGTCGCATCTTATGAATAACACAGTGTATAAATATGATTAAATCAAAATTATTGCAAAAAACTTACTGTTTTATAAATTCGAACCCGTGTACACATACTAAAATATTTCCATATGCATCTACTTTTAATAAATTTCCATACAGGGAGTCAAACCATAATCCTCTAAAATATTAAAAATCAGATAAGAAAACAAAAATAATATCACGTTGTGAACGTAAGTCTGTAGTATATTTTACATAGGTACATTTATGTTATACAGATTGGCGAAAAGTCTATTCGAGACAAGGAAAACATAAAAAAACTACTTGATAGAGAGAGAAAGAAGAATAATTCTGCGCAGTCAGCGTTGTGCGTGTGTCATATAATGTATTTTTTCTATAATGTTCAGTAAAAACTGAGTGTACTTAATATTATATAGGTACAGAATGCCTAATTTTTATTCTGTTAAAATAAAATTATTTCCTTTTTACGACACTTCTTTGGTCCACTATTTTCAGTGTTTGTGAATGGATAACAATAGGCTAAACCCATAACTAAACCTCAGCTAAACCCCAAACCGGGTGGTACTACCTGCACTTGATAAAAAGAAATAATTTTACAATAAAATCAATGGCTTGAATATTCGTTGGGTCACTCTGTGCTCCCTTTGCATACCTAATGAGGTTTTATTACTCTATACCTTTCTGAAATAAACTATAACATTGTTGCCGACAAAAATTAGGAATAGCTTTTACAGATAAGTACATTTGGCAACAGCTGTTAAAATAGGGGACACTGATCACAAGTGAGTCGCTGACTGCGCACAATTATTCTCCTCTCTCTCTCTCTCTGCCGAGTATTTTTAGAAATCTATGATTAATATTACATACCTAACTGCAAATGTGGGATCATATTCAAATTGCAAAATTTCTTGTGGATACCCTATGGACACCATATGCTCCTTCACTAAATCGAAACCTAATTTTTCATATTCTGGTGATTTATATTCTAAAACAAACAAAAAACATTTAAAATTCTATAGTTGTTTGCGCTAAACTTAAATTTTCAAGCATGTTTAAAGGTGGATTCATGCAAGAAAAAAATTAAAACTAAGATGATAGAACAATGTAATGTAATGTACATGTTCATGCAAGAAATTAAGATTTAAATTGAAAAATGACAGGGTTTTATTTTCTTAGTTTTAGTTTTAAATTAATCTTAACCTTAAATTTATGTGAAAGTGGAAAATTTCTAGTTCAGTTAACATGAGCGGGTATCCGTTGGTAATGGAAGAGGTACCACTTGTGTAAAATTTGTTTAGGGTTATAGGAATGATCTATGGAAGTGAATAATATGAATTTAGTATGGAACTTGTTTAAATATGGAAAAAGACGTTATGGAATTGACAAATTTTTCAGGAACTAATGATTTTATAGTGTCACTACCATCTCTAAGTTTCTAGGAAAGCTCTGGTTATTTTCCCCGGGGGTAATTGATTTTTAGATCTTTCGGAGCTTTGATCATTGAACAGACTAGATAAATAACTTGCTATACTGACAAAACACTTTTTTTGTAACCAACATCTATGTCAAAGATTCCAATAACCGTGCCGTACTGTGTGAGGATTTTAAATTATTGAAAATAGTCATCTTAATAAATTTGGTAAAAATCAAAACACAACAACTATCAAAACATTCAATATAAGCGGTTTAGTCATTTGTAGTAAATGTGCAAAATTACAAAACTAAAAAAAAATAATTAGCACCCATCTTACGTACATACCTGCTAATGTATAATCCATGTCAAATCCATAAAATTTAATGTTTTCGAGATGAAGACTACGATTAACGAATATTCTGAAACAAAAATATTGTTGTTATAGTGATTGATTATTGTTAGAGCTGTCAAAACATATTCAGTTGAACACCCTAATGTATGTTCAATACCACCGAATAATAATCAACAATACTTAACAATTTATTATTGATTATTATTACTAAGCATGCCTCGCGTAATTTTACTTTTTAAATCGGTAAATATAGTCCTGGGAAATGGAGAAGATTTTCCACCAAAGATTTTACCTTTTTAAACAAAAGTATGTATATGTAGTATAGACTACTTTTCTAGATTTGTGAGAAGATTCCGCTGGAGCTTACTATGCAGCTTGCAAGAATAGCTTGTTGCTCGAGAAATGCGACATTTTTTCGCCCATAACTTTTTTAGATTTGATTGTACAAAAAAATTGTGGATATTAAAATTTTAGTGATTTTTAAACCCTATAAAATGATGTAATGCAATGTTTGAAAAAGATATTTTTCAACCCTTAATTTTTGGAAATTTGAAAAAAAAAATTGCAAAATAGTTTTTTAAGCGACAAACATAATTAGAATAACAATAACGACGTCATAATACATGAAAATATAGGATTGTGGCACCTGAAAACGTTCGTGTTTTCAGATTTCAAAAATTCAGAATGGTGACCCTATAAAATTTCCAATTTTTATGTACAATAACAAAAAATTTTCTTATTTTTTGAAAATGAGTGTCTCCAAAAACACGTATTTTGAAAAAAAATTTCCAGATTCGGCCCAACTTTCCCGAACTAAATAACAAATCGGTTATCACACCCTAATACGTTAAATTTTATAACAAAATTACCTTGTTAGTGATAGACTAAGGTCAAGGAATGATAATTGGAGAATTGTATTTTGTATCTCGGTTTCCTTTCCCTATAAAAATTTTCTGTTTTTGATTATTTAATTACAGAAGTAGTTCAAGAGCAGGAAGCTACAATCAAACAATTAGATTATACTGTCATTATTCACTTTTGGAATTCATGTTCGTTGATATAGTTAGTTTTAAGCAGGCTACAGTAACTGCAAGATAGAGAAGCATACAGAGAGAAGTAATTTTTAGAATATACCAAGCGAGTGTAGGAAGTACAGTGTCGTCCCCAAAGTATGCGCCAAATAGGAAATTTATTTATAAAGGGGGATTTTCGATGAAATAAATTAAATTTTGTGCTTTAAATAGTTATTTATGCAAAAAACACATTTTGCGCGAGTTGCATACAATATTTTTTCTACATTCATGAAAAAACTGGGAAATTAGAATATAATATGTTGGGAACCTAACCTAACCTAATCAAACTCAAACAGTTCTTCTTTGTTTTGTATCTTTATGGCCTCCACCTTGTCAGTACTTAATCATAGCTGGTTTTCGCTTTGACTATTTAAATTTTAAATAATCAAAGATTTTTGCAATAATTGTAACTCGTTGAGACTAAGTAGTAAGATATACATACATTATTGTTGTATTAAAGCAGGATCAGACACTTGCTCTGGATTTTTATTTAATTTAAATGTTTATGTTTGTCATAAATCATCACAAAGCTGACAAGAATGACAGATGAGTGAAAAAAGAGCCACTTTTTCCATTAAATGTGTTTCACAAAAGTATTGTTTTTTGCATGAATGTAGAAAAAAAATATTTTTATGTCGGGGCACTTACACACTTTATTATTTTTTCCTTTTTTATAAACAATATGTCCTCCTAAGTTGGAATCATATGGAAAAGTTTTTTACTGTTAAATTCAGGAAAAAAAGTTATTATTCATAAAAAGTTTTGTATTATCTAAAACCTATAGAATACAGACATCAAATATCAAAGGACCCCGCACTTTTTATAGGTAAAATGGTTCTCGGTGAAATTGTCTGAATTTTTAGTATATTGTAGTATTCGATGTAGCTTATATTATTAAATTCATATATCTGATGTGATTGTTATCTCTTATATTCATCCTCTTTTACATTTATTTTGATCTCCACATTCTCACGTTTATTTTGGCCACTAGTAGAATTATGTACGCGTGAACGAAGTTCCTTCAACTCGTCAATAATTAATAACTATGAAACTAATCAAAGTAAGGAACTGAATTTTTGGGAAATTGTTGAGTAGAGAATGATGAATATATTAAATAATAATAAAGGAATTTCACCGGGTTAATCGTGAATTACAGGGTGATTTTTGAAACTTTGATATTTTGTCATTTTTATCATCGAAAATTTTCATGATCACCCTATATATCCCATCGAAATCATGTTTATACAGTATCAGCTATCTTCGGAGGATGATAATTCAGTTGAATATACAGGATGTGTACGAAAGAACCGACCATATATTTCACCAATTTCTCAAATCACCCTGTACGAAATGTATGAATTGTGATAAATGATGGAATGAAAATAGTATATTGCATGCTAAAATAATCTTAACAATATTCCATTATTACATCGAATTTTGAGACATTACTAAAATGTTTTTATTTCTCACACTGTACATAATGATATAATCTGCACCATCTGAATGATATTTACTAATATGAAGGTACGTTAATGATAAGAGCGAAAAAAAATGCAGTTGGCACTTTCAAATCCCGAAGAAATAATTAAATAAAATTTACTGATTTTCAACTTGAACTATTTCAATATCTATCCATCAACGAACTTTGCGATTCTGCACGTTCAATAAGTACATCGAATACTACAATATAGTAGTATACTAAAAATTCAGACAATTTCACCGAGAACCATTTTACCTATAAAAAGTGCGGGGTCCTTTTTCAGTAGTATACGAGGTTTGTCTAAAAAAGTAAAGAAGGTACCTTTAAAAATGACAATAACGAAAAATGTTGGATATGTTGAAGCATTAGTATGAGTAAGAATTGAATTTGTTTGTTTTCAACATTAATATGATGTAAGCTTAGTAATGTATTTTAATATTTACAAAATAAATGAATATGCACTTATTTTAAATGCAAAATTATTAAAAAAACATCGAAAACCAAATAGATTATCATGTGTTTCGTAATCACAAGAGATAAATGTTCAATAAAAATAGAAATATTAGAAAAAATTAAATGTAATCTGTTGTTGCAATTAAAATGAATGTGATTGCATATTTGAAAGTAATTTTTAATTCTAATCAACTTTTTTTCAGTAACATTTTTCAATATTGTCAAATTTAAAGGTACTTTACTCTTGAGTGAAACTCATATTTTTTGACAAACTTCATATACTACTGAAAAATTTGATATTTGATGACTGTATTCTAGGTTTTATGTAATACAGAACTTTTTATGAAGAAATACTTTCCTTCCTAAAATTAATATTAAAAAAGTTTCCAGCTCAGGGTGACATATTGTATTTTCTATCAATTAAAGTAGAAATATTAAGAAATATTTCAATTTAAAAACGTAATTGTATTTTATTTGATACGTTTCTGTATGTAAATAAAAAATATATTTCTCAAACATTCTGAAAAATGTTCTAAAATGCACTACAATAAACAAAACGCAAAATCTAAAGTTTCACTTTCATGGGCCGTGTTAAATACCAAAATAGTTTCAAGTTTATTTATACTTCGCGGTCGTTCGAAATATGTTTATAGTGTTTTGACTTTATAAATGGGTGTAGCAAATATGAAGAGTTTTAACTTTTACTTTAAATTCAATTAGGCATTGACTATTTACCCAAACTGTTTTTTACTTTTAAATACACAGTTTGACAAAAAGATCAAAGATTGGGTACACATTCACAACAGATAACAATGAACATAATATGACCTGTTGGCCTTGACAATGAATAATAATCAAAACAATACAATTTTTGTTGTTAGACTTTGAATATTGCTTCAAAATCACAAATAATATATTATCTAAACTTAGATAAACTAATTTTGTTATCCAATTTTGAATTTTACAGTGTTAGATGTATTGCTTTTTATATAGTTCATTAATAAATAAGGCCAAGTAATGAATATTCGTGTCAAGTCAATATTAATGTAGTATCATCCTGAACACTTATTGTTAATTTCTGTATCGGAAAGGTAGATTCACCCCAAATTAGGACAAGTTAAGAAAATTCATTGATTAATTAACCTTTATTAGATAAGTAAAGGAAATGTGATTGGAACAGAAAAAATAATGAAGCTGGTAACATGATGACAGAAATTTTAAAATTAAGTTTTATGAGTGGATTTTTTTAATATTTAATCCAATTTATCAATCATAATATTATTCTTGTAATCTCATTTATATGAAATTTTCTTTCAAAATATTCATTATCCATTATACTTTGTACTGTAGCCAAGGTTATGTTTGACGTATGTCAATATTATTGATAAATAGTTATTTTCTGCTATTCTTTTGGTTTTGTGATAGAGATAACGTTTAAGTATCAGTTCTATATGGTTACATTTTATTATATTTTTATATTATACTTCTGTGAACTCTACATGAGCTACAGGCTCTACAGGAGCTATTTTTTCACAAGTTTCGGCCTTGAGGCAAATACATTTTTAAATATAAAATCGAGTATAAAATAATAATAAGAATCATGATAAATTTCCAAAATTTACCGCGATCGTTTGAGGTTTAACAGAACATAAACTTATTCACGTTCATGCCTCACCACTCACATGTCAAAAATAATGACATGAATATTGTATAATTTTATGACATACTAAAATTATATGCTATATTTACATTTATTATACAGGGTGTTTTCAAATGTCCCTTACAACGTTTGCATGTAGATACCTCTCGTAAAATTGGACAAAATGATATAAGGATTAAGGGGTTAAAATAAATGTTTTAATTCGATAATTTTAAAATGGATGAATAAATTGATTTTACATTTGGCAGGTTGTTTTTAAATGTAAAAGTGTATATTTTGATGGAAAAAAATATTTTCCAATTTCTGATCCAGTAGTGTACATTTGGAAGAATATGTTATCTTTCCCCTCCAATTTTTTACGCCACTGACATTTTAAACAATTTTTATTAAATTTTGTATTCCTCAATGGTTTTCACGTAAAAAACGAATAACCTTCACATATCAAAAAATTTGTAGTTTTCAAGATATTTAATGATTTCATGAAGTCTGCAAGATCACTTTTTAATAATCTACATTCAAACGTTGTAAGTGTCATTTGAAAACACCCCGTATAAACGTATTCGAGTGCGTATACTTTTTATTTATTATACCACATGATCCGAACATTGACCTTTCCAGCTGTTAATTTTTAGGTGACCGTCTTATAATATTTACTGGCACATTCTCGATCTACAGGGTGTAACGAAAAGATAGGTCATACCATACCAATCATACCACATATTCTAGGGCTAAAAATAACTCGATCCAACTCAAGTTACCCTAGTACAAATATGCATGCGAAAAAAGTTACAACCCCCTTCGAAGTCACCAAATTAAAATTGATTTTTTCAAATATTTCGACAGTTGTTCGACATATTATAATGAAAGTTGACAAGTGGTAACTTATGATAAGAGCGTCTTAGAAAAAATTAAGGAATTATACCCCGTTAAAATTTATGGGAGTTGAGATCCCCTAAGCCCCCCCCAAGTTACAATTTAATGCTTATTGTGGCACCATTATTCAAACACATTGTTCTGAAATTTTTTTCCCCCTAGTACTTTTTACAATTATCAGTTTTTATCGAGATACGGCATATTTTTCATTATGCTTCAAAAATTTCGAGTAACAAAAATTGAAATCAATGAATTTTCAAGTTTTTCGAGGGTCCCAAATGTTTGATTGAATTTTATTGATTTACAAATGTGTATTTTTTATTAGATGTTCGAAATGGGCCCCATTTTTTTGAACACACAGTCGGCCCCCTTTCTACTACCGAAAACCGAATATTCTGGAATAGCAATATGGCTTCTGATGATATGCAATTGCAGCCAGGTTGTAACTTTTTTTGCATGCACATTTGTACTAGGGTAACTTGGGTTGGATCGAGTTATTTTTAGCCCCAGAATATGTGGTATGATTCATAACTTGCCTTTTTGTTACACCCTGTAGATCAACTTAAATACCTTTACATAGTTTTTAATAACTAGCATGTTGAATATTAAATTATTTTCACTTCATACTGATGTATTTTTTGGGAAATTATTAGAAATATAACTATTTTAAAAACATATCAATTTGTTATTTTCGTATGAAAACTTATTTTTCGAACTCAAAATATGTTTATTCATGTAATATGTGGGTTGCAATCAATGATAAACAGGGTTATTTTTGGAAAATATCCAAATTTAACTAAGAAATATGGATTTTGGCTCCAGTTTCAAATGCGGCAAGCTCATTTATACATGAAGGGAAAGTCTAAAATCTGCATTTCAGATTCATCCAAATATGGTTGTGCTTTGAAAACCTTCCAATGTTCAAATATTCTGAATATTTCAATAAAACTGATACATCATTTGATTAGAAAAATATATTATATTATACAGGGTGTTTCATAGTTAAACCAACATAGGTTAACTGCAAGTAGAGGACACTTTAAGTAGTTCCAAATAGACTTATTAATTATTAATAGAGATACGGGGTGTTTTATTCATGTAGTTCAAGCTTTTGATGGCCATAACTTTAGAACCACCCTATATATTTCTTTCATTTTTGGTTAGGATATATTGCATTGATAACAGAATTCGATAATCTCCAAAACAACACCCTGTATATCAGAATTTTTAAAATCCAATAAAATATTCGAAGAGAACAGAAAAACATAGAGCGGTAAAGTGTATCTAAAGTCAGTTTGATGACCATAAAATAAAAAAGCAATGTTGTCACTCGTGATGTTCTTAGAAAGCTAGTTTGGAAATATTAATAAAAAATACATAATATAATCAACTTCATGTATGCCTACTATATTTAAGAAAATTTTGAATATCTGGCACCGCAGCTGCAGTTGGACGATATCGCCAGTCATCCTGTGAAATATTGCTTATAATTTTACGGAGTTCGAGTCACTTCTAACATACCCGACCTAATCCTTTTTTGCTGGCAAGAATAGCTCATACCTCCCTGTAGTTCTTGCTGGGAAGACAATCTTTTCAGATTGTCTGGCTAAATGAGCATTATTTACAAAAAATTGTATTTCTCAATTTGATGCAGGTTAATTTTAATCCACTATATTAATTTGAATTACATTTAAAAAACATTTTTTCACAATATTCGAATTTATAAAAATAATTTTTGCTTTTTACTTCAATGGGATTAAAAATATGGGTCATCACATCAACCTTAGGAAGACTTTACCAAAATATGTTTCGTGAACATCCCGTTTTACTGCCCAACTTTTAATGTAAAAGTTATTTAAATGTATAATTGAAATTTTCGTGACTAACTTTAGAACCACCCTATAGATTTCTTTCATTTTTGGTAGGTGTAAGTTACATTAGCATCAAAATATTATCATGTACCTAAAAAAAAATTTATAATCCAACTCAATTATTTCTGTTCTTTTAGAATAAACTGTTGATTTATAAAAATCTTTTTTTTCTTAACCCTAACCTGTTTTGAATACTAAATCTAACAAAAAAAATTAAATCAAAATCGGTTGAGAAATGCATATTTTACAGGGGGTTCTTCCAAACAAAATGGGTCACACTGTATTAACAAAATATTAGAATTCGCGACATAATTAAAAGTAGTACATATGCGAAGAAAGCGGTTTCTATTTAACAAAATATTTACTACTATCTAAAGTTTCTATTGAAAAATGACGATAAAAATAGATGCAAATACTGCTAATTACAATATGTAAGCTGACCTTTGTTATTCAAATGGAAATTAAGAATTGTTTAAATAAATTATAGTTTAAATATTTTTTGAAAAAAACAGTAAATAGTTATTTGTTTAACTAGGCAGCAAAGTAGTAGATTGACTGCCGAAGCTGAATTATTCATAGCCGAGCGTAGCGAGGCTAGGAATTCAGCCAAGGCAGTCAATCTACTTTGCTGCCAAGTTGAACATATAATTTTTTCTCCGATTGTTCATGAGGATATTGTATTTGCAAATTATTACAATTCCCACAATCTCTTTATTTTAGTGGGTTGCTATGGAAATGTATAATAACAGGCAGCAAAGTAACCACTTTCCTAGGCAGGAAAAATAATACTTTGCTGATTGATATCAGTAAACAAGTGTGTAAAGTAGCATGAATCGGAAAAAAGGGATTTACACGCGAATTGCATACAATATTTTTTTCTGGTTTCAGAGGTTTCAATCTCTGTTTTATAAAAAAATCTTGGATTTAATTTCTGTTTATTATACAGGGTGTCCCACGACGAGTGAAAACTATCTGTATATGGCAAAATACTTATAGTAAAATCATGAAAATTTCTACGTTTGGGTGTTCGGATACGATCTTTTCAACTAAAATATTTTCAAAGATAGCCGACTTCCGGTTCTACCGGAAGTCGACTGTAACATTGTTATTTTAATTGGAACACTCTGTATATTAATACATTTTTGAAATCTACGTAATATTTTAGTATACTTTTGTCTGAAAACTTTTTTCGAAAAATGCACACTTATCCAGATATTAAATGTTTTCTGTAAATTTTTAGAGATGCAGGTGTGGTCTAAGTTTTGATACGAGCACTAAGAAATAAAAAAGTCTTTTTCTTCATCTGTCTCTAAAAAAAATCAAATCAAATTGTTTTTGTTAATCCTATTTCAACTTTTAGTCGTTTCCGAGATATTTGAGGTTTTAAATTGTTATTATATTTTTTAACAAGTTTAAATTTTTCATGTATACTTTTAATAGGCTTTGTAATAAATGACACTTATTTAACTGACATTAGTTAACATCTAGAGAAGATTGTGAGCTAAGAGTTCGAAATTCCTTTAATTCCCTTTCTGAGATGATTAGTCGTGCGACGAATGAAGGTATACTGAGAAGGGTTGAAAAATGCATTGAAGTTCAAGGGAGCAATTTTGAACATTTACTTTAAAACACCAGACTATTTTTCTTTGGCTTTTAATTTTCCATAAAATTTTGTAGCATATCTTATTATTCTCACAAATGGTTTAACTCGATTAACTTTTGCTTATAATGTACCGAATAGCTTCAAATTGTTAAGTATTCTTTTAACAATGTGCGATTTCGATCGCGGTCAATCTGGATATCTTACTGCAAATAAAGCACATGTTCTTGTAAAAACTTTGTCATATTTACCATCTATTAAAAGTAAATTCACATAATAATTTTTATTTCTTAGTGCTTGTATCAAAATTTAGACCACACCTGCATCTCTAAAAATTTACATAAAACATTTAATATCTGGATAACAGTAAGGTTTAGGTATAGGAAAGTATACATGAACTTTTTTTCTCCTGAATGCATTAAAATAGAAAAAACAGGGTGGTTCTATTTGAAAAAATGAAGAAATTTGATATTTATGAAGTTAAACTTTGAACACTTTTTATACACACCCTGTATAAAATGAAAAATTATTCAACATAGATTCGAATACGTTTGACCTTGCTTAAGGCAAAAGAAGAGAAACCATTTTCATATCTTCAAGGGTCCCCTCGTAAAAAAATAATTTATAAGGGTCTTCAACGGTTAAATTTTCTACAAAAAAATCAATAACTCAAAAAGTGTGCATTTTTCGAAAAAAGTTTCCAGACAAAAGTATATTAAAATATTACGTAGATTTCAAAAATGTATTAATATACCGGGGTGTTCCATTTAAAATAACAAAGTTACAGTCGAAAATTAAAAGCCAAAGAAAAATAGTCTGATGTTTTAAAGTAAATGTTCAAAATTGCTCCCTTGAACTTCAATGCATTTTTCAACCCATCTCAGTATACCTTCATTCGTCGCACGACTAATCATCATCTCAGAAAGGGAATTGAAGGAATTTCGAGCTCTTAGCTCACAATCTTCTCTAGATGTTAACTAATGTCAGGTAAATAAGTGTCATTTATTACAAAGCCTATTAAAAGTATACATGAAAAATTTAAACTTGTTAGAACCGGAAGTCGGCCATCTTTGAAAATATTTTAGTTGAAAAGATCGTATCCGAAAACCCAAACGTAGAAATTTTTATGATTTTACTATAAGTATTTTGCCATATACAGATAGTTTTCACTCGTCGTGGGACACCCTGTATACCTATATTTTTTATAAGACTAGATACCTATAACTAAATACATATTGGAATTTTTTACCTCCTAACAAAAGGTATATGGTACTCATATATCTACTGTCGTGAATTATGGTTCATAATACAAAAAAAACATTAGTCAATTCTTGATCCAGTGGTGTACATTTGAAAAAATATGTCACTTTTCTCCTCCCAATTTTCACATTTACAAAATTAATTAAAAATAGCTACAATTGCCAGTGGCGTGAACATTGGGAGGAGAAAAGTGACATATTTTCCCAAATGTACACCACTGGATCCAGAATTGACAAATGTTTTTTTATTTTTTATAACTTCAACACCCCGTATTTTGAAAAGTAAATGAGCTGGACCCCTCAATCCTCATATAATTTTATCCAATTTTACGAGAGGTATCTACATGCAAACTTTGTAAGTGTCATTTGAAAACACCCTGTATATATTTACTTCGATAAGTTCATTTATTACACAGAAACGTTAAGTTCTTTTTCAATTTTTTTTGTGGGTCAACAGATTAAAATTTAGCTAATTTTTAAATTTGATTTTTTTTTTCTAAAAGAAAATTAGTGGCGCCCTAAAATTGCTTTTTCTTTTCTTAATAAGGTAACAAAGCCCTGCGAACAGGCTTAGTTAACTAAACTTTAACCAAAGTTAGTTTGAGGACCATAAAATAAAGCAATGTTGTCAGATATATTTTCTGAAATTGTTGTGCTCATTTTACATAATGTTTCCCATTACTTCAAAATACTGTTCATGATTTTCTTGGAAAACTAGTTTGGAAATATTTATTAAAAAATACATAATATAAATTTATTTGTAAGAATTAAAAAAAGTCGCTCGAAACTGTTATAAGAAGAGAAATTAATTAGAACAACTTCATGTATGCCCGATATATTATGAAAATCTGGCACCGCAGGTGCACCTGCCAGTTACCGAATGAAATATTGCTCATAATATCGAAAAATTCGGGTAGCTACTGAGTTGGTCCACTTTAACAAAAAATTCAATGGGCTTAGGGTGCAGGCCTTTTCTTTAGATTCATTAGCTTCATAGGCGTGTGCAATTCTAATTGTATATTTATGTAGACCTATTTAAAATAATATAGTAGTATCTATTTCTTGGTTGAGTGAGTTTAATAAAATAATAATACCTATATTGAGTGAATTGATATCAATATAATATTTATTTGTCCGTAGACGTTAGGGTAAGTTTTAAGAATATAATTCATTTGTAATTAATTAGAATGGCATTTTCGAGACCATTTGAAACGACAGTCCAAGATGAAGCGCGGGAATCTAATAATTTGGCGCCACAAGCAAATGACTTAGCGATAAATGATGATAGGGCCGAATTTAAAAACAAAGATTTACATGTTCAGTGTCAACGCGTTGTTTTAAATATATACGCGTGTTTGAAAAAAGAAAATTCTATAATTTCTGATAATTGTATTACAAATTTGATGCAGGTTAATTTTATCCACTATATTCATTTGAATTACATTTGAAAAACATTATTTCACAATATTCGAATTTATTAAAAAAATTTTTGCACGCCATTGGGCGGCTTCTTTCTTCAATGGGATTAAAAATATGGGTCATCAAATTAACATTGGTTATACTTTACCAAATTTAATTATTGGTTAGTTAGACAAGAACCTGCGATATATTTTTCATTACTTTTTTCACGCCAATCATTATCTTTTCATTTCACCGAACACCCTTATTGTACTTGATTTGTGTAAAAAAATCCAGCACCCCAATACAAATTTATCTACTCCAAGATCTCCTTTATGTAGGTACGTACATAGGTACGTATGTAAAAAATAAACAATGATTTTATCAAGAATGTACTCACTTGTTCCTGGCATCGTCAAGGCCATAACATCCATTAATTCTCATATTTTTAATATCCAACGGAACAGCATAAGAAAAAAAAAAAGGTAAAAACAACACTATAATGTGTACACGTAATTCGTTATTCGATTTCCAGAGATAAAAACACACACAATAAATTTGATAAGCGCACTCGATTATAATCGAAAAAAATGTCTGACTGCTTTCACTTGAAATATTACACTGAACAGTATACGCGAGCAGTGAATGGATACTGAACGTGATAGAAACATAACATGTTGGTATGTCGATATAATCACCGGAAAATGGAGTGATAAATAACACTGGAATAAATGAATCATTTTTGCGCGAGATTGGTTGGACGAACGAAAATTTTTTATATCAATTACCTTAAATTTAAAATGGCATTGAACTTTTCCACGATACGTTTATTATAGACTAGAGATTCGTCCCCGACTAGATGACGCCAGCTTCACAAAGAACCAGGTGGCATTTTTCTTACTTTTAACATTTTTATTATAACCGTCATACCTTCTACGCGAAAGGTCTGTAAGATTGAAGAAGGATTAAATCAAATGAAAGTTTATAATAATACAACTACTGAATTTAGTCTTTTCCATACAATGTTCAGTAACATTCTACTAACTTGAGATAGGCACATCCTAGGCGAAGAAAAGGAACGGGTCGACCTAGGTGTACACCACAGTGGAAGTTTAATACAGAAATAAGAAGTTTGCTTCAGTAGTTGTTCATCGTGGATTTTCTGCACATAGGTTCAATAACTTTGCCCTTCCTGTGCAGATGCTTCCTTAGGGTACAGTGTCCAGTTACCAGGTAGGTAACTGTCTTCAAATTTCTCTTATCCAGTTTCAACAGCCTGAACGAGAGTTCCTTGTCTAACTTAGTATAAAGGTGGCCTTGAGCCAGCCTCCATTCAAGTTGGTGTTCCTCAACTAGCTTATGTAATCCTTTGTGATTCCACAAAACGGTTCCTGACCTGTGAAGGTTCCTTTAGAACCTTCTTTAACTAGCTGGCCTGCCATTTCATTCCCTGCAATACCCTCATGTGCCAGCACCCATATTAGTGAGACTTTGTTTTTTCTTGCCAGCATATTAATGGATTCTTTACAGTTTTTTACCAGTTTAGACCTAGTTATTGGATTGCTGATAGATGTAAGCAGAGCCTGACTGCCAGTGAAAATTTCAATTTATTGACCGGTATATCTTCTTCGAATGTTTTCGCCTCTGCTTGAAACACAGTCTCTTTCTATGTCCACTTTTACCAGCCCCAGTACCATAATTTGTTTTGGATCCATCGGTGAATCAGATGATTTCTCCAGAATTACCTTCATGCATCACCTTTTCCCTGGATGGGATCATCATATTCACTCGCTCAGTGAATATGTTCTCCGGTGTCATGCTATAAAAACTCATGTAAAATATGTGTTCATCTAGTTATTTCAGTGTGCCCTTCTCGAACATTGTTCGGGGCCCATAAGTATCCCGATTTCATCCTAAGAATTGCCATCACCACCTCCGTCCTTACAAAAAGTACTAAAGGAGGAAATCCAACAAGGGCTTCCATTCCGTTCCTGTACTGTTCATTGCCCCAGTAATACCAAGGAGGGCTTGTCTTTGGATTGCAGTTGATATGTTCACTACTAAGGACACTTCTGTCCTCTACCACCAGACTATTATTGGTGATAGGTGATTGTTGGTCTTATCACAGGTCTTAGTCATCAGGTTTTGCCCATTAATCTTTTGCATTGCTAGAAGAGCCCTGGTAGTATTAGTTTCCAGATGTGTCTTCCAATTCAGTTTGGAATCAAGAGTCACTTCCAGATATTCAACCAACTTATAGTATAATATACAGGGTGTCCCACGACGAGTGAAAACTATCTATATATGGCAAAATACTTATAGTAAAATCATGAAAATTTCTACGTTTGGGTTTTCGGATACGATCTTTTCAACTAAAATATTTTCAAAGATGGCCGACTTCCGGTTCTACCGGAAGTCGACTGTAACTTTGTTATTTTAAATGGAACACCCTGTATATTAAAACATTTTTGAAATCTACGTAATATTTTAGTATACTTTTGTCTGGAAACTTTTTTCGAAAAATGCACACTTTTTGAGTTATTGATTTTTTTGTAGAAAATTTAACCGTTGAAGACCCTTATAAATTATTTTTTTACGAGGGGACCCTTGAAGATATGAAAATGGTTTCTCTTCGGTTGCCTTAAGCAAGGTCAAACGTATTCGAATCTATGTTGAAAAATTTTTCATTTTATACAGGGTGTGTATAAAAAGTGTTCAAAGTTTAACTTCATAAATATTAAATTTCTTCATTTTTTTAAATAGAACCACCCTGTTTTTTCTATTTTAATGCATTCAGGAGAAAAAAATAAGGCAATTTCATGTATACTTTCCTATACCTCAACCTTACCGTTATCCAGATATTAAATGTTTTCTGTAAATTTTTAGAGTCGTGGGACACCCTGTATACTATTATTGTTTAACTTGAAGAGAAGTTTTGTTCATATATTTTTTCTATATCTTGTTTTGCTTTGGGAATTAATATCAGATAAATAAGACTTATTTATACAATTTGCATTTTTTAGAGAGAAATTTTAAAAAGTTGATAGGTAAATATTTATCTAGATTTTGATTGATGACTTTATTTGACTGATTAATAATAAAGTACTTATAAATTGAATTGGCAATCTATTTTATTTATATTTCATTAGAATAGAATTTACCAAGATTTATGATAATAATAAAAAAAGCTTTAATTTAAAAATTGAATATATAAGGCTTTTACTTGATGTAGATCCATACTAAATTATGCAATAAAACAATTTTAATTTGTTAAAATCTACATTATATTAAAACTTGAAGTTGTGACGCGTTTCGCTAACACAGTAGCTTTATCAAACGAATGGAGGTATAATGAGAAATTTTCAATTTATACAGTGCCTTAATACTAAATTATACGGATATTTACAATAAAATTATAATCTATTTCCATGAAAATAAAAGATACGAAAACATACTCTAGAACAACTATTTCCCTCTGATAAAAACAAAAATAACCAGATGTTTTAAAATCAATTTAAGAATATTGTAAATTGCGCGGAAAGTATAGTACCTATGTATAGGACGCCCTTATATCCAGTGGCGTAACTACCTATGGGCTAGGCGGGGCAGTGCCCCGGGGCCCTCATGCTCAGGGGGCCCTCGAATCCTTACCAGATGACAGGTTGCAACTGAAACGTTAACTTTGTAAGTTAACATTTCAGGTATTGATAATTGCTAAAATAATTTTAGAATTTTGATTTTTGGTGGAATGTTTTATAAATATTTCCAAAAAAAATTTTCATTCAAATAATTAATAAATTATTTCTCTTTTCTGATTCGTGGTGGAATAAACTACGAGACCTAAAATCAAGATTCTTAATCTATTTTACCGCGAAATTTAAAATTTGAAATGATCATTAAATAAGAATGAGGAAGGTCCCGGCGTGGCTTCTCACATCGTTTGTCGTCGATACAACAACTGTGCAGTAATCCACGTGAAACTTTGTTAAAATTAAAATAATTGCTGTCTTTGATACTTGAGTATCTGGATTACTGCACAGTTTCCGACATAGTAACAGATAGTTACTGGTAAATTGATAGTACCAATACCTGAAAAAAAAAAATACAGAACTGGAAAACTAGCAGTGCCTGGTAGACAGGGAGACCTGCCAGAAGCGGTTTCTTGATAAAAAGCAAATAACCCAATATTGGGAGACCACCGTCCCAGGCAAAGTTGCGGATTTCAGTTTTATTGGATAATATCTGCAACAACATCAACAACATCGACATCATCTACCACAGTCGCCTTTATACTCTAAGTATTCTTCATCATTTTAAAATTTACTAACCTTTTTATGTAATTGTAAGCTAATATATACATTATTTTACTTCTTTAGTTTTATTTATTATACAGAAACGTATTTTTTCATTTTTCTCTTAACAGATTGAAGTTAGCTAGCCTTTAAATTTGATTTTGTTTCTAATTTTCTTTTAGGAAAGAAAATTAGTGGCGCCCTAAAATTGCCTTTTCTTTTTTTTTCTAATTTTTCTTGTATAAGATCAATAAGTAACTAAGTCCTGCGAACTGGCTTAGTTGCTACCAAATTTAAGTGGTTAGTTAGGCAAGAACCTACATTACATCATAAAATCAATTTTTTTACATCCAACCATATTGTTTCATTGGTGCTCAACTTTACTTAGTGTTTCACAACCCCACTTTAATCATGAAAACTCAGTTGAGAGATATTCAAGTTTTAGCAGAGACCAAAGCAAAGTTGCAAATTTATAGAAATGATTTCGAATTATTCAAGTGCAAAGCCAGTGAAACTGCAAGAAAATATGGTATTGTTCCCAATTTTCAAGAAAAAAGGCAAAGAAAAGTTAAAAAACATTTTGATG
The DNA here is from genome assembly GCA_963978555.1 of Galerucella nymphaeae. NCBI lineage: Eukaryota > Metazoa > Arthropoda > Insecta > Coleoptera > Chrysomelidae > Galerucella > Galerucella nymphaeae. The sequence goes on along the minus strand of OZ021705.1, from coordinate 3,421,074 downwards.
AATTAGCTGCTGATGATCACCGATTTCAAAACCAAGAAAAAATATTAGAAATTAAGATTTTCAATAATGTACTAGACACAGTAATATCTCAATTAGAAGCACGTTTCATTGGTATGAGTGCAGTCTGCCATAAATTCGATTTTTCAACACCAACATTTTTATTACATGCTGATGAAGCATTTTATTACAAAAGTGTGACGAATTCCAAAGAAAATATTTATATATATAATAGGCCCTAGTTTTTCACTTCAATTTATTAATAATTAATAAATTAATAAGCATGGACTGTTCACCAATTATGTAAGGTAATAATGAGCATCTATGGAGTGCTAGAATGCGACCTAACGAAAGTATATACAGCAATGTTATTATTCTTTACAATTCCTGTCACTTCTGCATCAGCTGAAAGGTCATTTAGCAAATTAAACATAATAAAAAAATATTTAAGAAATAATATGGGCCAAACTCTACTCCGACATTTATCGCTAATAGCAATTGAAAACAAAACCGCTTCTAGCCTGGATGTAAACGAAGTCATTGATACTTTTGCGAAAACTAAAGCTAGGAAAAAATTGTAAAAAATATAATTGTTATTCAGTCAGTTGGTAGGCTCGACCTTTAGGTATATATAATAAACCCTTGAATCTTCTCTATTTCGTTTTATGAGCCAAACCTACACCAAGTATTAATTGTAATTTATGTTGTTACTGTTTGATATTTTTATTACCTGCCCTGCAGTGCACAAAAAAGAGATTAAGAAGTTAAGTAGCTTAGCATTTTTAAAGCATTTGTATATTTCGTAATTTTATTTGATAAAACCTAATCAGTTGACATAGCAAAGTGGGGCCCCATTTTTTATTTTGCCCCAGGGCCCTTGGTTCCTAGCTACGCCACTGCTGATAACATTCGAAAGAGGACATTTTTTTGAATATGATGAATTATCGAAATACAGGGTGTTCCATTTGAAATAAGCCCGTTATAAAACATTTAATAATCTAATAATTCAACTGAAAATTCTGAACACCCTGTAAAGAGATGTTTAGTACTCAATCGTGGAATACATACAACGAATGTCCTACTATTGAGCTGTGAGAGGAAATTCCCTAGAATTTGTTGTATCAATGAGTTATTAATTTTTTTCGAAATGTTCACATTTTTAAAAAAGTCAGCATAACTCGGAACCTTCTGTATTTAGGTATAGGGAACCATTATGAAACAGTACTTTATTTTTAGGGTGCAATCAGAAAATGCAATTAAATATAGGGTGTTCCATAAGAAAAAATATAACTTTGATACGCCACACTTTATTGGGACATCCTGTATATTTCAAAATAATTTTAAAATATAGCCTATATGGATGTACAAACTACTAAGGTGACAAACATTTCAAATTTCTTACCGTTTCGCCATAAACCTCCGTCCCGTTAGTCGTGATTCACCCTGTATATATTCTTTTCTTTTTTAACTAATGTATAATTTTTTCATTCCTAGAAACTTCAAATTTGAATATTTTCAAACCGATATTTCAAAACCGATAACAATTTATCCAAATTTATTAGAAACTACTAATCCAAATTCTAACCATGAAGCATATTTTGACTGAGTGTCACAAATACCTACACCGTTCAAAGACAACAGCTACAACTGATCCAAAACTACAGAGAAATCCTCAACCACTCAGAACAAATAGATAGATAGATAGATAGATAGATATTTATATTTATTCCACAAAATCACAATATAAAGTACAAAGCATGTAAAAATTCAATAAAATACACAGTGATTTTAGCCTAAGCATTGGAAACAACAAAAAAAGATGAAAAAAAGGTTTTAGTTGAAATTTGTCAGAAAAAATTCTGAGATATTATAAAAAACATACTGATAGAGTAGTTGTTTAATTTTTCTTTTAAATTTTTTGTATGTAAGATTTTTCAAATCTGAAGGTAAATGGTTATATACTTTAATACCTGAATATAAAGGGCCATTTCGAGTGCGACTATATTATTTATAGTTTGGAGGTATTATGTCTTGTTTTCGAGTGGGATATTTATGTCTGTCATTTGGGGTAAGAAGTTCATTTTGATGCTTGTGAATTAATAAAGAAGTTTTGTAAATATAAGTGTTTGTCATGGTCATTATTCTATTTTCTTTAAAGAATGGTTTACAAGAAGTTCTAGATTTTAAGTTGAAAAGCGCTCTAATTGCTCTTTTTTGAGTCATGAATACGGAGCCTGCGGATACAGCAGTCCCCCAAAATTCAATACCATATTGCATTATACTATGAAATTGAGCAAAATAGACCGTTTTTGCTACAAATATGTTAGTATGTTGTTTTATTGCTCGCAATGCAAATACATATTTGCTAAGAATTTTATGTTGAGAGAAGAGGTGATAGTTTGTTGACCTATATTTATAGCAACTTCGTCAGAGTCTCGATATAGGTTAAAGGATATATTCATAAATTCATAAAAAACGTACAGCTTCACCAAAAACTATAAACCATTTGTGTTACTTACTGTGTGTGTATTGCTGCATTTTATAAATTATATTGTAACCGCTCCCGTGCAAATGGCCATAGTAGCCGAGAACGTTAATTTAAATAAAAAAAAATCTTCAAAACTGAATAAATCAGGAGTTTATAAATTAAAATGTGGTAATAACAACTGTAACAAAATTTATATAGGTAGAACTTTTAGGAATTTTAAAACTAGAATTTCAAAACACAAACGTAGGCTATGACAACCAAAAATCAGATTCCAACTACTCAAATCATTTATTAGCAAACCAACACTCTTTCGACTCAAATTTTGAAATTTTTCATATAGAACCTAAATCCTTCATATTCAATCTTTTAGAAGCCCTCGAGATAAATAAAAACAAATAATCAGATGATCTTCTTAACGACCAAATAGATATCAACAATTCTCCCTTATTAAACATTTTTACCTAGAAAGATTCCTGGGTGCCTATTCTTGAATTTCAGGGAGTAGAACTTTGCGAGAGAAGTAGGTGTGATTCTCTTAAAAAGATTAAATGTGTATTCTTGAAATAAATTTGAGGGAGGGAGCATCTCCCAAGAGAACTCGAAGTTCCCCTACTAGGTAGTGAGAGAATTGCAAAAGGGAGTATTTGACCTAACCTCTATAATTGTTTTGTTTTGATTGACTGTGGTTCAAAATGAATGTTGAAGATTTCAATTTAATGCTGTGGAATAAAATAATTAACGAGAATGTTGAGGAGGCGTTAGAAGAAGTGGGTATTGGTAGGGATGTTTTGAGACAAAAAATTTGTGCAGTTATAGGGTACGTCCACGTGACGTCACAAACTATTTTGACAACTCGCTGGTGGCAAAACAATAAACAAAGCGTTCAGTACACGTGGTGCTTAATATTGAGGTTATGCTGATTTATAATGATAGATGTGTTTGTGAGTTTGGTTGGTTTTGCTTCAGTGTACCTACTTTTAAAGTTATTTCTGCATATTTAATACTATATACCTAATATAGTTTAATAGTTGTTTGTTGTTTGATAATTTTTCATCGTGTCTATTGTTTATTGTTTTACCATCGTCGTATTGTCAATGTCAACTGTCGTGGACATGCCCTATTTGAGTCGATAAAGACCTCTGTCATAACATAATAGACAGTGTCACCCCTTTTCTAGCTCAACCCACAAGAACCTCTGCTCTATAGATACAAACCGCGCGTAAACAAAGCTTCTTTTTGTTTAGGACTCAACTGTTTACTTTTAACATCCATATTTTGTTCAATTATATTAACCAAACAAATATAGTAAATAGCGAGGTTATCGATGAATTAAATGTCTGTCAAAATTTCTACAAGTTCATTGGTCAAGGCAACTGGCAACGCTGTTCCCCGATTTTGCTCCCTCATCGTTACTCTCCGGTACTTTTCATTTTTCAAGAAAATAACGTTTTTTTATTGGGGAGTTGAAATGAGGGAGCTGTCCCTGGGAGCACTCCCTTCTCGTTATTTCAAGAATAGGCGTCCTGTAGGATTGTTGTGAATGAGTTTACAGGTAAACTTGTTGAATACTTTAGTTAATCCCTTATTTAGACACATTTTTTTTCCTTTTTTATTTTATTTTCTTGTAAATAGATCATAATTTTATTGTTAATATTCATATAATTTAATATTAAAGGCACTGTATAAAATGAAAATGTCTCATTATACCTCCATTCGTTTGATAAAGCTACTGTGTTAGCGAAACTTCAAGTTTTAATATTATGTAGATTTTAACAAATTAAAATTGTTTTATTTCATAATTTAATTCAAAAATTAGTTTTTAGTGGTACCTATGTTTTAAACTGGCTGGTCTGTCTTTGGCAGCCCTAGTTGTGGACAAACGATATAATAATGATTAAAAAAACTAGAAACTTTGACATTTAATCTACATAAAACAATTTTCCGCCTACACGACTTAAAAAATATTTAACACTTCATCCAATCCTTATCCAATCAGTCAAATATAATTATTAACGAAATGCTTTCCGATTAATAATAATTATTGTGTAGGTAGATACATGACATTTTTATTTCTGGAAAGTCAAGGCCTGATCACAATTTTATACCAGGCGTGCAACTGAAAATTCTCATTTCTTTTAAATCAAAATTTGAATTTTTTGCTTTTTAGTCCATGAAATACAAGGTAAGCGAAATTGTTCTCTTTCGGCAGGCTAATTTTTGGGGTACAGGCACGGATTATAAAAGAGAACAGATACGAATCCCGGCAAAACATCAAAGGATTTTCAATTCCGACTTCAATGACCTTGGACCTTTAGCTCGGTATGTCCGCGATGTTGCCAGTTTAAAATATTTTCAGAATTTCTTACCAAATTGCAATGTTGACTTGGGGACAATAACAGTTTCCAGTGCCGGTTCTTTACTTTTCTTTCCGAATAAAATTTATTTGGACAGTCTTTGTATAAACAATACACTCCCCCGTGATGTTTATTCATTTTATAAAAATAATATACTAATGTACACTATTTTCGGTTAATATTACCACAACCTAAAAGCGATTAGTCAAATAACACAAATAATATCGCGGATTGACAACCTTCAAACTGAAGTGTCAGAAATGACGTTTTGTATTTTGATTTTTGAGCCAAGCCGTCGCGGTTATTGTGCATGGTTGCCAAAGATGGTTAGTGAAAAAAAGTATATATTTATGTTATGAATTTTATACATTATAATCTTTTAAATTGTAGAATTCTTTTAATGTTAATGAAATTGATTTAAAACAAGTAATTGTCGAATATTTGTATATATTTAACTATCACACTAAAGATAATGCTTATAAAATATTCGACCTATGATCGTGAATTAAGGGAAATATTATGCAAATTGATAAACCTGTTGAAAAGTTTCGCGAAGCAGCCCGAACGGAGTCGACATACGACGATGGACCTTTAAATGGGTATGTCCACCCATCTCTCTCTTTTTTACTGTTCTCTGTCAAGCTTTCGCATCTGTTCTCTTTTATAATCTGTGGTTATACATCGATAACTTGTTGAATAGTTAGTGAAGTTACAAAATGGTTACAAAGAGTGTCAGTTTGACAGTCTTGACATTATTTTTTAACATTATTCTGTCAAACTGACACGAGCTGTAAGAGTTGTAACTATGCAGAAAGTTTCCCAATTTTTCTCTACCTTCCTCGCAGAGCGAAATATTAAAGAATTTCGAAAAAAAAAAAATAGTACCTATATTTTTTTTTATTTGTGAAATCGATAGCCTGGTTAATTGTTTTTTAAATAAATTTTCATAGGTATTTTAAGGTATTTGTATTTTGTCGAGACTTTGATTTACCACCATGATTCTCAATTAAAACAAAACCATGGAGTGATTTAGAGCAAGATACGTAATGTGTGCAATCCATAGTGATTGCGTGCCCGATTTACTAGTTAATTGTGAAAACATAATCTAAAAATAACAGTGTCAGATACCGAGCGTTCAAGGGAAACGTTATCATTGATTAATGAGCGTTAGCAAGAAGTACGATAAATTTACGCAAGATAATCGAAATCGGTGATTTTATATTAATTTTGAAGTTAGTCGAGTTTGGACAAATCATAGTACGAAAAATTCAATGGGAAGGTGGAATAATTCAAATATACAGTGTGCTTCATTTACATAAAAAGAGTTGTGGGAATTTCTGGCTATTAGTCCAGGGAAGTGAGGATATAAAATGAAAAAGATTTTCAAAATATTGATGAATCCATGAATAATATTTTTCAACCTAAGATTGAAGAAAAGCGGAGAGAAAAATAGTTATTTATGCAACAAGTGCAAAAACGATTTGCACGAGTTGCATACAATATTTTTTCTACATTCGTGCAAAAACTGGAAAATTAGAATATAATATGTTAGGAACCTAACCTAATCAAACTCAAACCGTTCTTCTTTGTTCTTTTTTTTGTATCTTTATGGCCTCCACCTTGTCAGTACTCAATCATATAGCTGGTTTTCGCCTTGACCATTTAAATTTTAAATAATTAAAGATTTTTGAAATAATTGTAACTCGTTGAGACTAAGTAGTAAGATATACATATATTATTGTTGTATTAAAGCAGGATCAGATACTCGCTATGGATTTTTATTTTATTCAAATGTTTATATTTGTCATAAATCATCACAAAACTGACACAAGAATGACAGATGAGTGCAACAAAGAACCAATTTTTCCATGAAATGTGTTTCACAAAAGTGTGATTTTTGCATGAATGTAGAAAACAGTTATTTTCCTAACAAGTGCGAAAGTAATACTTTCCCGCACGCGACTGCAGTTGACCCGAACGACGTGGAGCGCATTTCGAACAAGCAGTCAGTGCGGGAAAAACACTTTACGCATGAGTTAGGAACATTATTTTATTGCAACTTTCTGCCTCGACTGCCAAAGTATTATTTTCACCTCTTGATACACAAATATCTATTTTTTTCATGAAAATTCGTGAAAAAGAATGTAATTTTTATTAAATTCTCTTATTATTGTTCATAAAACCTATTATCTATCGATTGCAGTAAACCTCGTATCGATATTGTTAATTATGAAATCAAACAATTTTAATTTGTTAAAATCTACATTATATTTAAACTTAAAGTGACGCGTTTCGCTAAAACAGTAGCTTTTTCAAACGAAGTTTAAATAAATGAGGCAAGTTTGAAAAAATATATTTTTTGAAGTTTTGTAGAATCCGCATTTAGAATTTTCGAAATTTGAAAACACCAAAGTTTTCAGGTGCCGGACTACTATATGTCCATATGTTATGAAGTTGTTATTTCTAACTATGTTTGTAGCTTAAAAATCTTTTTTTTTTCAATTTTTCAAAAATTAGGGGTTGAAAAATCATTTTTTTCAATATCGTATTACCTCATCTTATAGGGTATACAATTTCCTACAATTTTAATTTCCACAATTTTTTTGTACAATCAAATCTAAAAAAGTTATAGACGAAAAACTGTTGAATTTCACGTGCTCCAAGATTTGCTTGCAAGCTGCATCGCAAGCTCGAGCCGATTCTTTTTTCTCCGATTGGCAGCAAATATTAATTTCGCTGACTGATATCAATCAGCAAAGTATTACTTTTCCTGCCTAGGCAGCAAAGTGATTACTTTGCTGCCTGTGATTATACATTTCCATAGCAACCAACCAAAATAAAGAGATTGTGGGAATTGTAATAATTTGCAAATACAATATCCTCATTATGAACAATCGGAGAAAAAATTATATGTTCAACTCGGCAGCAAAGTAGATTGACTGCCTAGTTAAACAAATAACTATTTCACATCAATAACAACAAAATTTGACTAAAGGGTGTCTTAAATATAATTTAAAGATATTTTAGCTATAGCTCATTACCTGTGACCTATCTCCCTTTTGAATCCAGAAACATAAGCGAGCAAATTATATTTAGAGTCGATATCTTCCACATCGCTTTCGTATATTTCTCGTTTTTCGAAGGAATCATCGAGTGTTAAAGTATTGGCTCTAGCTCGCATTATTTCGGGCGTTAAAAGAGGTTCCAGAGGATGGTTGACCTCGAACGCATCTTGAGAAACTTCAGGCATTTTAAAAAAATATATATATATTTATCTGACACTATAACGCTACGCAACTGTTACAAACGAGTGAGTAATTTATGAATGTTTAATGTTTTCCCGAGCACTTTCACTGAGTTACTAACAACGAATATCGGATGACCATTACGTTTGGCAACCAAGAGGGGGTCAAAAATTTGATAAGATATAATTATATTAATAATAAGTTTGTTTTTTCAAGTGGAATAAATAAGTAAGTGGATTGCAACATTTATTTTAAATCGATATGGTTGTTTCATAATCTTCGAAAAACGAAGTAAATACAACAAAAGGATACATTGTGCAACGGGAGGGAAAAGTGCTTTACCCAAATATTGACAATCATTTTTCCCCATTTCACTAGTAGAAAAAATATAGTCCTTTTATGCTCTACTTATATTAATAGTCCGGATATAAAATGGAAAAGAACAGAACAAAAATTTGATACGAAAGTATATAGTATAGACTACTTATCTAGATTTGTGAGAAGAATCCACTCGAGCTTGCGATGCAGCATGCAAGAAAAGCTTGGGACACGTGAAATTCAACAGTTTTTCGTCTATAACTTTTTGAGATTTGGTTGTACAAAAAAATGTTTGGCATCAAAATTGTAGGAAATTTTATACTCTATAAGATGATGTAATACAATATTTAAAAATAATATCTTTCAACCCAGAATTTTTTTAAAAATTCATTTAATTTAAAAAAAAACATTTAATTTTTATTCAATAAAGAAATCAAGTGTCGTGGACAAAAAATAGTATTCAACTCGCACTTTATGGCCATATCATAAATTGCTATAGTCTATTATAGGTGTAGAGTAATAAAGTTAAGAATTCCGTCCAGTTCGGCTCAATAGAGGAGTTACGTCCAAGGTCAGTATGGCCAACAAAAAGTGGTTTCTTCTGACAAGAATGACAGTTAAGGTCTACTGTTCAAAACATAAGATTTTGTATGTTTTTTATCATTGCGTACATCTATATTGCTTTATTAAGATAATGAATACACCCCCGAAGCGTATATCTTGAAATTTAAAATCAATTTTTAGGTGAATACTCAACACAAAGGTGGCCAATAATTCTAGGAACTTTTGTCATGGTACCATTTCATTTAATTTATTCAGTCACTAGTTATGTCAAATGTCAGTGAAAAAGTAATTAGAAGAATAGAGATACAGCTAATTAGAAATGCTACAAAAATCTAATAAAAAATGGACGTACACAATTAAACGAATATCAACAAAAGTAAATATAACTGACATTTGACAGAGCTAGTGACTGAATAACAGAAATGAAATGGTGAAGTGTTCCTAGAATTATTGGCCACTGATGTTGAGAATTCAGCTAAAAAGTCATTTTAAATTTCAAAATATACTCTTCAGGGGTGTATTCATTATTTTAATAAAGCAATATAAATGTTCGCAATGATAAAAAACATACAAAATCTCATGTTTTAAACAATAGAACTGTCATTCTTGTCAGAAAAAAACCACTTTTTGTTGGCCACCCTGACCTTAGACTGAACTCATCTATTTCGGTGTCGGCCATAGTCGTAGGTCTTGAAATGGTATTGTTTGTAATATCAAAATTTCAAGTAATTGCGTAAGAGAATTAGGAAAAGTATGTTTTCTGCCCTGAGGTGTCATTATCGAAATATTGTGTAGGGATTACTTACGTTTTGCGTTCAACAGGTACCTTTCAACCTTCTATTAGTGCCACTGCCCAATGCCAACATTGTATAATGCTCAATAAAAAGTAAGTGTACCTGCATGATGACTAATTTTTATTCTGTTAAAATATTTTTTTTTCCTTTTTACAAGTAGTTACCTGCACTTGATAAAAAGGAATAATTTTACAATAAAATCAATGCCAAACTATGAGCGGCTTGAATATTTGTTGGGTCACTCTGTGCTCCCTTTGCATACTTAATGAGGTTTTATTACTCTATACCTTTCTGAAATAAACTTTAGTTTAATAAAATACTATTTTAGCAGAATAAAATCAAGCTGAAATTACAATGATGATTTATTATTGGAATAGCAGACAAACTCATGACAAGCTTACACAATATGTTAAAACTAATCCTTGTTAAACACACATTCTAAATAAACATGATAAAAAAATAGATTAAAATTTTCCCAAATATGATATGTAACATTCTGATAAAACAAAAACTATTGCATAATTATTAATAGATAATTAGGAACACAATTTGTTATTATGTATAGGTATATTTCAGAATGATTTATCAAATATATAAGTTATAAATATATCAATCTGGTTTTATAGGCATGGTGACAGATTTTAACAAACTGTGCTATTATGTTTGTATACATAAGCTTTATCAAAAAAGATTTTTAAATGAGAAATATTCAATAAAAGTTTGAATGATATACAAAAGATTGATGTCACATGTTTGTGATTGGTGTTTTAGCGAAGATGGACGTTTGTCATATTTTGTAATCTATACAATAGGGTGTTAAGCCAATATGCAGTACCACTTGACAAAAATTGATTTAAAATTTTTTTAAACCAAATATACTTATTAGGAAAAAACTTGAAGAAAGAATTCCTAAATGTTTGCAACTTCCACTACAGATATGTCATATCACAAAAGATGAAGTTAGCAACATTCTAATAAAGATGCTTGATGTTTAAATGTGGTAAAAGCATTTAAAGAAAGAAATGCAGTTCAAATTATTACTTCTAACAGGTATGACCACCTTGGTCTGTTAATATACCCCCTACCCAATATCCTAAATCATCTACCAATCACTATATACTCCTCAACAAAAATTGAGGAAATTAAACCGTCAGTTCATGACACTTTTCAGTTTCCAAATAGAGGAAGAAGACCAGTTATCAACTAAATACAAATTGGACACACAAATATAACTCATAAATACTTGAAAGTACAAACTGCAAGGCTACCTTAACTGTGAAGTACATCATACTAGAATACTCACTATACTCATCAGAAAGAATAAAGGACATAATTAAGACTACCATGGACTGAAAAATAAGCAGAGGAGTGAGTATATTCAGCAGTATCCTATTAAGGAAAAAAATCTGCCAATACTAGTGCTACTTTAACTGCAACCTAAGGGATGACAGATATATCAGACTCCAGTATATCATGTATTAGTATTAATATTAATAATGTTTTCAGAGACCTAACTTACTAGGTTACATCAGGGTATAATAATATATACTTCTAAGTTTATCAGAAATTATCAAAATGGTTTTGTATTCATTTAGTTGGGTTATGTGAACCTCGATGTGAACTGATAATTTAAATGTATAGTACTCATAAGGCATAGGTGAACTAAATTACAATAAATGTAACAAATTATTATGTTCGAGATAACGTGAAAGTAAATAATAATATATATACAGGTGACTTTGAATTTGCTGACTAAAAATATTGCGAAATGTTTTGAACTGAAACCAAAATCTGAAATAGTTAATAGAATTTGAAATCTTACCTTTGTTTTGCATTTCTATACCATTTTTTCCCCATATTATCAGCTTGTTTTTGTAATTCAGCATAATCCATGTTATTGAGAAATTAGCACAGAAATTTCAAATTAAGATAAGTTCACTGACACTTAATGGCAAATAAGAGGGATTTAAATTATAAGAAGGAATTAAATTTTAGCACTTTATATTTGCAAAAAACAAATCAAAATATGTTCCTTTAAATATTTTGGGAAAAATATAAGACAATATTCCGGCACGGCTAGACAGATGAGATATTTTAAGGTGACAGCAAGTGTACCCAACGTAAGTTATCTGTGCATCCAACTGCATCCAACCATGGAATATAAAATATCTTGCTCTAAGGTCCATCAAGCTGTACTCTTCATAGATCTATACGTTGTTTTAAACTTGCAGTTCAAGAACATTTGCCTACAGAAGAAACACATGAAGGGTGACACTTGACTCTGATGACAGTGACATTGCTTATTGTTTGTTATCTTTTACCTTAATGTTTATAATCTTTTAAAAGGAAAGTTTGATTAATTTCAATACCGGAGTATCTTACTTACTTACTTATTTAAACAAAATTCATTTCTGTAAGTGGATAAACTAGTTTTTACCATCTACACGCATAGTAGCTCAATAATTGGTTTAAAAATATCAGATTCATTTTATTTTTCTAATTAAACGTGGTAACAAAAAATAACACTAATGAAATGGTCCTATTACTATTTACCTATTAATACAGGTACACTTAAAATTTAGTGTATCGGCTTTATTCACTAAAACTGACCAACAAATATGATAACCCATTATCTAAAAACTGTTTTACATTACTTCATCACTATATGTGTGGATTATTTTAGAATTTATATTTATTATTTATCCAAAAAAATATGCTGCAATTTTAATTATTGATTTTAGTTTAATGAAATGTCAAACGTTATTAAAGAAGAAAAAGATCAGAAACCAGATATTCCACAAAAATCTTCTATGGAAATATTATCAGAACTTTTCAGTACATTCCATGCAAAACCACCAGTCATAGTAAAAAAAGAAAAGTCAATTGAATCCAATAAAAAGCAGAAGAAAAAGAAAAAACACAAAAGCAAGGACAAGAAACATAAGAAAAAAGATAAAAAAAAGAAACGCTCTAGTAGTAGTTCAACAAGTAGTGTTGAAACTGAGGAAAAATTAGATTTGGCACAAATTCTTATAAAGCAAGAAAAAGTACAAGCAGAAAAAAAGATAAAAGAAGAGATTAATAAAGTGCATAGAAAAAGCCCAGGAGAGGATGAAAATAACAAGCCAGTTCTTCTGGAAGAAAATGAAGAAAATATCAATGCAGAAATTTCTGAAAACAGTTCAAATAAAATTCTCATTAAAAATATAAAATACAAATCATTATTTCAATCAGCATTAAAAGACATAAAGATAAAAATTGATGACCATGAAGAAGGTATACTGCATTTAATTTATAAAAATTATTTATCTTTAATTAAATCAAAAATTTTACAGGTGAAGCAACTGACTCAGATAGTAGTAAAACACAGAAAAAAAAGCACAAATCTAAATCCAAGAAACGATCAAGGAGTAGAAGTAGAGAATCTAGAGGCAAGGACAAAAAATTAAAAGCAGAAGAAACATCCGAGAGTAAACATGAAGAAAAAAGCAAATCTAGAAAGCATAGCAGGGATAAAGACAAATATCGGGATAGAAGCAGGAGTCAAGAATATCGCAGTAAAAGTGCAGAAAAAGATAGTTTTTCTAATGGCAGAAACGATAGACGTGAACGTAGCAGGGAACATGATAGAGAGAGATATCGTGAAAGGCACAGATCAAGGGACAGACATAGAGATGAATACAGCAGAGATCTCGAGGATTATAGAAGAAGAAGACTGCATAAAGATGATGATTTCTATAAAAAGAAAGATGACAAAGACAGTGAGAGTAAATGGTTTATGAGAGACAGGTAAGGGACATATGTGATGATATAATTGAGAGTTTCCCAACTTTTTTTTCAATGTAACTCCTCTGAATACACTGTATTTACTATTTTGAGCTGTTAAAACTCGTAATGTAGTTCTCTTTTTTCTTCCAATATTATATTGGAGATGACATCACAGATGCTCTGCTACTCAAAAGACTTTTATTTATTATGACCACACCATTTTTTTAAATTTAGAATTATCCCAATAAATGACATCTGACTGTTTTATCCTTTGAGAAGAAATCCATTTATTGAATTCATATTTCTAGATATAGAGGTTACAGCTCCAGAGATAGACGCAGATCATCATCTAATGACAGAGATTCTAAATTCGATAAAAAGAAACTTTTAGAAATCGCTAGAAAAAATGCCATAACTATGATGAAATCCGGCAGTTTGCCAGCTGCTCTAACGCTAGGACCACAAGCACAAGAAAAAGTGATAGCGGCTATTAAATCTGGTGGGAAAACTATTGAAGAACTGACAGATTTTTGTAAGACTCTTTCGAAAAAAGAGGAACTAGGAGAACTGTCCAGTCTATCGGAAAAAGACGATAGCGATAGTGATGCTGATAAGCCATTCCATCATCCCTTTCAAATCAAAGATCGGCCGACTTCCATTACTATGAACATAAAGGTGAGTTGCATTTTGTTGAATTTTTGGTTATATTATTCTAAGAACAATAAAAATTTCCTATATTTAATTGAACAAGAAGAGAATTTTGTCATAAAATGATTTTAAATGATAAATGAAATTAAAAATGGCGAACGACTCCCACGTTGCCAGATTTACTGAAAAACTGTGGACCCCCGAATAAATATGCCTCTGAAGTAATAAGAAAAATTTAAGCTTTTTGTTGAATTTGTTTTTCAGAATTCGATATTTAACCATCCAAGTTAATATTTCAAAATGGTTTAATTTTTTCCTTTACAATAATCTTATGGCTTACAATTTTAAAACTGTAAGCTATTTTCAAACCATCCTCACCTGTCAGTTCCACTTGTAGAGACAGATATTATTGGGAAAAGTAGAATTCGATAGATGGCGCTCTGAAATGTCAATGTCATCTTAGCAACGAGTAAAACAATCAGCTGCCGTATAAGCCATTTGAGATTTAAGTGGTTTTATTTTGCTGTTTCAGTTATTTTCAGTGTGTGTTTTGTGAAACTTTTTCTTTGATTGTGCTTTAGTATTTTGTGTTGTTAAACTAAATTTTGACTCATAATATTTTTATTTTTGGAATAATAGGTATGGTTGATATTTGTCAAAAATAAAACAAGTTTAGGTCTGATTTCGTGTTTTTATTTTATTTTTGATATAGTCATATCTACAAAAGTTACAGGGAAGGTTCGTTTGTATTGAGTAATATTTTAAATCTTTAATACTGACTTATTTTCTCTTTGTTTTTGTAACTATGGATTAGGTATACACTGACTATTCAAAGTTTATTTGAATTTGTAAATGCTGAGCATTCTTCTAGGTGTATAAATGAGGGACAGACAGTTTTAAATGCTGGCCATATATTTTTGCATGGTACCTATAGAGGAAATAAGTAACACTTTTATAAAAGTGTAATAAAAACAAAAAATAGAACAACATAACCTCTTCCATAATATCTCTGAAGAATATCTCCATAATATCTCCGATTCTATAATATCTCTGAAGAATATAACCTTAGAAATGACGACAGTTGAGTTGAATAGAAAAACACAGTTTTAAGCTTGTTACTGACACAAAAGTAAACAAATAAAGTACGAATTTACGGTAATTACGTTGACTTGCATATATGCAAAACGAATTGTTTTACTCGTTGCGACAATTACAATTTTTTCCGCCAGAGGTCTCATTGAATTCTACTCCGCCCAATAAGGAAAGTAGAACTTCTAACGAATATAATAGGGCATGTCCACGACATTTGACATTGACAATACGATGGTAAAACAATAAACAATAGACACGATGAAAAATTATCAAACAACAAACAACTATCAACTTATATTTTATAGTATTAAATATGCAAGCTCAACAATTTAAAAGTACGTACACTGAAGCAAAACCAACCAAACTCAAACTCTCAAACACATCCATCATTATAAATCAGCATAACCTCACTATTAAGTACCACGTGTTCTGAACGCTTTGTTTATTGTTTTGCCACCAGCTTGTTGTCAAAAGAGTTTGTGACGTCACGTGGACATGCCCTATATTATAGTGAATTTGCTATATCCAGAAATAAGGTTAGTAGCATTTAGATGTGAGATATTACAGATTGAGATTAATTGTTCAATTTCATAACATAAGACGTAAATTTTATTCAAAATAAGGTTTGTTCCAACCGCAGTCAGAAACCGTCAGAAACGATCAGAGAATAACTGGTCATAGCAAACAACGAGTTATTTCCGCGTAATTCCTATCACTGATTGCAATGGTCGACTATTCTCTGATCGCTTCTGATGGTTTCTGACTGAAGTTGGAACAAACCTACTGAGGTGACACCAGGTTCTGGTTCATATACCGGGTGTCCCATATTATCGTATACATATAATATCTCGCTTATTTGATAAGATAATTTAAAAATTAAAAAACTGTTTTGAAAGGTATCAAAGTCCCTTTATAATAACTTATGAAAAAACTTGATTGCATTTGACAGGCTTGTGCACCCACCTACCACTTTTTATTTTAAAATGGTACCCACTGTATATTGTCATTTAAAATTGCGTGTTATTCTATTAAGAATACAACGATACAACATACTTGTACTTATTTTTTTTATTAACAACAAAAAATTAACATTTTAGACTTTTTTTATAAGTAGTACCTAATTATCCTTATAAAAATTATGTTGCCTCCGCAGATGATGTCGAAAAGAAGTAACATGTCAACGTATTCGTCGGAACTAAACGTGAATGGCATCCTACTGATAACAAGAGTAATTATTTTTTAATTGGAACTTGTGAATAGTGGACACAACAAACAACATCGATTAACTACACTAGGCACTGTTTAACAATAAGTATTTGAAGTTCTTTTTTTTGACAGAGGCATCGGTTTTTGACAACAAATAATTAATGTACTTCTTTTCGACATTTTTATAACCATCAGCGGAGGCAACATAATTTTTACAAGGATAATTAGGTAATACTTATAAAAAAAGTCTAAAATGTTAATTTTTTGTTGTTAATAATAAAAAATAAGTACAAGTATGTTGTATCGTTGTATTCCTGATAGAATAACACGCAATTTTTAATGACAATATACAGTGGGTACAATTTTAAAATAAAAAGTGGTAGGTGGGTGCACCTGTCAAATGCAATCAAGTTTTTCATAAGTTATTATGAAGAGACTTTGATACCATTCAAAACAGTTTTTTAATTTTTAAATTATCTTATCAAATAAGCGAGATATTGTATGTATACGAGAATTTGGGACACCCGGTATTCCACTGTTGTGAAAACTTTGTAGAATGTGTAAGCTTTAGGACATCTTTTTTTATTGAATATATTATATTTCACAAAAATTCTATATCCAGTGTTATTAGTTAGCTAAATGACTAATAATTAGTCTTCAACTCTAGTTTCTTCTGTTATGTCGCCTAACATCTTTTTACTAATAGGTGTTAATGGTTTTCCATCATCTCCTTCGTCGAAAGTGGGTTTCACATCACCTATGGATATTTTTGTATAATCGTGTTCTTCTACGTCGGAAATATCATCGTCATCGGAACTTTCGGCTTTTTGTAAAAACATTTTCACCTGAAATATTATTTTTTCATTATTTGTTGGTTAGGAATAAAGAAATTTATTGATCTTTACAAAAAGGTATACAATATTATGCCAGTTACTTCTATAAATAAACAAACACAACCTGTTTAGATACGTCATTACATTTGTTTTACAATTAAAATGGAATTTTATCTAATTAATTAAATTTAAAAGAGTAAATCAATCTTCATATGAAGATCTGGGCCTTTAAAATCAAATAAGGGGCCTATTCTGTAACTCTTCCTCTAAAATTAAGCTGTACTGTTCAAAATTTAACCGCCGCTAATATCAAATCAGTATTTGCTAACCACATTTCACTTAAAATCTTGAAGGACTCCATTGAAATGGTTTGTTAAAACTATTATTTTAAAAGGGATGTTAAAGGGTGTCTTTAAATAATAACTAATAACGGTAACCAAAAAGGGCATAGCTGGATGCTACTAGTGATTCAGGAATTAATTTTAAAAGACAAGTGTAAAGTTTAAATGAAAAATCTTTATACATTATTCTGGGACAGAATTTTTTAGATTACACCAAAGAAGTATTAAAGGATTTGAGTGATCCCTTTCAAATACCAGCTAATTTATTTAAGTGTCAAGAATGTTAATTGATGTGATAGAACTTTTTGCTTTTTAGTCGTTCTCGTTGCCCGTGACATTTTCAATAACTATATATATTTTATAATAATTTCATGCAAGAAACCACAAACAGTTCATGTTTAGAGTGATTTGTTAGTTTACCATTAAATACAAATGCTTTTTTTTATCTTTACAACTTTCTCTTCTTTTTTATCAAAGCTGGTCTCTAGCTTAGCTATTAAATGAGAAAAGCGCTGTTGCCAGACACTCTACTTGAAATTTTAAAGGAATCCTTCAAAATAAATAGTTTTTAACAGTCCTCTAAAATGTATACTTGCAGAATAGCATTTGAACAAGAAATTAAATAGTATATTACGTAACGTGTGCGGAAAGTGACATTTTTCACACGAGTGGGAAGTATTGTCTCACGAGCGCAGCCGAGTGAGACAATCCCACGAGTGTGAAAAATCACTTTCGCACAAGTTATGTACACTATTTTTCCTACGACCACGCGATATACTTTTACCGAATTAGGCATGTAGGTATAATCTTGCGTTTTTATGTAGATGTGAGAGGTTTTACATATGTGTATTTGTAAATACTTTATATGGTTTTGATTACTTACCTTTGAAAGTGGCCCAGAAAATTGTTATTTTTATGCAATGGAAAAAAGTACCTTTATAAAAAAGTTAGAATTAATATTGGTACACAAAATATAAAATATTACGAACATTTATTTCAACAACTTACAACAAACAGAACATCGGAAATAGTTTTACATAAATATTGCGGTTCAAAATTAGTAATTTATTTGCTGTGAAAATTAAAAGTAAAATTATTATTAGCACCACACTTAACTTGTTGCCTACCTGTAGGAGATTGAAAGTATTAACTAGCTATTTTAAGGATTGATTGTTCAAATAATTGAAAACGGATATTTATTGTTTCAATAACATGAAAGTCCAATAAATTGTGATATAAACACTTTTTATTTTATGTGTGCATATTTCTTCAGCGCTTATCAGTATCTTGGACAAGAACCATGAGCTACAACAGTGGGATGGCCGAGTGGTTTAGGCATCCGTAGACTCGATTTTTGACAAACAGTAGGGTGGTTCCAGTCCGGGCTCGGTATTTTTTTTTTTAATTTTAAATGAAATAAATGAATTATATTATATTATTATATGGACAAATCAACTTAGGAAATAAGCATTTCACATATACATATTAATTTGCGGAGTAAAAAGACTAGCATTTCAACATTCAATTTGACAGCTTTTTTATCCGCACACGTACGGATAAGATTTTTTTCCGTACGCGTATGAATAAAGGTCACTTTCCATAGAACTAGTCAGTGCGATATATGTCACTTTCCTATGTGGTCGTAGGAAAAACTTATTTTTAAGAGGCATCTAAATTTTAAAGGATTAGTTACAGAATAGACCCCTACCTCCTCAATCTCATAAAATGCCTGCCCTACAAACGCCTGTTTCACTATAAATTTTAAAGTTTTTCCATAACACTGGAAGAGTGTTATATTTGTTACAGTAATAGAATTGTGTTTGTCTAGCAGTACCCTCCTGATTCAATTTTATCATTATTCCAGTGGTATACTTTTTTTTATTCACAAAAATGGCTTCCAAAATGTATAAACAAGGTATTGTGAGAATTTCTAATTTATTAAAAATAAGCCTTGCGTGATCTCTAACGTTAGCTTTGACCATATCCCTTAATATTTTTTTTTGCACATTAAAGACATCATTTGATGAAGTTGACGATCCCCATATAGCAGTACCCCATAATACAAATGACACTGAACTAGACCATAATATGCAATTCTAAAAGCTTCATTATAATTCTACAAAGTATGACTTGGAAATATATATTTATTGCTTTGAAAGCCTACAGAAATATAATAACAGATCATAACATCAAAGTACTCTGTCAAATTGTGTGTAAAAGTCTTGTATGTATGTATTTGTTGGGGTAACATTCACTGAGAACTGAAAGATCTATTGTGCCCCCTTACTTCGACTTAGTTTCTGAGGAGAGTCTCTGAAACTAGTAGCTGCTTTAATCCTATTTCCCGGAGGAGGAATTTCAGGATATCTGCAGGCTTCAACTTGGGTAAATGTTCCTCTTCTATCCAATAATCTCCCAGGTACTGTGCTCTGGAGTGCTGTGCAGTTGGAAAGTATGTGGATGGAGGTTTCTTCTTCCATGCCACAATATCTGCATTCTTCTTCCTCCACTATTTTGAGCTTTTTTAGGTTCCCATTCAGGTGACAATTTCCCGTTAGGATCCCTGTCAAAACTCTTAGCGTAGTTTTACTTTAACTTATGCATTCATTTGATCTCAACAGGCTGTAGTCACCCAGAAGAATCTTTGATTGTCTAAGCCCTACTAGATCTTTCCAATGGTCAGATCTTCTCTTTCTTTCAGCTTCATTTATTTCTTCCAATGTTACATTGGGGCTGATTCCGCAAAAGGTTTCAGGCTCCCAGAAAGGTATTTCAGATCCCCTCTTTGCTAGTTCATATGCTATTTCATTTCCTTCTATTCCAGTGTATCCTGGAATCCATATTGCTCCCGCCTAGTTCATTGAGTTTGTCTAGGCATTCTCACACCATTTTAGAACTGATTACGCAAGAGCTCAGTGCTTTAATGGCTGCTTGACTATCTGTCATTATGAAAGTAAGATTCTAAATAAGTATATCCGTAATTTAACGTTTCTAATTGTAGCGCTATATGAGTATTCTGTATTTGCCTGTTCGTTCCCAGGAATTCCAAAATTGGAAGGTACCTTGGTACCTACCTACATCAATTTTAAAGTTTTGTGTAGTTAATTCTTACAATGGTTGGTTCTATCTTGCAGATATACCGGACCCGTTTAAGTTTGAAGTGTAATTCAATGTCTATCGTGGCATTTAGCCAGGAAAGTAGTTGTTGTTACCTAATAAACGGTCTTTGCTCTTTCACTAAAGATAGGTGAATCCTTGTCATATAATTGTTTGGCTTTTACCAAGGAAATTGCATTTTGAATTAGTTTGCAATATTTTGTGTATATCTACTTACCTTACGCATACTTTTCAGTGAGGACAAACTCGAAGACCTTGTAGGCTTTGTCGAAAAACTAGTGAAAATATCTTCCGGCACGGGTGGCAGGTTCACGATTGAGTTCAAATCGATCAGTGACTCTCGTGATAAATTCTCCGGATATTTTTCGTTTATATCTGATTTAATACTTTTATTAGTCCAACTAGGAGTAGGGCTGTCACATCTTTTTTCGATCATTCGTATTTTGTCTGTCATCTAAAAATATATATGATTTTATTTCTTCTATATACTTAAGTACAATTTCCTTTTTGCCCCTTTTTTATTTTTAACCTGATATTTTATACAAAAAACAGGGTCTATATTGTTCAAATTTCCCCATAAGAATTTTTTCCCCAAATTCTAGTGTCTACCCCTAATTAATTACGAACCTAACCTAGAAAAATTATTTTTATAACATTATACCTGTTGAGCATCTTCGACCATTCGATTCCCCGTCGTCGCATTTAGCTCAGATAATTGTTTATTTATAATTGATATCAATTCTTGTCCTTCTTTAGTTGGTTTGCTGTTATTGATGGACACAACAATTTTATGAGCGTGCTCCAAAGTACTTCTAGCGGTTAATTGTAATGCATTTACAGCACTTTCCGTGGTACTGATTATGCTTTTAAATTGACTTATACATTTGCTTCCCGATACGTAACATCCCCTTAAATCAACACCTATTTCTGTTAATAAAAGGGCGCTGTTTAATGTTTCTTGAAGTATCGAACATGGTGGTGATTTTGAACTCGTATTTTTTATAGACATTATTATTAAGTTGTCAGTTTGACGGAAAATTTTTGGCTGATGAAATTTTAGACGTAAGAAGGCTACTTACATTTTGTAAAATTAATTTTGAGGATATTTCAATCGATATTAATTTATTGGACGGAGTAGAATTCAATGACACCTCTGACGGAAAAAATTGTAATTGTCGCAATGCGCAAAATAGTTCGTTTTGCATTGTTTTTCTATTATATGCAAGTCAACGTAATTACCGTAAATTCCTACTTTATTAGTTTAATTATGTGTCAGTGACAAGCTTAAAACTGTGTTTTTCTATTCAACTCAACTGTCATCTTTTCTGAGGTTATATTCTTATATAATCAGAGATATTATGGAAGAGCTTATGTTATTCTATTTTCTTGTTTTCATTGCACTTTTATGAAAATGTCACTTATTTCCTCTATAGGTACCATGAAAAAATATATGGCCAGCATTTAAAACTGCCTGTCACTCATTTATGCACCTAGAAGAAGGCTCGGCATTTACAAATTCAAATAAACTTTGAATAGTCAGTGTATACCTAATCCATAGTTATAAAAATAAAGAGAAAATAAGTCGGTATTAAAGATTTAAAATATTACTCAATACAAACGTACCTTCCCTGTAACTCTTTTGATATGACTATATCAAAAATAAAATAAAAACACGAAATCAGACCTAAACTTGTTTTATTTTTGACAAATATCAACCATACCTATTACTCCAAAAATGAAAATATTATGAGTCAAAATTTAGTTTAACAACACAAAATACTAAAGCACAATCAAAGAAAAAGCAATATAGTCAGATGCAGTCTTATCGTGCGGGTCATACGATTCAACAAAGACATACTCACAGTTTTTGTTTTCCTTTATTGCCTTTAATTATAACTTCCAAATGAAATCCGTTAGATAAATAAGACAGACTTATGCAATTTTGACGGGAAAAAGAAGGATATGTATTTAATTTTCAGCGATTCTAAAAAGTCTTTCACCTGCAGAGTTTTTATTTAAATGTCAGTTTTGTCACTTTGACATTTCAAAGTGACAATATAAATAATAAGTAGCAATTTTCCGTTTTTTTTTGTATCCTCAAGCAAAAAAGGGTACTTAGTTCGATGGATTATTTCGAGAATGAAAGAAGAAGTGGAAATTCGTCAATCAGTGTAATCTTGCATTTTGGTAACCTCTGTGTTTTCTGATTTGATACATATGGTTAGTGACCTTTGAACCCGCACGATAAGAGTGCCTTTGACTATAAATAGTTTCACAAAACACACACTGAAAATAACTAAAACAGCAAAATAAATCCACTTCAATATCAAAGGGCTTATACGGCAGCTGATTTGTTTTACTCATTCCTAAGATGAAATGGACATTTCGAAGCGCCATCTATCGAATTCTACTTTTCCCAATACCAATGGACGAGTTCTATACAAGGGAATTGCTGCCAACATAACGAACGAAAAAATACTGAAAAAGCTAAGTCGCATAAGGAAGTGGCTTTTCCAATCTGTTTTTAGTTTTTCTTATATGTTTTGTGTCCCTTTACCACCCATGTTGTACCCGAAAAGTTTGAAGTTTTACCCGAGAAGTCTATTTAGTTTGGGGTATTTTCCATCTTACAGTTGACGAACAACTAATGACAGCTGTCAATACATGTTTGTTTGGCTTTGTTTGTGTTTCGTCAACTGTTGGAAGCAAAATACCCCAAACTAACATGGGTGGTAAAGGGAATCAAAACATATAAGAAAAACTAAAAAAAGATTGGAAAAAAACCACAGAACAGTTTTCGATTGTGATGTTATCGATAATATAATTTTGCATATTTAAATATTTTCTGTAAGATTAAAATCGTAATCGTCACAATATTAACCTTTAAATAAACGTCAAACCTGACAAACGTCAAACATTTAATGTCCATGGCTTGAAGCTCATACTTTTCGGTATGTGCTCAAGGGGCAAGGGGAAGGTAAGTCTAGGCCTCACGGTAATAAACGAACGAAATTCAGTCACTACAAGCTGCTACTAGCAGCCAAAAGTAAATAATCGAAAACACCTATAGATCGGTAACCGATGAAACTTATAGGCTTTATTAACAATCAAACTGGTGATGTCATTGCGAATTTGATGCCCCACTCTATTTTATTGGTTAACCGATCACATTTGACACGGGTAAAATCTAACTGTCACTTGATACAAAGTCACTAATAAGTTACTAGATTCAATGTTGCCATGTGTTAAGCAGTTCTATGCAAAGTAAATACCGTTTGTTGAACAATGTAGCCAAGCTTGAATAGTGGAGTGGAGGTGGCGAGAGTACTTCACTCACATAGAACCGACCCTTACCTGCCCAGGGTTAATATATGTGTACGTTTCTCTCAGATTAACTAATAATATTTTGTTATGATTGTGAAAATTCTCTGTATCTGTAGAATAGGGAGGGTGAATGTAGCACTTATGCCACATGTGACCCATTGTACATCCTCCCGAGGAGTTGTCCACCTAGGTCATCGTCCATCCTGATCTTCCCAGGAAGGTGGACAGGTCACTAGGAGACATTTCTTTTATATCGACTGGTATAGGCCAAGGTTCACCGAACACACACTATCTTATTGGCGATAACTCCGGACACTCGCATAAGACATGCCTTACAGTTTCATCTTCCTGTTGGTTCACACATCTTGCATAGAGGTGTGTCCACTAGCCCCATAGTATGGAGATGTTTCCTTAGTTGACAATGGCCAATCTTACTGTTGAAGGTAGGTTTTTCTTGGTCATCGCCAAATATTTCTTTGGCGTCAGCTTCCCAGGGTCGCCCAGCAAGACTGCATCTTTTGATTCCATCCCATCTTTTAAGGGATTGAGCATGGGTGTAACGTTTGGCTAGTTCCGCAATTGTCAAAGTCGTTAGGCCGTGGGACTTAAATTTTTAGTCTAGCTGCTTCCTGGCTAAAGAATCTGCAATGCGATTACCTTTACTCCTGTCGTGCCCTTCAACCCGCCGAGGCGTTAGCTAAATCCTGGTGGCACTCTAGTACTAGCCCCGATATAACACGTTGTCTGTTCAAGGTTAATATTGTTGCAGATTGTTATGTTTTTGCTAGAAAGTTAGTTTTTCTCAGAAGAATATTTACTACTGTATATGGAATATAATATTAGCTTATACCATATATTTATGTTAATTTTTCATGGTATTTAATGACAGTCTATTTTTTTGCAGAATTCAGTACCATTACCTGTAAAATCAGCATTAGAACGTACTAGTGAACTAAGGATACAATTTCCTGTTAGCAGTGGACAACATCATAGAAAAGGAGAGGAATGGATGCCGGTGTCACCTCCTCCAGAGAAAAAAGCTGAAATTCTACCGATTACACCTGTTATAGTTCCTGCTGCAACCTCTGTATTTAGCAATACTACGAACATTCCTTTACCAATAGAACAAGCTCCTCTATTGCCGAAACTAGTGTCGGTTCCCGTTAAAGAGCCTGTTCAAGCTCCACCTTTACCAATTATGCCACCACCAGATCCTCCAACAGTGCCTGCTCCACCTAATGCACCACCGGGGCCACAAGTGTTTCCAACACCGCTTAATCATGTAATTAATTTGATACCATTTACTATATTTAAGGATAAGTATAAGCTTATAACATATTTACCTCGAAATATTCAATAATATGATTGAATAACCGGCTTAGCAATATTCCTTAATTTATATTACGAAGGTCTGGTCGCTTTTAACTTGAACGACGAAAAATAATTGATAGATGTGTTGAAAAAATGATAATATTCTATTTTAAAAATAACGCAATTTCCTATAGAGAGATCTGAACTGCCAGCATTCTCATGTATACAAATTGATCAATCAATTAAAAAAAAAAACAGTTTTCAAAAATCTGAACGACAAGATATCGTTCAGGATTTAGGAAAAAAAGAAAGTCCTAACAATAAATACGTCCAGCTGAAAAACAGGCTTAAAACCTTTGTTCAAACGTATGCTTTCAGGAACGTTGAACAGTATTTACAGTCTGTGGCTCATAATTTGTCCATGTAATTTTTTTTGAGTTATTAATTGTCATAAGCCTTGCTTGGTATTGAAATTATTTTAAAAAATTTGATTTTTCAATCACATCCTACTAAAATAGTTAGTTTTTCATGGATATTTCAACCAGCGTTATTTAATCGCAGTGCTATTTTGTCCTGAGCTATTTTTTTCAAGCGCTATTCTGCTATAGAGCTCTCTAGTATCATAATATGTTTTCTATTGCAGCCAACTGTAGATATTGGATCTATTGTGTCACAAAGACTTTCTGCGATGAGAAAGTTACAAGAAAATCCTAATGACGTACAAGCTCTAACTCAGATGTATAAATCGAATAAAGAAGTGAGTATTTTTTTATGATCAGTTTATATTCCATTGCATGAAATGAAGCGTTGAGAATAATTTTTTAATCTAGTAATTGCATAATATAGTAAATACAATAGCCTTCTTGGTGTGCTTCATCATTTGTGATAAAAATAGCGGATGACATTGTAAATTATTCAAGTTTTTGAATCCATAATCTGTGAACGACGTTATACGTTAAACGTTATTTTGTTTGGTGTAACTAACCTCAAATTTTCTATTTGTTTAATTTAATTTATATTTATTAATTCATGACATTAATTGTGGATGATATAGAAAATATAATTAGACGTCGAAATGATCAAGGTCTACTAGACCACAACTTGATAAGTTCATTCTAGGGTCAGCGTGGCCAACAAAAAGTGGTTTTTTTGACAAGAATGACAGTTAAGGTCTACTATTCAAAACATAAGATTATTGCATGTTTTTTTTGTCATTGCAAACATCTATATTGCTTTATCTAAATAATAAATACACCCCGAAGCGTATATCTTGAAATTTAAAATTACTTTTTAGCTGAATACTCAACATATCGGTGGCCAATAATTCTAGGGACTCTTGGCATGTCACCATTTCATTTCTGTTATTCAGTCACTAGCTATGTCAAATATCAGTGAAAAAAGTAATTATAAGAATAGAGATACAGCTAATTAGAAATGCTACAAAAATCTAATCGAAAATGGACATACACAATTTAACGAATATCAACAAAAATAAATATAACTGACATTTGACATAACTAGTGACTGGATAACAGAAATTAAATGGGACATGCCAAGAGTTCTTAGAATTATTGTCCACTGATATGTTGAGTATTCAGCTAAAAAGTCATTTTAAAATTCAAAATTTTCGCTTCGGGGTGTATTCAATAGACAAGCAATAGACGAACTCTATTTTTGACAGCATACATCATGCGAAATTGACGTTAAAAATCGGAGTTGATAAGCTGAAACACTCGAAAATGTTTATGGTACATTTCAAAAGCCAAAATATAATTGAGTGTTAAAATATATTATTTAAAATTATTTGTGAAAAGTTTCAATACATTTTTAAATAGTTTTTCATATGTTCTCTTTTATTCAACGAAATAAACATAATACACTTTGACGGTTATTACATGAACTCTATTCATAAAATAGCTTACAATATTTTTTTACGATAAAAAGACGATGACGTCACATTTAGTTACTTTCCTGCTTATCAAAATAAATACTAATTTACCAACCGTGAATAAAAATTATCCTCAACAGCCAGGGTAATTTACAGCTAACGGGTTGGAAAAACTTCAAGACGTTGTCAGATCAACTGTTGAAATTCCCCAGTTTGTTTTGACGTTTATTCGTTTATTCGATTACCGTCTAATATTTAAGTTTTTTTGGTGCTTTTAAATTCATTGTTTCTTCAAGATAAAAAAAACACTTATTTTCATAACTAATTATGGCATATCTGCAATGTGTAGTTAATAAAATGCCAAAGCAGCTGAACAGTAAATGTCAAGGCACGGACTAATAAAAAATAACTGTCAATCTAACATCACACTGACTTTTCTAGTTTTCGGATAGTAAAGAAAAAAAACTACAGCTTAGCAACATCACAATATTTTGTTTTGCAACGCCATTGTCTTTTTATCGTAAATAAACATCTGTTTGTTTTCGCCTTTTCCTTGTTTGTTATAGTCGCCGCTCTACCATGTTTTTAACTAATTTTTTTATAGATGCAGTCCTGGGCTACAAGTAAACAACAACTGGGTCAGTTTACGGGATCCACTGGTGCTAATATTTTATCTCAAGCAGAACTATCCTCTGGATATCAAGCTTGGGCGAAAAAGGTATATTTTCAAAAAGCAGCCGTATTTTTTACAGGAATTTACAGAAGAAGATATTTATATAAAATTTATTTTATATATATAGACCAACAACTTTTTTCAAATCGTCATTCTCAACAGTTTTATAGCAAATGTTCAAAGAATGTATATTTTTGAACTTAGGCTTCGTCATTGAACTAAAACGAGAGACAAAACATGGCTTATCTTTTTCATTCCATTTTATTTTTCTTGTTGATTTCAGTGGATACAAAAGCCATTTTTCTTTGAACTTAACCACGCCAACCGGGTTAAAAGTTTGTGGAAACTCAGAAATAAACAAACACCTAACCTCCAATTAGTTAACTACTTTGTCAAACTATCTCAACGAATATGGGCTTCTTGTTAATAATATATTTCATAGACTTTGTCAAATATCCTTTTGTGCAGTGGATAAAGTTGACAAACCATTTGTGACATTATTATTATTATTATTGTTATTTGATCCTTCTTCCACCTGTAGTCTTCAGTAGCATTCTGAAATTTTATTATTTTGCCATAGTAACCATAATCTCTGCATTTTGAGTGAATTTCTTTTGGTCCTGGTAAAAAGATTCAATAGTTGAAATAGTTGGAATTTATTCGAAATATTTAATGCACAAGCGAGGTTGCCGGATTGTAACATGTGGAAACTATTACTTGTGTAGATATTATGAGATTGCTTCCTGCCCCTATACTGTTACCATGACCACGACAGCTACCCTAACTATTGCTTTATCCCCTTCTTAAGCATTCTTATTCTATTCCACACAGGATCTATTTTTATTTTGTAGATATTAATCACATTTAGGTATTCAACTTTATGATAATGGTCACATAAATTCATAAGGTTCATTCTAAATAGTTGATTATTATTTATTTAAAAAAATGTATATGTTTACCTAAATTTAAACTAATTTAACTATTTTAGTTATACATTTTCTTTCTAGAAGCTATTTTGTTGTTGTTGATAAAGCTGTTGGTCTATTTGTTATTTTGCTTTAAACAAATTTTCAGGTTGTTTGGATTCCTTATAGAAATCATTTGTTTCTATGACTAATCCATTTAGGCACAGACGATCTCTCCAAGGAGAGACGGAATCTGTGCCTTTAAAGCTATTGTTGGTTTTCGTCATTACATTCTGCTATCTGTTTTTTAAAAATCTTTAATATTATTGAAAATACGTTTTGACTCTGGTATAATTGGAATAATGGTCATA
This sequence comes from Galerucella nymphaeae, assembly GCA_963978555.1. Taxonomy (NCBI): domain Eukaryota; kingdom Metazoa; phylum Arthropoda; class Insecta; order Coleoptera; family Chrysomelidae; genus Galerucella; species Galerucella nymphaeae. The sequence continues at coordinate 3,391,837 of OZ021705.1, read as the reverse complement.
ATATTCAATTCCTCACTTGTAGATTGTGCTGAAAATTGAAAAAGAGAACGGAAGACAATAAATTTCAACGATTTAAAAAAAAATTGAAATACAAGTGATGGATATACATATATGATTTATTTTTCCGTCGACCAAGCGTATTTGACTCACCTATGCCCGATTTCACCAACTAATTCCTAAAGTTAGGTAATACCTAAATCGGAATTAGGAATTCCTAAGTGCAATTTGCGTTTCACCACGCGTTAAGGATGTCCTTAGCTACAAATACCAGGGGCGTGAAAAATGGGAGAAGAGAAGTGACATATTTTTCAAATGAACATCACTGGATCAAGAATTGACAAACGTTCTTTATCAAAATATTCCTTTTCACATTTAAAAACAACCTGCCAAATGTCAAATCAATTTATTCATCCATTTTAAAGTTATCAAATAAAAACATTTAAATTTTTCAATACTTCAACACCCTGTATTTCGAAAAGTAAATGAGCTGGACCCCTCAATTCTTATATCATTTTGTCCAATTTTACGAGAGGTATCTACATGCACACGTTGTAAGTGTCATTTGAAAACACCCTGTATATTTCCATTTTACTATTGTGACATCAAGACAATATTAGTTATATGACAAGCATACACACTTATAGGTACACATACTAATAATTCTCCTTCTACTGTAACGGTCTAATAGTTTTTATTTTTTTCAATTCCCCTTATTTTTTCACATTTTTTTTTTCACTTTATATGCGTTTTTAATAATTTTTCTAGCTTACCGATCATTCTTTTGACAATGATCTTTGTTATTTTCTATTGGTTCTATAATAAGTTATTAACTTATTAAATTAATTAATTACTATTTTTTAATAAAAAAATTAATGATAACTGATATATTATTGATAATTATTTAGATATTGACATATCATCGTCACTTTCATCTAAAAAACTAATATGAGTAGATTCCATTCCAAATTTAATTTCGAGCTTAGCTCAGCTCCTTTTTCTTTTGGCAATCATTTATTTGTTTATGTCTTTACCTGTGATTCTTTTATTTACATCCACGTAGGATTGATTTGTCGATTTTTAATTTAGCTGCATAAATAGATGGCAAAATAAGTTCTGTTTTCTTCCTGCATAGTGTGAGTATTATTAGGCTTAGACATCTTCCTAAGTATCTTCAAGTGACCTAGCAATACCAGATCTTTATAATGGTCAGATATTATCCGATTCTGCTTATTTCTCCAAATATTGCATTGGTGCTGACAACGGAAAAGGGTTTTGGTCCTCAAAAATATGTTTCAGCCCATCTCCCATTAATTCTAAACTAAGGAACTAAGGAATGAAACACCCACTCAGTACTCTGATTCTGTGATAATTTACAAGGCCTCAGACAGAAGCAGTTGAATTAGTATCACACTAGAGAACACAAAGCTTTTGCATAGAAGAAATCACCATCGAAATGAATGAATTAGCCCCTCCCTTTGCGTGTTTATCTGCTATTAATAAATAATAATATGGCTTGACACCCCATGCGGAGTTACACCGCATATTCTTTCTAGATCCTCTTATAGGGCCATTCGCACCGGTTACACTTAAACGTTAAGTGTCACTTAAATCCACTAAGTGTCACTTAGTCGTTCGCACCGAATTTAAGGGCATCCTTAACGCGACGCTAAGAGTACCTTAACTAAGCTCGGAATATCCTCGGCTTAAAGTTCCACTTAACCTCGAAAATACTAATTTTGAAGTTGATTTACGACAGTTTAGATTTGAGTGAATTGTGCTTTGGTAGATCTTTGTATTTAATTTGTCTTATCGAAATGCAAATGTTAGAAGATGATGACGATTTAGAAATAATTGATATAATTGAACACGGCATACCCAGACAGTTATACATAAGGAACGATTATTTTTATTATTTTATTAACGTTTTCATAGAATTTTTTTAACGATTCCTTCGTGCAGTATGCGTTTTCCGGGAGCATTGCATTAAATTGATTGCATATTTTGTCTCACGTCAACTGCTTATCTTTCCAGGATACCGCATCGCTTTGTTTATTTTCTATTACATTCTTAGACTTGCTAATAATATCTAATAATGATGATTTTTCACTTGTCGTGAAATTTATTCCACGAGATCGTTTTTCTCCGCTCATATTTAAACTACTAATGACTCGGAAGAAAAAAAACTTATCAAAACGTCAAAACCAAAGATGACACCAACTATAACATCAAACGCATAGATTAAACTGGATCAAACCACAAACGACTGCCGTTAATTCCTGAAAAGATCTTCTTTTTCAAAAAATATTTCAAAAATTGCGGCGTTGTCAAATGGAACCTCACACTTAGCTAAGGGATGTACGGTGCGAACGAAGTTCCACTTAAATTATAAGTGTCACTTAGTTAAGTATGACTTTTAAGGATAATCGGTGCGAATGGCCCATATACATCCAAATTCTTTCACTTATGTCTCTCCATAATTTCCTATTTCTTATTTCCTCTATCCAGTCTGTTACTCCTGCTCTATTAAGGTCTGCCTTTACCTCCTTCCTCCTGGATTCCACCATTATCTGCTATTTCATTTCCTTTCATTCCAGTGAGCCCTGGAACCCAAATTAAGATGATATATTTTTGTCGGTTTCTGTACCTCATAAATGTTGTTATTTTTTTTAGCATAATTTTTGATTTAATGGATTTTTTTAAACGTTTTTATTTATAATTACTAGAATGGTGTTTTTCATTGTTATGGTAATAATAATCATATATAAAGATAGTAAGTTTGGCAAAAATCAACAACAGTTTTTTATGGTTTAGAAATATTCAACTATATTTCTAATCAATGAATTGCCACCTGAGAATTTGTTTCAGGCTTTTACGTTATATGAAGGTGCTACTACCGGAATCTGCGAGAGAGCCATATTTGCAGTTCGGTAAGTTTGTGGACAAATCCGAGAGAATGGAATTTTCATTGAAACATATATTATGAAGTATAAATTGAAACTTTTCAACATTTTTTAAAGTTAAATGATTATTTTGTAATCCTGATGTTACCAATAAAATAGTTTTTAGATGAATCCACTTTCACGTTGAATAGTATAGCTAATTGTCAACACTAAATATTAAAATAAGAGTGGGTAAGCTCATCAGGACCTAGACGGACAAAACATTACATTAGATAGAAGGTATGGCAGACTTAATGAGAAAAAATAGGAAAACTACCAAAGCTGTAGAATATATGTTAACAAAGAGGGTATGATGAAAAAGTATTACTTTTCAAAGAAATTTGTTACGGTATTGATCAGCAAAAAGAAATGGGATCCAAATACCATAACCAGACTTGAAAAGAATGCCATTCAATGGTACACAGACGGCTCAAAAGCAATAGAAGGAACTGGGATAGGAGTGTTCGGGCCAGGAACCAAACACTCTGAAAGGTTGGGAGTAACCCCAAGTATCTTTCAAGCGGAAATCCACGCCATAAGAAAGTGCGCCCAGTTCAATCTTGATAAAGGATACAGAGGACAAAGGATTATCATAATGACAGATAGTCAAACAGCCATCAAAGCACTGAGCTCTTGCGTAATCAGTTCTAAAATGGTTTGGGAATGCCTAGACAAACTCAATGAACTAGGCGAGAACAATATATGGATTCCAGGACACACTGAAATAGAAGGAAATGAAATAGCAGATGAACTAGCAAAAATGGGATCTGAATTACCTTTCTGGGGGCTGAATCTATCAGCTCCAATGTAATATTGGAAGAAATAGGTGAAGCCGAAAGAAAGAAGATGTCACCATTGGAAAGATCTGGTAGGGCTTTGACAATCAAAGATTCTTCTGGGTGACTACAACCTGTTTCAACAGGGATCCTAACGGGACATTGTCGCCTGTATTAGCACCTGAAAAAGCTCAAAATAGTGGAGGAAGATGAATGCAGATATTGTGGCATTGAAGAAGAAACCTCCATCCACATAATTTCCAACTGCACAGCACTCCAGCATCCTAGAGCACAGTACCTGGGAGATTACTGGATAGAAGAGGAACATTTAAGTTAAAGCCTGCAGATATCCTAAAATTCCTCCGGGAAATAGTATTAAGGAGCTACTAGTTTCAGAGACTCTCCTCAGAAACTAAGTAGAAGTAAGGGGGCACAATAGATCTTTCAGGTCCCAGTGAATGTTACCCCAAAAATACATACATGTCAACAGTTATGCAAAGCTATAGGAATTTTATCTGCTTTCTATCATTTAAAAGTTTCAATTCATACTTCTCCGAGTAAGTATAATAAAAAAACAACATTATTTTTAAGTGAATCTCCTGTGCAACTTTTGTAGTAGCATTTAATTGCAACAAATGGAGGATTTATTTTCAAATAACATACTATGTTTATTGGTTTTCCAAAAATAGTTGTAGTTGTATTTGTGTAAAAAACATTGAAAGTGATAGAAACTATCATTTATTCAATTTTACATTGGTTAACTTATTAGTACATGATTGGAATTTGGATAAATATATAAAAAATAATTCTTGTATCAATCAATCCATTGTTTGTTAATTTCTTATATCTTATAAGATAAATGATTATGAAATTAACAATAAATAATGTATTGAAATATTAAATAATATTTTCCAATCGAAAAGTCTAGAGGAGAATCAAATATTAGCATACAGTATTGCAGTGTAAATGGATACAGATTATAATCATAAAACTACCCAGAAAAAGTATTTTTAACTGTTGTTTCCAAGAAGAAAGATAAAAAATAAAAGTAATTCGATCGAAGGATGAAATAAAACAATTCAATTTGTTTAAATCTTCATCATATTCTTTTTTTAATTTCTTGGGAAATTAAATTAGTTGTCAAATTTTTTCCGTTGTGTCAGTTACGGATAAAAATTAATTTCTACTTATTTTTTCTTGACAACGGTAGCTGGAACGCTACCGAAACGTTTAAATAAATAATTTAAAAATATTGTGGTTTAATTTCCCAAGAAATTAAAAAAATAATGAATAATATACCACAAGGAACATAGTGTGTAAAAGCCAAATGGAATAAATTCATTATTTCGGTTACTGTACATATTTATAAAAAATCCCGAAACACGTCAAATTTAAATTATAACTTGACATTCTTTAACGTGAAAATGCAACCCCTACCTTCAACCCCCTTAGAATGACAGGTACAACCCCCAATTTTTTAAATGGGAAGTATAGGCTTGTGATATATCATTTGAAAGGTCTCTTCATTCTCTATTCAAAAATGTTATTGTTTTTAAATTTAATGCAAAAATTAACATAAAAAAAATTAATATCATGTTGTTACCGAAATTCGCTACAATACAATCAAAAACTAAAATGTAATGCAAAACGTAATAAAATGAACATTTTGAACATCTACTTCATTAATATTCATAGTTCTTTTTCGTGTTCTACATTTTATTACGTTTTGCATTACATTTTAGTTTTTGATTGTATTGTAGCGAATTTCGGTAACAACATGATATTAATTTTTTTTATGTTAATTTTTGCATTAAATTTAAAAACAATAACATTTTTGAATAGAGAATGAAGAGACCTTTCAAATGATATATCACAAGCCTATACTTCCCATTTAAAAAATTGGGGGTTGTACCTGTCATTCTAAGGGGGTTGAAGGTAGGGGTTGCATTTTCACGTTAAAGAATGTCAAGTTATAATTTAAATTTGACGTGTTTCGGGATTTTTTATAAATATGTACAGTAACCGAAATAATGAATTTATTCCATTTGGCTTTTACACACTGTATAGAAGATACTTCATCATATTATTATAACATTCTAAGTTGTTTTATTTCATCCTTTACTATGGATCTTTATTAAGGAAATAAGGATCAAGGACTGATAATTACTATGAAAACAGCAAAGAAGTATAAGGTATAAAATAGTTACCTATCAAATAGGAGCTGGAGATTGTTAATCGTCAATTAATCTACGAGTTTGATACACAAAAAAAAGAATTATTATTTAATGTGTATTTTAATTGATTTTATCTGCGTCGTTTTAGGGAAGGGACTATTGACATGAGGTATAACCTGATACAACATACTTCAACGTATTACCTTAAAAATAATAACATAAACGGCTTTTGTAGTTTACTATATCCAAAATATATTATTATGCTCCTAAATCATATTAACTTATCGGTATAAACCACAGCGTGATGGACTTTTATCTATAACTTCGATTTTAACAAATTATATGCATGTTGTTATACAGCCGGCCAAATTTAACTTGAGCATAAGTACAGGGGCGCCTACTGATGCGCACTGGTTATAACTCACCCTTTACTGCCTCTCCCACGCTTCTAGCATACAATCGCCAAGCCTCGTACTATATTTGATCAGCTATACTTATGTTTCTGACAACGTTGCAATACACTTTCGATTAACAATATTTCTTTTGAATTCTGTTTATTAACTATTTAGTCTTCTATTTAAAGGAAAAGTTAATCTAAGAAATCAAAGACAATTTATCGAATTTCAATTTTGCATAGATACATAAAGTCTCCTTTCAAACGCAAACTACAGTGCTTGTGTTTAAATTCCCTATCATGTATAGTTTTCGAGAAAAACCAATTTAAAATCTGCAGGGTTATACAACCTACCAAGATTATAGGTACAGCAAAACTGACTTAACAGCGCCATCTTCAAAGCTCCCATAGGAAGTACTTTTGAATAAGGGTTAATTTGGTTATAAGGGTATAAAATCACATTTAGTATCTAGTTTGCATTTGACAGGAAACTAAATAGACCTTTTAGCAATATTTATTTTATTGTATAAATAATTGAATTTTTTAGACTAACCTATATCTCAATCTAAATACCTGGCTAATCTGTAAGTAATTTCTCAGGATCAACTACAATTGGCTGCACCTGTCTCGGGGGGTATGGGTATGCATCTCCTTCAAAAAATGGGTTGGAAGCCAGGCGAAGGATTAGGTAAAGACAGGACTGGTGCTTTAGAACCTCTACTACTTGAAGTTAAGCTTGATAAGAAAGGTCTGGTCGCTAACGAAGAACAAAAACAAAATAAAAAGAAACAGAAAATTCCCGGAAGTATTAAGAATTTTCAAGGAAAACATCCCGTTTCGTTGTTGGGAGAATATGCATCGAAGAAAAAGCTGGGTGCACCGCAGTACATTTTGGAATTCGAATGTGGACCTGATCACAAGAAAAATTTCTTATTCAAAGTAAGATTCTTTTATCACAGCTTATACTACGAATTGTTTCGAATTTATAATAAATGGCAGCATAATTACAGTGAGGTACCTATATTTAGATATAATAGATCTAATACTATTAGATATAATCACACAAAGTTTTTGAAAAATATTTTACAATAATGAATGACCGTTCAATTAAGAAGAAACAACTACTTCACGTGCTTTATTTCTCGACAAACATTGAATTACATAGGGCGTGAATGAAACTTGAACAAAGTTATAATAGAATTTATCAAAATTTTTCCGCTGATGTCATGAAAACGATTAAAAATACCGTTTCTGTTTGAGTAAAACTATTACAGAGAAATTGTTGTAGATTCCACTTTGAATATTTGTCAGTTTTCATTAAAGTGATCTTTTATTTTTATTTTTTCTCAACTATGTGACTTGAATGATTTCATATTAATGGTTACTTACCACTCAAAATATTCTATTTATCTAATATATTTGAAAATGTACTGTACATCTCAGATTCATTTTTGATTGAATTTTTTTTCAGGTGGTGCTTAACGGTGTTGAGTATAAGCCTAATGTAGCGTCGAATAATAAGAAAGAAGCTAAGTTAGCTGCTGCCAGTATTTGCCTACAACAAATTGGCCTTTTGCCTCCGCCCTGAATATAGTAGTATTTTGCGTGATGTATATAGATTTGTATATTTTAATTTAGAGTTGATCAATAAAACTGTGATCTGTTTGGCCTTTTTATTATATCAATTTTTAAACCATAGCAAATGATTTTATTAGAGTGTTTCTATCTGTAGGTATCTATAGAGTAGGGAGAGTGAGTGAAGGCTTACAGCACTTAGGCCCCATGTGACCCACTGTACATCTCCCGAGAAGTTGCCCTCCTAGGTCATCGTCCTTCCCAAGAAGGTGGACAGGTAAGTAGGAGACATCTCCTTTATATCGGCAGGTGTAGGCTAAGACTCACCGAACACACACTCTCTTATTGACGATAACTCAAAACACTCTCATAAGATTTGACTGACAGTTTCATCTTCCTGTTCACACATCCTGCATAGAGGTGTGTCCACTAGCCCCATAGTGTGGAAGTGTTTCCTTAGTTGACAGTGGCCAGTCAGAAATCCTACTGTTAAACGTAAATTTTTTCTGGTCATCGCCAAATATTTCTTCGACTCTAGCTTCCCAGGGTTGCCGGGTAATCCTGGCAAGACTGTATCCTTTGATTCCATCCCATATCTTGAGGTATTGATCATGGGGTAACGTTTGACTAGTTCCGCAACTGTCGAAGTCGTCAAGCCGTAGGTGTCACTGGATCCCGCCACTTCCCTGGCTAAAGAATCGGCATTGCGAATACCTTACTACACTTCAGGATAATATTGTCATCTGCCGAGGCGTTAGCTAAATCTTGGTGGCACTTTAGTACTAGCCCCGATATAATACGTCTGTTCAATGCTAATATAGCTTGTTTACTATCAGTGCAGATTGTTATGTTTTTGACAGAAATTTCTTTAATTCTGATATTAGGAATCATTTTGAGGTTAATTTTTTTACTCAATAAATAATGGCAAAACGGGATTGAAGCACTAAACTCCAAGCAAAATGTCATAAGAAGTTGTACTGTCTACTTGGGCAAACATTTTATTGTGAAAATTGAGGATTTAATTTTTTTTTTAAAGAAGAGTCAAAATAAGTTAATAAATTAAAAATCCCCAACCTTGTATACATAATTCATTTAAACAAAGTAGTTTGGAACGGTCTGAAAATCAATTTAATTTTCTTCACGTTTCATTAGCCACATGCAGCTGGTGCTTTAACATTTTCCGATAATCTCAGAAACGGTTATCCAGCTCCTTTCTCAATAGAAGTTCAGTTCCCGCTCCTGCAAGCAGTGTGATAAAATACAATAAGTGTAGTGGCATAAAACTTTTTGGTGAATTAAATTGAAATAATTGTGCATTTGATTAGCTTGTTAATAACAATCATTCAGTATGATCGGTGTCTTGGGAAATACTAATTTTTATTTTCTTGTTCATCTGGGTAGTCTAGCGAAAAAACTAGTTAAATGCGAATTAATATGGCATTACAAAAAAGAAATTAAGATTTGTTTTTATTCTTTATTTATTGGTTACATTTTTTACAGAAACTATGATATGTTTTACAGTACCGAGGTAAGTTAGTTAATTTTAATTTCATTTTGTTTTCAAATTCAATTTAATTACCTACTCCTAGTGGAGAGGTGCAATCTGCAAAACGGCATTTCAAAGACAAGTTTTTCTTGGTTCCCGAACAATGTCCGAGAATAAGGACTGAGCAGGAGATCATCATCCCATATCTAGGGAATAGGTGATGCATAGTAAGAAATCATCTGGTACACCGATGGTTTCAAAACAAACCATGGCATCAGCGTGGTATAAATGAACCTAGGAAGGTAACGTTCTTTAGCTTTGGTCATAAATTATACCTCATATTCTGGGGCTAAAAATAACTCATCCAACCCAAATTACCCTAGTACAAATGTGTATGCAAGTACAACCTGGCTGCCGATATCGTCAGAAGCCATTGTTTTTCAGAATTTTCGGTTTTCGTTAGTAAAACGGTGACGACTGGGGCAAAAAAGTTTAAAAATAATGTGTTTGAATAATGGTGCCACAAAAAGCAATAAATTGTAACGTACACAAAAATTTTGGAGGGGTTTAGAGGATCTCAACTCCCATAAATTTTTAACGAGGTGCAATAATCCCTTAATATTTTTCTTGAGATGCTCTTATTATAAGAAAGCTATGATACTTGCAAACTTTTATTATAATATGTCGAACAGCTGTCGAAATATTTGAAAAAATCAATTTTCATTTGGTAACTTCGAAGGGTTGTAACTTTCTTCGCATGCACATTAGTATTAGGGTAACTTGGGTTGTATCGAGTTATTTTTAGCCCTAGAATAGGTGGTATGATTTATGACCTGCCTTTTTGTTACACCCTGTATAAATGGGTGTAGGCATATGAGGGGATTGCAGCTCAGCTAAAGAAGGTTCTAAAGGAGACTTCACAGGTCCGGAACCGATTTGTAGAATTACAAAAGATTGTATAAGAGAGGGGATTAGGGGACCTCAACTCAAAGGGAGGTAGGCAGATGCAGGCAAGGAACTCCCATCCATGCTATTGAAACTGGGTAAGACATATATTTGAAGACAGTTACCAATATAGTCAAACTGCACCTTGAGGAAACATCTGCACAAAATGGGTAAAGTATAGGTACTCACGTACTCTGTCATGGCTTCTGTAAGAGGTTACAAGGACTCAGACGGAAGCCTGCACGTGGGAAAGGAACTAATAAAACCATTATTACCATTATTGAAAATATCTCCAGTTGAACTAGTTACCTATGAGGAAGACACGAAGCTTCTGGAATGGGAATGCTTGCGTCGCCAATCCAGTTTTTGATGGGTTTTTTGGCACCTTTCTTTGGATTTAAGCGCTATGTGTGGCAACTTGAGCTTTTTCTAATATCTCTGGAGTACTAACAGGCAATTGCTAATATTTAAGTAAATATTTCACGTACTGACAGAAGTGTAATTTTTTATTATTTCTCGTCTTACTGTAGGTACAACTTCTTACAATACACGTTTTTACGATTATTGTTAATTTAGTTTATATTTTATGAATGTAAACATTATTGTGGACGGAGATTTTGTTAGTTTAACTCATTCAGCATACTTTACTCTGTCTTTTGACCCTTTTGATACACTCGCGCCATCTGCTATTTGCTGCTTACCGTTGGACACTTTTTTTGAAGTTTGTGCTCCTTATATATTGCTTAGCTAAAAGCTTTTATATTTAATATAGTTTATACAGCTGAACTGTGAATGGGAAACTGATCTAAGTATTTTTGTATCGGTAGGAATAGTTTTAGCTAAGTATATCTACATATGTAAATAGTTTTATATTTCACTGTTTTTCTCTTGCAGTGCTTTATAGAAATGCCATCTGATGCTGGAAAAGTCTTTAGAAACCCAGAAAACTGTGGCTTTTGCAAAAACGTGTCAATGGTTGATAAATTATCAAAAATATCTCCGATAGAATTTGACGAAATGTACAAAAAACCATCTAAGCCCCTGATTGTAACCGATGCTATTGAAAATTGGCCAGCGTCAAAAACTTTCAATTTCCAGTTTTTCAAAAAACTGTACGAAAATGTGCAAATTGACGAGAGTGCTAAAAGAAATTGTCAATTTTTTCCATACAAAACGAACTTTAAAAGTTTGTCAGAAGTTTTTCAAATGTCCGAACAAAGAGCAAATTTAGATGTTGGGGAAAAACCTTGGTACGTTGGCTGGAATAATTGTAATGATGAAGCCGGGAAAATATTGAGACAGCATTATTCTAAGCCGTACTTTCTTGGAAACCATACAGAAAATATAGCCATGAGTTGGATTTTTATGGGTGGACCTGGATATGGAGCACAAATGCATGTATGTTTTAATTTATATTTAAAAAAACAATCGATTATTAACATCAACATCATATTCATTGGATAAAATCAATAATTGGGAAATTTTCAAAAATTACACCAAAATATTAAGCCCATAACTTGAAAACTGATTAAGATATCGAGAAGCAGATTTTACTAAACGGCTTTAGTAAGTGAACATTTATTTTTCGTCAACTGTCCCAAACTAAAAACACTTTTAAAATTTTCGGGTACTGCATTGGTGGTGAATGGACTCAAAACAGAAGAAAAACTAAAAATTGATCAGAAAACCCACTTCCTTACGCGACTAACCTTTTTCAGTATTTTTTGTTCGTTATGTTGGCAGCAATTCCCTTGTATAGAACTCGTCTATTGGTATTTTCATCCATTCACTAACAATTTATTTTGTTTGAATTGAAGGATACGAATCATTTTTTAGGTTGACAATGTGCATTATCCGTCTTGGCAAGCTCAATTAAGCGGTAGAAAATTATGGAAGCTTGCTCCCCCGCCAGAATGTTGGAATTCCTGTCGAACATTAGAAGTTGAAGTGGAAACTGGAGATATTAGTAAGTCTTTTTATTTTATGTCACACAAAATGATGATAAATTGGTCGTTTTAGCTCTTGCAATCGAATCAGAGATATGAAAATATTTGTTCCAGTTTGTTCAAGCAATGAAATTCATGTTGCTTTCGTTTATTTGGGCTTCAAGCATTTGTGCGTGACGCCTCAGTCGTCACGACTTTTAAGCAAAACGAACACGATTTTTGAAATCCTCAAAACCACTATGTTATGTCATGTTAATTATCATCCGAATCATCTGATATTATTAATGAATTTCCTGTGTTAAAAAAAATGATATTGATAATATAATTTTGACGGGTGACGTTTGTGTCACGAGCCGCAGTCGAGGGGCGCAAATCACCCGAGTGAATATTGGCCATAAATTGCGAGTAGAATACTATACTTTGTCCACGACACTTAATTTCTTTATTAATAAATAAAAGCCAGTAACGATTTGACATATTACTAACCTCAAAATGTTGGTAGCTACATTAAAGGTACATTTACATTCAATTACGCGCGTGCTTAAGTTTGAAATTTGCTCGCTTGACATATGACGTCTCCATGTATCCATTTACATTTAAAATTTTAAGGTTTACCCAATAAAGGATAAAGAAGAAGAAGAAAATTTTAAGGTTATATTACGATACGATTGTTCAAAATTTGGTGATCATTCTTGTTATTACGATAGATGCTATAAAGCATAATGTTAAATTTTTATCTGATTCTCGTCCATTTTTTTCATTTTTATAGGTATCAAACTCACGAAAAACTAAGGCAAAACAAATAACATAGCCAAAAAATTTAGAACCAATGTAAATGATCATTATGTGAAATGTCAATTAAGCAAGAGATTAAGCACGCGCGAAATTGAATGTAAATGTACCTTAAATAATTTGACATATATAGAGATTGTGTAAAGTATCATTACAACGTACCGTTATAAATATATTGTTTTAAAATACTTACCTAATATTAGAAAATATCGTTATGAAAAGTATCAATACTGAAAATTACAATATTTTTATCGATACGATATATTTCAGAAACTAGTTTTTTGAAAAGAATGCACATATTTAATAGTTTATTTCATATTGTACACCCATCTCTAGTCGTGAATTATGAACCATAATACACTCCAGTGTATTATGAACCATAATTCACGACAGTATAGATATATTGGTACCATATAGGTACCTATAGGCGAGCGGCATACCCCCAAAAAGTCGTTTAGAAAACGATAAAGAAAATTATGTGAAAAATGAGAAAAATCTTTTTTCGCGAATATCGAACTTCAACTCGCTGCCATTCAGGGAATAATCAATATTTTTCAATAAAAATTTTATCACACATTTTTGAACTCATTTGCAAGGCAGTAAAACATACCCGAAGTTTCTAAAGCAATTTCCCACCGCTCGGGAAATTTTGGAAAATTTTTGACTACTCTTTCTTACTTTGTACATACTTTTGCAAAAATTGAGTGACAAAGTTTTTAATTTCAAATTTCTACATATGTAGTCTCCAAGTGCAATAGACAAGGAAGTTTTTCAGAAAATTTCAAATTTTTATTTGCAAAAATAAAAATTATACAGCTTCTTAAACCTCAGCGTTCTAGTCGCTCGACGCTTGCACTGGGCGCGTTTCTCTTGGATTTCATGCAGTGAGCGAATAATGAATATAAAATTTTCTATTAATAATTTTTTTTTATAAACAATGATACAATAAATAAGAATCAAATTCAATATTTTTAAAATCCGAATATTCATAAGATCAATATCATTGGTGTCCAATTGTTTTAATTGTAATTATTGGATTGTTAATTTCATCTAAAATATAAATTAATCGTAAATGAAGGGATTGCAATGAAAATTAAAGTAATTGTTGGTAAAACTGTTCAAATAATTTCAATTAATTGGCCTTCAAGTGAATAGCGGTGTAAAAATTTATTAAAAAATAAAGAAAATAACAATTGGCCAACAAGTACTGTAATAATAACTAAAATGATTAGTGTATGGTCATGAAAGTAAGATAATTGTTCTATTAGAGGGGATGCCCTATCTTGTAATATAAAATTTTTTCAAGTTGAAATTTATAAAAAAAGGGTAATCTTTATGTTTGGGGTCTAAGTCAAATACACTAATCTGCCATATTAGAAATTAGCAGATAATATAGGTATTTCAGAATAACTATGTACTGCAGAATACGTCATAGCTTTTTTTATCGGTAAGAAGACTGCATACGTAGCGTTAAAAAAGATATATGATGAAGAATTGAGTGATCTTGCCAATCTATGCAACGTTCCTGTTGAAAAGGCCATCGAGATTGTTAGTAATTTTCTATCTGTGTTGTACGGTTCACGTAACAAATCTAAAGCTATTCGCACAGATATTCACTCATTAAAGTTCATATAATTTAGCTTTATTGAAAAATTCATGTATTGATAAGTTACCACCTTCTAAGCCTGCATTAAAAAAACACGTATTGAGATGCATTTGGCAAATCAACGGATGAAATCAGGCGACATTTTCCACGATTTTGACAAAAAACTTGGAAGAATATGGACGGTTGATCGACGAGGGGAATGTGTTACCTGATTTTTACAATGGATTATCTGCAATGTAATATTTACAAAATTTCTTCTGTTCTTGTGCTCAAAAATCTTCTTGCTCTACCGACGTGTGCCCTTGTAAAAAATCTAGTTTGGAATGCTGTAATCATGGATGCCAAATGAATATAAGTATAATTAGTGAGATTTGAAAAAAAAATCGTGATATTTCGGAAAAAATCGTGAGATTTCGGAATAATCGGAAATGGGGTGTCGTCAAATCTTCTTTTTTTGTTTGATAATGGTTGTATAAATTATACGAGGTAGGCAGAACAAAAAATTCAAATTAAAAAAATTACTCTGTGTAATGAAATATAATACAAATTAAAAATGTAACAAAATCATATTGAAATGAAATAATATAAAACAAATAAAAATGTAATGATAGACAACAAATGAAAATAAACTGAAAGAATATACCTAATTTAGGAAATATATAAAAGAATTTAATCTGAATCTGAATCAGATTTTACATTTCGGTAATAGCCGGGACTGTTTATTTTTTTTAAAAGATCAGAGTCAATTTTAAAATTGTGGCATTGGCCAAGGTTGGAAACCAAACTTTTTGTGTGTAATACACCTTCTAATGTATCCGTCTTAAGACGATTTCTTAAAGGTGTTTTATTTAAATTGACCAACGAAAAGATACGCTCTACGTTGGCACTGGAGTGTGGCAAAGATAATAAATTGAAGACTAAACAACATAAATTTTTGAATTTTAGGTTCCCAAAAAATCGTGAGAATATGGTAGTGAGATCGTTAGATCGTGAGATCTTCATTCAAATCGTGAGGTTTGGCATCCCTGGCTGTAATTCATGTACTAATAACGTAAATGTAGGTAGATGATGAATGTACATAGTGAATAAATTTTTATATTTATAGGTACATGGTTTTCTACTATTATTTATTTTATCATTGTTTATGAAAAAAAATTATCAATGGAAAATTTTAGATTCATTATTCGCTCACTGCATGAAATTCAAGAGAAACGCGCCCAGTGCAAGCGTCGAGCGACTAGAACGCTGAGGTTTAAGACGCTGTATAATTTTTATTTTTGCAAATAAAAATTTGAAATTTTCTGAAAAACTTCCTTGTCTATTGCACTTGGAGACTGCATATGTAGAAATTTAAAATTAAAAACTTCGTCACTCAACTTTTGCAAAAGTATGTACAAAGTAAGAAAGAGTAGTAAAAAATTTTCCAAAATTTCCCGAGCGGTGGGAAATTGCTTTAGGAACTTCGGGTATGTTTTACTGCCTTGCAAATGAGTTCAAAAATGTGTGATAAAATTTTTATGGTAAAATATTGATTATTCCCTGAATGGCAGCGAGTTGAAGTTCGATATTCGCGAAAAAAAATTTTTCTCATCTTTCACTTAATTTTAACAATGTTCCCCCAATTTTAGAGAAAAACAAACATCATATTCGTATTCAGCACCCTCGAAAACATAAAGTAACATGGTTTTTAGCGACTAGAAGTGATCTGGTCACTACCATGTCATTTTAGGGGTGGTTGCCGCTCGCCTACTAGTGTAAGGTGAAAGTCGTGGACAAACTGATTTCAATGATTCATGTAGTAAACAAAGTAATAGAAAAATGATTATGAAGAAATTATCAGAAACTGCTTTATAAAAGATTTATTACACAGAAAGATAGAGATATTCATAATAATCAACCTAACTTTTATTTTATTTTTGATTAATCATATAGTTGAGCTCTACGCTGATATTGATCAATTTAACATTTTATTAAAACTGTAATTATTGTAAATAATAATAAATTCCTTATTTACAGTTGTCATCGACACCAACCGTTGGTACCATCAAACAGTTGTCTTACCAGGAGAAATGAGCATAACGATTGGTTCCGAATTTGATTAGTATTTTTAAAGAAAATATTGACTTTGAGAATAATGTTTTATTTTCTATAAATAAAGTGATAATAATGAAGTTTTATTTTCAACTAACAATGGGTTACCGCTAATGCTCCACCGTTACATCCCTACACCTTAATATAGGAGTTCAGTTTAAGGTCAATGTGGCCTACAAAAAGTGGTTTTTCGTATGTTTTTTATCATTGCGAACATCTACAGGGTGATTCATAAGTAATGGGCCAAATTGTAAATCTACGTTCAGGAGGTCAAAATAATAATATTTTCATTAACAATAATGGGTCTTAGTCTGCTCCTTACTGAGGTACAGGATGCTAAAGCGAAAAAAATAAAATAGATTTTAGTTGATAGATCAGGTACTTTTCTACATAATGACTTGAAAATTGGGTATGAACTAGTTTTTGTAAGGGTAAACAAGAATGTGTGAGAGGATTTGAGTTAACTCGTAGATGTCGCCACATGCGCCATATGAATTAGATGAAATCAGCTACAAATTTTTTATCGCTCATTATTTTACAACTTACTTATATAATTTGGATAGCCCCATCATTTCTGTAGAAAAAATATTAACGATTTTCGAGATATTTAAATTTTACTCATTCACTAGGTACACTACATTTCACTGTGGTCGACGTGCATTAATCTGTTAGGACACAAGCAATAAATAAGATAAATAAATAAATAAATGTGTTTTATCACGTAATTTTTGTATGGTTTCATTTTAATGTTATTACCAATTATCAATTACGGTTAGGTAAATGCCAACATTCCATGGCATGGTTGCCTTAACAGATTAATGCTACGTCGACCACCGTGAACTGTATTGTAGTGAATTGGTAAAATCGTTAATATTTTGAAGATCAAAGAAGTATACCTTTTTTCTACAGAAATGATGGGGCTATCCAAATTAAATAAGTAAGTTGTGAAATAATGAGCGATAAAAAATTTGTAGCTGATTTCATCTAATTCATATGGCGCATGTGGCGACATCTACGTGTTATCTAAAATCCTCTAACACATTCTTGTTCACCCTTACAAAAACTAGTTCATACCCAATTTTTAAGTCATTATGTCAAAAAGTACCTGATCTATTAACAAAAATCTATTTTATTTTTTTCGCTTTAACATCCTGTACCTCGGTAAGGAGCAGACTAAGACCCATTATTGTTAATGAAAATAATATTATTTTGGTCTTCTGAACGTAGATTTACAATTTGGTCCAATACTTATGAATCACACTGTATATTGCTGTATTAAAAATAATGAATACACCCCCGAAGCGTATATTTTGAAATTTAAAATAACTTTTTATCTAAATACTCAACATATCAGTGGCCTTGGTCACCAAAATAAAGAGGCCTTTGCCTTTGTCAGTATTTTTGGTATCGTTAAATTCTACTAATGAAAAACTATTTAAGATCTTCGATAGTCCAGGACAGATTAAGCAGCTTGGCTATAATAGCAATAAATTAATTAAGAATTTTGCCGTTTTGTTTTGTTTTTAGTTTAGTTACAACATAATATTTTTATTTTTGTCTTTTTTCTGTTACTGAAGTATTTTTATTTCGTTTTTTTTTTCGATATAATACGTTTTATTTAAAACATTTGATGTTACCTTTTTAAATATCGTAATAAATACCAAAATAATTCAAAATTTGCATACATATTCTCTCATTAAAGTGGAATTAAAGTAATTAAAAGTACTATGAAAATATTAGTTTCTAGAAACCATAGACTAGAATAAATTAAAAAAGCCTATTAAGTAACCAAATTTTCAAATAAGCATACAATTAGTGTGAAATTATAAATAGCTTCCTGTTGATGAGGATATGAATATGTATAAATAATTTACCAGAAAAGCTGAATAAGCAAACAACAGAGTTGTGGTTTTAAATATTACACTCAGAAGCCACAAATGAACTGTTGAGCGTTTTGTACAACGTGTGTTTTCATACAGTGTGGATAAGCCAGATGGAATAAATTTGACAACAGATAGATGAGGAAAAGGAAAAAAGTGTTTGTATTTTTAAATGCGCATTTTTTTTAAACTGAATAGGGCATAGGCGATACTAAAATTTGTAGTATTGATAAAACATTTTGACTACTGATAAATGCGTACTATTTTACCTAATGGAACCAGATTGTCTATAAAAGTATAATTGAGTGGGTAACAGAGGGGCAGTGGGAAAATTATCTTGCCATGGCAGAACAATGTTTGGGAAACACTGATAGAAATAGAGGAAATGTTTTCAGAAAATTTTTTATTATTTATTTTATTTTCAACATTCGAAATAGCAGCCGCCTAAACTGACTTTATGTTATACAGAGTGGTCCTTAATTAATTGTACATAAAAGTACAGTACCTACAATCTTCACTTCAAAATATTGCGATTTAAACCAACCAGCCTCGATAAAATGTTGATATTAAGAGAAATACAGGGTGTTAAAAATGAAATTTTCGTTTTTCACAATAACTTTAACGCTTTTTGACATATATGCACAAAAATTTTATGCTAGGGGCTTTTGGATATAATTTTTTACATATTCCAAAGTATTTTGTAAAGGGCGCCACATATGCCACGTATGGGGCATAAATGGGCTCAAAACTTTTTTGCCTTTAACATTAGCGCTACTTTTGTGAAAAATGATTGAAGCCACAACAACAAAAAAAAGGTATATTTGTTAGTACCTCCAAATCTTATCGGTCTTAGATATAATTACATTTCAAATGTGTGTGTGATAATTATTTTTTTAGTATTAAGATGAACAATACAAGAGTAAGTAGCAGTTAACACAAAAAATATGTCTGATACTTTAAAGGAAAGCTATTAAAATTTCCAAGAGAAATTCTATAGCTTCAATATTATCTAAAGTAAATATTCGAAACCGTATTTGAAGTACCATAATATATATTTCATGTTAACTGCTACTATACCCTAATACTGTTCAAATTAATACTAACAAAAAAATTATCATACATACAACTACATTTTTTAAATCATGTAGTTAATCACTAAAATTTGAATAGCTCTAAAACCGTAAAATTTACTTTTTTTTGTTGTGATGATGTAGCTTTAATCATTTTTCAAAAAAAATTGCGTGTATATATGCTGCATACGTGGCCTATGTGGCGTCCTCTACAAAATAGGTACATCGAATAGGTACAAAACTATTTTTTCTTATGTTCAAAAACCCCCAACAACAACAAATTTTTGTACATATAAGTTAATTTCAACCTCCCTTCCGAATAGGCATGATGACTGATTTTGAAAAACTGCTCCACGATGTTTTCACGTATATACTTTATCTACAATAAATGTTATTTCTGTAAAAAAAGATGTTTTTAAAGGAAAAATTCAACTTTTAAAAACACATTTTAAATTATGCGCCAAAACGCTAGAATAGTAATGGCGTCCTTCTATGACGTCATCAATTCTTAACAGTGTCAACTGTCGATAGGTTATCTATGATCTGTGTCATGTAGTAAAATCGTCAAAGTCAAACTTGACAGCTTGCATGGCAGGTTAAAAGTTTCTTTTGATACATAAACATAATTTCAAAAACGGTTTTTTGTGGTAATAAAAACGGAGATACCTGATAGTTTATAACGAGAAAATATCACATGAACCAAGAAAAGCCAATAGCAACAAAGGAAATACAAAACCATAGATAATATAAAGACGACAAAACAGATGTTCGGATTTGGTTCGGGTCGGATCATCAAAAATATGACGTCACTCTCTTCTGATTGGCGTTTGAGATAAGATGGCGGATGGTTAAATTTTGTGCTTATATTTTTACTAAAATAAATGTAATCACACATGAAAATGAAAAATAAGTGATTTCTGTAGAATCTATGTATCTTAAATAATTATATCAAATCAATATTTTGGTGATTCTTAGTGACTGTCATCATGCCTAATCCTTAAAAAAACACACATTTTGAAAAAAAAAACTATACGATTACTAGATGTCGAGAAATATATCTTTTAGGTCACCCTAAAATACATACATACTTACATAGAAAACATACAACACTGTTTTTAAATGTTAAAGAAATTACCTACTTATCATCAAACATTTGACTAGTACCTACCTACAGCTTGCAAATTATGTGATGTGTGTAGCGTGTGTTGATTTTTACTTTCACCTAAAGGATTTTTATTCATCTGCTAAGTTCAATGGCATTCATAAGTTTCTAGAAGTAAATTTGATGTCAAGTTCCGTTTCTCCGTTAACTCTAGTCGAGCTATTGATATAAAAATTCAAGACAAACAAAAGAAATAAATTGATAAATTATCTTTTGTTAGTAAAGTTATTTATGTACCTTCAAGTGTTTATACAATATTTTTGAATTTGTCTGAAACAAGGTAGTTATGAAAAACATAAAGTCACAAAACAAATATTGAAAATTATTATCATGGTTTATTTACGATGAAAAGACAAAATTATGTCTCTCGTTTAGCTGAAATCAGTTATGAAGAAAATATTCAATAAGGAATTATTACAGTTTCCTGTAATATTGTCGTGTAAAGCGCGTTACAGAATACTAATAATTATTCTAACGCTTTATAAGTTTTCAAAAACAGTTTCCGCTCAACTAAGTATCAACAACTACTTCACAAGTACTCTCTCAGCTTTTCCTCTTTGCACAGCACATAACTTCTTTATCTTGAGGGTATCTAATTTATTACAGATGTTCTGACTTATCTGAACCTCCACTCATATTGCACGCACATCCATACTCATAATTTTAAGATGTATGTATGTATTTTTGGGGTAACATTCACTGAGACCTATATAAAAGATCTATTCTGCCCCCTTACTTCTACTTAGTTCTTGAAGAGAGTCTCTGAAACTGGTAGCTCCTTTAGTCCTATTTCCCGGAGGAATTTTAGGATATCTACAGGCTTCAGCTCAGGTAAATGTTCCTCTTTTATCCAGTAATCCCACAGGTACTGTGCTCTAGGAATCTGGAGTATAAAAATTTTAAGATAAAAAGAATCTAAATCGAAAATAATCTTACATAGCCCCGTCATCCACTTAGCCCTTCAATTATGATTTTATAAGTTACTATAATAATCCTAGTAAAATTTCTTACATTCTGCGACACACATTTTCTAGAAATTAACACTAATTTAATATAAGGATTACTGCAAATTCCTTAATATCTAGTAGACTCCACCTAAGATTAAGCCACATGAAGTTTGCCAAAAAGCAAAACGAATATAAGAGTATAATTGGATCATTTTAAAACCTCTTTCACTAAAATACCAACCAAATCACACACTCACACTGTTTACAGTCTAAAACCATTGACAATGCGGCGTTATTTCGTCCACTAACTCTCAATTTCACGTAAATATAGTCTATAAAGCGGTCAACGGTGCTCGAAATCTGTCAAAAACCCCTCAATTCCACTGAAAAACACACAAGATAATATACAAAACCACTCGAATTTATACCAAAAAGCGTAATTAGCTTGGAATTGGACCATTATATTTCACCCAAATTCAGACAAAAACAAAAAGGAGCGCTAAAAACAGTCTGAAACGATTGACACACACAATGCGATGTTATTTCATCCAATAACGCTCCATTTCACGAAATTACAGTTCGAAACGGTCAGCGGTGCTCGAAATCACTAAAA
The DNA here is from genome assembly GCA_963978555.1 of Galerucella nymphaeae. Taxonomy (NCBI): domain Eukaryota; kingdom Metazoa; phylum Arthropoda; class Insecta; order Coleoptera; family Chrysomelidae; genus Galerucella; species Galerucella nymphaeae. The sequence continues at coordinate 3,369,441 of OZ021705.1, read as the reverse complement.
ATTTCACTGAAAAGCACACGAGATGACTACGTAGTAATGAATATTAATTTTGGTCCAAATAGACTTGCTATCTATTCCTCCAAAAACAAAATTGAGAGATAATAAATTTTTTTTAATATTGGAAAATTAACCTAGAATAGACTTGTAGCCTATTCCACCTAAAATTTAGATTTTTAAAGAAATTATTGAATATTTTTATTATTGAAAATGTTAACTGCAATGTTAACATTTTATGACAAAAAAAAGTTTGACTTAACTCCCTGTTAATTACATAGGTACTCCACAAAAGAGAAAGTGGAGTTACAGATTATAAATATATTACCAATTGCTAAGCAATGTTTTATTTGTTTGCCTGTAATTTTGGTCGAATGATAATTGATGCCGATAAACGTTTTACAATAATTGCTTTCGGTGGTGAGAATGAAAGTCAGTCATATTAAAAATTTATGATTACTGTATTCATATAACTTTAATATTATTGTACACGACCCAAATAAAATATTTTTATGGTTTTAATTAAAATTTTTGTAAAAAAATTGATATATTCAGCATTATTTTCTTTGTAACGAATTGTTTAATAGCAGGCAAGTAATATATTTTACATGTATCTATCCTTTTTTAATAGTAGAGGAAAATTTTCACATTTGGTTTGTCAAAATATTTGAATTTGTTCATTATTGACCTAGGTTAAAAATAGAAAAAAATTATTAACCACTAATAGAATCACTAGGAGGATCCACAATAAGCCAAAGAGACTGAAGCGGAGCCGACAAAGGGGCAGCTCCTCTTAAAAAAAACACTTATCGAGAAGTAAAATATCTGTGTAGCTTGGTTATGTAGTGTCTTTTCCCCAGTTTTTTAGAATAATGTACAAAAACAAAACACTGCACTATTCAAAACTCCAAAATAGTTATTTATGCCATCAGTTACGAAATACCTAATTTTGTGTAACGCGTGAGTTTCGCAAAAACTCACAAGTTACACAAAATTTCATTTCGTAACGTATTGCATACAAGATTTTTTCTAATTTTGAAGAAAGTGATGAAAAATAAAATTTAATATAATTGATAAAAATTTGGAAAACACAAATTTAGTTTGCTGCTGTTACTTCATGTTAGTTGTCAGTTTGACATTTTGTAAAAAAGTCTAGACGGAAGGTTTTTAGCGAGATTGATGTATTAATTTGAATAATTGCAATATTTGTGTTATCAATATTCATAATAATTGATTAATTCATAATTTATGTTTTTAACTTGTATTATAACAGTTTAATAAATAGAATAATTCTTTTTGTCACTAATTTTGAAATACATTTTTCGTCACCAATTGCATAAAATTTCACTTTATGCAACTAGTTACAAAAAGTAAGACGTTTCATAATGTCAATCAGTTTTAAAAAGTGTCACTTTATGTGTCAAAATTAGAAAAAATTTATTATTACTAAATAAAAAATACAAAAATTTGAGATGACAAATAAAATTGAAAATAATACAATGATAAAAACTGACAATACTGGATAATCGATATCAGTAAATAGTAGAAGTGAGATGGAAGAACAAATGCACGCGTTTTACAATATTAAGTAAGGTGGTTGTCTAGCTACGGGCCGATAGTGGTATCTTGACTTAAGTTTAATTAAAATAAACTTTGATAGACAAAATCGAATGAAACAAGAACATTTAAGAAATAAGTTTAATTATTATCAATATATTGTTGATAATCAAAAGTCCATTCTCTAATAATTATCACTACATACTTTTAGCACTTTGGCTTTTTCGTAGTAAAGCTTGGCAACATCGAATCTTTTCAGCCGCATTTGTTTAAGAGCTTCAAATAAGATTGCCATTTGAGAATTTGAGAAGATATAGATAAAAAGGAATATCCCAGATGATATCAAAGAACATTAATAATTCAAAACTTATAAGGCGTTTGAATTATTAATGTTCCTTGATATCTGTTGGCAACTTGCTTTATTAAATAGGACGGTATTACAGTTTTCTGTAATAATTCTTTAATATCCCAGATATTGGAAAAAGTTTACTAACCTACATACTGCTGAAATAAATACACCCAATGTATGTAGGTCTGGAATTTTGGTAAGTTAACATTTATTTCAGCATAGAAAACATTAGACATTTTGTAATTTAGGTTTCGAACTAAAAACAACAATATGATTGAATATAATGGGCACTTTGATTTCAACGTGATGATGTACTAATTGTATTTCAAGGACCGAACGCTTTTAACGCAAACAATTCAACAATAAAATTGTGTGATTAATTTATTTTAATTTGAATTTCAAATAGTTTGGTTGAGAGGTTATAAGATCTAAGGGGGTTTTTGGGTACGCAGGAAACATCCATTATTATAACACGCAATCTTATCTAATAAAATTACTATTCGAAATAAAAGGAACAGAACAAGAGAATGTGTCAATTGCAAAAGAACGATTAAGGATCCTGCACTTGTTCAAAATAATGGTAATAGTATTCTGAGACTTTATCCAAGACATCTACAGTCAACTTGCACAGTTATTTAGTATACAGCGTAAGGAGTGCGGAAAGTGACATTTTTCCATCGAGTGAAAAATCACTTTTGCACAAGTTATGAACACTAGGTTTTTCCGTACGCGTATGAATAAAGGCCACTTTCCATAGAACTAGACAGTGCGATATACAGGGTGTCCCACGACGAGTGAAAACTATCTGTATTTTAAATGGAACACCCTGTATATTAATACATTTTTGAAATCTACGTGATATTTTAGTATACTTTTGTCCGGAAACTTTTTTCGAATAATGCACACTTTTTGAGTTATTGATTTTTTTGTAGAAAATTTGACCGTTGAAGACCCTTATAAATTATTTTCTTATGAGGGGACCCTTGAAGATATCAAAATGGTTTCTCTTCGGTTGCCTTAAATAAGGTCAAACGTAATCGAATCTATGTTTAAAAATTTTCCATTTTATACAGGGTGTGTGTTCAAAGTTTAACTTCATAAATATCAAATTTCTTTATTTTTTAAAATAGAACCACCCTGTTTTTCTATTTTAATGCATTCAGGAGAAAAAAATAAGGCAAGTTCATGCATACTTTCCTATACCTAAACCTTACCGTTATCCAGATATTAAATGTTTTCTGTAAATTTTTAGAGATGCAGGTGTGATATAAATTTTGATACGAGCACTAAGGAATAAAAAAGTCTTTTTCTCCATCTGTCTCTAAAAAAAAATCAAATCAAATTGTTTTTATTAATCCTATTCCAACTTTTAGTCGTTTCCGAGATATTTGAGGTTTTAAATTGTTATTATATTTTTTAACAAGTTTAAATTTTTCATGTATACTTTTAGTAGGCTTTGTAATAAATGACACTTAATTAACTGACATTACTTAACATCTAGAGAAGATTGTGAGCTGAGTTCGAAATTCCTACAATTCTCTTTCTGAGATGACGATTAGCCGTGCGACGAATGAAGGTATACTGAGAAGGGTTGAAAAATGCATTGAAGTTCAAGGGAGCAGTTTTGAACATTTACTTTAAAACATCAGACTATTTTACTTTGGCTTTTAATTTTCCATAAAATTTTGTAGCATATCTTATTATTCTCACAAATGGTTTAACTCGATTAACTTTTGCTTAAAATGAACCGAATAGCTTCAAATTGTTAAGTATTCTTTTAACAATGTGCGATTTCGATCGCGGTCAATCTGGATATCTTACTGCAAATAAAGCACTCATGTTCTTGTTAAAACTTTGTCATATCTACCATGTATTAAAAGTAAATTCACATGATAATTTTTATTTCTTAGTGCTTGTATCAAAATTTAGACCACACCTGCATCTCTAAAAATTTACAGAAAACATTTAATATCTGGATAACGGTAAGGTTTAGGTATAGGAAAGTATACATGAACTTGCCTTATTTTTTTCTCCTGAATGCATTAAAATAGAAAAAACCGGGTGGTTGTATTTAAAAAAATGAAGAAATTTGATATTTATGAAGTTAAACTTTGAACACTTTTTATTCACACCCTGTATAAAATGGAAAATTATTCAACATAGATTCGAATACGTTTGAACTTGCTTAAGGCAACCGAATAGAAACCATTTTCATATCTTCAAGGGTCCCCTCGTAAAAAAATAATTTATAAGGGTCTTCAACGGTTAAATTTTCTACAAAAAAATCAATAACTCAAAAAGTGTGCATTATTCCAAAAAGTTTTCAGACAAAAGTATACTAAAATATTACGTAGATTTCAAAAATGTATTAATATACAGGGCGTTCTATTTAAAATAACAAAGTTACAGTCGACTTCCGGTAGAACCGGAAGTCGGCCATTTTTGAAAATATTTTAGTTGAAAAGATCGTATCCGAAAACCCAAACGTAGAAATTTTCATGATTTTACTATAAGTATTTTGCCATATACAGATAGTTTTCACTCGTCGTGGGACACCCTGTATGTCACTTTCCTATGTGATCTTAGGAAATTAGTAGTTCACCTAACTAGTGCGAAAGGTGATACTTTTCCGCAAGTTATTGCAGATGGTCAAACGAAACTTTACCAAGCAGCAATCGCGTGCGAAAAGTTACTTCACACACGTGTTAGGTACACTATTTTTTCTGCTAGCATGCGGAAAAAAACCCAAAAGTTAACATAAAGAAAAATTTATTAGTCAATACTTATCAATTAATTATTAATATTTGACATTGATTTGATGAGGCTTATACCAGGGTCGTTACCAAAAATTATACCTAGCAGAAATCTAATAAATTTCTTAATTTTTCAGTCATTTGGTAAACTATAACCACACAAATATATATTTTAAATATTCAGATGTTAGTATACTCCCCAAAAACAACAAAGTGCGGAAACGTGGACTTTTCCACAGGCTAGTAGAAAAAAAAGTTATTTTAAGATTGAAACTTAAAAGGGTGACTAGTTAAAATCTGAAAATTGGTTCTTCAATATTCCAAAGGAAATAAAATGAAATATACTACATGCCTATTAGTTAGGTGAAGAGATTGAGTCACCTGATTTTGAATACAACTACTGCCAAATCTTTTGTGAATTATTTAATAATATTCTTTTTTTAATTTCCCAAGAAATTAAAAAAGAATGAATAATATACCACAAGGAACATACAGAATAGGGTTGCCAACTCGGAAGAGAGCAAAAGGAGGACATGAAGACAGGACACTACAAATGCACTTAAATGCGCTTGAAAAATATATGTAATAATTGATATTAATTGATCTATAACTACAAATTTCTCAGTAACCAGGAAATACAACAAATCTTTTTTTACAACACATATATTAATAAAGTAACAAAAATAAACTTAAACGTTTTTCTAAACAATAACAAAAAGTATACTAAATAAAAAACATAAAATGTTTAATATAAAAACAGACCTTCCTTACTTAGGGGTCAGTAGGGGAGGACAAACGGCGTCCTCCAAGGTACCTACGGAGGACAGAGGACATTTAGATCGAAAGGAGGACTGTCCTCCTGGCTGGAGGACGGTTGGCAACCCTTGAATATATAGACTTTGCTAATACAGAAGATATTTAATAATATGTTTTTCTAACGTAACCTTCCCAGCCTCTGATCTTATACATATAAATAATTATTTTGGAATGAAAACAGTTTATTGAAAAAAATATTCATAATTACTTAGTTAATTACCTACTGAGATTTATTCTCTTCACATAAATCTCTTTAATATACAACCAAAGGTCATGGTATTTGCTTATCTTTTGCCGTTGTGTCATAATAGTTGTTTTCCTACAACCACTATGCAAAACACGCTTTTCTACACAAATTTTTATACGCGAAGCAGGCCTTTTCTCAATTCTTTTGATAACCGTTGTAAAAGTAATGCGAAAAGTACACGCTATGGCACTTTTCCGCACCAAACTACTATTGTACAACTAGTGCGCAAAGCGTCACTTTTCCCACGAGCGCAAATCTAGTGAGTGGGAAAAGTGATTTGCGTACAAGTTGTACACAATATTTTTTCTACAACCACATTTTTTAATGAAAGAAATACAGTAACTTGAGTATTTTCAATGTCCGAATTGGACAACTCAAAAGATAAATTATTTTCATCTGGGTTCATGATTCCAAAATAATGCTTAATAGGTTAATGTTCTGATAATTAATAAATTAAAATAAATAATGAAATAGATAGTTTACTTACTTTTAGTTTCAATTTAAAAATTGTATACCAAATAGAAATTCAATTAAGGTGAATTGTCAAAAAAAGTTGACAGGTCATAGGTAGCTTTGTTTGACATTTCGGTGCGGAAAAGTGCCATAGCGTGTACTTTTCGCATTACTTTACAACGTTTATCAAAAGAATTGAGAAAAGGCCTGCTTTGCGTATAAAAATTTGTGTAGAAAAGCGTGTTTTGCATAGTGGTTGTAGGAAAACTACTATTGTACAACTAGTGCGCAAACCGTCACTTTTCCCACGAGCGCACGAGCCGTGAGGGGAGTGTCGCAAATTTATCGAGTGTGAAAAGTGATTTGCGTACAAATTGTAGATAATATTTTTTCTACAACCACATTTATTAATAAAAGAAATACAGTAACTTGAGTATTTTCAATGTCTTACTTACTTTTAGTTTAAATTTAAAAATTGTATACAAATAAGAAATTCACTGTTAGGCTGAATTGTAAAAAAAAGTTGACAGGTCATAGGTAGATTTGTTCACTATTCCAGCGGTTATCAAAAGAACTGAGAAAAGGCCTGCTATGCGTATAAAAATTTGTGTAGAAAAGCGGAGTTTGCAAAGAGGTTGTGGGAAAATGAGTTTAAAGTGCAAGGGACAAAAAAAAGGACAACAAGCTGATTGAGCAGTTGGTATTAGTACTTTATTATTTAGCTACAGAATAATAAAAACGATTCATGGTTATGAAAATAATTAATATGCTAATCAATAATTACCACTTGCAAAAACATTCGAATTAACAGAAAAATTTATTACGATTTTAATTAATAAAATAAAAAATAATAATAATAATTTTTTACCACGTTTTTTTTACCTGATTTTATTGTCAGGAAAAAACTTTCTCAATATGTCTTTAAATAATACCTTATGATAAAAATTCAAAGCTCAACTTAAAATTTCTGTTATTTAGTTGTTAATAGTGTTTAATAAGGGTTTATTTTGGCGGAGAATATCGAATCGTAAGCCTTGTCCACACCAAAGAAACACAGAGGAACATTTTGTTGCTGGTTGCCGCAACCTGTTTATGGAAACAGAAACAACAGCAAAAGTTCCGTAAACATTCTGTCTACACCAAAGTAACTCATTCTTGAGAATGTTTTGTTCTGTTGCTGCAACAGGAAACGTTGTGTCTACACCAGTGCATTGTGACATCCTAGTTTCAAACAATGTGGTGCGACGAAGATTTACAGGCAGCAGCTGCTGCAATTGTAATTATTTTACAAAACCTGAAAAAACGAGTCAGTAAATGTTGGACTAGACCAAGTCTTTTAGACAGAAGTTCGCATGGTGTCATACGTCTCCTAAGTTCCTTAAAGAAAGATGCTATAATATGGGAATGTATTGGAAATGGATATGTAAAATTTTTTTGTCGTATTTAAACGGCATGTTTTTTATTGTTAGTTAATGTTTTTATTATTGATAAACTAAATCAAGCTAAGCGATATTTTCGGCAACGATGCGTCGGCTTCACGACATAAGTTTCAAGTTTAAGGAACAAGCAACAACATGTTCACACTGATAAAGATACCGTTGAGAAACAAAAAATGTTTACCAATGTTTCTATATCTCCTTTGATCTTTGCCGCTAAATATGGAAACAAGCAACTTATAGGAACTTTTGTTGCTGCAACAGTAAACAACGAGGAACTTGAATAAACTCTTGGCAACATTGGGAAACAAGTTCCAGGAACAAGCAACATAAACATAATGTTCCTATGTGTTGCTTTCGGTGTGGACGTGGCTGTATACTACTGCTTCTTGATATCCAATTAGAGGTGGAATCAATTTCAATATACATGCTATCCATAATATTGATACATTTTCATCTTTCAAGGGAGCAGATAGGATTTTCTCAGAATTGCTTAGAGCTGGGTTATATACCACAACCATGGAGCAATAGAAACCTTCGTTCCAAAAGCTGGAAAAACGGAGAAAAGAACATGATAAACCCTGATTCATTCAGAAAAATTAGTCCAGCATCGTTTGTACCGAAAACAATGGAAGAAGCTATTAAAAATAATATAACGGAAATCCTCTTCACCCACATCGGCATGCTTACTGGAAAGGCAGATCTATTTAGACTACAAGTACTGGTATATACGAAGATATCGATATATGCGCATTTTTGAATATAGAAGGAGCTTTTGACAATACTTCTCGTGAAGCTGTCAAAAGAGGATTAGATAGAAGAGGTGTAGACACCACAACATCGAAATGGATGTCGAAACTGCTCACCAGCAAATAAATCGTCTCCATCTGTACAACCAGAGGATGTAAGAGTAGCATCCCAATTGATGAGAAGCCTGACGATTGATAAGCTCCTGTGTGGCTTGACGATCTCATAATATCCTGCCATGGTATTGTGATAGCATCCAGAGGAAAATCATATTTAGTAAACTGGTATAGGCAAGTGGAATTTAACATCAGTCCCACTAAAATTATCTCAATAGCATTCAGTAAAAAAAATCGACCTCAAAACCATTTTGATGGGAACGAGGTTTAATGAAGATAAGATCCAGATTTCACTCTAGACAGTTAACACTTGTGGAACAAACAGTAAAAGCAGATTATATACAAAGAAAAACAACTATAGTGGTGTGCAGGAATCTGACAGGGAGAAATTTGAGCTGTAGTCCAAAAATTGAGACTATTATTATTACTTATGGAACTATTGCGTGGAGAAGTAGAACAAGCCTATTGACAACGAGAGGAAACCGTTCAAAAATTCAAAAATTGGCATTACTGGAATAATGAGAACTAAGTATAAAAGGAATCATTTTACTTTTCACATCTTAAGAATAGATAACCTGGGACATAACATGATGGTATGATAAAAAAGTTTAACTTTTTAATTAAATTCACATTTAACATTATTATTATCACCTTCAATTCGGAGTGGAGATTTAAAAACAATTTAAATTAACAAAAAAAGGGGAAGAGTGTTTTATTTCTATTTACAAGAAACTGTGAATAAACTATTATTATTATTACTACAGCATGTTGTCAAAATCCAGAATCACCAACAATATGTAATATTGCGCGTGAATAACCTTAAATTAGAAACATTTCTTTATTTTTAAAGTGCATTTAAGCTTTTAACACAGTCAAGGAAATTTAATTGTTTTTATGTAAAATACAAATTATATGCAATGTTATTAACATACTACTTATTAAATCACTAGCACTAATTCCTAGTTTTAATGACTGAACTTGACATTGGAAGAACAATACATATGTATTTTTTGTTCCATTTTTAATTAAATCTAAAGTACCTACAACCATTCATGTGAAGTGGGATTTTAGGTGGTGGAGAATCAAGAAAATATATTTATTTAACAGAGTTAATTGTATTCAGTCTATGGTGCGGCAGTATAACAAATAAGGGTGTTGGAGTTTGTGCTATTTATTTATTTGGAACTAGAGAAAAAAAATTATAATAATAAAGCATCAGTGTATTTAAATTATATAAAAAAATTTTGAAAATCAGGTACTTATATATTTTCATTTTCTCTTAAATATAATTTTACTTTATTTCAAAATTTTTTTCGGAATTGTTTTGAAAGTTTTTTTAACATTTGTTTTGATCTTTTAGAAACAAATAAGTTCTTTTGATTTTCTGTTTTTCAATATTGCAATTACATTTTGTTATTTTGATTAATTCCTTTGATCAATTTATATCCGGGACCCTAATTATTTACCAAATAATTGGTAACAGGGTATGTGTCTTTAACTAAATGCTTCAAAGCTTTTCCAATTTTTCCTATTTTTGCCATTTTTTTCGCCTCTAACCATGTTTTTTCTTCATTTTTTAATATCTTCGGAATGTTTGTCTTGAAATTCTTTTTCTTTTATTTTTAAATAATTCTGCTTTCCATGTTCTTTTAGTCTGTCTTGTGTTTCTATCCCTTATCATTCCCAGTTTTATTCTATAAATACTAATTTTGTCTTTTTTTGTAATGCATCGTAATCTTCATAAGTTGGTACCTATCTCATTTCAACTGCATGTATTCTGCTCTTCTGTGCCTAATTTTTCAATAATAAAATGAAAAAAATACTTTTTTTGTATTTTTTTCAATAACCTTCAAACTACTAATGGTTAAAATATGTATCGTAAACTAATTTGTAGAGCAGTAAAATGCATCCTAAACATTGTGAGAAGACTCTCAAAAATATTTGTCCCAACTTGTGCTTTTATTACTGAAAATGATGTTGCTCACTTCATGAAAACATCGAATATCTTGAAAACTACAAATTTTTTGATATGTGAAGGTTCATGTGTTTTTTACGTGAAAAACATCGAGGAATACAAAATTAATTAAAAATACCTACAAATGCCAGTGGCGTGAAAAAAGGGTGGAGAAAAGTGACATATTTTTCCAAATGTACAACAATGGATCAACAATTGACAAATGTTTTTTTTATTGAAATATTCCTTTTTACATTTAATAACAACCTGCTAAATGTCAAATAAATTTATTCTCTATATTAAAGTTATCAAATTGAAACATAAATTTTCATAACTTCAACACCCCGTATTTCAAAAAGTAAATGAGCTGGACCCCCCCAAACCTCATGTCATTTTGTCCAATTTTACGAGAGGTATCCACATGCAAACGTTGTAAATGTCATTTGAAAACACCCTGTATATCGGAAGTATGAGAGATCTGTTCCAGTCTTGTGGCATTTTTTCCTGTTTCCCTATTTTTCTATAAATACTAAGCATAATTTGTTTTCCGTGCTGTCCTATATTTTTGAGCATTTCCACCGTTAATTTGTCATATCTTACCACCTTTCCATTTTTCTGTTTTTGAAATGTTTCTTCTAGTTCATCTATACTTATTTGTTCTTCTTTTCGTATTACTTGTTCTTCTCCCCTTTTTTTGCTGATGTATTATAATATATTTGTCGTTACTCTTATCCGTCACTAGATCTTAAAATTATTCTTTCCATCTGCCGGCAATTTCTATTCCATCAGTTAGTAACTCTCCCTCTTTATTGTGTATGCAATTATTTATATTTGGTCTTTCCTTAGTAATTTCAGGACTCGATTGAATAGTTTCTAGTTTTCTTCACTGTTGTGTTCCATTTTTCCACCAAATTTATCCCACGTGTATTTATTTGGAATCTCTAACAATAATTTTCACTTTCTTTTCATCTTTTTCATAATAATCTTAGTTTTTTATTGTTTGTTCTGAAAGATAGCGTTTCCATGATTTTTCTGTTCAATCCATTATTATTCAAATTCCAAAACTGTTTGATTGAGAGAAGATTTTAAAAACCTAGTCTACTTTTAAAAACACCTACATTCACCTACCAATTGTTGCAATAAAATTATACTTCGCTGTATCTTTAACCATATTTTTAATTATTTAAGTAAAACGATCATAATTCGATGAAAATATTACAAATAACTTTCTTCTATAGATACTTTTGTGTACTTCTATTTTATCCAAACTTTCTATATTGAAAAATTTCATTAATTATTTGCTTGTCATTGCAATTGTACATCTTCAATAGTCATATCAGGGCCAACAATCAATCAATTTATGAATAAATTGTTTGATAGTGACTGGAGAAAAATATTTAATTATAATTTGTTTATTATACACCAAAGGGGACAATATATTTTTCTCAGCTAAGTAGAATCTTCTTTACCGTGGTCTATACGCTATTTTTACATATCATTCTAAAAATAATAAATTTTTGGAATCTCTTTGGATTAAAGAAAAAAGTAGATTGCAATTGCACTGCGAATTTTGGAAATTGCAAATATTACAGTAAGGAAGCGAGGGTCAACATTTTCATTTTTGATTGTTTGATATTTCACCATAAAAAATAAACCAAACCAGAACAAAATTATCAGGATCATTCAGTAATTACTTTTTTCAACATTCATGCAAAAAACAACACTTTTGTGAAACACATTTAATGGAAAAAGTGGTTCTTTTTTGCACTGGTGCAATAAAATTTTTATTGCACTCATCTGTCATTCTTGTGTCAGTTTTGTGATGATTTATGACAAACATGAACATTTAAATAAAATAAAAATCCAGAGCAAGTGTCTGATCTTGCTTTAATACAACAATAATATTATGTATATCTTACTACTTAGTCTCAACGAATTACAATTATTGCAAAAATCTTTAATTATTTAAAATTTAAATGGTCAAGGCAAAAACCAGCTATGATTGAGTACTGACAAGGTGGAGGCCATAAAGATACAAAAAAGAAGAACGGCTTAAGTTTGATTAGGTTAGGTTAGGTTCCCAACATATTATATTCTAATTTTCCAGTTTTTGCATGAATTTAGAAAAAATATTGTATGCAACTCTTGCAAAACGTGTTTTTTGCACTCAACGTGTTGTCCAGCTCGGCCTAAAGACCTCGTTGGACAATTTCACGTCGCGTGCAAAAAACATTCACTTTTGCACTTGTTGCATAATAGTATTTTATGCAACGAACATGTAATGATAGCCATTAAGACACGAGCATATTGTAGGATACGAAACGAGCCGCAGGCGAGTTTCGTACATAATATGCGAGTGTATTAATGGTCATTACATGAAAGTGGCATACAATATTTTTCCTACTCCGGTTAATGAAAATTATTTAATCAATAATTATTAGTTAAATCAATTTTAAATATAGTTACTTTTGAAAATCAAAATTATTTGACAGCTATCAAATTAAGTGTCACTTAATATGTCTGTTCGCCTGCAATAAAAGTGTAGCACTGAGCTATATAATTTTGAAGAATTCAGGTCTATCTGTGAAAAAATACGTATAAAATTACTAAATTTGGGAATATCTATGTATATTGCATTCGTAAACTGCAAGAAGCATTAAAACATAATTAAAATAAATGAAATCGTATAGCTCAGTGCTTCACTTTTGTTGCAGGGAACAGACCTAATATCAATTACGAATTTGGTTTGAAGATTAGTACTTTCCCAACACTATTACCTAAATGGTATTTCACGATGAAGATTTACACTTTGAAAACTATAAAGGTTATTATTTTAAATTGAATGCAAAAGAAGGAAGCTTGCGCTCGCAGTTTTTTTATCATTATGACAATGCGAAATATTTTAGTTAGTTAGAAGGTTTTTTTGGAGATCTCCAGACAGGCAGCGCTTATGTACCTTATAGCGCTCCCAGACGAGAAACTTTGTGGCCAGCTACTATTGTCTGCAAAGAAAAATACACTAGTAGCCGGTCACAAAGTGTCTGAATGCGCTATTATTGTTGAATCCTTGAGGCCAGATATCAAGTCAACGAAATATTGTGAAATACTCTTCACATACTCGATAATTCTTTTAGTTCGCTGGGTGACATTTTCTGTGCGATTTTCCAGTCCGAGGTGGAAATCTTGGCATTTGTAATGTTGCTTACTGTATAAATCGATATGCTTAAATACCGAATTTACATGCTCTATCATGAGGAACCAGTGAATCAAACCAGGCGATTCGGATACGCATACAAAGGATTTCGTACCGTTAACTATAATAATACAACTCAATATATTTTGAATATTTCAAGCGTTATTCCTGTTACTGAAAACTTCTTCAGTTATTTGTATGGGATATATTTATTTAATTTTGTTTTTGTTATTTGTAGTTATAAAAGCAATAGAAAAATATCATCTGTGAAATTTTCAATAGTCTAACTATTACGGTCCATGAGATAAAGTCTGTTGGACAGACGGACAGAGAAGTATTAGTAATAGGGTCCTTTTTTACCCTCTGGATACGTTTGTGGTAAATGGGTTTGTATGTATGTATTTTTGGGGTAACATTCACTGAGACCAGATCTATTGTGCCCCCTTACTTCCACTTAGTTTCTGAGTAGAGTCTCTAAAACTAGTAGCTCCTTTAGTGCTACTTCCCGGAGGAATTCTAAGATATTTTCAGGCTTCAGCTTAGGTAAATATTCCTCTTCTATCCAGTAATCTCCCAGGTACTGTGCTCTAGGATTCTGGAGTACTGTGCAGTTGTACAGTATGTGGATAGAGATTTCGTCTTCTATGCCACAATATCTGCATTCTTCTTCCTCCACTAGCTTTTTCAGGTGCCCATTCAGGCGACAATGTCCCGTTAGGATCCCTGTTAAAACTCTAAGCAAAGTTTTACTGTGACTTATGCATTCGTTTGACCTCAACAGGCTGTAGTCACCCAGAAGAATCATTGATTGTTCAAGCCCTACTAGATCTTTCCAATGGTCAGATCTTCTCTTTCTTTCAGCTTCATTTATTCCTTCCAATATTACATTTGGGCTGATTCCGCAAAAGGCTTCAGGCTCCCAAAAAGGTATTTCAGTCCCCCTCTTTGCTAGTTCATCTGCTATTTCATTTCCTTCTATTCCAGTGTGTCCTAGAATCCATAGTAAGGTAACTATATGTGGTGAATGAGTATATTATAATGCCCGTAACTGTAACTCGCAAGGCATGAAAATTATAATGCTCCGCTGTTCCATAATCTCCCAGACAAATAGGGCAAGTCACATCTTCCGATATTCCAAGAATTGGCATATGCTGATTTAGACGACAGTTACCTGTTAGACACCGTTGTTTATGCCTGCTATAGCACATTATTTGTTTGGATACATTTTCCAAAGGTTTTGATAAAACTCTTTCCGTTCCATGATTGCCTTAAGTTGAATGTTTAGTTGGTTATGATTCTATTATTAGTACCATTGATGTTTTTATCTGTTGTTGCAATAGCTATTACTTTGTTAGTACAAATAGTTTGTATAAATATACAGTATTCGCATGTATGTATAATATGCATTTTCACATAAATATGCATATGAATAATATGGTGAAGGTAAGGGTAAAGTAATAGCCGGTACAATGCTTTAAATGCGTTTTAGTCAATAAAGTTATCGTTAGTAGACGGAATAAGTTTAAATAACAAATTGTGCTAAATACCATGGAAAAAAACGTTTTGTGAGTATTTTTAAAAAACACAATATTTTGTTATTTTTGCCCAAAACTTTTTATTTATTGTTATAATTTGTCATACGTTTGGGTTGTGCCCAACAATTCAGGTACTTGAACTGAATCTTTGTACTATAACTCATGTTTTCTACCTACTTCCATTCCAAAAGCTTCGTGTCTTCTATAAAGGCCACCAATGTATCCGGAGAGATCTTCAGTAGTTGTGATGGTTGCATTTTTTCCACTCCAAAGTGCTTCCGTCTAAGTCCTTGTGCGTTCTGACAGAAGCAGAGTCTGCACATAGCTTCACTAACATTGATCATCCTGTGCAGATGCTTCCTCGGGGTATCGTGTCCAGTCACCAGGTCGGTAACAGCCTGGACGAGAGTTCCTTGTCTACCTTATTCAGTAAACTCTTAGTATGGAGGTGTCCTTGTGTCAGCCTCCATTTGAGTTGGTGTTCCTGAATTCTCCTCTTATGTAATCCTTTGTGATTCCACAAAACGGTTCCGGACCTATGAAGGCTCTTTTAAAACCCTCTGTAGCTAACTGGTCTGTCATTACAATCCCCTTATGTGCCGGCACCCATGTTACAGACACTTTGTTGTCTCTTGTCAGTATGTTACGGGATTTCTTACAGCTTTTTACCAGTTTAGACCTAGTTATTAGATTGCTGATAGCTAATGTCATTAATCATAAAGTATATTCATTATATAAATATTATTTTCAGAAATATGGGCCCACATATCCTCAGTAACACTAACTTATTATTGGCTGAAGTTAATGATAGTCCAAAGACTAACGATGCTACAGAAGCGAACGAAACAAATCAAACAAACATAAATACTGCATCACACAGTAACAATGACTCAAATAAACTTGAAATAGTATGGTTAAATGTCTTCGTATTTGCTGTTTTGCATGCTGTAGCTTTATATGGTTTATGGTTGATTTTATCCCTACAAGTTTCATGGAAAACTACCATCTGGAGTGAGTAAAAATTATGAATAATTAAGAAATTTTCTTCTTTTCCAAAATATATATTTTTATGTCTAGATTTCTACACATTGTATATGTATCCTATAACAGGTGTATAATATACTACTTAATATTTTTATAGTTACCTACATGGTGGCAGACAATTGTCGTTATTTACCCACATTTTTAATGTAATGGAAAAGAAAATATTTACAAACATTCTATTTTATCTATTACATGGCATGAATTCCTGAGCTGAATATTCATAATGTACGTGCTGTCATGATAAAAGCAGCAAAAATTAAATAAATGGAAAAAAAATTATACATTTTTACAAATACTATTAATATTGTATGAGTGCAATTTAAAAATGGAATATTATTTTTTTTTTAAATGAAACTTTTTCTAATTAATTCCACTAAACAAAATATTAAATATCAAGTAGGCATCACATCAAATGAAACATTTGTCATTCTGAAAATGATATTTTAAATATTAAAATAATTATCAACATAATTGAGAATTTTTATATATATTTTTTGAATTAATTCACATATTTAATATAGGAGAGCGACAAATCGCATTCGGAGTGTTCAAAGCAATTTCTAAAGTGAAGTAAAGTAAAGTTTGATTGAATTAATTAGTCAAGACTTTTACTTCTTGGCATCACAGCCTTTGGTGCTCTTGGTTGTGCTGTTTAAATGAACAAACCAGTTATCTTTACCATATCTTCTGTATGTTCCTTGTGGTATATTATTCATTCTTTTTTTAATTTCTTGGGAAATTGTTCCACAATATTTTTAAATTCTTTATTTCAATCTTTAAAATGTTTAACTTTTTTCTTGGAGGAATCCTCTCTTAAGCACGCTAGTTCCAAAAGTTAATAGCTTCGACGAATATACTTCCTGAGGGTACAGACAGTGGTCGGTAAATAGTCCTGTTATCTTCTTCTTTTGGCCCCAGCTTTTGCTTACTATTTCAAGAATTTGCTGCTTAGTTCTTACTCAAGTACGTCTGATGCTTTGTTTGAATCCACCGAGACGTCCACTCCAAGCTGCACTTTTTGATATCCCAAGTGCAGATTCAAAACACCGTTTCAGGCCCTTTTTATGCTGCTTTTTCTGTTGTTTCATTGTCTTCAATTTTTTTGTGTCTCGGGACCAACCTAACTGGTTTTCCAGGGTTGACAGTGATGGTAGGGCAAGCTAAGAGTACTAGTGCTGCTGTGTTCTCCTAGATCTATTGACCTCTGTACCCTATTTCGATGTCATCATGGATTTCACTTCTTACTTCAAGCAGTGATGGCCCAAGTGAAGTGCGAGAGGCGAAAAATTGAGAGTACCTTATCGCAGTGGTGAAATTTTGGTAGCTCCTGATCAGCTTCCTTTGACCTCTTCGACCGTGACTCAGACTTATTGATTGTAAGGGCAGTTTTGTCCTGCAGGTTTTTTTTCGGGCCTAGATGGGAAACTCATGTTCGAATGGGTCATAACCAGTATCCAGACAGTGTAGGCCCCATCTCCAATGTCTACCAGCCAAACCCACCTCTCGTTACTTTCTCATTGGAATCACTACTCTAGCATACTTCAAGACGGCTGGCGGTTCCTCACACACTCTCCATCATCTCCGCTCTGTCGCTCCTCCTTTCACATGCCATTACGAATCCTTCTCTTTCTTCAATCGTGATCTCTACTGCGCCCTTTAGTACCATCCATTCCTCCTCGCCTCTCAACATTATCTTCACCATATTTTCCCAATACACCCTTGTTTACTTTCCAGTCCTGTCCTGCAGGCTGGATAAAGTTTGGTACTTTCTTCAATTCATATCATGTAAAATTTACTTATTTACTGCTGGTTACGGAATATTCTTATTTTCCATTAAAGAATTACGTGCTTCATTCTAAAATATTTTAACATTTATTTCAGCCTACCTTTACTTATCTTTTGCAAGTATAGGAGTAACTGGTGGTGTACATCGACTATGGTCGCACAGATCCTACAAAGCGAAGCTTCCACTCCGTATATTACTAATGCTGGGTCAAACAGCATCTCTACAAAATGATATTCACGAATGGGCTAGAGACCATAGGGTGCATCATAAATTTACTGATACAAATGCGGATCCGCATAATTCAACTAGAGGATTCTTTTTTTGTCACATGGGCTGGTTGATGGTGAAAAAACACGAGGACGTGAAGATTAAAGGAAAAACCATCGATATGAGCGATGTTGCATCGGACCCTGTCGTAATTTGGCAACGGAAGTAAGACTATATTCATTCATTATTTGATAGCTAGAAGTAACAAACATCAAGTGCCAAATAGCTGAAAGCTATATACAGATTGCGAAAAAGCCTTTCGAACCATGCAATTTGCACAAGGAAAATATGAGAAGAACAGCTTGAAAGAAAAAGAAAGAATAATTGTGCAAGGTCAGCGAGGGTGTATACTTATTTCCCGAGGCTTGCCGAATGTTCATTGTCCCCCTATTTTAACTGCTGTTGCCAGAAGCGTAGATTAATTTGTACAAATGAAATTTTTGTCTCGTTATTATTGACTTTTGTCCGTTACATGTTGAGAGCATACTAAATACCACCAACTAGTGAATTCTCTCTGTAAAGTACACTGTTGCTGGATGAAAATGGTTAGATTTACCTAATAGTGCATGAGCTCGAGAAAAAGTTAACAATAACGAGACAAAAATATTATTTGTACAAATTGATCTGTGCTTCCGGAAACAGCTGTTAAAATAGGGAGGCACTGAACATTCTGCCAGCCTCGGGAAATAAGTATACACCCTCACTGACCACGCATAATTATTCGTTATCTCTCTTTCAAGCTGTTTTTCTCGTACCTTTGTCGTACTTGTGTAAATTGCATGGTTCGCAATCTGTATATGTCCAATAAAAAAGAGTAGAGAAAATGACCTTTTAGTAATTTTTTTATATCGCCTTTATTGAAGATATATTTTTAAAATGTCACTTCATTTTATTTTCATTTTTGGAGCAATATTTTGAACCAAAAACAATTACAAAAGTTCCAGGCTCCAGTTGACTCAGAATCAAACGAGTGTTCAATTTATTAATCTCTGACATCTCTGAAGCTACTAAAAAGTTGTCAAAATATGGATGAAGCTAGATCGATTAGTTTATTTTTTATTCTCGTATTTTTTCATAGCTATCAGTCCACAACCTTTCTCCCTAGGCCCAAATTTCTGTTATGTTATACAGTACAGGCTGACAAATTAATTCTGGCAGTCGGAAGTTTGGCAAAGTCCGATGCGCCGTTGCAAAGACGTATGCGCATTGCAGGCAGAATTCGTTCGCTTCGTTTCGCTTAAAACTTTGCACGCCTGTTTTTTCCGATAACTGCCTTTACAACGTTGCCAAGTTGTATGGCTTTCTCGCGCATCGTCTCCTTCCTCTTTCCTCACGATATAATATGCATGTCCGTTGTATAGTTTAAATTTGCTCAGATGCTCGTTATGATATCTGATCTTCTCTTAACTGATTCCTGCGCAGTGTGAGCAATTCTCCTGTAAGCTTCAGTTATGTTTTTCTAGTCGAATCAGTTGATACTGTTAAATATATATTTTTTCTCTCTTTTTGGATACCAACCTCATGCCAGAAGCTACAATTCATACTGAGTGTATCAACCATAAAGATCTTACTGTATACCTGCTTTGGAGTGTTCATCCACTGCTGTCTATGTTGGCTTTGTTCCTTTGTGGTCCCAAGGACTGGTTCTGGTCCAGAATTCATCGTTGCTGAATTTCTTCTACTGAGTTTATTCCTAGAAATATCATTATGTCCTGGCACCCAAACTAATCCTACTTTAATATGATCTGCTAGTTCATTCAGTTCTTTCTTTCATTGCTTTACCAGCCTGGATGTTACCGTGTAACTTTTTTAAACCTGGTAAGGCTCCCTGGCTGTCAGTTAATTTGTTTCTGGGAGTGTCAGTTTGTGTTTGTTAACTCAAGCGTTATATGATAGCATAAATCTCCATCTGAATGAATATATTGAGCTCCTCATTCCACTATACTCCTGCTCCTGTCCCCTGTCTGCAATATTTTACCTCTCTGTGTACCAGATCTCAGGAAATGTCTATCTGCTTCAGCCTTACCATTCTTTTCTGTGAGGCTACTCCTAACTAGAATGGTTTCACGATTTTTTTTATGTATATTATGTGTCTTAATCTAACTGTTGCTGGAGCTGTTAGGCATCCCGAATAATCCTATTCTTACTCTTACTCATGAGAACAACAGCAACAGCAACCGCATCAATGGAACTAATTACTGGTCTGACCCCTCTGGACCTGTACGTCAAGGAGGTTGCGTTAATGGCCATGGTACGATTGCGCACGGCTGGTGTAAACCCCGAAGTAGGAGTGTGCCAATTGCGGTTAAGCCTATGGCAGGAAGCAATAACAGCGTGATTCAACAGAACTGGCTGGTATATCAATTGCCACAAAAGAACTAACCAGAAAAGGAATTTCTGACAAAAACATAATAATCTGCACTGATAGTAGACAAGCCCTATTAGCTTTGAACAGACAACGTGCTATATCGGGGCTAGTACTAGAGTGCCACCAAGATTTAGCTAACGCCTCGGCAGATAACAATATTATCCTGAGGTGGGTTGAAGGGCACGACAGGAGTAAAGGAAATCGCATTGCCGATTCTTTAGCCAGGGAAGCCGCTGGACTAAAAATTTTTGGACCTAGTGACACCTACGGCCTGACGACTTCGACAATTGCGGAACTAGCCAAACGTTACACCCATGCTCAATCCCTTGAGAGATGGGAGGTAATCAAAGGATGCAGTTTTGCCAGGATCACCCTGAGCGACTCTGGGAAGATGGCGCCGAAGAAATATTTGGCGATGACCAGGAAAAACCTACGTATAACAGTGGGATTTCTGACTGGAAACTGTCAACTAAGGAAACACCTCCATACTATAGGGCTAGTGGATGCAGGATGTGTGAACAGGAAGATGAAACTGTCAGGCATGTCCTATGCGAGTGTCCGGAGTTATCGTCAATAAGAGAGTGTGTGTTCGGTGAGTCTTGGCCTACACCTGCCGATATAAAGGAGATGTCTCCTGGTGACCTATCCACCTTCCTGAGAAGGATAGGATGGACGATGACCTAGGAGGACAACTCCTCGGGAGGATGTACAATAGGGTGGAGCGAAAAAATGAAGTTTAAATATTCAGTACGCCTGACTCTGTAAAGTACGGAGGACTTTAAAATAATCATTTAAAAATTAAAACGGAAATTTTTCGACACCCCCTTCCACCGCCCCAACCCCTTTACTTTTATTTTTCACATTTTCGCGCTGTGGCGGTGGAAATTCAACATTAACAAAGAAAAATCATTTACAAAAAATGTTTGTTTCAGTAAGACAAGTATTTTGCAAGCTCAGGTAGTGTACAAATAAATAAACAAATAATACTTTTTTTTTTCACTTTAAGACATATTGTGTTTTTGCCCGTAAAATAGTATACTTTTTATTTCAAAATAGTTTGTGCCATTACCTATAAAATATAGTGACCTTTAGGACGTCGCTGAGCTTCCCCCTCTCTTTAGTTTTAGATGAAACACGTGCCGTACACATTTATCTCGTATTCTACGTATTTGCTAAATTAGTTTTATGCTTACTGTTGAAGTGGTGATGTTGTGTGTTATTTTGCTGATATCGGTTGTCTACTATCAGTGCAGATTATTATGTTTTTGTCAGAAATTCCTTTTCTGGTTAGTTCTTTTGTGGCAATTGAGATACCAGCCAGTTCTGTTTGAATCACGCTGGTATTGTTTCCCATTCCCCACTTGATCCTTAGGCTTAGTGCTCTCGAGTAAACTCCACATCCTGAGCCTTCATTCATTTTTGAACCATCTGTATAAATGCGTATTGCATCTGCAGCATCTGGCTCTGTGTTGTGTTTTATTTGTATTTTGTAGGGTTTATTAAACAAAAACCTGGGTTTAATTGCATCATTGGCTGCCTGCAGCAGAGGTAGCGCAGTAAGCGCTTCCTGCCATAGGCTTAACCGCAATTGGCCCACTCCTACTTCGGGGTTTACATCAGCCGTGCGCAATCGTACCATGGCCATCAACGCAACCTCCTTGACGTACAGGTCCAGAGGGGTCAGACCAGTAATTAGCTCCATTGCTGCGGTTGGTGTTGTTCTCATGGCTCCTGTGATGTTTAAACAGGCCATTCGCTGTATTTGAATGGCCGTTGCTTGTAGAACCTTCGGTCCCCATGCAATTGCTCCATACGTTAACATAGGTCTTATTATTGCAGTGTAGATCCAGGTGACCACTCGGGGTGACAGCCCCCATGTGCGTCCCACTGTTCTCCGACACTGTTCCTAAGCCACATATGCTCTTTTTGCTCTGCTGTGTAGATGAGAGTTCCATGTTAGTTTCCTGTCGAGGGTAATACCAAGGTATTTCACCTCTTCCGAAAAGTTTAGTTTGCTTTTGAAGATTTCGGGGGATTTTAAAACCGATAAACTCCTTTTCCTGATAAAAAGGACCATCGCACAGTGTGTTCACAAATTTGCCTGTCTGCAAGATAACTATGTCATCTGCGTATGCAATTGTGTAGATTCCATTGTTGTTGAGGTGATTATTCAGGGTGTCCAGGACTATGTTCCACAGAAGGGGTGATAAGACTCCTCCTTGCGGACATCCCCTCATGACCAGTCTTACTGTTATGTCTTCTACATTGATACTTATTGATCTACTAGAGAGAATCTTGACTATCCATTCTCCTACTACCAGAGGTACATTTCTGGGGTCTTTTATTACTTTGCCTCGTGGAGGTAAAGGGGATAATCACAAAAAAAATAATGCATTCAAAAAACACACCTTTTTGAGTAGAAAGCTATTGGACACTCAAGCATTATCATTTTAAAACAATCTGTTTTTTTTTAAATTGGCTGTGGCGGTGGAGGGGGGAGTCGTAGAAAAAAAATGTATATACAAAAAATACTACTTTTTCCATAATAAAGCTTTCTCATACTCAGGCGAGATCAATTTCAACAAAAAAAAATCTGAAATTTTCAAGTTGACTGTGGCGGTGGGGGGGGGGGGAATTTAAAAAAAAAGACAAAAATACGTGACGCCTTATTTTTTCATATCACAGCTATTGCCCGGTCAGGAAACTTAATTTTTGAAAACAAAAAAATTCTCACCTATACGGTCGCTCCACCCTAATGTACAATGGGTCACATGTGGCCTAAGTGCTGTGAGCCTATACTCGCCCTCCCTACTCCACAGATACAGACAGATAATCATATTCTTGTCAAGTTTAGTTGATGTCGAGATAAATGTCCAAGCAAATCATAAACTTAACTAAAAAAAGATGTGAATTTAATCACAATGTAAAAAAGGGTTATGTGTAGCTTTTTAAAATAGTTTATGTTAACTCAACTCAGACAATTACCATGAAATAAAATCAAATTTTGATATACGCTTTGTTAAATTTATTGGTTAATATTAATTTTATATATTTTTTCTCTTTCAGGTACTATAAGCCATTGGTTTTTCTGTTGAGCATCTTTATACCAACTTTTATTCCCTGTTACTTTTGGGGAGAATCCGTTATGAACTCATTCTTAGTGTGTATATTTAGAGTTGTATTGCAGTTAAACGGAACTTGGTCTGTAAATAGTGCTGCGCATTTGTGGGGGTACAAGCCCTATGATCAGTAAGTACTTTCTAAATTAATAACTAGAGCACATTCATTTACGATTGCATTACTTTGCTCTTTTCGTTATTTACATAATATGTACATACAGTGCAAGCAATAAGTGATGTGAACGGTTACCAAAAAATCCTTCCAATTTGGATGGACTGCCAAACAAATGCCTACTTAGAACAAGGCAAAGCCTTCAAAAAGCATGAGCCTTGGTGATTTCGGACAGGATACAGAAAAGTGTATTCGAGTCATCGCGAACAATTATACTTCGCTCTTTTTCAAGTAGTTTTTCTTATATTCTCCTTGTTGTATTTGTGTAAATCGTATGAGCAGAATAAACTTTTCGAGATCTGTATAACCGAAATCCTCACTGGACAAAGCAGTCTAAACCATAGAGTGATAAATAAAAGAGAGGTCTTAAAACATATGGTAGTAATTGACACAAAATTTGTGCGCAGCCAGTTGAGCATGGAGCATCACAGCGACTAATTGAACTAGCAAACATTTATGATAACTATCATCTAGGCAAAATTGAGCTGCGTCTGCGCGCACTATTTACCAAAATAGCTTCTAACATAATCAGCGGTAGTCAATAATTTATTAATGTTCATTAATTCCTCTGTTAAAATAATCTACTATTTTCTTTAACAATCACTGAATTACTATGTTGTTTCAGAACAATAAATCCAGTAGAAAATGTATTCGTTTCTACCGTTGGATATGGCGAAGGCTGGCACAACTACCATCACACTTTCCCGTGGGATTACAAAGCAGCTGAGCTGGGTAACTATACTCTAAATTGGACTACCGGCTTGTTAGATTTGATGTCTTACTTTGGCCAAGCGTACGATCTACGAACGGTATCAAGAAGTTTAATAAGAAAGAGGGCAAATAGAACTGGAGACGGTTCGTGGAAAGAAGGGAAAATCGATTTAAAGGCAGCTACTAAGAAAAAGATTGACGACCATCATTCTCATGATGATCAAGTTTGGGGTTGGGACGACAAAGATATGAATGAAGATGATAAAAAGGATGCTGAAGTATTTAATAAACAAAATAAATGTGATTAATGCTTATTGTTAATATATTTATTACCATTCATAAATTACGTCACATGTTAAAAAAATGGGGGTTCTCTGTTATCCAAAATATTTGACTTAACTTTTATATTAATTTTATTTAATAAAAATGGAAAATTAGAATATAAAATTTTTTCTTTTGATAAATTTAAATACAAGTATAAAATTTGAAAATATTTTAAGGGGGAGGGAGCTCTAAATATGTGACAGCCTGTGACAAGGACGGGGGAGTCGTTAAAAAGTCCTAAAATTTAACGTAATTTATGGAAGGGCTTCAATTAGTAAGACCAATAACAGTAATTATGTATATTGAAAATTAAGAAGATTATAAATGAAAAAAAAAACATGAAGCGAGCAGTTCTAACAGCTTAACAAGTATATTTTTGTTAACCAAGTTTCGGTTTCTTATACAGTACTGTAGATAACTACAATTTTTTCCCACTTTGTCTATGATATTGGTCGAATGTTTTTAATTATCATTGTTATTGTTGTGTAGATAATTCGAATAATTGTATTTAATTTGAAACATTTTTTTTTTAAATTGTATTATCTGTCAAGGTGAAAAAATAAAATTTAATACGTTTCTATTTTTTTTCTATTTAATATATCATAACTGTTTAATATCCAACCAAAAAATGACTTCAATAGAAGTTTATAGGCGATTTCGTCCCGTTTTGGTTGGTAGGGACTTTGGTTAACCAATTGGTAGGTCCTACGTCACCGCTATTACGTAAACTACCAATAACAGGCGAAATCGTTTGGTTCTCAGCGTAGCCCAGCTGGTACAGCTGATTGACGAAATTGACATAGAACAATATATTTACAAATAAAAAGAAAGACAGAAACTACTTTAGACAAGGATAGAAAGCTACCAATTTCAGTAACCGTACTGCAGATCTCGGTATGTGATTTGACAGACCAAAAAGGTACCAAAGTTAGATTGACGTCATCGTTTTTCGGAACGAAATCGATTGGTATGTAATTGACAGACCAAAATGGGGTACCAAAGCGGGACGAAATCGCCTTATGTTTATTTCTGCGTGTTTTAGGTTGGGTATTATAAACATGTCTTGAAGTTAACTTTAACGGTCAAGTTAACTTTAGGTTTTAAAATGTCAGTTTTATAAAAGTTTAATTTTTAAAAAGGATAAAAATAAAAAAATAACCTGGATCATACAGAAATATTCTCTATGGCCCGGAGTTTTGGCAGTTTGTATGATTTGTAGGTCAAAATAATTTAAAAAATGATTGAATGATTAATGTTATATTATACGCCTTTTATCATTTGTCTGTACACTTTTTTATGCTTCGTTTTAGCGTTGAGTGATTATCACACTTATCAACATGTACCTACTTAATTTCTCACGATCCTAGATATTCATTTATTTATTAATGTGAGTTTGTACACTCCGCGTCATATAAAACTGGTACACCTTTATTTTCAATATGTAAACCAAACTTAAAACTAAAGAAAATGACAAACAGTTACATGTGTCAAATTTGTCAAAGCGCATTATCCACGATAGGTACCAGCCCATTTAAGTGAATTTGATAAAATGCGAATAATTTCCATAATAGAGGATGATTGGTCCGTTGGATTAGGCGACTTGCCCAAGAGTTTAATATAAGCGAAAACATGATTCAAAACATAAAAAAAGATGGGATAACGATCAAACAGAAAAAGAGGTACTAGAATACCAGCTATAGTGGAACAGGACAAAGCATCAACTGATTACTTAAGGGAAAATCCTTTTCATACCATAAGACATGCAAAAGTTGCAGTAAACTTATCAATAATAAAGGGGGTATGACACGTTATTGATTATTGAATGTAAACTTTCATGGCTTCCATGCTATCATGGTCTATGATCTATTTGTTAGTTCATTCATTTGAAATGTTTTAATTCTGACTTACTTCGATCTCGTGTCCAAATCTGGAATTGTAAACATTTCTATTGATACTTTCTTGTTATTTTCGAAATTTCATGGTTACAAATGCACAATTCTTTAAATCAGGTTTGATTTTATTTAATTCTGTTGTTACTGAAGCATTCGTTTTCTGCATCTATTGCAGGCCATTCATTTCTCATTTTTCCTACACTAGTTTGGTCCTTGCTTCACCTTTTTTTTACTCAGTCATTTGACAAACCAACCAAATTGTATTTAAAAAAATATTCAAACCTGTAACAGTGTGTTACTTTTGTATTTATTACAATATCACACAATTTCTAAATTTAAGCTAGTTACTGTTTTTGCATAATTGAAATAATAGATTTTTATTTTTTGTTTTATTGCTTTACAAAATTTAATTTCATATTTTGTTGAGTTGGCTTCACTGCCCTAGAAATTATACCATAACAGCTGGTTTAGCATTGATAATTTTTAAAATATCTTCACACAACTACCAAAACACTATTTTTGATTATAGTTGTACCAGTTTTATATGACTTCAAAATCAACCTTGCTGAATAGAAACAAAATAGAATTTAAATGGAAATTTTTCGACCAAAAATTGAACTGAGCAAATTGACCATTAGAAAAAATAATGCAGCGTAAATTTCTTCGATCCTTACCGATATTTTACCGTTTGCAAAAAACAGGCCGGCCACCTGGACAGATATTGTTTATTTTTTAATTTTTAGCGACAAAATTGATGTGTTATGGTAAAGCGACAAGTTAATGGTTATTCCTAATCAATTTCTTCCATCTCTTGTGTCAGTCAAGCCCACTATTAACCTTTTTTTTATTATAATAATGCTCAAAAATTATTAATTAATGCATATAGGTGATGCTAATTATCAATTGATTCAAAGTTTCTTAATTAGTCGATGTTTACTAGACATAAATCCTTGTCATGTAAAAATATTTCGTGGTGACATCTATTGAGATCTAAAAGATTTATTGTTCCCCCTTACTTCTATTCAGCACTCAGTTCTGAACGGATGATATCTACCTTGTACTGATGAGGCGCAAATACGCCGAAACCGGTCTACAAGTGATGTCCCTTCTAATTAAAAATAATGCTTGATTGTATCGTGCAGATATCCCATCCCCGTCTAACTCAGGAGTGTAATTCAATGTCTATCGTGGCATACAACGAAAGAAGTAGTTGTAGTGAACTCTCTGCTCTTTTGAAAGTATTATCGTTGACATCTATTAATAACACGCTTTACAAAAATGCATTTTTTTACAGGAAACTAAGAAGGAATATTTTATTTATATCGGATTTTGCACTCTATTCAGTAATAACAACGGTAATAACAATTGCTTGATGTTTTTAACAAAAGAAACATAAAAATGTGAAAACATTATGCCGTTAGGTTAGATTTAATGGTATCTACAATACGAATATCAGAATAATTACTTTAAAATATACTTAAACTATTCTGAAAATAATCCTCTTCGCTTTCGAATTGATATTCAGCTCATTTTCGTGTAAGTCTAATGCGGTCGAGTAATTAAACCAGTAATTATCATAGTCCGATAGAATTATGACTTGAATGATCATTTATAAATAGTTGGAATTCGGTGATGCGGAAAAAGATTCATGAAATACCTATTTAGATTTTAGATTCTTGAAAGAAAAATTGGTGCCTGGTACACTACACTACACTAAAAATAATGCGTCATAGTTGTTTGTTAAATAATCTGTACCTGTAGCCTTGGTTTTAAATCAGTTTATAAATCATGAAATTTGCAAGAATCGGCAAAATGGCATTCTTTAGCTTCGAGATAATGGGCTTATCAATGATATACTTTCTCGGTTTTTTTCACGTTTTTTTGTAAAACTAAATCATCAAAATAACAGGTGAAATTTTCAGCTCTTAAACTTTATCCAGTACTTAGATATTAAAGGTTGAAAATGAAGCTCCCTTAAAAAGCGACAGAGCGGACTGTGACGTCACATTGCATGTCGGGGTATAATATTCGGCATTACACCGCTGCGTTTTACATAAGAAAATTGGTTTCAGCTACAATATCTTCAAATTTCAAAAAAGTTAGTGGTTTTTGCTATTAAAGATTTAAATACATACCGGATTTATTAAGGCAGATTTTGGAAATTCACCTGAAATCGTTATCTTTCAGGTGATGAACTACTTTAATAGAAACAAAGAATTTACACTTGGTTTTTGAATTAAAATTTCAAAACAATCTATAATACATTGTACCTTTTCACATCTCCCTCTGAAGGGAATATGAAGGTCTTAACTCCAGATAGGGGCATCCAATGCACGAATGGAACCTATAGGTATTTTTGGGAAATAAGGGTTCAGACTTGCATTAAGGCTTATGCACGTTCCAAGGCGATTCAATGCGTAGGCGAAAAATGGCTAAAAAGAGAAAATAAAGAAATCGCGTTTGAAAAAAGACGAAAACCCATCAACGAAGAGTTTTCAATATCCACTAGAGGTTCTTCTTATACATTTACTTCGTCAGATTTAAGTTTGTGTATGTGCCTTGCTTTTGGATGGAGTAGCATTATAGGCACATATTGATGTATATAAGAAGAACAGGGGAACAACATAATAAATCACACACAGGGTGTGATATCCATTTGATTTCCTCCTCTACTTGATTTTCTTCAGGGGTTCTATTTTCTGTTCTTAATGAAAAATTGCTGTGCTTCAGTTTGTAAAAAATGTGACATGACTTTTAAATATGCGTTGTAGCTCTATTTTTTTGACAGTCAAAAAATCTCGCTACTACTCCAGGCTTTAGTTTAACTTTTCCACTGTTCATTATTTCAATGTACATATATTTTTCTGGTGCATTCTTGGATGTGCTAGGACAGTCGGAAACCCAACAGAACTTATTTACCACTTTTTCCTCACTCATTATATGATAAAATAATGACCAGCTCAATCAACAGCGTTTTGTTTCTTACACAATATACAATGCAATACATAGTACACTTCCACATAGCTCTCGACTCGCGGCGTTTCAAACGTTAGGGATAGCACATGCAATGTGACGTCACAGGTAACCACGCCCCGTTTTCGTTCAATCCAATTTCTTTAATTAATTTGAGGGCTTAAACGTTTGCGAAAAAATCTAAAATTTTGGGATTCCATTTAAAATGTGTTCTAGTTTCCATTTCCAAAATAAAAATTTTTCCTTGAACAAGCCCATTCCTTATAGTCTATGATATACATATAAATGGCCAAAACAGCCAAAACTGTTCCTCTGGACCTTAAATTCTCTTGTCTTTTCAATAAAAATCCAGAGGAGGACTTCAATTCTTGCCCCGAGGGTTTTCTAGGAAGAGTTTTTGTATTATTGATACACCTGTTGAGGTTTTACCATGCTTTTATCAACTCGTTTCTTCTTGTATAGTTTGTCCCCAAGTATTCCGTCTTAGCTTTTCGATTTTGTTAGCGTTGGAATAGAGTGCTGGAGACGTTAATAATTACATTTTTTTACGTTCATGCAAAAAACTAAGCTTTGCAGAACTCTATTCAGTGGAAGAACCACTTTTTTATCGCTCTGGTGCGATGCAAATTTCATTGCACTCATCTGTCATTTTATTTAACTTTTACTTATTTTGTAATAATGACAAACATAAACTTTCAAATCGTCGCCATTTTCAGTCCATTTAGAGCAGCTTAAATGAGACATTTTTTGGTTTTTTCATACATGTAGAAAAAATATTGTATACAAATCGAGTTATCCACCTCAGCCAAAAGGCAACGTTGCACAATTTCACGTATCGTGAAATGAACACTTAGTTTTAGCACCAATTGCATATTTAACAATTATTTGCAATCTTGTGTCAATTTTATAATAGCAACAATATTTATTTATCTAAAAAATTTGAATTCATTTGCGGATATAATCGAATATAAAGAATTTACAATAGAAGTGAAATTTGCTTCATGTCTCTGTCATTATCTCATGAAAGTTTTAAGAATCAATTGCAATATGCACACTCACAATACTTAAAACTAATAATAAACGAACTAACAAGTGAAAATTGATGATAATAATAATAAACGTGGGGCACTACTTTCTACATTTTTATAAACTGTCGTACTGTATGGATTGATCCCTTATAAAACTTTTATCCTTAGCCTACCATAGAAACAGACCATCACGAATGTCTTGACTTTTTAACCCATACCTGTATCTGTGACCAATTGTACATCCTCGCGAGGAGTTGTCCATCCTGTCCTTCTCAGGAAAGTGGGCAGGTCACTAGGAGACATCTCCTTTATATCAGTAGGTGTAGGCCAAGATTCACCGAACACACACTCTATTATTGACGATAACTTCGGACACTCGCAGAAGACATGCCTGATGGTTTCATTTTCCTGTTCACACACTTGGTGGTACTCTAGTTATAGCACCGATATAACACGTTGCTGTTCAAGGCTAATAGGTCTTGTGTACTATCAGTGCGGATTGTTATGATTTTGCCAGAAATTCTGATTAGTAATTTTGTAGCAATTGAGATTCCAGGCAGTTCTGTTTGAACCACGCTGGTATTTTTAGCCATCCCTCACTTAATCCTTAGGCTTAGTGCTCTGGAGTAAACTCCACACCCCGAGCCTTCTTTCGTTTTCTAGCCATGTGTATACTATATAGTATATAGTATACATACTATACACAAACCTGAGTTCAATTTCATTTCATTCATTTGCTGCCTGCAGTAGATGTAGCGCAGTAACTCCTCTCCCTGATGTGATGTCACACATTTCTCAATGTTATGCATGTGTTTAGAAAATATCTTATTTTTATCAAATAATATCAACATATAGCGAGAGTTCTGAAAGATCGAAGTATTGAAAATATATATCCACACATAAATTTCGCCTTTTAGTACTTTAAATTTTAATATCATAAATCTCTTGACCCCCCCTGTTCCTTTTCACCTAATGTCACATTCTGGTGATACCCTCCCCCCTTTTAACGTGTGTCGTAATTTATGGATGACCCTTAGCCCCCTTCTATGAAATTTTCATCGTAAATCTATGGTAAATGTAAATTTTTACAAATAATTTTCAATTTCTATGTTCCAATTGAATAATTGCTTATAATTATTTATAATATGGATGGTAATTGATTAATTTAATTCAAATGCTTTTATAATTTTATTGGACTATCGAGTATGGGAAAAGTGTAAACATAGACATTAATTTTACTTTTCTTCTAGTTTATAGTATGAGCTTATTGTATCTAACATTTTAAACATCTTTCCGTAGAACAATATTTATTTGGCAGTGCATATTGAAACACTAATGTAAGGTTTAGCACCAATGAAACAATATGGTTGGATGTAAAAAAATTGATTTTATGATGTAATGTAGGTTCTTGCCTAACTAACCACTTAAATTTGGTAGCAACTAAGCCAGTTCGCAGGACTTAGTTACTTATTGATCTTAAACAAGAAAAATTAGAAAAAAAAGAAAAGGCAGTTTTAGGGCGTCACTAATTTTCTTTCCCAAAAGAAAATTAGAAACAAAATCAAATTTAAAGGCTAGCTAACTTTAATCTGTTGAGAGAAAAATTAAAAAGTACGTTTCTGTATAATAAATAAAACTAAAGAAGTAGAATAATGTATATATTAACTTACAATTATATAAAAAGGGTTAGTAAATTATAATTTATAAAAAAGATACTTAAAGTCGACTTTGGTATGTGATGTCGATGGATAGATGTTGATGGAGATATTATCCAATACAACTGAAATCTGCAGCTTAGCCTGGGACGGTGGTCTCCCACTATTGAGTTTATTTAGTTTCTCCATGAAACCGCTTCTGGCAGGTATAGCTCTCCCTGTCTACCAGGCACTGCTAGTTTTACAGTTCTGTATTTTTTTCTTTCAGGTATTCTAGGTACTATCAATTTACCAGTTACTATCAGCTACTAAGCCCCAGAAACTGTTCTCCAGAAACTGTATCCCAGCAACTGTGCAGTAATCCAGATATTGATGAAATAATGCTGCAGCTATAAGTTATTCTTATTTAAAATTTTTGTTGTAAAGTTATATGGATTACTGCACAGTTGTAGTAGTATTGTCGACAGACGATGAGAGAAGACCTGCCGGAACCTTCCTCATTCTTATTTATAGATATTCCAAAATTTTGAATTTAGCGGTAAAAGACATTAGGAATCTTGATTTTTGGCCTAGTAGTTTATTCCACCACGAAACAGAAAAGAGAAATAATTTCTTAATTATTTGCATGAAATATTTTTAGGAAATATTTATAAACTATTCCACCAAAAATCAAAATTCTGAAGAAAATCTTCAATAAAAATATGAACTGGAACAATGAACGCAAAGTTCATGTTTCAATATCATTTCGAACGTACAGAGCCAAGCACGTTATCGTGACCCATATAACTATTACCTATTTTACTGAACTAATACACAAATTTACCAAAACCAACAAACTTTTGTTCTCCATTTATGTTTAAATCAATCCATCTTTCTGAAGGTTCACTTCGAGATTCTCTAGTGACTATAGTAGAAAACTAGAAATCGTGATTATTAATAATGCTTGTTTAAGGTGCATTGTTAAAAATATTCTGTACTTTATATGGCATGACCCCTATAACATGTAAGTGTTTAAGAAATAAGAATAGACGACGTATCCAGCCACATGTATACTCAAAACTCTCTCTTGGTCAAATTACATAATTACATGCCATAGTAAATTTTAAACATAATTAACTTGATGAAAATATAATATAAATATAAATTGTATAATATACAATGTCCGCCATAAAGTTGGAACCATATGGGAATTTTTTTTATTATTGTAGTTAAATAACAACTTTGGATAGCAATCACTTCTGCTTCTGAAATAACTTGAAATGCGCCAAGTCAAAGTTGACAGGTAACATCTGTCAATTGTCAAGTTTGTAATTTTGGAAAAAAATTTTCTAAAAACGGGTCAATTTGTTGAAATTTCGAAAAATGTTACTTGTTAATAAATGCTTCACTGAAAATAACCAGGCGTTTATAAGATCAAATGTTCTTTCGCTCACTTGTGCTCCAGCCAGGATGTCTATTCTTGAACAATGAGCGGACTAGATTTATGGCGAATGATCACATGAGGCAAGAAATAAAAAATTCAAAAAGCATTAAGGTTTAATTCACAAAAAAATAAACAAGACAAGAAAGGAATTTAGGTAATTTTGGATAAAATTGTAACTAATTGGATTGCATTAAAGAAACGTGACTTATAATTTATTTATTATTTTTTTAGTATTTGTTCTTATAGCAGCAACAGAAATACATAATCTGTGAAAATTCTAACATTCTAACTCTAACGGTTCATGAAATACAGCCTGATGGCAGACCAACTGACAGACGGACGGAGAGCGAAGTCTTAGTGATAGGGCTTGTTTTTTACCGTCTGGTACCTACGGAACTCTAAAAAGAAAATGAAAATGAGTACCTTAATTACAGAGGAAGAAGAGTTTCGGATCTTCAAGAACTTACCGCTAGAGTTAAACATCAGCAATGGACCAACAAAGTATTTCCCTTTTCTTTGATAATCCGTTGTCTCGTAATCGTTTTAAATTTTAAAGCTCTAGAAATACCATAAAATAAAATGGGACACCCCTTATACACAGCTTCCAAATAACGAATTTATTTACCGATCGTGTCTCTCTTCATAATTATTGTTTTGCTGCAAAATTTATGTTGCATGAAAATCTTTCAACGTATCAATAAAATAAAAGTGCGTGTCCAAACTGAATTCACAAAATTGAAAAGTAAAATTAAGTAAAAGTAAGGAGCAGTCAAATATCGGTTTGTGAAGAGTAGGTCACCACGTTAGTTAAAAATCTCATTGGTACTGCTAAAACTTTCGAATCACCGAGAGGGGTACCGTCGATGGGTAAGCAAGTACCATTTCTTTACGGTATATCTATTATTCACTTTAAGAGAAGAATTCAAGTTCAGTGTCGCGGAAGTGAAGTGAGGTGGTATATGAACTTGAAAGACGATTATTTATTTTTTATTTTGATCTTGATTTGTGAGAAAAAAGTAAAGGTGAGTTAACTTTTGAGTTTAAATAATTTGCTTAGTACAGAATGAAATATTTTCAATTATTGATTATTTTATACAATATTGAATATTATTTCAAACAATTCTTCAGTGTATGTACCATTAAATATATTATTATTTTTTAAACGATCCTGCCAGCCAATCGTGCTGAGAAAAAAATTCAAATCTATCAAATGCATCAAAATTTCAGTGAAAATGTGACTTTTAACCAATTAGAACGTGTATTTCTGACAGATCACCATTTTAGTGGAAATTTTTTCCTCGTATGGGTACCCAACAGCGAATTATACAGGAAATTTTTTTGACATTCATAATGACAGAAAATTTTTTTGACAATCTTATTTTCAATTGTTCACATGACAATTCAACTCGTGTATAAAAAATCGCATATGCCACAGTGCAATTATCACTTTGACAGCGATAAATGCACTTGTGGTTTTTTCACTTATGCATTTGTTACCATAATAAATAGTTTGACATGATTGTCAAAAACTTATTGAATTTCTAAACACTAACAATGAGCTGATCCATTGTATTGTCCTGCCGAATTACACTTGATGTTTGTATTGATATCGGGTAAATTTGTGTTGTTCAATTTCTAAACTGTTTCCTTTAGCAATTTGACTCGAAAAACTGTCAACCTAAAAACGCTCCACCTTCGGTGTCGCGTTTTTAATAGTTGACAGTTTTTCTCGTCTAATTGCTAGGCAACAGTTGCTCATTAAAAAATCCAAATATACCCGATAAAATACAAACCTCTCGTGCAATTATAAGTGATTATTTTTTTCACTTGTCAAAATCTGACATTTTGGTGGTTTTAACCAATAGCAATACATTATTCTAGCCAATCATTCGGTATTATACTGATAATTATGCTTCCTCATCGATAAAACCTTGTTTACATCGAAACGTCAAAATTTTACTTTGAATTTGTCATTATTGACAACTAAAAGCGCTTTCAAAAATCCTTTTAAATTGTTGAAAAAAATAATCTTCCCAAATACAACTCGCTCTTCAAATTTTATCACATAATTTTTTATTTTCATCACTCAAACTTGTTTATTTGAGGCAAAAACATTCAAACAAACCGAATTTAGATAAAATCACTCCTCCTAACGGAGTCGGTTTGTTTTCATATTTTTGCCAAATAAACAAGTTTTCGTGGAAAAGAAAAAATTATCGATAAAATTTGAAGCACTCGTGGTATTACCTTTGATAATTTTGATTCATTTCAACTATAAGCTTAGATGTTTTCTAAATTCCTTGGACCATTATGATTAATGTTTATATTAAAAACATAATTATTATACAAGTACTTGATGAAGACGAATTTTGATGTTGTTGGAAATAAACACATTTGGTGTTGAATTTTCTTACCGAATACCACACGAGGTCAAATTAAATCCGGGAATTTTTCCTCCAGTGGTATTACTAGTGAAAATTTTATACCAGTTAACTTAAGCCAATCAGATGCCTGCATATTGACATGGTGATATGACAATAACCTAATTTCTTCGGAAATTTCTCTTTGGCTTGACATCTGTAATAAACACAGTGGCGTAAAATATTTTTGATAGATATTTATTCAAACTTCCTGTATAATTATATAATTATCGTGTCAGCTTCACGGTCGACTTATTTAAGCTGTCAAACTGACACTCTTTGTAATTGTGCAACAAGTTATCGATGTATAACCTGATTATATTGAAGTACTTATATTATTACTGCTGATTAAATTTGCTATCAGTTGACCTGTTCAATAAATATACTTACAATTTGCGAAATAATCACGCCGAATTACATTCGTGATAATAATTTTTTTAAATAATTTTTACTAGATTACCACTCGTGTTTATTGCTATTAAGAAATCCCGAAATACCACCACTTGTCTAATTACTGTTGATAATTGCACGTATAATTTTTTCCAAGTCAGAATTGCCCCTGCCCACCCCCTTCCGATATATTACCCCTAAAAATGCTTCTAGCTTGAAAATAATGTATAGTGTCAATAGATTCGGAAGAAACACAAAAATACAGTATCAGAATTTTATTTTAAACTAATAAGAAAGTTTGACAGTTATGTAGTTACCTACATTTGGTATTTTATATAAAATTATTAATACTTATTGATTTAAATAATGTCTTTAGGCTTCGTAAATTGTAGTTCGTACCCAGACGTCGGATAATGGATAATATATTGTAGGAGAGTTGTACCAGTTGTCGCTGTTGTGTTAGGTAGGGACAATAATTGTTGATTAATAGTTGTTTTGAGTCACAATAATAGAGGAGCTCAGTGGTTTTTTCTGACAAGAATGACAGTTAAGGTTTACTATTCAAAACATAATATTTTCTCATGTTCTTATAATTGTGAACATCATTGCTTTATTAAAATAATGAATGTGTTATATTTATTTTTTTTTATATTACCTAGTTTAGTTGTGTATGTCCATTTTCGATAAGATTTTTGTTGTATTTCTAGTCAGTTGTATCTCTATTCTTCTGATTACTTTTTCCACTGACATTTGACATAACTAGTGACTACACTGGCTACACTGACGTTAGACTGAACTCTTCTTTTGCATTTTGCTTCGGAACCTTTGTCAAATAGATAGCTGTAAGTTAGCCGTATTGAGATTTACACATGGAAAATTTCTAGATTTGTTTTATATTTGCTGTTACTCTGTCATAATAAAATGCGATGAAAAAGGTATACCTCAATTTTTTATATTCTGAATTATGAGCAGTCGGCGATAAAATTTTGTATACACCACGCCAGTAAAGTGTCTTTATCGGACGGTTATTCGCCTCGCTTCGCTCGTCCGATAGAGAATCACTTTACTGCCTTGTTACATAAATAACTATTTCATCCAGAATATCTGTTATCATTATGCAAAATTACAGCCAATTCTACTGGGACTTAGTTTCCCTAAAATTATAGTATTTATACTAATTTACGAAACATTTCTGTTAAAATTTCAAATCAAAACCGGTATTTAATAATCAAATTTTCGATGCAAATTATATTAAAAGCTATCCGATTAAATTTACATTGAAAACTAATTTTGTGGAACATACTTTTTTAATAAATGTTAGCAGATTTATTATTAAAAATTGAAACTTTCGTTTTTGGTTATAATTATCAGTGTCTCACAGTTCGGCCGGCGAAATTTTGAATTTAAAATTATAATTTTACCTTGATCATCAACTCATGTTTCATGATTAAATTCCGAATTAAAATTTATATTTGAAAGAATTCCGTCCGCAATTTGGTTTAGTCTACTATCAGTGCATATTATTATGTTTCACATTTCTTAGTTCGGCCCTGCTTCAAAATATAAACAAACTATCATATTTGGCACATAGTGCGGTGAAAAGTTGAATATTTCAGTTAAAAACCGGAACTTATCTATCAGCCAAGATGTAGGACTAAAACAAAGGATAGCTTTTCCAATAAGCATATCTAAGGATTTCAAGTAGATGTGACAGCGATTACCCACTGCTCTGAAGGACATACCATTCAGCTGCATAGAGGTCAACTTTGATCTAGTATAAGATTGAATAGGTGCTGAACGCACTTGGACACCATTGCAAGTTATGGTATCCTGGGAACCTGGATAAGGTCAAGGAACTAGCGGATTAAACAGTCAGACAAGGCTCTTTAATGCCGTTCATTGGACTGGAGCCATTCAGTGTCGACAGTAGATATGAAAACAAGGAAGTGGAAGGTAATACATCTCTAGAATGGTGGTAATCTCCCCAGGTCAGATACTTTCACAGCAGACTTAATAAGTAAAGAGAGGGGAAACTGTTGAAACTATAATTGGTGTGCTAGCATGAATTTGACGTTATTAAAGTTATGTGGAGATTTTATCACCTAGAGGAAGAAGCTGCAGAGTACATTGTATGCGAGAGCTACTAGACCTGGTGAATGTTCGGTTGGCTGTAATAGGCTGGAGAATGTAATCTAGATTTAGGAGACCACAAAAGATTGGAAAAGGTCGCAGTGGAATGAGCCGATTAACCACTTCATCATATATTATCTAATCTAAATGCCAAAAGCAAGCAGGAATTAAGGTGTCCGTCGTAGAGCTGTAAGCGATATGTAAATTTGATAATTTTAGATGGCGGAGGACTATTGGAGCGCTTCACCGAGTCTTTGAAAATCAAAGAACAAAGACCGTTCACCAAGAAGCAGCAACTACTTCCCGGGATATATTCCACGAACGACTAGAACCAACCATTTTAGTTTGCAGGTTTGCGTATATTTAGAATATAACTCGCACTGTATAAAAGACGTCAGTAGTGACACTCTGAATATATTCCAATCGAAAGTGATATTAAGTTTTCTTTTTAGTAGTAATTATCTAAATTACTCAAAAGAAATGTTTCAACGGGTAATTAAAAAATCCGTTATACAAAATTAAATATCAAGTTTGTGTTAGAATTATACTAACTTTCTTTATAATTAATGAAAAAATACTTACATTTACGGTATTTCCTTAAATTACAATTTGATCTATGCTTTAGTACTTTAGTATAAATATAATATTCGAGATGAAGAAAACAGAATGTATAGTAGAAACTGATGAAATAATCAAGGTCATTTTTGAATTGTATTTCTAGTTTTTAAGAAAAGCTGTTGAAATAGCACTTAAACCAAATTACCATATACCAGAACTTTGGAATATGTTAATTATCTCTTTGTGTATTTCTGATACTTTATTCTTTTCGAATTGTTTTTTACATAAAACTGCACTTAGGTTGGTGGTACTTTCACTAAATATACCGGGTAGCAATCTAGACTAATACAAAATCAAGATTTAAAAACTATTTCGTCTTTTTATTCGTTTTTCCGACAATAATTATTGTGTAAAGGTAAAGTTACAAATAATTTATACACCAAGGTTGTGAAGACTTTTTATTTATTTATTCAATTACAATATCCTTGGGCAAGCCCAATTACAGGATAAGGACAAACACAGGATAATAGAGAGACAAAAAAATAATACAATGCAGTATTTCTGATAAAGCTAGGTATTTACGTAAACTCACTTCCCTTTTAGGGAAAAGAAAATTAAGCGCTCACATACAGCTAGACAAAAAGAAACTTACACAAACATTCGTTTCATTTGACTATCATTTGTGCAGAAAATATCTATGCTTGACTCAATTGAGGAGAACTCAATTATAAGCTGGTTGAATGGTGAAAATTTGTAAACGTTTGTCCTGGTAATTCTTGACTGAGCGATAAAATTATTTTGCTTTGCCTCGAACGGAATAAGGTACAAGACTTATAAATGTCTTCACCATCATGGTTTATGTACAATTTATTACACTACCATCCAAATTTGAGACAAAAATTGAAAATAATTCGGAGAACTGTTTACCCTGTCGTCTGACTGACTAGTACACTGTCAGTTTTCGATTTATTATGAACGCGGTCCTTATGTCATCAGTCATTTTTGGTTAAGCGCGAATTTTAAACTAATGGTATTTTTATTCAAATAACTTTATCTTGATATATAATTTCAAGCAGTAAATTCGTTAAATACAATCTCCTGGGTATACAAAATTATGTATGTATACAAGTTTTTGTTGAACTACTGTCTCTGGATATAAAAAATATTTGAATTTGTCCATTATTGACCTAGGTCAATAATAGAAAAAAATAATTAACCACTAATAGAGACTTCCCAGTTGACTAGAAGCCTAGAAGAAGCAATAATTGTTTACTTCACATCTAGTAGTGGAAAAAAGATATAAATAAAATTTTCCGAAATTTTCTTAGAGTTTCCAAGAAAATTGATAAGAAATTTACATAGATAGACAAGTGTCTAATAATCATGATTCTAGTGGCACCGTGCAGCGACCTATGTGTTAACTATATACTAGATTTGACAGATGGCGGCAATTTTGAATATTTTGATGATTTTAAAAGTTGTTTATTCAATATTTTTTGGCTAAACACCATATTTTCAATACTAATTATGAACAAATTGCTACTTAATACTAAAATATTGAGTAAAACAAACACATATTTACACAATTAAGTTTAGTGCCTAATGCCCTGTGAACATACTCACTTCGGTTTTGACAGTTTTCCTACTACTAAATGTGCAGGCGAGCCTTGTCCTGAACAAACTCAAGCCAAGGTTCCGGCACTGAGGCCACTGGCGGGCCCATTGTGCCATTCCTGCTACCTAGACATCCATGAAGCCGAGCCCTTTAATAAAGGCCACAACCTTTTCCAATTAATGCCTGCTTGTGTCTCCAGGGGCCAGAACAGGGACTCCAAAGACTTGCCTGCGTAGTACAGCCCAGTGTGAACATTTTAAGAGAACATGGACTGGCGTTTGGTCAGTCATGCCACAGCCCCTAGATAGGGAACTTTCCTCTACTACTAAGTTGTGAAGGTATTTCCCCATACAGCAGTGCCCTGTTAGGAGTCCTGCTATCTTCCTTAGCCTACTCCTTGGTAGTTCAGTAGCTGCCCTAGCGTGTCCATCAATCCATCCCTTCAGTAGAAGTTTGGATTGTCTAGGACCCTGCAGAGCATTCCAATGAGCTGCTGCAATGAGTTGCTGATTCCTCAGCCACTTCTTCGCCTTGGCGAGTGTTCTCTAATGAGCTGTTTGGCGGGTTTCTGTTATGGAGAGATTACCCACCATTCTAAAGATTTCTATGCCCATCCACTTTTTTGTGATTTTATATAGGTACCGGTTCCTGTATTGATGAGCCGTTCCATCCACCAATTCGTTACACTTATGACCCTCGTGTCCAGGTATCCAAGTTACCATGACCTTAAAATGATTTTCAAGTGCCTCTACAATTCCATATAAGCTTAAAATTTACCTCTTCAGTGCAGTTTGGCTGTCGGGGAAGATAAAAACATAACGGTATGTTCATTCCCGCCTAATTTTTTCCGATAGCAAGTTGTCTTCATCCTTTAATTTAGACTCCCATGTCTAATACTGTGTAAGAGTCGTCCGTATACCAGGTTTTCTCAGCTTGTATGGTTACAGTTTTTCCTACTTGGTATAGTGATTTGGAACTTATAATAGTTATTTACGTAATTAGTGGGATATGGACATTATTAACGCACGCACGCAAGTTTGCAAGACGAGACCGTAGGCCGAGTCGTGTAATCACATAAGTGCGTTAATAATTCCTATCACACGTGCTACGTACAAAATTTTATCTATGCTTATTACTATTATCAACAGTACCTATATTATAAAATTAAAAAAAAATTCCAATCCAACGTATTTTTAATAATATTGACTGCAAACATAAGGTACTGTGTATCATATTTTGTGACCATATCATCAAAGACAAACAAGTATGTGGAAATAAAATAAATTAGTTATGTCATCAAATTGTCAAATTTGAATGAACAAAAATCTATATTAATGAGTTCAAGCGAAGACAATCTCCTTTCGCAAATTGAAAATTCAGCTTCCAGTGTTATTTTAAATATTTAATTCTGGTATTAATATGTTTCTAGATTCTCATTACCGCACTAGTGCGGTAATGTAATCAAAAACGCACTAGTGCGGTAATATACGTCATTATGACACTAAAAATAGTGTCAAATCGTACTCGTTACATGACAGTTGTAGATAAATAATCTAATCTAATCAATATATTTATTATATAGATTATTGACTCTTAAAGCACAGATTTGACACCACATATGAAGTGTTGAAACTTGAATCCAGCTCTAGCAGAATATCTCATGGTTGGGTGGATACGATAATGGTTAATTCGAGATTATGTGACATTATTTGTTTTCTATACGGACAGTTAATAATGTCCACACAATAATCACGAATTACGCAA
The DNA here is from genome assembly GCA_963978555.1 of Galerucella nymphaeae. Taxonomy (NCBI): domain Eukaryota; kingdom Metazoa; phylum Arthropoda; class Insecta; order Coleoptera; family Chrysomelidae; genus Galerucella; species Galerucella nymphaeae. Next base: position 3,326,652 of record OZ021705.1, on the reverse strand, counting down.
TATAAACATAACTAAAATTAAAACATCATTAAGTCCATGGATGTAATATTGTCATATTTGTTATACTTTCAATGATTTAATATTTGAAACAATAGCTGATTCTTCAATCATAATTATTATTAACTAATGTTTCGTATATACTTTTCCTTATGTCATAATCTATGACATAAATTAATAGTGACTCGATAAAAATATTTGTCTGTAGATTTAAAAAATTTCACACTCCCAGTTCTATGTATGACATAAGTAATATAGGCTGCAACAAGCTTTGTCTCTTCCTACATATAAAGGGATTCCTTACATTTTTTTGAAATGAGTAATGGACGAGTTCTATACAAGGGAGTTGCTGCCAACATAAAGACCAAAAAAATACTGAAAAATGTCGCATAAGAAAGTGGTTTTTCCAATCAATTTTTGGTGTTTCTTATACAGGGTGTTTCATTGGGAAAGGGCCTAACTTTAACTGTAGATGGGGATCACTTTGGTGGTTCTAAAAACCTATATTTAATGTGTTTGCTGCACTTTATAACCGAGATACAGGGTGTTTTATAAATTTATCCTATTTCTTTCGAACCTCAACTTCCGAGTTACCCTGTATATTATTTTGAGATTTGGTACACGTAATAACCATTACCTAGAGACTCCATCAACATACTGAGTTTTGATGGAGTTTCTAGGTAATGGTTATTACGTGTACCAAATCTCAAAATAATATATAGGGTAACTCGGAAGTTATGTTACATTAAATATAGGTTTTTGGAACCATCCATCTACAATTAAAGTTCGGCCCTTTCCCAATAAAACACCCTGTATGTTCAGTACCTTTACCACCCATGTTGTACTCGAAAAGTTTGGAGGTCTTTAACGAAAAATGAATGACAGCTGTCAATACATATTTCTTGCCTTTGCTTTTGTTTCTGTTACCTATATTGGATACTAATTTTCATTCTACATTTGTTTGTAATTTGTGAGAGTCTGATTTGCTTTTATTACTGCAAATACCATCAAGAAGAAACTAGTATGTTTTGACTGCTGTCATTAGTATTTCATCAACTGTAAGATGTGAAATACCCCAAACTAAATAGACCTCCAAACTTTTCGGGTACAACATGGGTGGTAAAGGGACCTTTTACAGTATTTTTTGTTCGTTATGTTGGCAGCAATTCCCTTGTATAGAACTCATCCATTCCCATGATCCCAAAATTTTATGGTAGTACCAAACGTACCAAACGTTGGCTTGCTTACTCTTCGTTTTAGTGACACCAAAGCAAATATTATGTACATTTCACAAGAAGTCACACATTTGAAAGCAAATACTAAAAATTCCGGGTTTGTCAAGGCAACGTACAAAATAGTTTGTTTATAATAAATACCATCAGGATTTTAAGCAAATATCAAATGTAATAGGGTGGCCGGGCGGGTTATTTATGTAACAAATTCCGAAAGTGATATTTTACGGGATGAGTAGGCGTATATAGTATAGTTAATTGTAAAATTTGGAGAATTTTGTATTGTAGCCTCAGGCATGCCTCAGGTAACAAATATTCGGTTGCAGCTCGAGCCTTTTCGATAATATCTGGAGGAGTGTTTCCAATGTCCGAATTGAACAACTTAAAAGATAAATTAATTTGATCTTGGTTCATAATTCCTAAAAAAATGCTTAATAGGCTGGTGTTTTTATAATTATTAAATCAAAATAAATAGTTCAATTAATTTTGGTTTCAATTTAAAAATTGTACACCAATAAGAAATTCATTATTAGGTTGAATTGTCAAAAAAAGTTGACAGGTAATAGGTAGCTTTGCTTGACATATCGATGCTGAAAACTGCCATAGTGCCGTGTACTTTTCGCATTACTTTTCCAAAGAATTAAGAAAAGTCCTCCTTTGCGTATAAAACTTTGCGTAGAAAAGCGTGTTTTGCATAGTGGTTGTAGGAAAAATTATTTACACTATCTATCGCTTATATAAATAAATAATCTAAATAATAAATAACGCCGTATTCAAGGTTACAATTCGTAGTAGTCTGGTAAGTTGAAATTTAGGCCAGTGTTTCATCGTAAGAATATATCAATAATAGTTATTTACGTAACTAGTTCTGAAAGTGATATTTTTCGGGATGAGTAGGCGAGTCTTGGAAGCCTGCGAGTCCCATAAAATCATTTTCGGGTAGCGTTACGTACAATATTTTTTCTGCAACCGTTCATTAGATGAAAAATTGAAAAATAATAGAGATTTCGGTAGGATTTGTGTAAAGTTTCATTTTTTATTCAATAAATCATAGCGAAAGTTTTATTTTCGGGACGGCTACAGAAAAATATAATAATATAGATAATGATTAGTTAAGCTAACTAAAAATACAATATTTTATTGTTTTGTTCAAATTTTTGTGTTTCACGCTTGGCCTATTAATTATTACTTGTCTTCTTCAATTTCTGGGGACATACAAATTGCCAAAGCATTACGGTTACTGCATTTCTTTAATATTTGCCTAATGAGTTTTATTATTACTATATATTTGTTCTCTCAAAATATTTTGAACAGTTTGTGCCTGAAGGTTGTTTGTTAAACTTATCTAGGGAGGAGTGAAATAATTAGTAGTTAGTGACTATGTTTCATTTGGTAAAAACTAAATTTTTGAGTTATTTCAAAGTTATTGAAGATGATAGGTGACTATTTATTTTATTTTTAATCAATTTTATTCATTTATTGAGATAATCAGTTATTTGATAACCTTTTCCTCGTATATATAGCTTGAAGAAATTTTTACAGAGTATACTTTTTTTTAAATGTTTTTCTAAGGTTATTCATTTAAAAAGTCCACTTTTCCCACGAATTATACATACTATTTTTTCTTCTATCGCTGCTTTACATTTGAAAAATTTATTAAAAAATATTACGTTCATGTTGTAATCAAGTAAGTTTGGATAAGATCTTCTATGTTCATATTGAGATATAGAGAGAAAATCCAAACAATAATTAGCCATGCAGCTTCAACTTTTGCCGCTGTCAAAGTGACAACTGCGCTGTGGCATATGCGATTTTTTATACATGAGTTGAATTGTCAATATTAAAATTAAAACCATACTTTGTTTCAATTTATTGTAATGATCCATTTGTAATATTACCGCACTGTTATTTTCTAATTGCTTAGCAACTGCCCACTATTCTGGAATGTTGAACTTCGCGCATAGAAAACAGGTCAAAATAGTGTAACTTTTTCCCACGATCGGAGAAAATAGTTATTTGTTTAACTAGGCAGCAAAGTAGTAGGTAGATTGACTGCCGAGGCTGAATTCATAGCCGAGTGTAGCAAGGCTAGGAATTCAGCCAAGACAGTCTATCTACTTTGCTGCCAATTTGAACATATAATTTTTTCTCCGATTGTATTGTATTTGCAAATTATTACAATTCCCACAATCTCTTTATGTTAGTTGGTTGCTATGGAAATGTATAATCACAGGCAGCAAAGTAATCACTTTGCTGCCTAGGCAGGAAAGTAACCACTTTGCTGCCTAGTCAGGAAAAGTGATACTTTGCTGATTGATATCAGTCAGCAAAATTAATATTTGCTGCAAATCGGAGAAAAAATAAATTATATTGATGATCACAATATTTTAGAGGGAGGAAAGTGAGTGCGAAAAGTAGAGCTGTGTAATGTGACACTTTCTAGCCTTCAATGAAGTTAGTATGGTTGTGGGAAAAGTGACACTATTTTGACCTGTTTTCTATGCGCAAAGCTCAACATTCCAGAATAGTGGGCAGAAGAAACCTATCGGAGCTTATTTAACTCTAGCCCTAACCAGAAATTTTTCCGAACCCACTAGTGCTCAAGCCAGTGGTAGGTTTCCATATCGAGCCCATTATCTATGGACTCGGAGCTCTGAGTTATTCACTATTATCAATCTGCAGTAGCAGGCACGTAGCTATAGCTTTTTCATGGGGGGGGTTTTGGATTTTTTTCATCTGATAGAAGGAGAAAGCTTTATTGAAGGCGCCGCCAAAGGCAAAAAAAATCGAGTGCTACGCATTAAAGCAATTTTTCAAGAAAAAGAAATAATGTTAGTTTTTTTTTAATTCTTTGTTTGACTTGGCTACATCTAAAATTATTTTTAAACATCGTTTTTCGTTTCGCTCCCTTCTGCTGAAAGGGTTATAACCATGTATATATATATTTTTTTAAAGGAGCCGTCTCTTCGCCGGCACCACCTCAGCCTCTTGGGCGTATTGCGAATTCTCCTAATGTTCTGACTACAGCCTATTCAGCCAATCCGTTCCCTGTATTAGCTCATACAGGTTCTTTACTGGTGGGTTGTAGAAGTCTTCTGGACTCATTTGGGGTCTTCCATATAGTTTTTGCCTTCCGTGGTCCAGCGTCTCACAGTTGCATAATATGTGCAGAGCCATTTTGGTGTCCTTTTTGCAACTCCTGTATGTGAGGTCTCCGTTATACAGTCCTATTTTGTTCAGGTGCTCCTTTGTGGAAAAGTGTTCCGTACGGAGCCCCGTTATAGTGCGTAGTTTGTTCCTGCTCAAAGAGCAGTTCTTTTGCTACTTTTTCTGATGGTTCTCTCATAAATTTTTTCCCATGTGTTTGCCTGGGTGTATTCTTCCAGTGTTTTTTGTGTTGTTCTTTTACCCACCCTTTTAACCATGACCAAGTGGAGCATCTGAGGATGCCCACAGATGGTTCGGGTCCGTTCATCAGTGTTGTCGATCCTGCTCATGCAAATTTGTCAGCTTTTTCATTGCCAGCGATTCCTTTGTGACCTGGTACCCACTCCACTGTTACACTGTTCCGAGTCGCCAGTCTTCTAAGTTCTTCGACGCATTCCCATACCAGCCGAGATGTTACCTGTATATTAACTTGGGAGCACCTATTTAAAAAAATGATAGATGATTGAAAATTGAAGCTTTTATTGAAACAGAAAACTAATCTCACAAAACTAAATTGAACCTCATTCTTCTTTCAGCTAAGTTATCCACAATTGTTGAGGAATCTATTTTTATTGCCACATCCAAAATTAAATTAAATTATTGTATTTTCTATGGGGGGGTTTGAACCCCCAAAACCCCCCCCTTATATACGTCCCTGTGCAGTAGATTAATTGATAAAAATAGACATTCTAAAACATTCAGTTGTTATTTTCTCCTAATCTTCAACAAAAAGAAGTATTGAGTGAATCCGGTTGGTAAATAATAAAGCAAACTGAATCTGGTCATTAATCGATAGCTTGGATCCGGTGAAATAAAATTACCATAATTTGATTTAAGCTAATCTGATTTAATTGGTACCTACTTGTTAAAGAGATTAGAAAGTTCAAAAAAATGTTTAACACTATAGAATAATTATTAGCAATATTTAAACAATGGAACGTTTTTGATTTCTGCATTTTTTTAAATATGGTTTTTATCTGGTCCTAGAAAAAACTACGCCGAACGCTAGATTTCTTTGATTTTTCGATAGTTTCGTCAGGAATTTCAAAATTTTCGTGCATTTTGACTTTTTAATTTGACACATATTAAAATGATTGTGATTTCATGACATTTACGTTCGTCAACATTCCCCTAGCAACGATAGTGTCTACATACTATCATAAAATGGAAATGTTATTAATTCAAACCGTATTTTTTAAAATACTGATTGTATTAAGATTGAATTGCAATAACGAACTAGCATGACATGAAAGTTTGTATGTACCAAGTGCATAAACAGATGTGCATAATAGTATATTATTAAACGAGCAATTTGCCAATATTCACGATGGGTGACGTTTGCGTCACGAGCCGCAGGCGAGGGGCGCAAGTCAGCCGAGTGAATATTGGCCATAAATTGCGAGTAGAATACTATACTTTGTCCACGACCCTTAATTTCTTTTATTAAATAAAAGTCTGTAACGATTTGGTATTACTAATTTCAAAATGTTCTGACAGCTACATAAAAATTCAATTTGACATATATAGAGATGGGCGATACTGTGTAAAGTATCAATACAACGTACCGTTATAAATATATTGTTTTAAAATACTTATTAGAAAATATCGTTAAGAAAAGTATCAATAATAAAGATTACAATATTCTATCGATACGATATATTTCCGAAACAAATTTCCTGAACACATATTTAATAGTTTATTTCATATTGTACCCCAATCTCTAGTCGTGAATTATGAACCATAATACACTACAGTGTATTATGAACCATAATTCACGACAGTTGATATATGGGTACCATAATATATAACTTTTGTTAGGAGGTAAAATATTGACTTATTATTAAGTGGTCGTGGACAAACATCTTTTTATACCGTTGATACATAAATAACTATCATTAATGTGTTTATAAGATTATAAAATATAGTTCCCTTGGCCAGCAAGATCTCGCGACCTCACTGTTACAGATTTTTAAAGATTTAAAATTCCATACAAGACGTGGTAATGAAGCAAATCTCATACAACGAATACAAAACGCAATAGACAGTTTTCATAGAGCTGAAAGAGAACTGTTTTTTCTACCAAGCAGAGACCGAAAAAAAATTAAAAGTATTTCGAATTATTTTTGATACGTTATTATTGTAGTATACACAACAAGGAAGTTCATACAATTTTCATTGATTTTAAAAGTGCCTTTGACACTATTGATAGAAAAGAATTGATGAAACTGTTAAGTAAGAATAAACATTGATAAAAAGCTAATTGTGCTGCTGAACATGATAATGGCTAACAACAAAGCAAACGTGCGATTCAAAAGAGTCACATTAAAGGAATTCCTCGTAAATAAGGGAGTAAAACAAGGATACTCGATCTCACAAACTTTATTCAATTTGGCAATTAAAATGTGAATGAAGAATAAAGTAATTAATTTAAATATTGATAATATAATATTATTTTTTAATTCACTTGTGACAATCCATATTTACAAATTCAACATAATTTTACCTTGTACTCAGTTTTTATTTCGTGTTTATTTTCAATACATAATTTTGAATAATAATAATAACATTTGAACGTTGGCAAAGAGCTCGTACCAAGAAGAATAATATAAATTCAATTCAGGGACGTATCTACAAATTCATTAGCAATAAAAAAGGATGTTTTATTAAGAATAGAAATTATTTATTATTCAACAATGGTTAAAATAAAATGCTATGCTCAAAAATTATTCTAGCATTTTTTAATAGTTCGCTAAAAATTCACTAATATTTAAAATTTATCCATACACAAATAATATAGTTTAATAATTTTAACGATTGCACGAAAAATAGTGTGTATGCCAAGCCAGCGAAACTTTTTAACGACCTCAAGTGTATTTTGCGGCCTAAGCATACAAACTGTGAAAAATTAAGAATATTTTTCTAAACCTGAAATTTTTGTTAGTTCGTTTGCAGACCCATTAGATTTAAAGTACGTAAATTCAAATATAACAAAATCTCAGAATAATAGATTTCTTGTAGATACTGCAGCATCACTAAACCTATTAAAGATATCCTGTCTAAGACCAGGTCAATTTGTATATAAAAATTTAGTGACAGAAATTTCTGGTATAAGTGAATCAAGAATTAAAACTTCAGGTGTTGTGTTTGACAGTTTTGATAATATTATCGCATGCTTTCATTTAGTTAGCGATACCTTTCCAGTCCCATATAAATCTGAAGGTATTTTATCAAACGAATTTTTTCGCTCTTACAAATTCTATAATTAGTTATGAAAGAAATTGTATATATTTTAATAACAAGGTGATTAAATTTGTCACTCACTATGACAAAATAGACTACGATACGACAAACTTAGTATGGTTCATACAACAGCCTTTTTGGTGTGCGTCATCGTTTGTTAATGTCTTTCTAACACATTACGTGGAAAGAAATGCAAAAAAAGTCAGGTCTTTGATTAATCCCAATCAAAATATCGCAATAATGATTCGTTTAAATTTATTACAAACGTCAATCCTAATCATTGACTTACCAAAATTTGATTGGTTGATGTTCAGATCAAGCGCAAGCGCGACCTATCAATCGTGAGAAATTTCTTTATTTAAAATAGGCATGCAAATATACCTTTCGTATTGTCAATGTGTCTGACATCTTTTTCTACTGTCCCACTGACAGTTCTGGTCAGGTCTGTACTTTGTTGTTCACGGTCAATTATTATTTATGAAAAGTTAATATGAATATTATTGTTATATTTATTCGAATAATACAAAAATATGCCTAGATACACGGAAAACATTAGCATTTTGAAAGTTCTCAAGTATATTCTGTTAGAAAAAGAAGCTGGTAACTATTAATTTCGTAACCTTGTCGAATTTTGCTGAATGCGATCCTGATGATTTTATTTATCAAATTTAGGGTTAGATATGTGTCAAAATAGCAGATAAAATAAACGACATACCCAAAACCCGAATATACGTCACAAACGATGACGCACACCAAAAAGGCTGTTGTATGAACCATACTTACAGTATTTGCAGAACCTCACCTTGTAAAATTCAATTTAGTTGAACCAAATTTCGTTAAATCCAATTTCGTTGAACCTAAGTACATGGATCCTAATTTTGGTAAAAATGATATTTTTCAAATTAGCATTAATAAGGTAACTATTCCCGGAAGATGTGAACAAATACTAGAAATAAATTGCTCAGTAGACAGAATTAGTATCTACAGATTATGTTTGTGAAGGTGCAGAAATAGTAAACGGTGTTTTTCTGAGTCACTGTGTTACTAGAGTTAGTAAAGATAAATGCTATGTTAGTTTTATGAACGTTTTAGATCACCCTATCGATTTTGAATACTCCATTTCAAAATTAGAACCCATATCTTTAGAAGAAAATAGTAATACTTCGAATTTAATATACAATATTAATGCTAATAGTAAAAGAGTAGAAAAAGAAAAATTTTTCATTTGGAGGGTGACATTTTAACAGGTACAAATGCAGTTGGACATAAAATTCCCTTAATAGCAAATTCCGAACCTGCGAATGTAAAGCAGTACAGGTTACCATTTAGCCAACGCGAAGAAATAGAAAGACAAACAGAACAATAATGCTAAACGACGGAATAATAGTGTAAAGTAAAAGTTCTTATAACTCGCCTCTTTTGGTAGTAAAAAAGAAGTCAAATGAACTTGTGTCAGTCTACCATAGAATCCAAAGAAAAACTCAAAATACTGTTTTTCTACTATCGTGTGTAAAGTAGGTACTTTAGACACACTTTAGAGTGCGTAAAACCTTATTTTACGCACTAGTGCGTAAAGAGTTTTTCTTTACGCACTAGTGCGTGAAGAAAATGTTCCAATATTATTATGTATGTAGTTATTGGTATCTGAATAGGTATAAGTTGGCGGTGAGTGACTGACATTTCTTTAATTGTGAATTGAATCTGACAATTAAAGTTTAAATTGAGATCTTCCGACTATACCTAGGGTAATCAATTGTATTTTGATGTAAGTATTGAATATTTTCAGGAAACTATGAAATAATTTTAGATTATTATAATCATAAAGATGGATCTCTCAGAAGATTACTTCGCAAATAGTGTGGGAAAAATAAAATGATAAAATATTCTGAAAATGTTCTAGTGGCATGTAACTTTTGTATTTTGATGAAGTTTTCGATAGTAGAAAAAATTTTGTATGCAATTCGTGTGTAAAGGCCTTTTTTTCGACTCATGTGATTGTCGCATTCGCCTGCGGCTCATGCGACAACATTCACATTCGTCAAAAAAAAGGCTACTTTACACACTAGTTACATAAATAACTATTGTCGGTGCTTTTTTACAGCCAATATGCTATTTTTTTTTTATTGCACTTGAGCTTCAGATAAACTATCTTGGCTTGTTACACGTTTCCAGTATGCTCATTAGCGATAATTATTTGTTGCAATGTCATTAGCTTAGTTAACTGTCATTTTTAATCGTTTCCTAGATAAAAATCAAAAAATTACCTATGGCAATTTGGAAAATTAGTTGGTATAATATATTGTTGTACTTAATGATAAAAATAAAGTGAAAAATATTGGAAGTAAAATTTCTGTTGTATGACCTAGTCATTTTTAAGTTGAATACCGATATTGTATTTCAGTGAACTACTAACAATAGTGAGTGTGATGTGAGTTTTTCTATTATTTAGTTTGATTCGCTTAGGGTAGATTAGCGGAATATTTATTCAGTATTTTAAATCTTTTGGATCTAATTCAATTCAATTCTAATTTAACATTGTTTTTCTACAAACGTCATCCATCGTGAATATTGGCTATCATAAATTGCTCGTTTAATAATATACTATTATTATTAGGTGGTTGTGGACAAAGTAACATTATAACACTTGGTACTTAATATAATATAATATTTATAAACTGCAGGAGACATAATATAGGGAATAAATAAAAAAGATAAAAATATTAATAAAAGCTTGGAAAAAATATAATATAGCGATCGAAATATGTGAAAACCGTAAAAGCTGCAAAAAAGAACTGGAAATAGCTAAAGAATCAATGATATTCTCCAAAAATGGGAAAAATTTTGAGTCGTAGTGAAGCTTATGAAATTTAAAAGAAAGCGGAGTAGGCGATTTCTAGCTTGCATCCTAAAAAAGTTGAGAGCGTTATGAAAAATATAACCATATATGACCTACGTTTGACACTTTTGTTGCCAACTGTGAGAAAACATAGTTATATTATATTATTTTAATTATTTTCACAATATGACAGATAATGACTGTCGTGCCATTGGAAAAAATCCAATTATACAGAACCACAAAATTACCACGGAATATTAATAGTTATTTAACCAACAAGTGTATTAATGAGGGCCATTAACAATCGAGTTAATTCAATGTTTGGGATTGTTAATTGCCCTTTTTAATACTCGTGTTAGTAACAAAGCTTTTCCTTCGACTTTATCAGTTGTATTCGTTTTTCTCAATATTTAAAAACTGAAAATATTCATTTGTTTCATAGGTAAGTACTGTCAAAAATGAATAATGACATTGAAATGTCTAGAGATGGTCGCTGGTTCAAATGTCACTGTTTTCGTTTTTCTTAAATTCTTTTTTTGGTGTCTTAACACTAATAATTGTTATAATTTCTTAGAATAATAAAATAAAATGATAGGTAAGTCAAAAACTAGAAGTATTCAATACTGGGATTCATTTTTTGATGACGCTATTGTATGTTTGGTTGCCTACAAAAAGTCAATATATAAGATGTGCGTTGGGTTGCCTGCAGAAAATCGTTGATAGGTAAATAATGCATTAATGGGGGTCATTATTGCATGATTTTGTCTAGTTTTGAGAACTTAAATATCATATGTTAATACACGATCGACGGAAAACATTAATTACAGAAGATACACTCGAGATGTGACTTTTAGCGCTTTAATTACCAGTGAAGAGATTATTGTTTGCTTTACTTTTCCGCACGCTATTGCAGATGGTCAGCAATCGCGTATATTAATAGTTTCAAAATGATTAACTAGTTTGATATATTTTTCCTTTAAATAAAATTGTCTTATCCTAAAATATAGAAAGCTTTATTTCTTTTGCAAATTCGATGTCAATAATGTGGATTGTAAAGGTTATTAGGTCAGTGACTCAAAAAAATAGAAGCTGCATGGCAAGTTACATTCCAATACCAATTTCCTCTCGTTCAAGGTTTCACTTTCTTCGAACAGATACACACACTACTGCTTTAATGAGAAATTTATAAGGATCGGCATAGATAAAAATGGAAACTGTTCCCGTAAAATATACATATAATTATTCAACTATTGCCACTACCCAACAAATTATAATTAAATTAAACTTGTAACTAATTGATTTTTGATAAGATTAGAATAAAAAGTTATGCAACTAGAGTAGAAAACGTTAGATATCATGGAATAATAATTATCCTCATGATTTATAAGTTTTGAAAATATGTTTAAAAGACCATTTAACTAAGAAGCAACAACTACTACTAAATCTAACCACAGTAAAGCCTCGATTGTCCGAGAGCGCCACAAAAAAAATTTTGCGACTGACTTTTTAAAAAAGACATAACAATAGCTATTTGTGTATTAAGAGCGGAAAGTGATACTTTGCGGCAACGCACTTTCTGCTCGAATTGCACACAAGATTTTTTCTACGATCACCTTATTTTTAAACAAATAATTAAAAAAAACATGAAAAGTACACTTTATTAGAATGTGATGTTGAAAACATGTAACAATTACTGATTATTTTTATTTATTGCCTACAATATTAAAGTTGAATGTACAGTTTTGTCCGTATAAATCAATACTATGAAAATAGGAATCTGCAAAAACGATCAAGAAAATTGTCAATCTTAACAACGTTATATTTGTAATAAGTTGTAAATATTAATTTTTTCCGCAAATCACCTTGAAGAAAAAGTCAGGACTTCCTTACTGTAAGGAAATGATATTTCCGTACAGTTGTTAGTGTTCTACATAATCCATAAAACGTCTGTATGCATTTTCGTACTTTTCTCTTGACTTCTTTGGCAATAATTCTAATGAAGCAGTATTCACTGCCTCAACCAGCTCTGGAGGAGTCCCAGGAATGGAAATTTCATCATCATCACATTTCACTTTCAAGAACACCAGCAATTAAATTTATAAGCGTCAAGTTTGACAATTCAACCTCAATACGTTTCCATAGTAACCCAAGTAATTTTATTAGGAATTTCAAAGCACCATTTATTTGGGAATAAAATTATCGCGTTTTTTTTTTAAATCAATCAATATCTGTCGAATTTTAAACGATTTGCGGAAAAATAGTATGTTTACCTCGTAGGAAAAGCCACATTCCTGGACTCTGTGTTGCTAAGTCTCGGCTTGCGCCTCGACTTAGCAATCTTCACAGTCGTCCAGGAATGTTAAGCTTTTCCTACCCGGTAAACAATGTACTATTATCTTGAACTAAGAAATAAATCCTTCACTGTAGTATTGAATCAAAATAATATCAATGTATGAGGTTTAAATTATTTTATAATTTCAATAAAATTAAACATATAAAATATACACCTCCATCTATGCGAGCGGAAAAGTACGCTCTAGAGCGTAAATAATGTCAATTATGACAGATCGCGGAAAACATCAACTTTGCGGTTAGATTTAAGTGTGCAAAAGTCTACTTTGGGTAGTGATCGTAGGAAAAACACTTTTTGTTACTAGTACAGTATGTTTTCTGTATCCATAATTATTTTTTTTCAATTATTCGTGAAATTAAGCCATAACCTTTTCTATAATTTCTAAATTTGTCATCAGGGATATAAATACACTTCTTTGGACACTCTAGTCCTAGAAGTTTATATCTTTGATCAATTAGGGCTCCGTAATCGAATATAATGTGTGAGATTGACTCTTCTTAGTACAATATAAGCCTATACATATAAAATATAGTAATTAGTGAGTAAACTCTTTTCATTTGACTTCTACTTTGTTTGGTATTTCGTTAGTCAGTACGTCCAAGGTTTTTGAACAGATCAAGTTTAAGTCTTTCTCCAATTCCTATTCAGCGAGTTAACAGAAGTGGTATGCTATGCTTACTGATAGCTTTAGCTTTACATATTGATATGTCGGATATTGTTTACTGGAGATGAGAATACTTGAGGCCAATCCGAAAATATCGCCACCACTTTAAGAATATCTTCTATTTGGATGAAACAAGTAGGCTGATATCAGTTGAATGGTAAATTTGAGAACAAACTCACTAAAAAAATGTTTGCAAGTTAATGTTTATTTTTAATGAATATGACATCAATGCTATGTATGGACTTGTTTGGGTGGGCCAACGGTTACTAGTACGAAGCCAAACCTGTATAACGTTGGTATTAAAGGCCAGTGGCGCCATTTCTCTTAACGTTTTCTCTGACAACAGTTTATGAAGCAAAGTATCTTGGTTTTGCAATAACTTAGTAATTCTTCGAGAGAAATTTTATACTTATTCAATGAAAACGAAGGTGAAATTATATTATCGTAAATTGATGGATCTACTAATTTTATACTAATAACAATAGTGAGTACCTACAGTAAGAGGTAAAAGTAGAATGAATAAAATTGATTATTTTTCTATTTTGGTGATTTTCAATTTATTTTTATTGCACTCCAATAAAAAATCATAAAAGAAAACTAGCGAGGCAAAGAGAAATATATTTTTTAAAACATAAACAAAGCAATTAACTAATAAAATTTGAAAATAAATAACAGAACATACAATAAAATAGACAGTGTGGCTAAAGGTCCACCGCGGAACCATACATTTAAATTAAGATCTTGTGGTGCAAGTTTATACCAAGTGTACAGAAATCCGCCGAAAATGCTATAACTCAAAGTTATAATGTAAAATTCTGACTGCCTAGTATCTTCTTTCATAAAGAAATTTCTCCGTCAATTTCCCAAACCTAAAGACAAACTTGAAGTTTATCCTAAATGAATCGCAAAAGCTACAAACAAGAGTGGCTTTTTCTTTTGATCTTCATATGAAAGCATATGCATAAGGCATAAGCAGCATTATATGACATCCTCCTTTAATTGAATTTGGATACTGTTTACATTAGAACTATCGAGCAAACACGAATGTGCGATATGCTCAATATACGTTCTGTTCTATTTTCAAAAAACGAATGTACGTAAACATGACTTTAAAAGAGAGTTTGGGCAGGTTAAATTTTCACGTCTAGGTCCTCTTTAAGACACCATTTCTTCACCATTCAACCTGCAGATCAAGTCATCCACAATTAGGTTCCATAAAACTCCACCTTGAAAAAATCATTAAGTTGTACTAACTTTGTGAGTTGTATCATGCATATGAGTTGCTATTCCCCTATCCTCGAGCATGTCGTGCTGTTAATCCCTCTTTTTCAAGGGATCTGTTTATTGATAACATCGATGTGTTGTCAAAAGCACCTTCGATGTCTAGGAATGCTGCTGCAAGGGCTACTTCCTTATGATTCAGACTCCTTTCGAGACCTGAAACCAAATTATGCAGGGTAGTTTCTCCTGATATCCCTGCTTCAAAGGCCCATTGTAGTCTATGCTCTCAAGTATTCTTTCTGCAAATACATTTCTAAGACTTTTTCCATGGTTTTCACAATGAATTGGACCCAACAAAAATACGTTTTGGGTATTCCATCTCTATGAAATTAAGAACTCCCAAATCATCTTCCATAAGATCATCTACCAGAACCTCATCATCAGAATCCATTAGACTTTCACAAACTACAAATCGTCACGAAAATTTACAAAATTTTGTCGAATATTTGAGGTTAAAGAACATTCAAATTAGTTCAAGGGAAGAAACTTGGTCAGTTAGCTAATACTGCGGACAAAGTAATATTTTTAGCTCCAAATACATTTAATTGAACCGCATATTTCATGAAATCCTGAAAACTAAATTAACCTTCATTTTTTACAGTAAAATGGCTCCCAATCTTTTGGGAAATTCGTCTTCGTTCTTGATGGCAGAAGCATCATCTGCAGAACCTGTTCAGATAATAAGCACTAAAGAAGGCATTTCGCAAAGTTACCAAGTCTACCAACAGCCTACCAGACAGTCTGTGAAGAAAAGACAACCTAAATACAAATGGGAAATTGTATGGAGGAATGTTATGGCCTTCATACTTTTACATACCGTGGCGACTTATGGACTTTACTGTTTAATTCTTGGAAGGATAATGTGGCAGACATTTTTATGCAGTAAGTTTATTTTATTGTATCGGGTGGGCAAATATGAACGACTGTCGGCCATATCTTAGGTTCGGATTGTGATACAGCTTTGAAAAAAAAAATTATAACAAAAGTGGCTATCAACGACAAAGTCTATTCAATTACACTCCAAAGTCAAACGGGGTTGACAAATAATCTACAAGATATTTAACAGCACAGAGAGAATTATTCTTATAACGTTTTTTTTTCTACAGATATTGTTTTGGGTATTTTTGCTGGTATAGGAGTCACAGCTGGAGCTCATAGACTTTGGGCACACAGAACATATAAAGCGAAATTACCATTTAGAATCCTACTTGTATTTTTCCATACAGTAGCTCTACAGAATGACATCCACGAGTGGGTAAGGGACCACCGAGTGCATCATAAGTTCACGGACACAGATGCTGATCCTCATAACGCAAGTCGTGGCTTCTTCTTCTCGCATATAGGATGGTTAATGTTGAGGAAACATAAAGATGTGATTGAGAAAGGAAAAACTGTTGATATGAGCGATATCGAAGCTGATCCAGTAATTGTCTTCCAGAAAAAGTGAGTTTTATTTTATTTATATTTCAATGATGGACCCATGTCACTTACTTGTGGCGCCAGATTATTAGATTCCTGCGCATCATCTTGGACTGTCGTTTCAAATGGTCTCCAAAATGCCATTCTAATTAATTACAAATGAATCATATTCACAAAATTTACCCTAACGTCTACGAACAAATAAATTTTATTAATATTGACTTAATAAATATTATATTATTAATTCATTAAACTCACTCAACCAAGAAATAGATACTACTATATTATATATAAATATACAAACAGAATTGGCACACGCCTATGAGAGTAAACAAATCGCTTGAAAGGGTTTGAAGAATGCATCCACCCTATCCCATAAATTTTTTTATGTTATAGTGGACCGCCTTAGAAGTGACCCGAACTCTTCAATATTATAAGCAATATATTACTCGATGATTGGCGATATTGGCCACCTGCAGCTGCGGTGCCAGATATTCAAAATTTTCTTAAATATAGTGGGCATACATGAAGTTTTTCCAATTAATTTCTCTTCTTATAACTTCTTTTAACAGTTTTTTTTATGCTTAGAAATAAATTTCTATTATGTATTTCTTATTAAATAATTCCAAACTAGCTTTTTAAGAACATTACGAGCTAACAGTATACTGAAGTAATGGGAAATATAATATGTATAGTGAGCCCAACAATTTCAGAAAATATATCTGACAACATTGCTTTATTTTATGGTCCTCGCAAACTGACATTGGATAAACTCTATCTGTATTTATTGAATGCATTGTATGCATAATATATGTTCATCACTTTTCAGTGTAACTTTGCTTCGTATCAAATCACAACGGTGCTAAAAAATGTACTTTTCCATTTCTATTTTTCCAACTTCACTACGTCACCCATTTTCCAATATCATGTTACTGACTGACTTTTTCTTTTTCAGGTATTACGTACTGCTAGTAACTTTGCTGACGTTTATGTTACCAGCACACATTCCATGGTATTTCTGGGGAGAAAACTACTTCATAGCTTGGTATACGTGCATCTTTAGGTATACCTTGTCCCTTAATATTACTTGGTTGGTTAACAGCGCAGCTCACATTTGGGGAGTCAAGCCTTATGACAAGTAAGTAAGATGCAAATACATGTATAGGCATGTGTAAGAGATTCTGCCCAGTTTCACACAACACTCTCTGCTGATAATATCCATTTTGATAGTTCTGACAGATAATAGTTATTTATGCAACAAGTGCAAAAAGTGAGTGTTTTTTGCACGCGACGTGAAATTGTCCAACGAGGTCTTTAGGCCGAGTTGGACAACACGTCAAGTGCAAAAAACACGTTTTGCAAGAGTTGCATACAATATTTTTTCTTAATTCATGCAAAAACTGGAAAATTAGAATATAAATATGTTGAGAGCCTTTTCTAACCTAATCAGTCAACCTGTTCTTCTTTTTTTGTATCTTTATGGCCTCCACCTTGTCAGTACTCAATCATAGCTGGTTTTCGCCTTGACCATTTAAATTTTAAATAATTAAAGATTTTTGCAATAATTGTAACTCGTTGAGACTAAGTAGTAAGATATACATATTTTATTGTTGTATTAAAGCAGGATCAGATACTTGCTATGGATTTTTATTTAATTTAAATGTTTATGTTTGTCATTAATCATCACAAAACTGACACAAGAATGACAGATGAGTGCAATAAAATATTTTATTGCACTAGTGCAATAAAGTACCACTTTTTCCATTAAATGTGGTTCACAAAAGAGTTGTTTTTTGCATGAATGTAGAAAAATATAATTAATTTTGTCATCGCATCCGCTCTTGTTATTTTATTATTTTCACTCAGTTTCGTTGAAACTGTTCCTTTAAAAACTTCAGTAAGCAATTGTATTGAATATCTGCAATTATGGATCCTTATACTTCGAGTACCTGCTCTTCGCTTAGTCCGGTAAAACAATATAAGTTCATTTAGGACCGTCAAAAATCAAATACATTCATCTTATATTATTAACAATAAACATCTAAATAATCTACTGAACAGACGAGAAATCGACTTATGGCTATGGGTGGCTGATTTCTTCATCAATCAAGGCATATTTAATAGATTAGGAACACGACAGTTGACTTTTTCGGAACACACCCTTTAGTAACTAATCTGGTAACTTTTAGTGGTGCGAGTAAGGCTTTTCAAATTACTCCTCCTGGTTATTAAATGAACTATATGTAAGTATTCTTCTTCTTTTCAGCAGTCTTAAAGTGTTGTGTTCTGTTATTCTTCATGCATTCTTCTTTGTTCACCAGCGAGAGTTTATTGAGGTGTCTCTTTAGGCAGCAGTATTCTGTCCCATCAAAAATCTTGTGTATCAAACTCTGGCTTTGGTATTCTATCGATCTCATTCAATTCTGGTTTACGCAGATTATCTTTGAGAGTACTAACTCTACTAGAACTTCCCAAAGATCCGATCTTATCTTTTTTTCCATGCTAGCTCATCTGCATTGGAAGGCAACATCTGTGGAACTCAGCAAAATCAATAGATAAACTTTGACATTGTTCTTCTTGACTTAGGATAATACGTCTGTTTACTCTTCTAGCATGTTCATTGTTCGGAGTGCTCTACCTTCGGTCTCGCTACTATCCATTGTATCTCGTTATTTCTGCAGGACTTTCAACCACCATTCATAGTGGTTGAAATATGGAACAATATCTATATTACAATAACCTTATATTATGTTTTAGAAATATAAACCCGACAGAAAACAAATACGTATCAGCGTTAGGCTTCGGTGAAGGCTGGCACAACTATCATCACACTTTCCCATGGGACTACAAAGCAGCTGAACTTGGTGACTATAGGCTCAACTACACCACAGCTATTTTGGACTTCATGGCGTATATTGGACAAGTATATGACCGAAAAACAGCATCGGCAGAGATGGTTAAAAAAAGAGCCAACAGAACTGGAGATGGGACGTGGTCTAATAAACAAGCAGAAGAAGATTCTCAAGAAGGAGACCACGATCATCACGTCCACGAAGATTGTGTATGGGGATGGGGAGATAAAGATATGGATGAAGATGAGATTAGAGATGTTATACAGTTTAATAATTTAAAGAACGAATAAATTCATTTTTCTGTGATAGTTAATAGATTATAATTATTTAATAATTTTTCGTTGTGGGAGTGCAAAAAATAAGTGTGGAATTTTTACTTGTATCCAACAAACATATAGGCATAGGCGTAACTGGGATGGTGAACTGGAGGGTGCTTATCCCCCCCCAACAATACCTAAATAGGAAATCAAAAATACATGATAGTATTTATTATAGGGCATAGCATTTACATCAAATTAATGTTAAATTTTGAAAAAAGTTAGTCCAGAATATCTTTCAATGCAGGGGTGTACCTTCAGTGGGGCACCTGTGACGACCTCCCTTCTAGTTATGACTTCAGCCCCCCAAAAATCTTATTCTAGTTGCGCTTACGCATATAGGTATAAGTACCTACATTTTAATCGAAAATTAAATTTTTGTATTGTATCCTACAGATAGTTAGATTGTTTTTTATATCCAAAGCAAAAATTTACTTTTATGAGCATTTCTTACAAGTAAAAATAATACTATTATAGAGTTGTCTATCTACTAGTTTTTCCAATCAGTTATTTTCCCAAGCCATTTTCGAGTTATATTTTGTTTTATTTCAATTTTAATTCGAATAGTTCAACGAATATAGTGTGTAATTTTTATTTTAACTTAAGGAAGGAAGGGTGGGTTTATTATATTTCATGTAATTTATTGAAATGTTTATGTATTATGAAATTATCTTGCTAATTTGCAGTGATAAATGAAGATATGTATTAATATTCAACATTCATTTGTACTTTTTAAGTGTTTGTTGTTAGAAAGTACCTATACTGCTATGGTAATTTATTTGTTGACTTTAATTAAGTTTTAAACAGTTTATGCAGAAAGCAAATAATTGTTTTATTGTCGCATATTTTATTTATAGCTAATATTTATTGTTACCATGATAATTTGTATTTTAACATTAAATAAATTAAAGAACATTGTTTGAAACATTTTCTAGTTCCCAAAAAACTATTTACTTGTTTTGCGCTAAAGGATTCTAAATTGCAATGCATTCCTTAAAAATATATCATATAAGTTTACTGGGCTAGAATTAGTTTATACAAAAACAAAGAGGTAATCATGAATTGCATGCAGAGAACCACTACAAATTGTGCCTTAAAGAGGACCTTTCAGTTAATCCAGCGAATATAAAAGTTCTTCCACTAATGCTGTTTGAAAAAGAACCAAAAATATCCAAGGAAGTTGAATATCTGGGAGTGATCCTTGATTCCAAACTGAATTGGAAGACACATCTGGAAACTATAGGTCAAAAGTGTCCTCAGCAGCAATGAACAGCACAGGAGCGGCATCAATGGGAGCCCTTGTTGGACTTATTCCTCCTTTGGAACTTTTTGTAAGGGCGGAGGCGGTGACGGCAATTCTTAGGCTGATATCGGGAGACTTATGGATTAAATAAGAGGAGAAGTCGGAAACTGGTTAGTTAAGGAACACCAACTCAAATGGAGGCTGACACAAGGACACCTCCATACTAAGAGTCTACTGAATAAGTTAGACAAGGAACTCTAGGCCAGGCTATTGAAACTGGGTAAGAGAAATTTGAAGACAGTTAGCATCTCCACAGGATGGGCAAAGTTAATGAAACTATGTGCAGAAAATGTGAACCTACTCACATACTCTGCTTCTGTTAGAACTTACTAGGACTCAGACGAAACCATCTCAACTACTGAAGATTCCTCCAAATGAACTGGTGGCCTATACAGAAGACAAGAAGCTTCTGGAATGGAAGTAGGTAGATAACATGGATAATGGTGAAAAAGATTCAGTCCAAGTGCATGTGTTGTTTGCTCAACCTAAACGTATAAATGAAACGAATGAGCTTAGTAGTACTGTGAAATGTATTTGTTAATAATAATAATAACCTACACTACAATCGGTTTTATCTTGGCACGTCTTCGTGGACAGTTACCTCAATTTTCTATGCGTTATTTTAGGGCTATCAGTTAGGAGAGAGCTAGACCTGCTGGGACCAAATCAAACTTTAATCACACTATAAAATAAGAGGAAGAAAATAGACACATCTTAAAATTTTTTTTATTAATCAATTTGTAATAAATTAAAATAAGGTTTGTTCCAAACCTAAAGATTACATAACTATTACTTAGGATATCGGTTTTTATTCTTGAAACCATTATTGACATAAAAGACGTGTTCATTTGGTTGTTTTTCGAAAACAAAGTTTCTCACGAGAGTGAATAATGCACTGCTAAACACCATGTTGTTCATCATCGAAATCATCATAACTATCATTTGCAGTTTGGGCATAAACCACGGCATCATTCCGGACATAAAAAAGGCAGGTACTAGTAGATATTCCAACACTTTAGAAGTAGATTGCTTCATTTTTCTTTCTTCTTCCGAATCATCAGTCTTAAAAGAAATGCTTAGAGTATTATTGGTTAGCTTAAGAGCCAAACGGGATATAGCGAATGATTGATCCTTAAATAGATTTCTTGAGGTTTCATTTGCTAAAAAAAAAGTGAATAATATTCTATTAGTTTGTTGTTTATACAAGTAGTTTGTTCAAAGTTGGATAAGAAGTTAACGTAATAAAAATAAGTAGGTTGAGCACGAAAATGTGCTCCCTATTCCCAAAACGACAATGTCTGTGATTTTATTTTTTTTACTCACTTAATTTGTCAATCATTGTTACATAATTTGAAATTTTTTTTGTAGGTATATATAAAAGGACAATATAAGTAATAAATTATGAAATAAAACAATTTTAATTTGTTAAAATCTATATAATATTTAAACCTAAAGTTGTGACGCGTTTCGCTAACACAGTAGCTTTTTCAAACGAATGGAGGTACGAGTATAATGATATATCAACAATTCTCCCTTATTAAACCTTTTTACCTAGAAAGGTTCCTGTAGTATTGTTGTGAATGAGTTTCCAGGTAAAGTTGTTAAATACTTCAGTTAATCCCATATTCAGACATATTTTTTTCCTTTTTTATTTTATTTCCATGTGAATAGATCATAATTTTATTGTTAATATCCGTATAATTTAGTATTAAAGGCACTGTATAAATTGAAAATTTCTCATTGTACCTCCATTCGTTTGACAAAGCTACTGTGTTAGCGAAACGCGTCACAACTTTAATTTTAAGATATTATGTAGATTTTAACAAATTAACATTGTTTTATTTCATAACTTAGTATGGATCTACATCAAGTAAAAGCCTCATCTATTGAATATAAGTAATAGTAGAGGAAATTCGTGTTGTTAAATTTTGAAAATTCAAAAGGGCGGTGACACACACTCATTATATATATATATTTGTTTTCAATATCAACATAAACAATTTTGAAATGCGGTTTGCAGCAATAGGCAGTGTTGTAAATTAACAGTCCAAGTGAGCAAAATTTTCAAAATTCTTTTTATATATTTTCTTAACGCTTAAGCCCAAACATATTTTTTTCACGTGCTTCCAAGTTTTATTGCTTAAAAAAATTAATTATAAAAGTATGGTCTTCAAAAACCTGTCATTTGGAGAAAAATAACACAATACGATCATCTGAATTCGAAAAAACGCTGGGTACTGATTGAAAACTAAAAAATTTCAAGTTCACTTTGGTTATTAAATCCATTCTGTAAATAAATTGATCAAAAACCCAAAAATTATAGCACCGCAGCAATGGGCCTTTTCAGTAATTTTTTTATTGGTTCAAATTGAAGAATTTTATAAACAAATTTCCCCCTATTTTAAAATTTGTTTTGAGTTGGATTATGAGTAGGTACCAGGTGGAAAAGATAACTAAAAATAAGAGAAGCTTAACTTAAATTTGTATGGTTTATTTTTATTTGTAAAATATGTAGTATTCATAAGTGTCAGATACTTTCCATTTTGATTTTAATTGTCTTTGATAAGTGTAGGTATAGTTACTATTAGCAGAATCACAAATTAGTGTTATCTATTGATCTAAGACTACCCTCAAATTACTAATTCCATGAACTTTTTAAAAAAACATGTAGGACAACATTTATTGATACCTAGTTGATTCTAACAAATTAATATTGAAGACCTCATCAATATCTGTGTAAAACCTGATAACTATAAATAATATTTACTGAACGAGGTAGCTTTAGAACAAAACAGAATAAGTTGATTTTATAAATAACATAGGTATTTCATATATAAAACATAGTACTTACTCTTGTGATACGATGTCCGCCATAAAGTTGGAACCATATGGGATTTTTTTTATCATTGTAGTTAAATAACAACCTTGGATAGCAATCACTTCTGCTTCTGAAATAACTTAAAATGCGCCAAGTCAAAGTTGGAAGTTCGTCATTTTGGAAAAAATGTCCTTAAAACGGGTCAATTTGTTAAAATTTCGAAAAATGCTACTTGGAAATTATGATTCCAATCACATTTTATGCTGATGTGCCGATTTTGAGAGAGAAATTTTGATGTGCAATAAATTTCATAATTTCGTACTTACTTATAATTTATAATTTTAAAGTAGTCGTTATGCGTTGAGATATTCAGATTATAACTAAAACCATTTTTGTACTATCCAACTGAAGTTTAATGAAGAAAAAGTTGAAAAACAACTTCTGATTTTTTGAAATTTGGAAAATAATCCAGAGACTACCTCTTTTTTTAGTTGAAAATATCAATAATCTTCAAAACCAGCTTAAGTACGAATGTTATGATAACAATATGCAATGGAATGGTAGCCCTTATACTACTTTAAAGAGTTTCAAATGATTTTAAAGTAGCCAGATACGGAGGTGAATTAAAAAGTACGAATATATGAAATTTATTGAACATCAAAATATCTCTCTCAAAATCGGCACATAAGCATAAAATGTGATTAGAATCATAATTTCCAGGTAACATTTTTCGAAATTTTAACAAATTGACCCGTTTTTAGGACATTTTTTTTCCAAAATTACGAACTTGACAATTGAAAGATGTTACCTGTCAACTTTGACTTCGCGCATTTTAAGTTATTTCAGAAGCAGAAGTGATTGTGATCCAAAGTTGTTAGGTATTTAATTACAATAATAAAAAAAATTCCCAACTTTATGGCGGACATTGTATACCAAGTGTGGTATACCAGACGCTACCTCAATGTAGGTGACTCATAACTGTTAATGTATTGTTAGAAAAGTGAGAAAACAAGAGGTATTGGTGCTTGAACCAAAACCTTTTAGCTAACTCATCATAATTTGTGGTTCAATTAACAAACTAGTTATTGCTTCTAGAATTTTGTTTATAAAAAGTAGGTCCTGCCTCATTCCTATGATTGAAACTAACTTTTTCTAATTAATGTCACTAAGCAATGAAAAGGTTATGAAAATTCTAAAATGGCAGCCTTGTATAGTATTGATTACAACTAGGATCATACGTAATAATACCTTTGATTCATAGTTGACTGAGTATTGTTGACAAACACTTAAATCAATCATGTTTTGTAGTTAATGATAATAGTTAAATTATTAATATACCTTGATTGATAATAATACTAAATACTTACAGTTAATATTTCCATCAAAATTTGTCAAACAATTCCGTATATTCTCTTTATTATCTTGTTTGTAACTCTTACATGGATTTTCAGCGGAAATAAACGGAACTATCAATAACAAAAACACAATTTTCATTATCTTTCTTGGTCAAGAAACGTCTTAGAAACAGTAACTGCTATTCTGGTATAATAACCTACATTTTACGGTATATCTAAGACGCTAAGACTGACGACGGTTGACTTAGTAGAATGGATAATCTCACTCTGAATATCTTCGTTGCATATCAAGTTGAATTAGTGGGGAAACTTATTGCTAGTAACGTTATTCATTAGTTAAGATAATAAAATAAAATTAAATTTATTTTGATATCCATACTATAACTAGAATATATAAAAATGTTAAATAATTTGTCAGTTTAAGTACGCAGCAACTATGTGAGTTATTTCTTATAAAAAGTTCTAATGGTCTAAATCCTGAAAAGCAGCCATCAAATATCCAAATTCCAAGTCATATACGATAGTTAATAGGGAGTTTTAGAAAACGTACATATGATGAGCCGATAGCGGTAAACATAAACCTAACAGCACGACTATTTTGACAGATAAATATATAGTTTTCGAGCCAAACGGAAATGGTAAAGGCACTCGGTATCGGTATCGCCAGATCCCAAGGAATATATATGTATAATGCAGTTATTTCATAGAATACCTAGTTATTTCATGAAATAACTGATTATTAACTGGTCAGTTAAAGTGTGTAATATATTATTTATTTAATACTTTAACTAGGTATTCTATAAATTAACCAATGAGAGACAGTAAAGTGTAAAGTAGACAATTTATCTAAAATCAAATTAGGCTAATAATAGACAATTAAAATGAAAAAGTAGTAATTTATTCAATTTATGCAGCGTTTAAATGGATTCATGGAAACGTACCATAAAATCAAGATTATTTCTGAGACAAAAACATTAACCGGAATGAACTGGTACCAACAGACTAAACAAAAGGTAAATGTATTTGTTATGCGAGATATATGATATAGATTATTTCACACTTGAACGGGCTGCAGATCGTTATTCTATGAAATAACTAGTTAAACCGTGAAATACAAGAGAGTTTTACAATTTAACGGCATTCTATAAAATAACGGATTTCATACTTTAACAATATCAAAAGGGCTCACGAAGTTTCAAATTCATAGGCCAATTAATATGTATACCTTTTATTCCACTATTTATGCCAACGGATACAAGAAAAATAATTGTTGGTTTACAATTGAATAACTTTTGGAAAAATAGTGATAAAACTAACCTAACCCAACGGAGCTTCATTCTTTCAGGTGTTAAAAACATACCATGATTGTTTGAACTATACCCACAGATAATGGCGATCGCAAAATTAGACCAACAAGAATTTTATGAAATTTGTAAATTGTGAACATCAATTAGTAAAAGTTGACAAAACCACCTCACAATCCAGTTATTAAACATCACAATTGGTAATGGAAATCAATTTTAAGTATAAAGAATATTTTCTGGTATAATTTATTTGTTACTAGTGTAGGAATGTATCATTGCGGTCCATTTTCGGTTTATTGTAATTTCTCCAGTTGATTGAACGCACCATATTGTAACGGAATTTGGTTTTTGTCATGAAATATAATTTTTTTATTTATTGAACTAATTTGTGTATCTAATTCTGTTTATGTTGACCAACTTTACTAAAATTGAAAATAGCATGAAATTTGTTATCATTTTTCCCAATAATTTTACTGTGTATTTATCAAATATTATCAAAATTGTCAAAAAGGCCTAACTTTGTGCTAGAAATATTGTTTTTCTACATTCATGCAAAAAACAACACATTTAATGGAAAAAGTGGTTCTTTTTTGCATTAGTGCTATAAAATTTTTGTTGCACTCATGTCATTCTTGTCAGTTTTATGCCTGTCAAGGTGGATGCCATAAAGATACAAAGAAAAAAAGAACGGTTTGAGTTTGAGTTCCTAACATATTATACATATTCTAACTTTCCAGTTTTGCATGAATGTAGCTCGCGCAAAAGGTGTTTTTTGCACTTGTTGCATAAATAACTATTTTTTATCATTTCACATTTTCTGTCATGAGGCACCACGTGAGTAACTCCTGATGATGATATCCCAAACCTCGGTAATGAATTGCCATTTTTCGCAAAATACGAAAATGTGCTAATTTGTATATAACATTTTTCTGTGAATGATCCACATAATAAAACACTTTCTATACACGCCTTCCAAAATTCGTTTAAAATTCAAAGTGTAGATTAATTTGTCGTCTAATATTCGTATGTGGTCCAGTTATTAAACATGTTAGCCGTTTTTTTTTGCATCCTACTTTTACATCAAAAACCCGCCGAATAACTGCAACAATAACCATAGGCGGAGAGAGAATACTTTTTCAGATTATATTAGCTTGAAATGAAACATAATTTATGTTTTAATCATTTTATTGGGGATTATTAACAATAAAACCAACTAAAATTGTTATAAAAAATACTGAATAGAAAGTACTGCTGATCAAACTGATATAGTAGGGCAGAAAATGAGCTTAAGCTTCCCAAGATTATTAGAAAAAAATTCAAAAATAGTGGCTCAATGACTTTTCCGCTCTTGAGCTGTTGAACAATAATTTCCGGTCTTTTTTTGTGCGCCTCCGGTGGGATAGGCAAAAAAAATTGAAGTGACAATTCAAATGAATCCAAAAATAAAAAAAATTCAGTGAAAAGAACTCCATCTCTCATTATATTTTACAAAATTTATATATACTGCATTTTCTGTTAAATATCACATTTATAGTAGACGTTTCGGAATGTAATTCTCTAAACTACCATTTTTTTTTCCTTCTTCACAACAAAAAAAAACATTCTATACATGAACGTAATTATTTTTAACACACATACATTTTAAAAAGCTAATTATATTTGCCATGCTGCTGCTCAGCTATTTATTATAATATGTTGGTCGTGTTAATTGTTTTACTTTACCATTGTATGCTATTCTCATTTAGAATTTTATTGTTAATTAGCACTTTTACGAAGTGGAAAATATGGCTCGTTCGAAAGCGAACGAAAAGAATTATAAAATATTTATTTCAAATAGCTGACTATTGTCGAAATGTCCATATCAATTTTAATTTAACCATGACCCCGCTGAGAAAAAAGTATTATTTGGTACGTTTAACATTGCTTTCAAATTGAAAATCAACATATAAGTACCCCGCCCCTAGTGCTGCCTCTAGTGGATTATAAAATGAAAAAGCAGTGAACTAACAATGAGGGGGACTCAAATACCTTTCTGGGGGCCTGAACCCCAATATTGGGAGAAATAGGTGAAGCCGAGGAAAAAAGATCTGACCATTGGGAAGGTCTAGTAGGGCTTATACAATCAAAGATTCTTCTGGACGACTACAACCTGTTGAGATCAAATGAATGCATAAGTCAAAGTAAAACTGCGCTAAGAGTTTTAACAGGGATCCTAACGGGACATTGTCGACTGAATGGGCACCTGAAAAAGCTCAAAATAGTGGAGTAATGTAGATTTTGTGGCATGGAAGAAGAAACCAACATCCACATACTTTCCAGCAGCCCAGAACTTCAGAATCCTAGAGCACAGCACCTGGGAGATTACTGGATAGAAGAAGAATATTTACCTAAGCTGAAGCCTGCAGGTATCCTGAAATTATTCCAAGAAATAGGACTAAAGGAGCTACTAGTTTATGAGACTCTACTCAAGAAGAAGTAGAAGTAAGGGTGCACAATAGATCTTTTAGGTCTCAGTGAATATCACCCCAAAAAATACATACATTCTGCATTTCCGTTCTTCGTGGTTGAGTTTATAGCTTTTACAGCAAATGATAATGATGAAGTTAGGCACACGATCTTTTACAGTATAAATTGAAAGTAATCGCGAACTTATCCGTATGAGCTCAAAAATCTTAGTCCAGATAACTTATATGGAATATTTTTACCATGACGCCTGACATCTCGGATTCAAGTAATAGTTTTTCAAATATTCTCTTTATTCTGTTTTGTGCTGCCTCTGCCTTAATTTGATTCCTATTGAATTCTTTCCGTGAACTGTAAACTGCTTAACACTCCATTGTTTGAATCGTGATCAAATTTTCAATTTTGTCGCCTTTTTTGAATACAAATATTGCAGGAAATTATTGTATCGTCATTATAAATCACTAGTTGTGTTCACTATTAGGCAGTATTGCTAGCCAAATTTAAGATGGGGGTGATCAACATCGTGCTTATTTTTTGTTGTATTTGTGTATTATCATGCATGGCTAAGAATAACGGAACGGAAGTTGAGGATAACGAGTCCAGAGAGCTCGGTAAAAGCTTGTTCGAACAAGGTATTTACACTTTTTTTATAACAATTTGAAGAGTACTGTTGGCAAACAGTATGAGAAGTCTTTTTTCAAAGTGTAAAATCTCCCAATTTCATGGAAAATTAGAAAGATGTTGCGTCTAGAATCTTAAGAACTGAGTAAATGAGAATATTTCATTATTTTCCAACCAGAATGGTTAAACTTCCATTCATTTTTAATCTTGAAAACTAGACGTACAATCGAATGTGACAAGTTGATTAAAAGAGTACTCACAATATTCCTAATGGCTTTTTAAAGTTAAAGGGGACAATCGCTCCAACATGTTTTATGCATTATATTTTATGTTGTATTTCAAACAGTGTGATATTCTATCCAACATTATCTCGTATTGCATATTATTTTCTATTCGCGTGAAAAAGTGAGGTTATATAGGTATTATAAGATTTTTCTTATGATTATTCACTTAAAAGAGTGGATTGAATGGAAATAAATAATTCATTCTTTTTTTAATTTCTTGGGAAATTAAACCACAATATTTTTAAATTCTTTATATCAACGTTTTGGTAGCGTTCCAGCTACCGTTGTCAAGAAAAAATAAGTAGAAATTAATTTTTATCCCTAACTGACACAACAGAAAAAATTTGACAACTAGACAATCAAAAAATATTTTGAAGTGACTGCAAAATTTTGTTATCAAATTTTTATTAAGGTCCATTCATAGTAGATTACATCTCTGGCAAAATGTGATTTGAAATATTTCATGACATTCCAACGATATGATAGTCTACTAGAAATGGAATCCAGTGAAGTGCACGTTCCAGGAACGGTTTTTATTGGGATAGCGCGTTTTTTTCGCTTATATTGGAAATGTTAATAAAACGCGTTTCTTGATAGTTTTTTTTTTGTGTATGAATATTTAAGTTTTTAAAATATGTATACTCAG
The DNA here is from genome assembly GCA_963978555.1 of Galerucella nymphaeae. NCBI lineage: Eukaryota > Metazoa > Arthropoda > Insecta > Coleoptera > Chrysomelidae > Galerucella > Galerucella nymphaeae. Next base: position 3,296,460 of record OZ021705.1, on the reverse strand, counting down.
TTTTGTGATTTTGTCTATTGAAATGTGTATCGATTAACAACTATTCAAATTATAAATCATAACAAAAACCTGGATAAAAACTTATGATGCTATCCTGATAACGCTGGTAATTGATTATTGGAAATTTCTCTTTCTAACATTGGTAACCAAATTTGACTACATTCGGCTGAAATACTAGCTATAACACATTTATCTGCATTTAGTTGTATTAAAGCACTTTCTTTGATTTTCCGTCTTTTATTATTGGGTTCTTTTAATATTATTTTTGATGAATCCCATTGAATTTGATGACCCTCTTCCCAAGCATGTTTGCAAATAGCTGACTTAAAGAATTCCCTATCTTTGATATATTTTTTGTGTTCGTTTATTCGTACTTTCAATGGTCTAGATATTTCATTTCACATTTTGCCAGAGATATGATCTACTATGAATGGACCTTAATAAAAATTTGATAGCAAAATTTTGCAGTCTTAAATGGTTTAAACTTCAAAATATTTTTTGATTGTCTAGTTGTTAAATTTTTTCTGTTGTGTCAGTATGGCCGTTTGCACCGTATTCGCTAACTCACTGTTTAAAATAACACACAGTTAAAATTTAAACAATCGATTAAATTACAAACACTTGCACCGTAATTTAAGGGTTCTTGGTTAAAATAAACTAATAAATCTGGGGAAGTTTTGCTAAATTACAATCGGTTGGTACTAACACCTAACTTCAGTCTGAGACTGTCTCAGTCAGACAATGATATTTTGAGGTTATTAAAATTATTTATTTTCTGACAGTCGCAGGTATTTCCTATTCCTAGTGAAATTTTTGCTTCAGGTTAGCGAAATAAAGTGTTCCTAATTTCTGGAGAACAAGGGTAGGCGTGAGTAATGATGGATTCAACCTCCACCAGCGCGAAACGGGTGCGAACATCAAATTTCTCACCAAATGAAAAATCCCATCTCGTTGATATCATATCAAAATACAAAATCATTATTGAAAACAAAGAAACAGAACCGTTGGTTTCAAGAGACGAAATCTCTTGAAAAATATTAGATTATCCATGTTGTGGAAATGGTTGGCTCTATCTTATACCCTTCGTGGAAAACCCATATCATTTATATCCATATCATCCTCAAAGAATATGTCGTTGTCGTGTTCTCCAAAAACCATTTTTTATAAACTAAAAACCAACTCGAGCGTACAGAGTACTTTTTTGAAGTTAGACACATCAATTTTGTGTGTTTTTTAGGTTAGAATTCATACTACTGTGGTTAATAATTATCGATTTAAGCCTCCAAAATCAGTGGCTTAGTTTAACAGTGGTTTAGGAGAGTTTAACCGTGGCTTAAATCGCGATGCAAGCCAAAATTCAAAGTTAACTAATAGTTAAATTTTAAACCACTGTTATAATGACGGTGCAAGTGGGATAAAAATTAATTTCTACTTATTTTTTCTTGACAACGGTAGCTGGAACGCTACCAAAACGTTGAAATAAAGAAATTAAAATATTGTGATTTCCCAAGAAATTAAAAAAAGAATGAATAATATACCAATATATAAGGAACATACAGAAGGAAATAAATAAATAAAAAAATTTCATCGACCAACGTCAAATCTAAATAATATTGAAAATAACAACTTTCGTAGTGGAAGGCGAGGTTTGTTAGTTCAGTTAGTTCCTGTGATTCGATATGCCCTACAGGATGCGCACAAACGTTGTTCCAGCTCCTTCTATATGTTCCTCTATGGAGTATCCACCAGAACAATAACGCCTGAATGGGCTCAAGCTAATGGAGCAAGTGAAATATGGAATCTGTGCGGAATGAAAGAAGAAGCCTCTATTTACATAATTACAAAATTCTTAGCAATACAGAATTTTAAGGCACAACTCCTAGAAGTCTGAATAAAATAAGGACACTTTACCTAAGCTAAAGCCTGGAACTTTGGTTTCAGCTTATCAGTTATTTTTCTTTTCTTTTTTTAAAATAAGTTATATATTCATTAGAAAATACCAAACATTATAATCTGTCTACGCTGTTATCATATCAGATTGGTAGCTGGAACTGAACACAAGCCCAACGCTGACTGCGCACAATTATTCTTCTCTCTCTTTTGAGTAGTTTTTCTTAAATTTCCCCTGTAGTACTTGTGTAAATCGTATGTTTCGTATAGACTTTTCACGATCTGTATATTAATTTATAGTCATAAATCCTTTCTAATTTTTTTTGTTTTTTTAGGTCGTACACTGGTTCGCAATTCGTTGAAACGTTTCATGATCCTACTACCCGCAGTATTCTTCAAATTAGGCATTGCTTTCACCATGCTGGTCTTAGTCACTATTGTTTCAGTGAATAATGGCTTTATTGGCTTCCTCCTTCTCGTAGTGGGGTTGAGCAGCGTTTTGGCAAGGTTTCAAGAAGTCAGAAGATCACCAACAGTTCCATATGTTAATGCTTTGCCTGTGTACCAACAAGCAAAGTATATTCAAGATTGGGATAGGAAAAATAGAGCCATCGACATTGATGTGAGAGACGCAGCATCAATTTCTCCCAGTATTTATGCACAACATTATGTCTACCCTCAACTTAGTGATTATTACAAACCGGAAACTGCACGTGTTTAGATATTTTTTGTTATTTTTGCCTTATTTGCAAGAATAGCAAGATCTGGTGACGATTCCTAATGAATGAAGGGCTTGGGGCAATTTTAAATTAAATTTTATGCAGTTAATTTGTTCAATATACAGGGTTTCTCATTATATTTTGACCCCATAAGTATTTTCCGTAACTTCAGGAATACAAAAAAAGTATCAAATAAAAGATGTATTGTTTTATCCGCCACAACCCAAAATGTAACAGCAGACTGAATTTTGTAAACAAGGAGTGTCCAATAATATGAATCTTCAATATTTTAAGCAATAATAAATAATTTAATACAACTTTTTTTGTATTCTTAAAATTTATGAAAATAAGTGGGGGTCAAAATATAATGAAAAACCCTGTACATAGTATATCAGCAATCTGCATTTTCTGTAGAAATATGTTATTTCTCTTTTCATTATAAATATCTTGTGGTCTGTGAATAATATAACTTATGTATCTGTATCGTTTTTTTTACTTTCATTGTTAGTTAGACGAGATTTTATAATAAGGTCATGTTACAAATTAACTGTTTTTATATTTAATGGATATTGTAATGTTTATTTATAAAAATGTTTATTTTCATGACTTTCAATTACAGATTATGAACGTACTCCATATATGTCATCAGTCATTTTTGGTTGAGCGCGAATTTCAAACTAATTATATTCAAATTCAAATAATTTTATTTCAAATAATTTTATTTTGATAGGTTATTTGAAGCAGCAAATTTAAAGTCCATCCCCTGGGAATACAAAATTATGTTGCAGAAGTTTTTATTGAACTACTATCTCTGGATTCCCCAAATATTTGAATTAGGGTATTATTGATAATTAGTTATTATTATACGAGCAATTTATGATAGCCACGATGGGTGACGTTTGCGTCCCGAACCGCAGGCGAGTCACCCGAGTGAATATTGGCCAAAAATTGCGAGTAGAATACTAAACTTTGTCCACGACCCTTAATTTCTTTATTAAATAAAAGTCAGTAACGATTTGGTATTACTAACCTCATAATGTTGTTGTACCTACATCAAATAATTTGATATATACAGGGTGATTCATAAGTAATGGGCCAAATTGTAAATCTACGTTCAGAAGACCAATATAATAATATTTTCATCAACAATCATGGGTCTTAGTCTGCTCCTTACTGAGGTACAGGATGTTGAAGCAAAAAAAATAAAATAGATTTTTGTTAATAAATAGATCAGGTACTTTTCTATATAATGACTTGAAAATTGGGTAAGAACTAGTTTTTGTAAGGGTAAACAAGAATGTGTAAGAGGATTTGAGTTAACTCGTAGATGTCGCCACAGGCGCCATGTGAATTAGATGAAATCAGCTACAAATTTTTTATCGCTCATTATTTTACAACTTACTTATTCAATTTGGACAGCCCCATCATTTCTGTGGAAAAAAGGTATACTTCTTTGATCTTTAAAATATTAACGATTTTCGAGATATTAGGTGGTCGTGGACGAAAAAAATGATCATCCAATAACAGAGAAATTCAACTCCTAAGTTAGCAAGAAGAAGCATTAATTGTAAACTTCACAGCTAGTAGTGAATAATTGAAAATTATATGACATTATAATATGGTGTAGTTACGAGTATATTGTTATAAAAAAATTATGCAGTTCACATCCCCACAAGTACATTATTTACTTTTTTTAATCCTAAAATCACAATATCAAATTCTCCTCTTTCTTCTTTTATTAACGTACGCTCCGTATTCTTCATCTCCATGCCAACCATAGTGGTCCATTGCTACTTGATTTCCTGCATACTTCATATCCAAAGTATGTGTAGTAGCAGCTCCTGGATTCCTTCTATTCGAAAACATGTTTATTAACATTAAAATAATTCCAATTTTGCCCAAAAATGCACTCTTAACCATAGTAAAAAACAGAGAGATCAACATCATGGGGACCATACCTGAAGATATTAAAAATGGTGTAGCCATCATGGGTAACATTTTTTCCATTAATCCTTTTTCTTCTACCTGAGTTTTTTTTCGCTTCCTTCTACCACTTTGACCTACATGTATTCCATTCCCAGCACCCAAGTCTAGTCCATATTTTTCTTTATACATAATTTTAGAAGGTGCTGAGATTTTCTTTGTGGATTTATTCATCTTTGTAATTGAATTTTTAACTTTAATTGTTTCAGTCATATTTTTGTTTGGAATCATTTTCTGCAACTTTGTAGGTTGTTTTAGAGGAATGGATTTGGTATGAATATTTATCGTGGACTGTTGTGTTAGGTTGTCATTTTTGTGTGCTACTGAAACAAAAATTAACGTAATATAAATATATAAATATACTTAGTCCTGATCATATGAAACTAACGCATGCATAATGAGCAGTAATTATGAAATGTGGAAATAAGTTAACCGTTAAGCAATAATTTTTAAACTTCCTTATGTCATAATAAAATAAAATATTGAAATAGCTTCTGAATTAAACTCGCTACGACGAAGCTGCTTACTTTTCTGGCCACCCGGTAAACTAATATTACTTAAAAATACACGGTAGATGGAAAAAATTATTTAGAAAGACTTAAAATAAATTGATACCACTTTTAAAATAAGTAAAAATTATACAGCAAATTATATATAAATATAAACTACTTTTCCGGCCACCCGGTAAACTAATATTACTTAAAAATACACGGTAGATGGAAAAAATTATTTAGAAAGACTTAAAATAAATTGATACCACTTTTAAAATAAGTAAAAATTATACAGCAAATTATATATAAATATAAACTAAACAAATATTATCAAAAATTTTACTAACCTTTCGAAATTTGTTTACCTATTGACATATATTCACTGTTATTGTTTATAATTACGAGATCGCTGCTATTTAAACTTGCACCAAAAATACTTAAAATAAATGGAAGAAACAGAACTGAAAACACTAACCGCAAAATAGGAAACATAGCAACTGTTTCTAATGGTAATATCGCATGACTGTTTTATTTTGTGTATGCGTTGATTCTCACTTCTTACGTTGTTGCGTGGTCTCGAGTAAAGTCAAGAAGAACCGCTGACCGACAAGAAATAAACGCCATTGAAAATAAGCGGTTCAGATTCGATAATACTGCTCCAAATTTTTTTTGCTTTATGTAAATTTTGTTTTTTTATTTTGCGATCGTATCGATTATAATTATTCATCAAATAATACTTGCCCAAAGCGCTTGCATAAAAAAACACCAGAATAATTAAAACATTTATGTGGAACATATTTTGACATCGTTTTTCGACTAAGTACCTAAATCATATATTTTTGAGAATGAAAGTGATAAGCACAGTGGTGGATTTACAAATTTTCTAGGTATAGGATAAAACATAGGATGAATAGTTCTTGCCGCCCTTGCCGTTGTCGTAAGTAATGTTCTTTAATTCCGACTCTATGTACAAAAAAGCTAAAGCGTCTAATTTTTCCTTGTTCAAGATCGATCTCAGATAATTTTTTACCCTTTTAAGACAAGAAAAGCAGATAGGCAGCTTGGCTCCCTAATGATTTAGAATCTGGTTTTACCAAAATGTTTTGCGAAGATGTGGCCTCGAAAATGTATGCATTCTTGAACTAACTCAGAGCGGCCGTACACGGACCACATATTTGCAGTCGAGACAACCAGAAAAATGTGGTCACGTCAACTGCACCTTTCGGTTGAACCAGCGACATTTTTGTGGTCGACTTGCGGTCATATGAACCGCACGTGTAGTTGAAGCGACTGCAACCACATCACAGAAAATATTCTCCATTGCAAACTACTTGTCGATACACTCGTTTAGGTTCAAATGACTTCGAACGCGACTGCGCAACGCGGTTCATACGACCACAAGAATGTGGTTCGTGTACGGCGGATGCAGCAGCGACCACTCGGCGGAGTTCGACTGCAAGTAGACTGCAGATGTCCTCTAAGAGCCTCCGTACACGGACCACATTTTGCGGTCGACCCGACCACAGAATTGCCGTCGCGTTTCAGCGAACTCAAGCTACCCATAAGAAATACTGTACCATTCGTACACGGGCGTTCACTGCAGTCAGAACGAGCATCTGCAGTCTACTTGCAGTCGATCTCCGCCGAGTGGTCGCTGCTGCATCCGCCGTACACGAACCACATTCTTGTGGTCGTATGAACCGCTTAGCGCCGTCGCGTTCGAAGTCATTCGTACCTTACGAGTGCATCGACAAGCTGTTTGCAATGGAGAATATTTTCTGTGATGTGGTTGCAGTCGCTTCAACTACACGTGCGGTTCATATGACCGCAGGTCGACCACAAAAATGTCGCTGGTTCAACCGCAAGGTGCAGTTGACGTGACCACATTTTTGTGGTTATCTCGACTGCAAATATGTGGTCCGTGTACGGCCACTCTTAGTCTTTGATTCATTAGAATACACTTCTTCAAAGGACAGAACTTTTTTCCTGAAGGTTGATGATGACAATCCGCTCATTTTGGTTGAAAATGTTTCATTGAAATTGTCATAGATTCTTTTTCTATGAGGAGGTGAAAAAAATTCTTCCCAAATTTGCCGCCCCCGAAATATGCCGCCCTAGGCTCGAGCCTACTTAGCCTGCTGGTAAAGCAAATGAAAGAATTTGCTGCAAAAAAGTGTATGATAATATTTTTATAAATGTATCATACCATTCTTCAGCGTATATTTTTATCTTATCTAAAAAATCCAAATCGAATATATCCAATTCTAATACAAAAAAAATTAAAAATAATAAGAGAAGAGTTGATGAGACAAAAGATGGATAACCAAAAAATCTACTCCGACAGCCAAGCAGTACTAAAGGATAACATCAAATTTGGTGTGGGAATGTTGCAAGGTACTCAACAGACTACGTAGTCATAGTAAAGTGACCATAGCCTGGGTACCAGGCTACCAGAAGGAATAAAAGGCAATGAAAAGGCCGATGAATTAGCCAAACAGGGAGCAACGGAACGGAGGTCATGATAGGGCCAGAAATTTCCTGCGGAATTGCTAAATGCCTTCCTAAAGAAAGCATCCACAAATGGATAAAGAACCAGGCGTTGCTCTGGTGGTATAAAACCCCAGGACAAAGGCATACTGAATTATTCCATAATTATTCCTTGAAAGCCTTTTGTCCAAACTGTCACACGATCTACTATGTCAAAGTCGAGAAATGACAAGGATAATGGTGGGAATGCTGAACGGAGATTGTAGGCTAAGGAAACATATGCACAACTAGACTGGCAGATGATAGCCTATGCAGGTTCTGCCAGGAAGAAGATGAAACCGCGAAGCCCATACTCTGTGATTGCGAAGGTCTAGTAAGGGTGCGGTTTCACTTATTCGGTAGAGAGCTACGCAATGGAGGTATCCAGGCTATTAAGTCTAATAAAAAGAATGAAGCTGGATATGGAGCTCTAAATATAGGGTGGACCACAATAGATCTGCAAACTAGGTCGCAGTGGGATAGTGCTGATGCGGAAAAAGAAATAATGTGTAGATGAAATGTAGTAGTATCATAGCTAAAAATAATTTTCCATTTACATTACCAATTGGAAATATGCAGACCTCGCCTTTATTTCGAAGAAAGTTTAAGTGAAAGAATTTTTATATTTGAATATTCAAACCATGATTAATTTAAATAACTCAATTGTTTTTTAGTGATGATCGCGTTACGTTTACACCTTCAACGTAACAATTCAAGTCAGGTTTGCTCAGTACGTCCCGAACATAATGGACATACTTAACAACACTTTGTTAAGAAAGTTTTATATCACGTATTTTCAAATTCAATTTTTTCTAGTTAAATACTATAATATTGATTATTCTATTCTCGAGTAATACCATTGTGTTTAGGAACACTTTCACAGAGGTAAATATGAATAGGTATTTTAAACTAGATTTTGGATAGTCTATAACATTGGTGTTTAAAAGCATGCCTTGCTCTAATTCTACCCACAAAACAATTTTTAAATTTAGCCATTCAGTAATTTAAATTGTTCGCTTCAACGATTTTAGTATACAGGGTGATTCATAAGTAATGGGCCAAATTGTAAATCTACGTTCAGAAGGCCAAAATAATAATATTTTCATTAACAATAATGGGTATTAGTCTGCTCCTTACTGAGGTACAGGATGTTAAAGCGAAAAAAATAAAATAGATTTTTGTTAATAGATCAGCTACTTTTCTATATAATGACTTGAAAATTGGGTATGAACTAATTTTTGTAAGGGTAAACAAGAATTTGTGAGAGGATTTGAGTTAACTCGTGGATGTCGCCACATGCGCCATATGAATTGGATCATCAGCTACAAACTTTTTATTGTTCATTATTTTACAACTTACTTATTTAATTTGGATAGCCCCATCATTTCAGGCCCCCAGAAAGGTATTTCCATCCCCCTCTTTGCTAGTTGATCTGCTATTTCATTTCCTTATATTCCAGTGTGTCCCGGAATCCATAGTAAGGTAACACTGGACACTAGAGTGGGGGAGACACTTCGATTCAGTGGCCGGACACGTATTCCTACTCTGTGTCTCGTGTGAATGCGTAGCTATCGAAAATATTTGAGGCCACTACTGCATCCTGAATTGTATGGTATATAATTCTCAAAAATACTGCAAATTCTTTCCTATTCTGTGCCTACTGAAAGTCTAAGCCAATATTTAATGTTTCCTACATGTAGCCCCCTCTAGAAATACAAATTTTAAAAGAAATATATCAACAATAATTGTGAAGGAGGACGAGAATTATAATTAGCAGAATTCTGTTTTTTCTTATTTCCAAATCGATGTATAATTCTACTAGGCTAACGTATCCAATACCAGTTGAGAACTTCATTCACTTCTTGTTCAACTTGACTTAACATTCGTGTAAAGTCAGTACATTAACACAGAACTTGAAAATGCATAAGGAGTTAAACAGTGTAGTGATTGTTCTAGTAAGAATGTTGATCTCATGGTGGATGATAGTTATCTGTAATGGTTTCAGTATAGATAAGGATGGTATTTGTAACAATATTGTACAGGGTAAGTGGAAGTAATTATTTTGATTAATTTTTGTATCTGTTCTTAATATTTTTAAAACGAAGAGACTTAAACAGGGGTTAAAAATAACTCGATCCAACCCAAGTTATCCTAGTACAAATGTGCATGTGAAAAAAGTTAGGTTAGGAACAACCGTTCGAAGTTACCAAATGAAAATTTAATTTTTCAAATATTTCGACAGTTGTTCGACATATTATCATAAAAGTTGACTAGTGGCTTCCTTATGATAAGAGCATCTTTAAAAAAAAAAGAACCCCCCCAAAATTTTTGTGTACGTTACAATTCAATGCTTGTTGTGGCACCATTATTCAAACACATTATTTTTGAAACTTTTTTTGTCCCCTAGTACTTTTTACAATTATCAGTTTTTACCGAGATACGGCCTACTTTCCATTATGCTTCAAAAATTTCGAATAACAAAAATTAAAGTCAATGAATTTTCAAGTTTTTCGAGGGTTCCAGATTTTTCATTGAATCTTATTTATTTATAAATGTGTAGTTTTTATTAGATGTTCGAAATGGTTCCCATTTTCTTGAATACACAGTCGGCTCCGTTTCACTACCGAAAACCGAATATTCTGGAAAAGCAATGGCTTCTGATGATTTCTAATTGCAGCCAGGCTGTAGCTTTTTTCGCATGCACATTTGTACTAGGGTCACTTGAATAGGATCGAGTTATTTTTAGCCCCAAGATATGTGGTATGATTTATGACCTGCCTTTTTGTTACACCCTGTATGTGATTAATGCAATATGCGGTTAAACTCAACCAAAATATGACGTGATAGACGAAACCATAATTAAATTTGTATTCTAGTAGGGTTTTTATGTCAATTTGAAATTCAACTTTTGAATTATTCGAATAGTCCGTCATTTATGATGTGAAGTATATTATGTAACAGAGAAGTTAGCTGCATAAGGGATGGCCTGGCCTGGCCTAGAATTACGATTCTCTAGATCAAAACCAAACACGATTAAAATAAATATTAAGAAACACGTGTTGTGCAAAGAACGCTAGTTTTTGACGTAACGTCTACTTGCCCTGTTTATAAGTTGATAGTTTTTGTGTAAGGGCTGAAACTATTAATTCAAATACTTTTATTTTATTGTAATATGGATATGAAAAATGACGTAGGTACAGTGTTTTTGGCAGTGAAAACTGTTCTCCCATTTTTACTGATAGTTGGAAGCATTTACAATTAACCAAAAAAAAACTTTATTTTTACCGTTTACTTCATATAGCACCGGTTTGCCACCATTTGATGAAATATCTATTACTGTATCCACAACAGAAATGAAACATCAAATAAAATTAAATATCTCGGAATTTTCCTTGATTCCCATCTACGATGGGACCACCAAATAAGCTATTTAATAAAAAAACTTAGATTTGTACTATATAAACTCAAATATCTATCTAATATTCTAAAGTTAGCTTACCTTAAAATTCTTTATTATGCATTGGTCGAAAGCCACCTAACATATGGTCTTATTGCTTGGGGATCGGCTGGGGAAACTCTCATCGAGCACTTACAAAAAGTACAAAAAAGTATATTAAAAGTATTATTTCGCAGACCCAGAACCTATCCTACAATTGAACTCTATCAAGAAACTGAAGTATTCAACATCTACCAATTATATGTTAAAGTCATTTTACTGAAACAACATAAGGACAAAGCCACTCTAAAGACTATCCAGCATGGCTATCCAACTAGATATAAGGAAAGTGCTGCCTTAATACCCTTAATGAAAAAAGCTATAGGTAAAAAAAGTTTCACATACCTGGCTCCAAAGTTATATAATCAGTTACCATCTGATTTGAAAAAAATCAACTCTTCAAGTTTATTCAAGAAAAAAATAAAAAATTGGATCCAATCTTATCCGGCTGCTACAATGCAAAATTTTATCTCTTCGCGAAATGAAAATTATTATAGTCTGGCAATCTTATCGTAATATATAAAACTTCAGAAAAAAAAATTGTATTATTAATATTTTATATGATGTTACTTACATTTGTATTGTCGTTTTATATTCTATATGTCATATCTTATATTTCAAATTTTTTTTTTTTTAAATGTTCTCATATATACTTAAGATTTGTTTTAGTAACTGATTGCTTCTTAATTTTCGTACACCTATTTTTCATAATAAATGAACTACCGCATTCACGCACAAGCATGGCTTTTGTGAATGTACTGCTCTTTTGTGATGAAAATGGGCGACTACTTATATACAACTTATTTTTATGTGCTTGTATCTTTTAAAATACATATTAAAATTAATTATTGTAACTGTACTGAGGCAAATAAAATTATTATTATTATTATTTAGAAATTCTTAGTTCTCAGTTATCACAGCATAAATGGGAGCAAAAAGAACATCCATTAATAGTGTGCATAAGTCTCTGCTATTTGCTTACTTATAATTGCACGAGAGGTTTGTATTTTATCAACAGTAAAAACACAAGAGCTTTTTTTTATCGGATAAATTTCTCTTTGCAACGAAACAGTTTAGCCAATCACTAATTTTACGAGAAAAACTGACATGATAAAATCGCGACACCGAAGGTGGAGGATTTTATCTAATTTCAGTTTTTCGAGCAAATTTAGGAATTGACAAAATTTTGAGTTGAAGAAAAATTTATCTTATAGAAGAAAAGCTCGAGTGTTTTGTGGTAAGATAAATTAACAACAGAATATATCGATGAACAACAACAATAATTATTTCATTGTCATTGTGTAAAAGTAACGTCCGGTTACTAGATATTGAAGAAGAGAAGTTTTTACCGCGATTATTTTTTTCACTTGTCAAAATCTGACATTTTGGTGGTTTTAACCAATAGCAATACATTATTCTAGCCAATCATTCGGTATTATACTGATAATTATGCTTCCTCATCGATAAAACCCTGTTTACATCGAAACGTCAAAATTTTACTTTGAATTTGTCATTATTGACAACTAAAAGCGCTTTCAAAAATCCTTTTAAATTGTTGAAAAAAATAATCTTCCCAAATACAACTCGCTCTTCAAATTTTATCACATAATTTTTTATTTTCATCACTCAAACTTGTTTATTTGAGGCAAAAACATTCAAACAAACCGAATTTAGATAAAATCACTCCTCCTAACGGAGTCATGATTTTATCAAATCGGTTTGTTTTCATATTTTTGCCAAATAAACAAGTTTTCGTGGAAAAGAAAAAATTATCGATAAAATTTGAAGCACTCGTGGTATTACCTTTGATAAAAAAGGATGCACCTTTTTTATCGATGTCAAAGTGACAATAACATTTCCAGGTATATGACATGTTAACATTGGAGTTAATTTATCAACAGTAAAAACACAAGAGCTTTTTTTTTATCGGATAAATTTCTCTTTGCAACGAAACAGTTTTGCCAATCACTAATTTTACGAGAAAAACTGACATGATAAAATCGCGACACCGAAGGTGGAGCGATTTTATCTAATGTCAGTTTTTCGAGCAGATTTAGTGATTGGCAAAACTTTGAGTTGAAGAGAAATTTATCTGGATAAAAGAAAAGCTCGAGTGTTTTTTGGCAAGATAAATTAACGACAGAATATATCGATGAACAACAACAATAATTATCTCATTGTCATTGTGTAAAAGTGACGTCCGCTTACTAGAATTGAGGAAGAGAGGTTTTTATCGCGATAAAAAAGGATGCACCTTTTTTATCGATGTCAAAGTGACAATAACATTTCCAGTTATAGACATTTTAACATTGAAGTTAATTTATCGGGAATAAATTTGGATTGTTTAATGAGAAACTGTTGCCTATAAACAATTAGACGAGAAAAACTGTCAACTATTAAAAACGAGACATCGAAGGTGGAGCGTTTTTGGGGTGACAGTTTTTCGTGTCAAATTGCTAAAGGAAACAGTTTAGAAGTTGAACAACACAAATTTACTCGATATCAATACAAACATCGAGTGTAATTCGGCAGGAAAATTCAATGAATCAGCTCATTATTAGTGTTTAGAAATTCAATAAGTTGTTGACAAACATGTCAAACTATTAATTATGGTAACCAGCACTGCGATAATTGATAAACAAATGCATAAGTGAAAAAACCACAAGTGCATTTATTTCAGCTAACTTTTGCCGCTGTCAAAGTGACAATTGCACTGTGTCATATGCGATTTTTTATTCATGAGTTGAATTGTCATTTATAATTTATTTTTTCCATTTTTTTTTTCAGGGAGAAAAAGTAATGGCCAAAATGACCTGCTTGTGAAAATTCTTCCAAATCTAGCCATGCCTTTTCTGGTTCAAAGTATAATTCTACCTTTAGTATTAGGAGCCATGAAGTTCACATTGTTAACTAGTATGCTTATAGGGAAGCTGGGCATTTTTTTATGGATTATTAATATTATATACAATAATCAAAATCCAGACGGAGCACTTTACAGTCATGCAATCCATATAATTCATCCAGATGACCAAGGCATGTATCCCAAAGATGAAGGAACGTACCCAAAAAATATAGAATTTGGTAATCATGGTAATAGAAGAAGGAAACGAAAAAAATAGGTCAAAAATACTGATTATTATTTATAAACCTGTGAAGTCATGTAATTTGAAGTGATTGTTGTGTTTTGATATTTTTAATAAAAAAGTGATCATAAACGCTTTTTTTTCAACAAAAAATTGTAAAAATACATCAAAGCTGTCATAGCCAGGTACCAAATCCGAAGTTGCCAGATTGTTAATCTAACTTAACTTTGCTATAAGCGGGAATCATTAGAAAAAAACACCTTACTTCTTAGAAATCAGACAACCTGGGAACATGGCACAAGAAAGTATGAAGAAAAGTATATTTTCGAAGAAATTCGTTACAAAATTTAGTAATGAGAAGGAGTGGGTTCCAAATACCATTATCAGACTTTGAAATCACCATTCAATGGTACACAGACGGCTCAAAATCAATAGACGGAACATATGAGTGTTCGGGACAGGAACCAAACACTCTGAGAGCTTGGGAAAAACCCCATGTATCTTTTAAGCGGAAATCCACGCCATAAGAAAGTGCGCCCAGTTCAATATTGATGAAGGATACAGAGGACAAAAGATTACCATAATGACAGATAGTCTAGCAGCAATTAAGGCACTGAGCACTTGTGTAATCAGTTCCAAAATGGTGTATTTTGATTTTTGAGCCAAGCCGTCACGGTTATTGTGCATGGTTGTCAAAGATGGTTTGTGAAAAAAAGTATATATTTGTGGTATGATTTCTATACATTATAATCTTTTAAATTGTAGAATTCTTTTAATGTTAATGAAATTGATTTGAAACAAGTAATTGTCGAATATTTGGATGTGTATAACTATCACACTAAAAATAATGCTTATAAAATATTCGACCTATGATCGTGAATTAAGGGAAATATTATGCAAATTGATAACCCTGTTGAAAAGTTTCGCGAAGCAGCCCGAACGGAGTCGACATACGACGATGGACCTTTAAATGGGTATGTCCACCTATCTCTCTCTTTTTTACTGTTCTCTGTCAAGCTTTCGCATCTGTTCTCTTTTATAATCTGTGATCAGACTGCATCTGACTATACTGCCCACATCTTGTCACACTACGACATATTTTCCGATCAATCCGATCGATTCCCTGCAGACAGAGACTTCTGTCACTGGTCATATTAGGTCAGGTCAGTTTCTAAGAACCATACAGTGCGATAAACGTTATTTTCACGTGTGGATGTAGAAAAAATTGAAGAATAACCCTGTGTAGTTCAACTAGTAATACAAACAAATCTAATAAAATAATTTTATTATAAAATCGATCACAGAAATTTATTTACAGAATATTTACAGACGAGCGATATTTCCGGCTTCAGCCATAACAAATTCCAACATTTAGTCGTAATCAGTATCAGTCAATATCAACAAATTACATACAATAATGTTCATTAACAAGCTCCTCGCACGTATCGCATTTAACTTCGCAGCACCAAGTAAAAGTACAGTTACATCGAGTGTATACTTTTTTCTGAATCTGACCTACCCGATGGCCGCATTTTTTACATAAATTTCTGCAACTGTTTTTCTCTGTTTTAGTCACATTCAATCTGTTCCTGGAACACGTTCGGCCTTTCGTACCAGAGTAACCTGAAATATAATAAATAAATTTCAATCTTCACAAGAAATAAAATTGATTATCGAAAATTTAAGCTACATAACCAAACATTATATTTTTGTCATAAAATACAGTGTGTTTCATTTAAAAGAAGAAAGAAATTGAAGATTCCTAGTTTTGAACTATAGAAGATTGATATTTAATCAAATATGAGGATATTACATCTTATTACAAAACTTTACTGGACAAGAGCTTTTTTTTCTATAACGTACAGTGAAAACTACAAGACTTACAAGATTTACCTACGATTTTAACATACAGTGATGGGCAAATGTGTGGAACCAAGTAAATATCTCTGGAATTATTAAAGATATCAAAATGAAATTTGGAAGGTGGATACTACAGATTACAGATTGCCTATTTTTTTTTATATTTTTCAACAATTTTGAACTTCCGGTTTTACCGGAAGTAATGTCGATCTTAATATTTGCAATGGAACACCCTGTATATTATTTCAGTTTCTGATAAAAAATTTTATTACAAATACAGAAATATCAGGTTCGATCTTTTTTTCCAATACCTACCGAGATATTAACAGAAAAATAACTAAGGAAAGGAAACATTTGATGGTAGCTAGTAGATAGGAGATAGGTATTTACAGCTCTTAGAGACATAAGTGATTCCGGCATTGGAGGTAAATGGAGAATTACCAAATAATATCTGGTTTCAGCAGGAGCACCACCCCATTACGCTCGCATTGTTCGAGATCATTTAGATAGGACATTTTATCTCAGATGGATTGGAAGAAGGGGTACTTATGAATGGCCTGCACGAAGTCCCGACCTTAATCCACTAGACTGTTTTCTGTGGGGTTATTTAAAGTCTAAGTCTAAATAATTTGCAAGAATTAGCTGCAAGAATAACTCAAGACTCTCAAGAGATCCAGAGAATTCCGCCTAATGTTACTAGAGAATTTACAAACCTACTTGCCTATTGTCAATAAGTAAACGGTTGCAATGTTTCAATAATCACTTAATTTCAGTTAATAATTATTATTATTTCTTTAAAATGGATATTAGATTTTTCCTTTCCTTAGTTACTTTTCTGTTAATATCTCGGTAGGTATTGAAATAAAAAATATCGAACCAATATTTTTGTATTCGTGATAAAATGTTTCATCAGAAACTAAAATAATATACAGGGTGTTCCATTGCAAATTTTAAAACCTCTATCCACATACTTTCCAACTGCACAGCATTCCAGAATCCTAGAGCACAGTAACAGGGAGATTACTGAATAGAAAAGGAATATTTACCTAAGCTGAAGCCTGCAGATATACTAAAATTCCTCCGGGAAATAGGACTAAAGGAGCTACTAGTTTCCGAGACTCTCCTTAAAAACTAAGTAGAAGTAAGGGCGCACAATAGATCTTTCAGATCTCAGTTAATGTTACCAAAAAAAAAATACATACATACAATCATACAACATTTGAAAATTTCAGTTAAAGCCTATATTTTGTCTACTTTTTGAATTATAATGTTTCCAAGCTGTAAAAATGTAGAAGCCCTTAACAGGGTTTCAGAAAAAATTGAATATTTCCCTGGCAACTTTAGTATATGTAGTTTTGGAAAGAAGAAGAAAAGAACTTTCAGATGTTATTGAAAAATATAGTTCCAGTTTTGCAATAGGAATTCTTAATAATGTTTGAAGTATAGTAAAGTAACGTATCGATAT
The DNA here is from genome assembly GCA_963978555.1 of Galerucella nymphaeae. Taxonomy (NCBI): domain Eukaryota; kingdom Metazoa; phylum Arthropoda; class Insecta; order Coleoptera; family Chrysomelidae; genus Galerucella; species Galerucella nymphaeae. The sequence goes on along the minus strand of OZ021705.1, from coordinate 3,278,947 downwards.
AAAATAGAAAGTGAACGAGTTTAGACTCGCCCTGAATACGATTTCTTAGACGTGGCAAAGATTACACAAAACTATATATAGTTTTCTGTAATCTTTGGACGTGGAAGGAGGTCTAGTGAACAAATACACGAAGTCCATCACAGAGGTGACAGATTTAATACAAATTCTGCAGCTCAAGGTTAAACTAATTAAGATTTTTAGGACCAAGTTGTCAGAACTTTTTAAATACACTGTATAACAGATTACAAACTTATCTCAGTGCAATAGAGAAGGTAAAATCAATGTAGCTTTGATTTGGCTCTACATTCTGAAACACTCTGAACAATTGTGACTAATTTTAAAATATAGCTAGATATAGTCGGTTGAAATCTTTTGAGAATTTACAAAATAAGGCACTGTTTTTAAATAAAAGTGAAATATTACCTTCGTTTAAGTTTGGCAAACAGTAATCAGGTGAAGAATCCAAATATATTAATCTATTTTTCGTCCCATCTATTTCTTTTTCTTGTACGTATTGTTCTGTAGCAGAGTTTCCCATAACTATAGATTTCTTGACATCGTCATACGTAACTCGAACAGCTTCTCTATGCAGATGTTTGAGCTTTCTGGATATTTCTGAAAAATGAGGTATTTCCATCCAACAGGTTTGTAAAGAACAGCTTCCAGATATTCCATGACACTTGCATTTTTTCACCATTGAATATTTGATTACCTGCAAAATACGTTGAATGTTGCTTAAATTTATTTACAGAATATTAATAGAATACGAATGAACCAAACTATCTAACAAAACTAACGTTTTCTTGGAAGGTACTTCCCAAATGAAAAATAATCTACCTATAATAATGCAACAAAGATAACTATTAGGAACAATAACTTAAGATAAGGGTTAACTGATTGACAAGAGTACTTTGCAGTGATTATTTATTGTACTCCAACTACTAGAAATTTATAATTATCCGTAGAAAGAGAAGATCTGATCATTGGAAAGATCTAGTAGGGTTTAGACAATCAAATATTCTTCTGGGTGACTACAACCTGTAGAGATCAAATGAATGCATAAGTCAAAGTAAAACTGCGCTAAGAGTTTTAACAGGGATCCTAACGGGAAATTGTCGCCTGAATGGGCACCTAAAAAAGCTCAAAATAGTGGAGGAAAGATGAAACTCAATACACATACTTTCCAACTGCACAGCACTCCAGAATCTTAGAACACATCAGTACCTGGGAGATTACTGGATAGAAGAGGAACATTTACCTAAGTTGAGGCCTGCAGATATTCTAAAATTTCTACGGGAAATTGGACTGAAGGATCTACTAGTTTCAGAGACTCTTCACAGAAACTTAGTAGAAGTAAGGGGGCACAATAGATCTTTTAGGTCTCAGTGAATGTTACCCCAAAAATACATACATACATATAGGTATGTTACTATTATACAAAATTAGCAATAAATTGTTGTAAGAAAATTTGGAATGTGTATTTATCTTGGTCATTGAGTGTTTTCGGTCTTGTTCTCGACATTTCTTTTAAAAACTAACGCAAAAGATTCATAAGACACACGAATCTCTTATGATGCTTTCAGAAGAGGAAGTCAAATTTTTAAGAAATCTATTCCTTCTTTCAAAAAATTAACAATAATTCATGATTTTTCCACACAAACTAAGCAACAATGTGATATTTTTCAATCAAATTATAAATATGTATATAAACAATGACTGCTGGATCTGCGTTTCAATATTTTTAAAATTAAAGGTCTTTTATTTTTGAATTAAATCATATTTCTCAACAAACCTTGTATAAAGCTTCAAGAATTTGATATCTGTTAATTTTTTTTCCGAGTTTTATACCACGCAGAACTTTTTATTTAGAATATTTTTGTCCATAAAACTAAGAATAAAGAAGTTTCCAGTAGGGTTCCGACTTAATCGGACACATTGTATAATTATTTTGAAAAAAAAAACCTAATAATTTTGGTTTCTATAAATGGAAGAATTTACAAAATCAGTAAAGCTGATTATAAGTTTATCCAAAATATTATATAGAAAATATTGGGCTGCCTACTTAGATATTTAAAAATCTAGATTTCTATTGGTCAATTTTTCAGTTTCATAATGAAAACCAGTATTATAATAAGTATAATTATGAAACTGAAAATTGGCATTTGATTAATAACTTATAGTATAGGAGTAGAAAATGTTTCGGGCAATGTTGTATTGAGCTCTAGTTATTATGTAAATAAATTCTTCTTATATTTTTATGAATATTCCGTTGAGATGAATAAAACACATACTTACTTCGATACCAACTTTTTGATTATGTCTAGATACGTAAGACCGCGGATCGAGTCCCTTATCCAAATCATTTAGAAGCTTGGTGGTAATATCAACTGCTAAATTTGTATCATCAGAACAACCTGACCAGATTTGTTTTGTTACATTTTCACCATTCGACTTCCTTCCAAAAGCTGTATTTTTGTAATTCTCATGAATCGATTTAGTTGGAATTGTATCTTGTCCACTACAGCCACACCCTTTGATCTGTCCACTGGAGCAATTTTTCGCCAAAGAGTAAATCATTCCTGCAGTCGTCATTGCTTTTACGAAAGCAGTTTCTTTGGTGGAAGTTAACTTCTGCCTAAAACAACGTGTGGAGTAAAAACTGTACTGGAAATAGAACATAGTTTTACTTATACAGATCACTAAGTCTATTCGAGTCGATTTACACAAGTACGACAAGAAAAAAATGGGAAAAACTACTGAAAGAGAGTGAGAAGAATAATTGTGTTACATCTAAATACTTACCTATTAAATGCTGATGCTGGACAGTTCCATCTATCCCATTGAAAAGTTTCTTGACAATGACTTAAAGCTATTCCAATTCCACCAGAAACACTATCAACTATATTTGGATCGCGAAACTGAAAAAGAAAATCATTGAATGAATAATATATTAACTTGTAGTTATTTCTCATTACTTTTAAATATTATAATCAAATCATACGCTACATTGATGCTGAAGTAATTAAATAAGTACCTATACTAAGAAGAGGAAAAACCCACTTTAGGTTTTAATACAGGGTGTCCCACAACGCGTTAAAACTATCTGTATCAACGAACATTATGTTAATGTTCGTTGCTGTATATAGCAAAATACTTATAGTAAAATTATGAAAATTCTTACGTTTGGGTTTTCAGATACGATCTCTTCAACTGAAATATTTTCAAAGCTTTCTTATTTTAAATAAAACACCCTGTATATTAATACATTTTTAAAATCTACAGGGTCTGTATAAAAAGTGTTCAAAGTTTAACTTTATATATATCAAATTTTCTTATTTTTTTAAATAGAACCACCCGATTTTTTCTATTTTATTGCATTCAGGGGTAAAAATAAGGCAAATTCATGTATACTTCCGTGTACCTGAACCTTGCCGTTATGCAGATTAAATGTTTTTTGTAAATTTTCAGAGATGCAGGTGTGGTCTAAATTTTATTTTGGCCAGTGGATACAAGCACTAAGAAATAAACAGACAGTTTTAACTCGTCGACGTACACCCAGTATAGTACAGAACTTTTAATCAATGGAAACAAACTGTACATTTATTTTCATATTTAATTGAAAATAATAATTAAAAAAAAAACGTGAACAGATAGCTGATTTAAACTCCACATTTCATAAGACCTACACACCTATATTAGATCATGAAATGTCTTAATAAGACACATCCTAGTTAAAATATCAAAATTTGTTTATGAATATAAATATGAATAAAGTTACTTCCGACTATGAAAATGTTATTTGCAAAATTCGCACAGTCTTATAATACCTCACAATTTTTTATTTATTAATTTCATGAAATCAAACATATTATGGAATCAGGCATACCTCCATTCGTTTGAAAAAGCTATATTGTTTGTTTTCATAATTTAGTATGGATCTACATCAAGTAAAAGCCTCATCTATTCAATTAATTATTAATTTCATTTAATATTTACACATTGTGGAGCAGTCAAATGGAATCTACTAATTTTCTGATCAATAAAAAAATAAATCATATACAGGGAGTTGCATTCAAAATAAGAAAGTTAGTATTTGTCACTGTCACAAACCTAACTATAAATATATACAGGGTGTTTTAAAATTATACTTACAACGTTTGCTTGAAGATTACTCTCTTCAAATTGGAAAAAATTATGTAAGGATTAAGGGGTACAGCACATTAACGTTTCGAAATACAGAGTGATGAAGTTTTGAGAAATTAAATATTTTAATTCGGTTACTTTAAAATGGATAAATTTATTGTTTTTAAATGTAAAGGGGCATATTTTGACGAAAAAATATTTTCCAATTTTTGGTCCAGTGGTTTAGATTTGGAAGAATGTTTATATTTTTAAAATGACCATTTAAAAATAAAAATAGACACGACTTGGACACTTTTCCAACATGTCCCATTTATTCGTTATAGAATTTATTCCATTGGGCGTTTCCACACTGTGGAAATATTGAATTAAATCAATAAATAATAAATATTCTACGTAGTGAATATTGCAACAATTTTTTTTAATAAAACACACCTATAGGTACTTTAAAATAAAAATATATCGTTTACTCACTTGGTATGACAGCAAGTTTCTGACTTTAAAAAATAGTTCGTTGCTTGGAGGCACTTTAATAACTTCACACATCACAAAAGTAACGAATAATAAATTAAATTGTATATTAAAATATCCAAACTTAAACATCGTACAAAAAATATAAAACATACACTTTCAAACCGAATTTTCTTTTCAGCACTTTTAATAAATGAATCAGTATCTTTGGTGGTCAAATCTTTTATAGTAACAACAACTAATATAATTTCATAAATTACCTACCTCTATTTATTTAAAATGGTCGCTCAACCCCACCTGATTTACACCCCCCACGAGTTCTAAGAAAACAGGAATTATTTTATTTGGGGGTGAAATTAAAAGTGTAAGAATGTTTATTGTGCCAGTGGGTTTTACTAAATTATTCTAAAAGGAAATAACGTTAAATAATTTTACTGTATTAGTTATAAATAATCTTGAAATATTGGCATAGGGATATTTTATGATAAGTAGTAATTTTTCTAGAAATCCTGAGCATTCACTATATATCATAACCTTTTTTGTTGGGAACCATTGTTTGTGGGATTCGGTTTGTTTTTGTATATTGTAAGTTTACAAAAGATTGAAGAAAGGATTATCTATTTACTACTCCGAATCAAAGAAACCAGAATGGACCCCTGATAATTTTATTGTACTGGTATTTGCAAATATGTTTTAAGCTTAATGCTTATTTACATAAATTATTGCTGCAAATAATAATTTAGAGATTTATTACAATTTTATTATCGCCACAAAATTATAAATAGGACAGTATATCATTAGGGGTTTTGAAGATTACTTGAATACTGTGCAATACTCAATACTGGAAGATCAGTTAACAAACAGTAATCCGGTGTCTCATGACGTTTTGACAGATTAATATCTCGAAAACTGTCCATATGAAAAGTATAAAATACCATGAAACCGCAGGGAGATTCGATCTTCGCCAGCAGTCACGGCACCAGCTACCTATTGTCGATTTTTTTATTGCCGATATCAATATCGAAGAAAAACTAGAAATCACGTTTTTAAATATTTGCCTTATTCCGTTTTTAGAATTTATTGTTAGAGGTGTGATAAAAATACATCAATTGTGAAAATAACAATTGTCTGACAATAATGCTCCATGAGCTGAGCAGGATGACAGACTAATATACTATTAATATAAATATTAAGTATCAGTAGATACTGTCGAATATCAAATTAAAATAATATGTAACCCCATACCCCATTATCACAGTATTCAACCAAATTCGAAATCTATAGGCATTTTTTTTATAATTTAAATAAATGTAACGTCTGCATCCTATTTTGAATGGTGTAATTTCTCAGCATATTCCTTTCTTTAGTCCAGAAAATAGACTTTTCCCGTGTGCGTGCGACGACTCCCTCAAGAAGTCGTGCAAGCACGGAAAACCATTTATGGATGTGTAATGAACAATTTCTTTAATGATACCGTTCAGAAAACAAAAACATTATTTTATATTTCAACATGTATGAACAAACCCCATGCATAAATTCTCCTATTGCCCATTTGCACACTTTTTAAAGAAAAACCACTTCCTTATGCGACCTTTTTCAGTATTTTTTTGTCCGTTATGCTGGCAGCAATTCCCTTGTATAGAACTCGTCCATTAGAAAATAACAGTGCGGTAATGTTACAGATGGATAAAATGGAACAAAGTATGGTTTTAATAGTTATATTGATAAAGTTGTTATACAAGAAACAAAAGAATCATCTAATTTATAACAACTTTCTTGAACACAAATTAATTCTTGTTGATATAATTTATTGTACAGTCTGTGCAATTTGTAAATTGTACAGTCTGTACAATTTGTAAATTGTACAGGAGGGCAACGAGAATTTATAGACGTCGAAGCTGCATGGCTAGTTGTTTGGTTTATGTCGTTTCGATCATTTTCATTTGAAGTCAAGGCATGGATGTTGAATATTAGCCACTTCTACTTTAATGGCTAATTGTTTGGTTTATCTCGTTGCCACTTCTATATTACAATATGAACATAGAGAAACCTATCTAAATGTAATTGATTACATCTTAAATTCAATATTTTTTAATTAATTTTTTTAAATGTAAATCAATGATCGAAGAAAAAATAGTATGTATAATTCGTGGGAAAAGCAAATTTCCAAAATCTTATGTTACCAGACTCGTCACTACGCTCCTTGTCTGATAATTATCAAAGGTAATACCACGAGTGCTTCAAATTTCATCAAAATTTAGATTAAAGGCTCGCGCGCACTAGACCGGCTCTGCCGGCAACGGCCCGGACCGCTACGGACCACGAATTTATCTTTACCTGGTATTCAAACGAAACAGCGCTTACTACTCGGCAACGGACGGCAACGGCCCGGTCTGCCGTCGACGGAAATCCCGGACGAGAATACTTTTGCCGGAGGTCCGTTGCGTTCCGTCGTGATGCGGAGAAGTGCGCGCTGAATTTGGAAGACGAAACGGAGAAAATCGATGACAAAAAATTCATATTTTTGTTAGCGAGTATCCGGAATTGTATGATTTGTTAACAAAATTTACTAAAATCAGAAAATTAAAAAAAAATCAGATTTCCTGCACCCATTTAAATAATAAACACTCTACTCAACCACTTTGATTAGGTTAGGTTGAGTAGATTTTTCTTTAATTCAAATAAAAGCTTAAAAGTTCCTAAAAGTTTTCATAGCTCATTCGAAAATATTGAAAAAATTTCTCCTCTTGGTCAACTAGCTGAGGAAATTATTTGGCAAATCCACTTTCAGTTTTCCTCTCTGTACAAATTTCATTTATCCATTCTCTTCTTCTTTTTTGTTTAACAGAATTTTGCTCTTCCTCTTCTTCGCACAGTAAACTTATTTATAATTATTTTATTTAGAGTTTCTTTATCTATGGCTAATAACCGACAAGCGACCAATGACTGGCAACAATTTTTTACAGACTTTTGCGCGATACCCAGGTAAAATTGCCGGCCGCCGTGGCCCGTTCCGTTTCCGGCTGTTGCCGGTAAGTGTGCGCGAGCCTTAAAGCACTCGTCGGAGTCGAGATTTTATCAATCGGTTGGTTTTCATATTTTTGCCAAATAAACAAGTTTTCGTGGAAAATTTTGTGATAAAATTTGAAGATGAGTTGTATTTGGAAAGATTATTTTTTTCAACAATTGTAAAGGAATATTCTCTTGGTTGATGGCATCGGTTTTGTTCATTTTTCAAAAAACTTCAAAGCACTTTTAGTTGTCAATAATGACAAATTCAAAGTAAAATTTTGACGTTTGATGTTAAACAAGGTATTATCGATTAGGAAGCATAATTCAGCATAATTATCAGTATAATACCGAATGATTGGCCAGAATAATGTATTGCTATTGGTTAAAACCACCAAAATGTCTGATTTTGACAAGTGAAAAAAATAATTTTGGGAATATTATGCTCTTCCCACTAATTATTCAATATACCATTTTCGTTAAATTGCCAGGCAATAAAATTCTTATTGATACATGTCAAGTTTACTTCGACAATTATAAATGGAAAAAAATATCTTAAATTCAATATCTATTCCTAATTTCTACATTATCCATTGTATTCATTGTGTATTTCCTACACTTTACCATGAATCATCAGAATAGTGCGTGCTGCATTGAAGTTTTTGTTAAACTTTATGATCACTAGTTATTTTAAAAGACACTTCTACGTTTGCCGGTAGTTTATTGACCAAATGGACAATGCTTTTTATTTTTCGCAATCCTTCAAAGACATAAAGCTATTCTTTCTTCGTGTTAGAACTTGTAACAATTCAACCAACAATATCACGTTTTGTAATATACCTTTTAATTCCCAGCTCTTTTGTCGGCTACTGGGATCCTATAGATACTACCACACTTCCTCTATTTATTCAATAGGGTGTTACTTACCGATAACAATAATGTTTAATCCATCGTAAAATGGTCATAAATTAAACTATTTATAGTATTTTTGAATATTTTGTTATTTTATTGCTGTTTTCGATAAACAGAATATAAATGACACTTTCCTTCTTCTTTCGTGTAAAAAAGCTATATAGACGACAGGCGCCACTCAGGCACAGGTATAAACCAAAAATACTGTCACAACTTCAACACATTATATAGTTCAATCCATTTTGTTAGATTTTTTTTATGAATTTTTCCCTATAAATATTATTAATAATTATTATTAATCAATGCCACAATGTATGTATTTTTTGGGGTAACATTCACTGAGACACAAAGAATCTATTATGCCCCCTTACTTCTACTTAGTTTCTGAGGAGAGTCTCTGAAACTAGTAGATCCTTTAGTCCAATTTCACGGAAGAATTTTGGGAAATCTGCAGGCTTTAGCTTAGGTAAATGCTCCTCTTCTATCCAGTAATCTCCCTCTACTGTGCTCTAGGATTCTGGAGTGCCATGCAGTTGGAAAGTATGTGTATGGAGGATTCTTCTCCCATGCCACAATATCTGCATTTTTCTTTCTCCGCTATTTTAAGTTTGTAGGATCCCTGTTAAAACTCTTAGCGCAGTTTTACTTTGACTTATGCATTCATTTGATCTCAACAAGTTGTAGTCACCCAGAAAAATATTGGATTGTCTAAGCCCTACTAGATCTTTTCAATGGCCAGATCTTCTTTTTCTTTCGGCTTCACCTATTTCTTCCAATATTATATTGGGGCTGATTCCGCAAAAGGGCTCAGGCCCTCAGAAATATATTTTAGTCCCCTTCATTGCTAGTTCATCTGCTATTTCATTTCCTTCTATTCCAGTGTGTCCTGGAATCCATAGTAAGGTAGCTATATTTTTCTCGCCTAGTTCATTGAGTTTGTCTAGGCATTCCCACACCATTTTAGAACTTATTACACAAGAGCTCAGTGCTCTAATGGCAATTCCACTATAGAAATATAATATTCATTTTACAAATAACGTTTTGTCTGTCTGTTTGTCTAATTTATCACGGTTGGACTTTTTCTTATGGGGTTATTTAAAAAATGCAACCGAACTCTTTAGAAGATCTTCGCCTACAAAATATTCGGAAGAGTGTTGAACAAAGGTTGTAATACTGTTTGGAAGTAAGCCGGATCACAATTTAAACACTTTGATTAAAACTTTTCCGACAACTTTTGTTTATTTCTTCCACTCACCTTCCAGCTTATTTTTGTTTTTAATTTCGATACCCAACACAAAAATTTTAGCATGTCTGTCTAGAGAATCGAAATACCTTTCGAATGATGTGCCACTTGACCGTCCATGCTATGAAACTCGAAGGAGTAGAAACCCCTTTTAGGGGGATGACCGTACAACCATAAGCTAAGTATCAAAAGTAGTCCCCTTCGAAAATAAAATCGGCGTGGTTGGGGTGTTTGCCGCAAAAAACTATCCCGCCACAATATTTGAGGTGGACTATTTCCAATGCGCCACCCTGTATATATAATCTTAAAGCCCATCTACTACCTAGTGGTGTAGGGTGTGTCGCAATTACTCTTCCGTCACAAATTTTCTCCACTCTTTCTTATTTTGAGCTCCACGTCTTCGACTCGCGATAATTTTCAAAATATTCATGAGCTCTAAAAAATCTCCGGAAATAATTTGACCTCTAGTGGTAGTACTAGTGATAATTTTGGTATTCATGGCATAGTATAATTTGTTAGTTTTAACTATTCTATTATTAATATCTGTTTCCTGTGCTCCGTTTTCGTTTTTGTCGTCTCCAATGACCAAAACATTTTTTTTTCGTGTATTTTTATTCCCATGTCTACCATTGCTGCATTCTTGTTTTTCATTTTTTGATATTAATATGACATCGTCGCAAATGCTCCTTCACTAATGGCTTCCGTGCACAATTGCAAATGCCCCACACATACTTTTTTACCAACTAAAAGAAAACTAAGTGATGATTATTTACGAAGAAATTTTACTATTTCCATCAAAAAAGATAATGAGGAGGATACACTTTTATTAAATAATATACTCTGTAGTGCAAGCTGCTGTGTTGTTGCTCGCGATCCGCACAAAATAGGTCGACAATCAACCATTAGGTGCACTAACCGTTCATTTCGCTCTCGCACATTATTGAAACTAATTTGTAATTAAAACAACAATTTAATACTTAAATTTATTATCATCTATTAAATTTTTATCACTATCAGTTTTGTTGGATGAAGTATCGATCTCTCGAACATTCTGCTTGAATTTTATCAAAAATTTCAGTTCCTTCTTGAACTCTTCCTTGAATGAAATATTTTCTTTCTTGGCTTTATTGTAAATATACCACGCAAGCTCTGATAGTGATCCTAGCGTTGCTAAAATTGAACCAACGAACAAAACCAAAAAGACACCGCCAACATTTTGTAGATCCAGTGGAGTGGCCTCGCTGTTTTCTTCTTTTGCCTAAAACGTTTTTTTATACAGTGAAAACATTTAGGTTGCATTATGCTCAAGAGATTTCAATTTAAGACCTAGAATTGCCGTCCGTAGCCGTAGATCATCGAAGAGAAAGGCAAAGTTTTGCCAGAGAACACCAAAGTTGTGAGCTTCGAAAATACCTTACCTAATTTTTATTTTCAAAGCTGGAAGTGCATATTTTTCGAAATAAATGTGTGAACTACGTCATTGATAAATATTTTAATCAGATTGTATGAATATAAAAAGATCTTTCATTGTTTGTTTTCTTTTGTCTAGCCTGCTCTACTTGTGTTTATATTTACAAATAATGGAATTGGCATAAGTAAAAAAAAAATATCTTGGAAAGAAGTATACAAGGAGATATTTATAAAATCCTCAAGGGCAGATGCCGAGTCAACATAATTTTGTGAAATATTCCTTACCAAGCATTTTCCTCCTCCTCTTTTCTCTTTCCACCATTTAATTTTAAGGTTGGTTAATACTCCCTTCTCTTGTAATTGAAGAATTGCGATACTTATATCTGTCCTGTATGGTGAAACTAAAAACAATCATTATTCAAAAACTACATGAATATAATTTAAATACACAAAACATATAATAGTGCCAGAAAACTATATTCAAATATACCACATACAGTGTCAAGAAACTCTCCCTCTAGGCAAAATTTGATACGGCGGAGCCAAAAATGAAGGTAACTTATTTCTTTAGAAATGTCACTTGCACATTTCACCTCGGACGTGGTTATAAAGAGGTGCTTATAAAGAAAAAAAACCAGTCAGACAGTTTCACTTTCAAAAATTAATGCGAAATTTGAACAGAATATATAGACTTTCATGATTTATAAGATTGTTTGGACCTTAGCAAAGAATACACCAACTGATAAGAAGTGAAACTTCGGAGAAAAATAAATCTGCGGGAGCTATCTTTCAAGTTAGTCGTCAAAATATGTCATCCAATCATATATAGGCCTCTTGCTTAAGGTCTTCAAAGATCCAGATTAGATTGAAGTTTGTTTGTAGCATTGAATTATTTTTAAAATGTCAATATTGTCAAAGAAATAGTTACTGGTGGAAAGATACCTTGATAAAACACAACTTATGCTGAAATACTTTTTCTCAGTGTGATTCGAGTAAAACAGTGAGCATATATTATGATTCTCAGTGTATACCAGAGTTAGTTAGGATTTTTGCCGGGCTTTCTACAAAAGTTCTACTGATTTTTATAGATTTTGTTGTAAAGAACTCATTTTTGCTTACATTTTTTCATAGCAATTCCATATCCCTTGTTATCCAGAAGAGGTCCCACTTTAGCTAGACCACAATGTCTTTCGATAACGTAATCGATTGATGTAGATTCCATTAAAAACGCATAATTTTCATTTTCTACTTTTTCCACCCCCTCATCGTTGTTACCAACCATTAAATGGGGATTTTGTAGCATGTAGCTCCATATATGTTTATATTTCGTCAAATTTGAATCCTAAAATTAAAAAATTGAACTTCAATAAAAGCAACATACCATAATGAATACCAATACAAAATTGGTATTAGCTTATGATTATAATTTGAGAAAGTTCAAACAAAATGGTAGTTTATTAGTTATTTATGTACCAAGGGTATAAAAAGATGTTCATGCCCTGAGGGCGACGTCTTACGAACACGAGTGCCTCTGGCCCGAGGGTTTGTAAGTCGCACGAGGGTATACACATCTGTTTATGCCCTTGGTACATACGAACTTTTATGTCATGCTAGTTCCTTATCGCAATCCAATTACAATACAAATCAGTATTTCAAAAAATCCGGTTTGAATTAATAACATTGCTATTTTATGATAGTAAAGCTGCTATATCGTTGCTAGGTGCATGTTGACAAACGTAAATGTCATAAAATCACAATATTTTCATGTGTCCAAGTTAAAAGTCAAAATAAATGAAAATTTTGGAATTTCTGAAGAAAGCAACTGAAAATCTGTTGCGAAAAAAGTCTAAAGATGCTTACGATATGGAATACGAAAAATTGGAAATTGGATGCAAGAGAACTACGTAGAAGATGATGAAAAATGATTTCTCTTTATACCCACGCGAGCCATAAAGTGAACTTTATGTCCGCACGGGTATAAAGTACGACATTAGATAGTTGGTAACTAAGCAATAAAAACACAATAATGAACTAGTATGACATAATAGTATATTATGTTACTAGGAGTAGAAGGCCAACATTATTGTTGAGCCCAGATTCTTGCACTGCCGAGGCGCTAGCCGAGGCTGTGCAAACTGGGCGAAACATATAATGGGCCTTCTGCTCCGAGTAACATATACTATTTTTTCTTCAAGCGTAATAATAATATGCATTTTATAAAAAATATAGAAGGCTTTGTTTATATCTCAACTATTTAATTAATACAAACGAAAAATTACATAAAGTGTTACCTATTTATTAACAGTAATATTAAATGTGCAGTTTTGTATACTGCAGTTGTTTAAATTTAAGCCACTGCCACCGCTTTCAGCTTCGACATTTACAATTTTGTCATTGGTATACATCATATTATTAGTAAGTTGATTGTCGATTATTATGTCAGCGATTCCAGAACTATTACTTGGTTGTTCTTGCCAATTAAGTATTTTTTGTGCAGTTTGTGTTTTACTGGAAATGGAATCCTCTAAGTACCCTTCAGCAACACTGGTGGATTTCCATCCACCATGCCGCTTTAAAGCGGTAATATCACCTCCGTTGTCAACTAAAATAGTTGCGGAAGTCCTCCGAAGGCAATGTCCTGTATATTCATGAGGATTTGTTAATTTCAAAAACGTAGCAACGTCTTTTGGTACGTTTGATATTTTGTGGATACCCATTACCACACGGTGACATTTACCATTCTGGTATTTAATAAAAAATCGCTGCAGGCCAATATCATCCGGACGAAGAGCCGTATACTGTCTTACCAAATTCAAATAAAAATCGCCAATTATAGTAAACGACCGTTGTTTTTTGTTTTTTGTGTTTATGATTTTAACCAAAATTAAATTTCCCAAATCTTGGATTTCGCTAGACTTTAAATTAACAAGTTCATCGCATCTAAGGGCTCCTGTGACTCCAAATATTAATATAACCTAAAACAAACGTTGAAATAAATAAAAAAAAAAGCTGGTAGCACCGGGATTAGAACCGCTGACCTTTGCGACCGAAGACAAAAGCTCTGCCACTGAGCTACCGTCATTAAATGTTATAAGTAGGAAATGAGGTAATATTTGCTGTCAAGTTAAATATTGATCTGCTAGTAGATATCACTGTCAACGGTTTAATAAACGTAATAATGATTAAAAAGAAATAAGAAAGTACCTACCTTTGTTGCTAAATAAACATTATTTGGTGCATCCTTGAGAAATTTATCAAATTGATCTTGTGTTAATACTTTTGATTTTTTCGGTGTATAATTTTCCCCTTGGCGCTTTATAAATGCAATTAATTTGCTATATTTTTCTATTTTAACATTATGTTTAATGTTTAATTGACTTTTAATCATTGAATACTGTGCCCATAGAGTAGAACTTTTAAACTTTCTGGACAAATTCGTGAAGTATGCAAGCATAACGTTTTCCGTGTATTGCTGTACATTATATTCATTGCACCATTTTAGAAATTTTTCGTATGCTAAATCATACAGTTTACGCGACTTCGTTGGAATTAGAGTTTCAATACTGGAATTAGCTATTTCAACTAATTCCGGAGGCGTACATTGCAATTCTTGAGACATTTTTCACAAAATTTTCAAAACAGACAAACGTCAAATTAAATAAGTTTAAAAATGACAGTTCCTACCTACTTGATTACAACGCCCCATTATTTTATTAGTACAATAATGAAAATTAATTTTTGTACTAGTAAAATAATGGGATATTTCTACGGTCTGTGTTGCAAAAAGTAATATAGTTATTATTATACGCTTGAAGGAAAAAATATTTTTTCTATTTTCATTATTATAGTCTATTTTTATCAACGAGAGAGTAATAAAACCTGTAATGCGAAATTTAGTACAGTCAATTTTTAAATATTATTACAGAATAATCTAAATATAGTCAAATGTCTTATCATGCGGGTCATACGATTCAACAAAGACAAGCACACAGTTTTTGTTTTCTTAACGTAATCTATATAACCAGTATGACACAGTATTCTTAACTTACCTTATGGAACAATGAAACATTTTAGAAAAAAATTGCACCTTTTTATCATAAGTTACAGAATACTCGAGGTATAACTAAAAAAATATTTTTCGTGTGCTAAAAGACGTTATACGCCTATGGATTATGAATGTTTTATTATTTTTTCTACATTCATGCAAAAACAACACTTTTGTGAACCACATTTGATGGAAAAAGTAGTACTTTATTGAACTAGTGCAATAAAATATTTTTTCTACTCCTGTTTTATAATATACTTATTAGAAGACTAAAATCTGTATCATAATGAAATTCATTATGATACAGATTTTCATTATGATACAGATTTTTAAGCCAATAGGAATGCGACATTCGCACAATATTTAGTATATAGCCATGGATACCTGGTTGACATTTCTGAAATTAATCATATTAGGTCTGTCCCTGCAATAAAAGTGTAGCACTGAGCTATACGATTTTATTTTTTTAATTATGTTTTAATGCTTCTTGCAGTTTAAAAATGCAATATACATAGATATTCCCAAATTTAGTAATTTTATACGTATTTTTTCACAGATAGACCTGAATTCTTCAAAATTATATAGCTCAGTGCTGCACTTTTATTGCAGGCGAACAGACATATTAAGTGACACTTAATTTGATAGCTGCCAAATAATTTTGATTTTCAAAAGTAACTATATTTAAAATTGATTTAACTAATAATTATTGATTAAATAATTTTTATTAACCGGAGTAGAAAAAATATTGTATGCCACTTTCATGTAATGGCCATTAATACACTCGCATATTATATACAAAACTCGCCTGCGGCTCGTTTCGTATCCTACAATATGCTCGTGTCTTAATGGCTATCATTACATGTTCGTTGCATAAAATACTATTATTGCACTCATCTGTCATTCTTGTGTCAGTTTTGTGATGATTAATGACAAACATAAACATTTAAATTAAATCAAAATCCATAGCAAGTATCTAATCCTGCTTTAATACAACAATAATATATGTATATCTTACTACTTAGTCTCAACGAGTTACAATTATTGCAAAGATCTTTAATTATTTAAAATTTAAATGGTCAAGGCGAAAACCAGCTATGATTGAGTACTGACAAGGTGGAGGCCATAAAGATACAAAAAAAGAAGAATGGGTTGACTTTAATAGGTTAGGTTAGGCTCTTAACATATTTTTATTCTAATTTTCCAGTTTTTGCATGAATTTAGAAAAAATATTGTATGCAACTCTTGCAAAACGTGTTTTTTGCACTTGACGTGTTGTCCAACTCGGCCTAAAGACCTCGTTGGACAATTTCACGTCGCGTGCAAAAAACACTCACTTTTTGCACTTGTTGCATAAATAACTATTAATACTCTCTCTTCATAAAAATAGACTCCACTGTACTTTAGTGACATTAAGACATATATTTTGAGATACTGCATCATTTAAAGCTCTCTAAAGATTACCAGTTTTTGAAAAATGAATGACAAGTGTCTTAGTTTTATTATCAATGTATTTATAGCCATCATTGAATTATATGAAGTGGCTTCGACACATTATAAAACTATTATTATTGAGCGAGCACCAAAATTATTTCGCGAAGGGTCTTTTTTTTCCACTACTAGCCAAATTTAAATAATTCAGAGAACAGTTCACCCCGTCGTCTGACTGACAAGTACACTGTCTGTTTCCACTCCATAGATTATGAACGTACTCCTTATGTCATCAGTCATTTTTTGTTGAGCGCGAATTTCAAACTAAAGGGATTTAAATTTAAATAATGTTATATTAATAGGTTATTTCAAGCAGCAAATATGTTAAAGATAATCTCCTGGGTATACACAATTATGTTTTTGTCCATTATTGACCTAAGGTTGATAATAGAAAAAGCTATTAACCACTAATAAAGAAATTCAACTTCTCAGTTGTCTGGAAGAAGCAATAATTGTTTTTCATTATACAAAAAAATTTATTTTTACCCTAAAATAATTTGCAGTTGCTCCCATTCCTTTAGCACCAAAAGAAAGTTTTTGCTCTTTCGCCAGCTCCGCTAATTCCTCTATATCATTAAATGGAGTAACAAGGGTGGTAACTGTCAGGAAAGCTGCTAAATTTGCAGTATACGATGATACCATGGTCAAAACAAAAAACCACCAAAATCCAGATACAGTTCTTGTGGAAATCGATCTAAAAAAAGAGGTGGACATTAATACCGTGTGCTGACCAAACTAAAGCACTGACTTGAATTCCATAAAAAATTGTAATTTTTAGTGGTGCTTTTAACAATAGTATACCTAAACTTACATTGGAGCAAGTTCTGATCCTTGTTGCATAAGGGCACCAATGGTGAACCATAAAGAATTTCTAATAGAAAATTGGTTTATCAGATATTGCGGTTCTTCTACGCAAGGGTATGGATTCTGCCATTCACTAGGAGATAATCTACCCATTATAAATATGGCTATAGACACAAAAACATAAGAGACTCCAAGCATCAACCACACGTTGAATGAGAACGGAGAAGCGAACATGAACAAACTTGGTGGCACTGGTTCTGGTTTCTTATACAGTATACTTATACCTTAAAAATAAAAGTGGACTATTCTCAACTGACTATTAATATTTGTTTATCATTTTACGGATTTTTATCCATGCAGCTACTCACCCAAATTCATAAATGGTTCAGAGAAATCCACAGCGCTCTCCCTTTCTGAAGTTATAGTCAAATCGGTTATCGCCAAATCAGCTCTCTTGAAAATAAAACGACTAAAGAGATTGGAAAATAGACACAACAAAAAATGTTAAGCCACGTCCACACCGAAAGCAACACTTAGGAACATTATGTTTATGTTGCTTGTTCCTGGAATTTGTTTCTGAATATTGCCAAAAGTTTATTCAAGTTCCTCGTTGTTTACTGTTGCAGTAACAAAAGTTCCTTGTTTCCATATTTAGTGGCAAAAATCAAAGTAGATATAGAAACATTTGTGAACATTTTTTGTTTCTCAATGGTATTTTTTATCAGTGTGTACATGTTGTTGATTTAGTTTATCAATAATAAAAAGATTACAATAAAAAACATGAGAATTTCTGTCTAGAAGACTTGGTTTAGTCCAACATTCACGGACTCGTTTTTTTCTGTAAAATAATTACAATTGCAGCTACTACTGCCTGTAAATCTTCGTCGCACCACATTGTTTAGAAACTAGGATCAAATACTGCACTGGTGTAGACACAACAAAACATTCTTAAAAATGAGTTACTTTGGAGTAGACAGAATGTTTACGGAACTTTTACTGTTATTTCTGTTTCCATAAACAGGTTGCGGCATCCAGCAGAAAAATGTTCCTATGTGTTCCTTTGGTGTAGAGATGGCTTTAAGTTCTGTTTTATTGAAACATTCTTCTCGTTTTTTGAGCATCTTAAAACAATTTATGGGAAATAACCGTTATAGGACATTTCAATAATAATAATTGATGAGAAAACAACGATGTAAAAATGGAGAAAGCGAAACTATCGGGACTCGAAACCGAGACACCTGTCACGAAACAGTCACGTAACTCCTACCCATCAATTTATACGGACATCGGCAGAAAGAAAGCTAGTCGTAGAAAAATTTCCCGGTACCCAGAGGAACCGTACACGGCACACAGTATCCGTACATGGCACACGGTGCATGATGCTGATAATGGTTGGGGAAAATCTAGTCGTAAAAATTTTTTCAGGTATCTAGAGGATCCGTACACGGCACACGTTATCCGTACACGGCATTCGGTATCCGTACACGGCACACGGTATCCGTACACGGTGCATGATGCTGATTATGGTTACTTTGGATACCGGAAAATTTTCTGGGACTAGCTTTTCCCTTGCCATGTACACTTCCTTGTTATTATAAGTCAACATTAACAGTGACTTCGTCTTACACAAGATGGATACTTATTATTAAACCCTATTATAAATAAATAAATAAAAAGATCATATAATAATTAACTCACTCCTTCGATAATTTCTCCCATCATACCATTCCATTTTCCTGTTGTTTCATTAAACGCACCATACTGTCCATCTTCTTGAAGAACAAAAGTATAATTAAAGCCAAGTAGCTTGGATAGTTGTTCTATAACATCAATGCCGTACCCCTCATATCTGTCGTTTCCGTATAAAGGGTTTGTTGTATCTTTCAGCATCTGATAAGGAGGAGTCTGCAATAGAAAATGATGAAATAATTTCTTCTACTGCGTCCACTTCTACCTACGCACTCGTTTTAGCGTTATAAGGTTTATACCTACCTTATAACGCTAAAACGAGTGCGTAGGTAGAAGTGGACGCAGTAGAAGAAATTATTTCATCATTCATCAAATGAATGTCAAATAATAATAATTTTTTGATATGTATTTAATAATAAATGTTTCTTTATGTTTACTTTTGGGTCTTTTTCCGGATGCTAGTAGAAAAATTAGTGTTCCTAACACGTGCGTGAAGTGACGTAATTACTATTTTTGTATTCTACCGCTAAGATCACTAGTTTTTTATCATTTTGTGATAAATTATGAGAAATAGTCAAAGTTATACTTTCCGACTTGAGGTTGTACTTTAACCTCGAATAACTTCTAAACGAGTCAACTTAGCGAAAAATATCTTAGACCATTTTTGTAGATCGTTAAATTTCCTACAAGATAATGCTAATTTTCACGAGACATTCATTCGTCCAAGTGCATTAAATATCCAAAAAAAATTCCTGTTACTTAAATACATTATTTTTTATTTTATAATAAATAATTTTCCATTATTATAATTGAATATTTTATTTTTACGTTGATTTAAACTTACTTTACTGATAATTACAGTCAAAGTTTTATTAAATGGATTTTCCTCTTTGTTTGGTTCATTTTTAGACGGTCTTTGAATTTTCAAATTTCTGTTTGTTGAATTCCAGTATCCGATCTTTGTTAAACCGCCGGATGTTAGCTCCAATATATCTACCAAGAAATCCGTACGAAATCCTTCTGTATCAAAATTTATTCTTCCCGATAAACCATCAAAAGATTTCTGAAAAAAAAAACAGCAACGTGAAATTAATATTTATAAACAAAATTAAGATAATGTAAAGTGTTATTATATCAAAAACTACACTTAAACATGGTTTTATGTGTCAAAAATATAAAATTAAGGTGGAAACCACTGGAATTCCATCACCTGGCTTCCTAAAATTAACTAATATCACAAGTATAAAAAATATTTCCCACAGCATCCTCATAAATATCTTCTTTTTTTTTTCCTTGTGGTATATTTTTTATTATTTTTCTTGTTTTTAATAAAGTTAACCACAATTTTGTTCGTTTAGGTCACTATTATCGCATATTTAATATTTTCTTCACTTAGATTGATGTATTTATGCGATATTAATGATTTCTCCAGTTCAGAAGCTCTCTATAACAAAGTACAGACCTGGCGGAAACTGTCAATGGAACATTAGAAGAAGACACATTGTCGCTACGAAATGTATGTCTACATCCCATTTTGAATAATGTGACATAGTGTCCATTGTCCCGCTTTTCATACTATTCACCTATTCCAGACGATTCTCAAATCTTCGATGACATTTTTATACTTTCTCATTTTTCTTCATGGACCTTTATATATCCTTCGACGTAAAATTGCTCCCTCTTTTCTAGTGATTCTTCCCGAATAATCTGACTACTGAGGTATAGTTAAAGCCAACGGAGTGTGTCGGGACCACTTTTTTCAATTTTCACCTGTTCCAGCCAGTTTTCGATAACAGTTATAGATAAGGCGCTTTAAGAAAGTTTTGTCTTGCACCATGAACAACTTTTCATTAAGCTGCACCTAGCTAGTCTTAGAAAATCGCTCGCTTATTCTCCTCTTATTCTCAAAGTGGACATTTCTAACCTAAAATTCTTGTGCTTTAATTGATATGTCAATGCTTTTCCTCTTTTCGGGCTTTCTTTTACTGTCTTCCAATTTCAGGTGTGTTTGCTTTGATTTTTTAAAAAGGATGTTTATGGAGGATGATTTGGAAGTATTTGGAAATGGATTTCCAAGAAGATGGTGAACTAAAAACTATTATGAAGAATTGGATGAAAATATTAGCAATTTTTTTCCTGAACTGTACAATTTTCCGAATTGATTTTATTTTTTACTGTGTTTTCTATTATAAACAATGTTCTTATTTAAAAAACAAAGAATTGACTTTTAACAGCTTTCAATACATTATTTCAAACCACAAAAACGAAGAGTCACCAGAAACCATGAGGAAATAAATAAAACTAAATTTAAATAGCGAGGTTGACAAACATTGGTGCAACTGTACTTTAACTAAGCGACCCTTAAATTTTAAACTCGCCATAGCTATTCTAAGCTTATGCTTCTATTGGTGCAAACGACCATAAGCATATTGCCTGAGTAATATCATCTGAAAGTGCACGTTTAGAAATATCATATTTCGACAATAGTATTGTCTTTATCACAGCCTGTGCTGTATTTTTTCTAATCTCCGCCATCCCTTCAACTTTAGTAGGGTTATTTGTATCAATTCATTTTGTCATAGTTTCCGATCCTACCACCATGACTCCAATGCAATAGTTGTACGAATAGTTGTACATAGTGTAGTGCTCCATCCCTTATTCTTAATATGTTTTGGAAAATGCAGCCTTTTCAAAACATTAGTACATACATTTGGATCGAGTTAATTAATATAAGAGTGTTAAGAATATTACAGAAGTAAAATTGTATAATACCAACTGATTTCATTAAATTAACAATGGTATATCCTTCGTTCCAGTTACTTTGTTCTTGACAGGAAAGCGGTACACCCCTAATAACTTTTCTTTTATCCTTTGTTAAACTGTATATTGTTTCATGGAATAATTTCACTGCGTCGAATACCAAAGCTACTTGTAGTTTTGTTCTCCAAGCTTGAAGCAAAGTAGGTATAGTGGATACAGGTCCATTACTCATTTTTTGGATATCATCTGCTATTTGCATTACTTCGTCGAGTTCCGGATCTAGCATTCTTATCTGCAATTATGAATAAGGAATTATTTGTTTCAGTTTGAAATGTACCTATATACACTATCTTCGCATACACCAAGAGAAAATAGAAGACAATTGAATTGTTTATAGAGCAAAAGATTCAGATAATGTATAATTAGTCCATGGTCGATAATATTTTTGGAAGAAAAAAAAATAACAGTAGGATAAAACCCATTAGGAAAGGAGGGAAATGTGATAAAATTGAAAAGAAAAATAGATTACTGGAGATCCGAGCACGGGAAGTGGAAAGGGGTGAGTTTTAGAGGTGAAAAATGGTTCATCTCGATTTCCGGCAAAACTACAAGTCCTATAATGTTGTAGTTGGTGTAAAGCTATTTCACAGGATTTTTCTGACTAATTGGTTATAATGAAATGGCCCTTCTAAGAGGAAGTTTTCCTAAACGTTCCTATCAATCAGTTTCTCCATTGTCTCCTTTGCCTGGATATGGGAAAGAGTATTTAGAATCACAGTAGCGTTTCCTCGACTAATTTTCCCTTATATCAGAGGTGTCAGTAGAAAACTTATTCCCACAGACATATAGACATAACAGAGAGACCTGCCCATTGGAAAGATCTCGGAGGTCTAGGTAATCAAGGCGACAAGGATACAATTAGGTGAGAACAAACAAATGCCTAAGTAAGAGTAAAACTGCACCAAGAGTAGCTTAAGCCTAAACTAAAGTTTTGAAACTCCAGGAAGTCTAAAGGAGTTACCTACTAGTCTCTGAGACTTCGAAAACTAAGTAGAAGTAAGGGGACACAATAGATATTTTGGGTCTCATTGAACATCACCCCAATATACATACATACCATGATGTAAATAGTTATGGTTCATACAACAGCCTTTTTGGTGTGCGTCATCGTTTGTGACGTATATTCGGGTTTTGGGTATGTCGTTTATTTTATTTGCTATTTTGACACATATCTAACCCTAAATTTGATAGATAAAATCATCAGGATCGCATTCAGCAAAATTCGACAAGGTTACGAAATTAATATAGTTACCAGCTTCTTTTTCTAACTGAAAATACTTGAGAACTTTCAAAATGCTAATGTTTTCCGTGTATCTAGGCATATTTTTGTATTATTCGAATAAATATAACAATAATATTCATATTAACTTTTCATAAATAATAATTGACCGTGAACAACAAAGTACAGACCTGACAAGAACTGTCTGTGGGACAGTAGAAAAAGATGTCAGACACATTGACAATACGAAAGGTATATCTGCATGCCTATTTTAAATAAAGAAATTTCTCACGATTGATAGGTCGCGCTTGCGCTTGATCTGAACATCAACCAATCAAATTTTGGTAAGTCAATGATTAGGATTGACGTTTGTAATAAATTTAAACGAATCATTATTGCGATATTTTGATTAGGATTAATCAAAGACCTGACTTTTTTTGCATTTCTTTCCACGTAATGTGTTAGAAAGACATTAACAAACGATGACGCACACCAAAAAGGCTGTTGTATGAACCGTATTTATGTACCAAGGCAGTAAAGTGATTCTTTATCGGACGAGTCTGAAATTATGAGACGAGCGAGAGAAGCGATCGAGGCGAATAACAGGCGAGTCTGATAAAGACACTTTTCTGGCGTGGTGCATACAGAATTTTATCGCCAACTGATCAGAATTCGGAATATAAGAAACTTAGGCATATTTCATAATAGGGAGAAGCGTGACACTGACAGATAATGATTTTCGAGTAATGTCAAAGTGAAAACACTTCACCTGATGCATATGTCACTTTACCTGACTCATATGTCACTTTACCCGACTCATATGTCACTTTACCTGCCGCAAGGCAGATAAAGTACATAATTGGTATAAGGATGAGGTAAACTGTTTGTTTACTTCCAGAAATCAATCTGATAATTGACGACTTTACTGACAGTTGGCGATAAAAAAAATTATCAAGTAAAAAAGATACTCTTACTGTGATGATATTAGTTCCTGCATATTGAAAAGGTGTCAAGTCGATTGTTTGCGTATCCAGATTGGTTATAATATAGCTATAGCTGTCGGTCATCATGCCAACTTGTTGAAGCTGCTTCAGGACTTCTTCAAGAACTATGATAGAACAGGCTAAGACGAATTTTGTTTCTCCTAAACTCTTAATGGTATTTAAAACGTTTCTGTAATTACCGCTATCGGTTGTTTCCAATTGCCGTAATATTATTTTCTTACCTAAAATTGGATGTTAATTTAGTTTAAAAAAACAATGAAAATAAATTACAGGTGTTTGTCCTTCTTATTGCAAAATGTATGTGACCTTATATCAATTTCTAGCCAACCTTTTATGGCATAAGTTATCCAAGTGTCAATCAAAGATTCTTCTGGGCGAATACAACTTGTTGAGATCAAATGAATGCATAAGTCAAAGTAAAACTGCGCCAAGAGTTTTAACAGGGATCCTAAAGGGTCATTGTCTCCTGAAAAAGCTCAAAGTAGTGGAGGAAGAAGAATGCAGATATTGTGGTATCCATCCACATACTTTCCAGCTTCACAGCACTTCAGAATCCTAGACCTGTACCTGGGTGATTACTGGATAGAAGAGGAACATTTACCTAAGTTGAGGCCTGCAGATGTTCTAAAATTTCTCCGGGAAATAGGACTTAAAGAGTTACCAATTTCAGAGACTTTCCTCACAAAGTAAGTAGAAGTAAGGGGGCACAATAGATCTTTTAGATCTCAGTGAATGTTACCCCAAAAATACATACATACATACATACCCAAGTGTCAAAAATTATAGTTTTAAATCAATATATTGGTCAATAAAGTTTAAATTGGATTAACTTTCATATAGTCGATGGTGCATACCAATCCAAAATTATAAACTAGCTTAATTTTTAAACAAGTTTTCTACCTACCTTTACGTTCATTCAATTCCAATAATGATTTAATGCCTAGCAAACTTTCGTCGTCATCGTATAGTATAATAACACTCCGCCAGCCATAGTTCTTAATCAAATCTCCAAATAAGTAAGATAGCACTTCAGGGCATGGATGCAAATTGACCATACTTTCATTTCTTTTTGAATGGTAATATCCAAGAGTTTGAACGTGTGGTATTTCCTTAGCGTCACATAACGATTGTACATAGCGTGAAGAAAATAAAGAGCTAGGACCGAAAAGAGCCACTATCCCGGTTTGAAGAAGCTCACAAGTTACTTTATAAGCATCTAGAATATTGTTGGGTGATATTTTGTAGGTAATGGGTGCCAGCTTTATGTCTGAGTTTGGATATTTCTTATTCATTTTGTATGCTGCTATTTTGAAGGATACCTCTTGGGTTTCATCTGTAAATATCCCACCTAAAAGTAGTACATTGTTTTTCTACTAGATGAAGCCAACAAGTATCAAAATGAAAGAGTGAAAAAACTTCCAGTGTATTTGTCAACAGTAAAAACAAAAGAGCTTTTTTTTCATCGGATAAATTTCTTTTTGCAACGAAACAGTTTTCCCAATCACTAATTTTATATAATGTCAGTTTTTCGGGCAAATTTAGTGATTGGCAAAACTTTGAATTGAAGAGAAATTTATCTGATGCACCTTTTTTATCGATGTCAAAGTGACAATAACATTTCCAGGTATATGACATTTCAACATTGAAGTTAATTTATCGTTGTAAAAATGGTAACTTTGCCGCTGTCAAAGTGACAATTGCACTGCGGGTTTTATTTATATACGGGGTTAGGATAAAGTAAATATCTTTTAAACGGAAAGAACGATATTCATGAAAATTTGCATGAAAAATGCATCTGATGTACATTTCTTTGTTAATAACCGGAAATGTCATCAAACGGAACACCCTATATATTTTTACTAATTTTGAAAGAACTTTGTTATTTTGAATTCATACATACTGACTTTAGAGTGAAAAAATTTGTAAAAACGGAGAATATAGCACTTTAATCAACCTCCTTTGAGTTTTTTTGCATAAGAGCAAAGAACTATTTATGGTCGTTTGCACCAATAGAAGCATAAGCTTAGAATAGCTATGGCGAGTTTAAAATTTAAAGGTCGCAGGGCCGGTTTCATAATTTGATAGTTAAAGTGCCTTTAGTAAAAGTAGACTTTATCTTAAAGTATCCTTTAAGGCGACTTTAAAATAATTGCGTTTCATAATGAAAGTAGCACCTTCTTTTAATAAAAGTAGCATTTAGCTGAATTGGCAGCCCTGAAATTTGTTTTTCGATACCTTAGACACTATTTAATTTAGTTATCTAACCTAAAATTATTACTTTGATGATCAAAAACGTCAGCATCATCATAAATTTCAAAGTGACACTTTCTCTTTGAATAATTTTTTATTTTTTTCAAATAAATTACTTCGTCATCGGATGATGAACTGGAGCTGGAAGAACTGTCAAGCATGTTCATCATTTTTTCGTGAAGTATTCAGCCTGGTTGTCAAAAAATATGGAGAAAACTAGGTTATGTCTGCTTTAAAGCTACTTTATCTTCTGTAAAGTTTAGAAATTCGCACTTTAAGTTAAAGGAAACTTTAGGCACTACTTTATCTCAAAGTACGATTATGGGACCACTTTTTCAACTTTAAGCCAACTTTAATATTTAAAGGCACTTTAAGTTGATTATGAAACTGGCCCTTAGTTAAAGTTCAGTTACACCAATGTTTTTGCTCTGCTTCTTAGCTAAGTGTTTAATAAATTTGTCAACCTCGCTATAATATTTAAGTTGAGTTTTCTTCATTTCTCTATGGCTTCTAGTGACTTTTCGTTTTTGTGGTTTGAAGTAACGTATTAAAAGCTGTTAAAAGTCTTGAAAATCAAACGATTTTATTCTTGTTTTGTTATTAAATAAGAAAATTGTTTAAAATGGAAAACACAGTAAAAAATAAGAAAATGAGATCGGCAAATTATACAGTTCGGGAAAAAGAATTGTTAATATTTTTATCCAATTCTTCATAATAGTTTTTACGGTTGTACCGTCTTTTTGGAAATCCATTTTCAAGAATATCCAGTACTTCCAAATCATCCTCCATAAACATCCTTCTTCAAAAATTAAAAGAAACACACCTGAAATTGGAAAACAGAAAACGAAAACCCGAAAAGAGGAAAATCATTGACATATATAATCAATCAAAACACAAGAATGTTAGGTTAGAAATCTCCACTTTGAGGATAAATGGAGAATAAGCGAGCGATTTCCTAAGCTTAGCTAGGTGCAGCTTAAAATGGAAAGTTGTTCATGGTGCAAAACAAAATTTTCTTAAAGCGCCACTTAATTTTAAGTCGACTTAAATATCAATCGGTGCAAACGGCCATAAGCATTTTGGTTGCATTTTTATATAAATAGGGGAAGTGTGCCCATGTTGGACTCCTTAAGGATATTGTCATATAACTTCTTTTTTTATGCATGTATTTCATACTAATGAATATGTATATGTTCGATATTTGTTAAAGTTTACGTTGACCACTATGTTTTCCGTTAAAAAATATACAGGCTCGTATAGAATTATTTTTCGAAAATACATATTTGAAATGGCCCATCATAGGCAAGTATGTGCATATGATGACCCCCTTATTGTTCCTATGATGGATCGATCACATGTACAAACAAAAATAGTATTGGGGGAAGTGTGCCTTAGACGGCCCCCTAACTATGATGGCCCACAGCGCCTTTCGCTCCACTGACATATTAGGCCTGTGTATCAAGTTGTTTTCTTAGTTGGCATCGACTTTCGTACGTGTGCAGGTGGTTAGGACGAAGCGATGAAATAAAATCCATTTCGGCAAGTCTTGATCTACAATTTTGTGTTGGATATGTACAAAAAATATATATTTTAAGGTCGGTCCAGACATGTAACAGAACAGAGTAACGTAACTCCGCTTTGCAACATCGTATCGTTACGCGACGAGGTTACGTTGCGATTCAAAATTCGGCATGCAAAAATTTCGTGAAGTATCATCTACGCGTATCATTACACCGTCCCATCAGTTCATATATGTTTTTTAGCGTGTTAAGACAAAATGGACATTGCGGCTGCAAATAACATCGTTGTGAATTATTTAGTGCAACAAAAGAAAAAACGCAAGCCAATAAGGAGTTGGTGGCAGACGCAATTATACACAAGTAGAACTATGTATGGTGGCCAACCCTTACTCTTGGATTTAAAATTTGATATTGGGGATCCCATAAAATTTCTTTACTACGGTAAAGTTCGATAAAATTGAGCACAGTCTCTTCCGTCCACTTCATATTAAATTGAATTCAATACTAAAACTGTTAATGCGAAACCAAAACCAAACGTTACGCTACGATGTTTTGTATACACGTCAAACTTGATCATTTGGGGTGTAACTTGCACGCGTAGCATTTCTTTGATGCGACGGAGAAAAACCGACAACTGATGGGACGCTGTGTTGTTACGACGTTACGCTGTTACGTTGTTACGACGTTACGCTGTTACGCTGTTACGTTGTTACGCGGTACCGTCCGATCTTTAGAAGTATAGCAAACGAACGTCATTCATGTGTTAAGTAGTTTTGCATGTTGTCCTTCGTTTGCTACATTCAGGTTTGAGTTGAAATAAATAATAAATAAGTTAGAAGAATTTAAGGATATATATGCTTTTAAACCTATGCTGGACCCTAAGCTGTCGTCCTTTGATAGACCCTCCCACTCGGGGTCCATCATTGGAATACAAAGTGCATTATCAACAACCTTTCCACTCTGGGCATTTTATTATTTTTAATATTAATAGGAATGGCTACCCAGAAACGGCAACAATTAATGGGAGGAACGTGATATGCAGCAAGCATTGCATAATATAGAGAATAAAAGCATGGAATTCAAATTGGCAGCCAAAACTTTCAATGTTCCGAAATCAACACTTCGGAGACGTCATGCTAAACATTAAGGCAGTTCCAAAGGTGATTTAGGAGGTCGAAGAGCCACGTTCTCTGCACAAGTGGAAAAAGAATTGGTTGCCCATATTATTGACTTGGAAACACGATTTTTCGTCCTAACCAGTAAGGAAAACATTCCTTCAATTGTGAAACCAAAATGGCAGGATGGAAATGGATCAGAGGCTCTTTAAGG
This sequence comes from Galerucella nymphaeae, assembly GCA_963978555.1. NCBI lineage: Eukaryota > Metazoa > Arthropoda > Insecta > Coleoptera > Chrysomelidae > Galerucella > Galerucella nymphaeae. Next base: position 3,249,594 of record OZ021705.1, on the reverse strand, counting down.
CGTAATCCACAGTTGAGTTTAAGAAATCCAGAAAGCACATCGTTGGCCAGCGCCCAGGCTTTTAATAAACCCAACATACACGCCTATTTTATTGCGTTAAGTAAGATTTTAGACAAATACAGTTTTTTACCTGAGAACATAATATATTGCAACGAACTTTTGGCCCATTCTCGATCCAGAGAAAAATGGATCCGTTGCCAAGTGATTGTGATTTGAAACCAAAGAATCGAGTTTCACTTCAGTTTTTGTGATATTTTTTTATTGCTTTGTTCAGTTTTTTATTATTTTGTTGTTTTGACATAGTCATTGTTAAAATTTTTCAAACAAAATCCCTTATATGTCAATTATGAATTATTGAAAACATTTAATAGGTAGTTTATGTTGTATTTAAAATCAACATTTTGAAATGAGATAACTTCCTAACAATCATATATCGTATAAACCAGCAGATATCTTAAAATTCATCAGGGAAATAGACCTAAAAGATCCACTAGTTTCAGAGACTCTCATTAGAAACTGAGTAGAAGTAAGGGGCACAATATATCAGGTCTCAGTGAATATGTTTCCCAACAAAAATACATATACATAAACTAGTATTAACAAGTCATTTGTGTGAACTATTTATAAACCAAAATATTTATACATGCTACAAATTATCATTTTTCAATTTATTTTCTCTTACCAATATTATAAATATCGTTATCATGACAACCTGTCATTTTCACTAAATAACTCGCGACGCATAAGAGCAAACATATTCTTGCAATCATCTTAGTGAAGCAGCACAAAACAACTAAACGTATTTTCAGTTTTCACTAAACGAAATTTTTCATTCGGAATCATTGATCAGTCCAAACAAATGTGCGACACAATTTTAATTCATTGAACCTGAGTGTATGGTTATTTTTAGATAATTTGTGAAAATCTCGAATTCTAAACATCGTGGGGATCAACATTATTTCAGTACCTACCTACTGTGTCAAAAATACTTGAAATTCAATTGTAAGAGTTATCTTTGGTTATTTTAGTACTTCATGTGTTTAAAACATTATATTTAGCAGTAGGTAAAATATATCCCAACAAGGATATCTTTGTTACCTAATAAACTGAACACCGCAACAAAAGTTCATTTAATTTATAGTGTCAGCGTATAAAAATAACTTTATTGGTAAACTTACTTACATGAAGTTTTAAACCAGCTTTAGAATTTTTAAATTATTTTTTCAGATAGAATATCATGAGCTTTGGAAGTCTAAACATAGTGTTTCACTTGGAAAAGGATGCAGAGTTATATATTCTTAATATTGTTATTTTCTTAAAATCTAATTGTTTAATGATTTACCTAAGATAACATCAAGGATACATTCCTCGATTAGCGTAAGTTATAAAACTGTTGTAGCGGGCTGTTTTGTAAGTTATGTCTTTTACTCACTTTTGTAGTTCCCTGAAGATGTAAATAAAGATTTACGAAAGCTTGGAAGTCTAAAAAGAGTATCACTTTTTCCCCTTTTTTGTTGCTTACCTCAATATTTGTCTGTTTGTATTAACTTAATCTATTAATAACCCCCACAAAATACAAATACAGAACATATAGAGTCAGATGCTGCAAATGCAATACGCATATATGCAGATGGCTCAAAATGAAAGGAAGCTGAGGAGTAATAAGCCTAAGGATTGAGTGGGGAATGGGAAACAATACCAGCGTGGTTCAAGATGAGCTGGCTGATATCTCAATTGCCACAAAAGAACTAACCAGAAAAAAATGTCTGGCAAAAACATAATAATCTGCACTGATAGTAGACAAGCCCTATTAGACTTGAACAGACAACGTGTTACAGAGGATGTAGTCTTGCTAGGATCACACTGCATGGTAAACTGGCGCCGAAGAAATATTTGGCGATGACCAGGAAAAACATACGTTTAACAGTAGGATTTCTGATCTGGCCACTGTCATCTAAGGAAACACCTCCATACTATGGGGCTAGTGGACACACTTCTATGCAGAATTTGTGGACAGAGGAAGATAAAACTGTCATGCAAGTCTTATGCGAGTGTCCGGAGTAATCATCAATGAAAGGTGTGTGTTTGGTGAGTCTTGGCCTACACCTGCCGATATAAAACTTCTTCATTGAATGACACCGTACAAAATTGGTCAGAACTATCCAAATTTTCGTTAGAACCAAGTATTTGAACGGGGTTTTGCATAAATTACGTACTATCATTGTCTATAAAAAGGTACTATAATACGACGGATAAAACAACAATAATAATACTTTTAGCCTTCAGGTCATCTGATAGGCAGAGTACATCCATATTCGCAGATATCGTTGGGGCTGGAACTTTTTTATCTATGGTTGGGACATCACAATTTGCATAATTTCCCAGACGTAATAACCTCTCCGTTTTCTATACGTACGAATTAGGAAGGTGCGCCCTGGAATTAAAGTAATTGAGTTTTGCTCAATTTGTATTTTTTTCAATGTATGATAGATAGATGTTAATAAATTTCCCAATTCTTCATGAACATTTGAAAGCTCATTATCTTCATTTCAGATATATATTTTCTTTTTATTCAAATTTATTTTAAAAGAGTTTAAAAATAAAATATAGAATATCCTGCGCTATCTACCAGACGGTAGCTGCATCTAAAGTATAAAAAATGATCATTATGGACAATAGTGTTTGACAGTTTAGGGTAGATTAGGGATATTGGTCTAATCAAATTATAAAATCCAAAACATGTAAAATGGCTTCCGCTATCTACTTTATGTTTTTAATATTAGATTTTTAAACCGGTGATACCTTTTTATAACAAAACTAAAGTGTGAATGTTATTATTTTTATTGTCTAGTGAGTCTGCGACAACTATAAGTATAATTATGGTTTTCAATTAGTCCCTTCATCAAAGGGCTTTTTAATTGAAATCAATAAGGGAACCATGGTCTTCCACACTTAGTAAGTATTGTATTTTATTCATATACCTGGATACCCATAAAAATGAACCATTTAGTTATTTTTCCATGATAACAATAGAAATAATCAAACATAACCTCTTAAAATCATGTAAACAACAATATTATGGATATAAAAATACACCTAAGTTGTATTATCAGCTCAAAACCTTATTTCAAACAGCCAATTAATTGTTCAATTAATTTTCATGTCTTAACTGCTTAATTTGAAACTTCTCAAAATATTGACAATTTATAGAATACATATATCAATGATATTTTCTCTCCAATCAACTTAATGCTGCTTCGAACTTATTCTTTCAGGTACCTTAATAAAATACAATAATTGGCACTCTCATTTGAATACTTATTCAATTTTATATTTGTCAGTTTTGAAAATTTTATTGTAAACGTGTCTCAAAAATTACAGTGTACACCTGTGAATTTATCTTTACACTAGAAAAAAAACAGTATGTATTACTAAAAGGTTGCAATGCCTATTTTATCCACTCAGGTCTTGATTGGCACCTTGTAAGTAAACTTCTAAGCTCAATAACTTTTAAGCCACTTGTACTCTAGGAAATATAATATACTATTATTTCATAATTTATTAATTAATTTTGCAGCAATATTTTATAAAACTTTGATTGATTATTCTAATAAACCTCTTGAGTGTACTTACTTATTGTACCTTTGAAAACTTTGATTGATTATTCTGATAAACCTCTTGAGTGTACTTAGTTTGTCTTTGTTTACATGAGGTCTTGCATGAGGTGTTTCTTGGGACCATCCAGACTATATGTTACGAGATATGTCACTAGGGAATAAATAAAAATAATCATATATTTTCAGTACATTCTTATGATGTGGCATTTAGAAAAAAGTCTCGGTATGAATTCTTCAGAATGTCAAGATATTTCCCATGGTACAGATAATTTAGATGTGCTTCCTGACATAAAAATGGAATTTCCAAAGTTTATTTTGGATGATAATCTAATGAAAAACGATTTTCTAAGTGATGAAGACTCCTCCAGTGAGACACCTTTAACCCTCAATCTCAATAATGATAGTGATAGCTCTGAAGAACTGGATGCTTTGACTAACAGTGTAAGAAAGAATCGGAGAAAAGCATTGGCACCACAAAGAGCAGTACTAATTGAAAACAGTCAATCAGGGTCCATGGAAAATAGTTCTGAATCTTCTCAAGACAATGCTGATAGCTTAACTTTCAAAAATATTCAAAATTTGAGTTTAAAGCTAAAAGATAAATCTTTGTTGGATTTTGGAGAAGCTGATGACTTGTGTGAAGATCTGTTTCAGAAAATGAATGAGGAGGATATATTTAAAGATTTGACAGATCAAGCAGGTAATGTATGCAACAACATGAGTAAATTCGTAATTTATATTTTTTTATGTGATAAACATGTTTTTTTTAAGATGGAGAAGCAATTGATGATGAAATGATAGTAAATGTTAAGGAAGAATGGAGGGCACACTGGGGTGTCAAGTGCAATATGTGTGAACAAGTCTTCCCTTTCAAAACAGAATTTGATAAACATTACGTGTCTAATTACAATCTATTTCCAGTATATACCTGCACATTTTGTAACAAATCTGCAGAAAAATACTCAACATTTCGATCACATTGTTATAGACATATAACTGAAGGCCGCTATAAGTAAGTTGAAATTTTACTCACTAGTTTTCTATGCATGCATTATACATTCTAATAATATGGTGATTACAATTATTATTGTTCAAACTGTTTAACATTTTTGGAGACATATTTCCATTGTAAAGTGAAGTTCCATAAATTTTAATGAATTATATGGTGTAGGTATAGGTTTTATGCTGCAGGAATCTAAAGATGAGTACGATAATTACGCACTTTTCTAACTTTTCAACCCGAAGCGTCTTTTCATTCAGAAAATCCTACACTTTTCTAAATTAAAAGACGCTTCGGGTTGAAAAGTTAGAAAAGTGCGTAATTATCGTACTCATCTTAATTTTTATTATGTGCTTATTTTGTAGATGCCAGTTTTGTCCAAAAGGTTTTAGCTTACAAAGTATGTTACATGTTCACATTTTGGCCAAACACACTAAAGTCAAACCTTACAATTGTGAAGAATGTGGTAAAACTTTTGTTACTAAACCTGGTTTGAAGATTCATCTAAAGAAACACAAGACTGAAACAAAGGAGGATTATCCATGTGTTGTTTGTGGCAAAGTGTGAGTAATAAACATTGACTATTTTCCATTATTGCAGAATTAGTAGGTCATTTCAATAGATTATGAGACACTTGGTATACAAATGTATTTTAAATATTTTCAAAGAATAGAGCGGGTACACTACTTACTTTATTGGCACTGGTTTTTGAAAACCAAAAGCCAGCCTAATTTACTATTTTATTACGAAATTTTGTGGAACTTAAATAGGCACTACCAAGGGCACTACTTACCGAGCTACTTACTGTATTTGACAAAAAAACATTTTTGAAATTTTAATTGGTGAAGGGTATAGTGTATTTTTATCATAATGATAGTTGAAGAGCTCATTATACATTCAAAAACGAGTCTGAAACACCTCAGGCTGTTTAAAAAAAATTGAAACCGAATTTTAAGCGTTTCTACATGTAAAAAAGTGTTCAGTTAGCAACTTTTGCTATACTCAGACTCTTCCTGTTATAGTGTTCTTCTTTATGCAAGTGACTCACAGGTATACTACAGATTCTGCCTACTCTTGAGTAGCAATAGTATTAAATGATGGTAATATGATATGCTTATAAAATATTCTCATTAATATAGGTTGCATACAAGAGGTGGCTTAACGTCTCATATGAATGTTCATCGACTCGGAAGAAGATTTATGTGTGATGTTTGTGGAAAAACGTTCACACAAAAAGTTAATATGCAACAACACGTCAAGCAGCATACAGGAGATAAACCTCATTGTTGTAACAAATGTGGTAAAACGTAAGGAAATTTTTATATGGTTCTTACTTTAACACTTACTTTAACAAGTTAAGTACATATGTTATAATTCCAGATTTGCCGAGAAATCTCACTTGGTTCGTCACTACAGTTTTCATAGTGAAGTACGACCGTACAAGTGTGAAGTTTGCCAAAAAATGTATAAGACTGAAAGATGTTTGAAGGTCCATAGTTTGGTTCATGCGGCAGCTAGACCGTTCGTGTGCGGTTACTGTAGTAAAGGATTTTTGAGCAGCACAAAATTAAAAGTGAGTATTGTAAGAAAAAAATATTGAAATGCCAGGTACATTATGAATATAATTTGATCTCAAGTGGAATATCTATTGATGTTGCTGTGGTTCCTGAGCTTTTTTAAATTTATAAACAAACATATGTGAACCAATAAAACAGAATGATAAAATTAGAACTGAAAAGGTCTACTCTTAATAGTGTGCTGCGTTCTTTACAGTCTTAGAACAACGTGGATAGTATTTTTAAATTGCTCCACTATGTAATTGAATATTTTATTTGTGAGTAACAATTTGCATTGGTCCACACAAAGTAATTTATAAATAATTTAGTTGCGAGAAAAAATTTGCACCGTTCCTTATGTAATTTATAAATATTCAAGTGTCAGCAACAATTTGCACCGTTCCACAATGTAATTTATAAATATTCAAGTGTCAGCAACAATTTGCACCGTTCCACAATGTAATTTATAAATATTTTAGTTGTGCGGGAAAATTTGCACCGTTCCACAATGTAATTTATAAATATTCAAGTGTCAGCAACAATTTGCACCGTTCTACAATGTAATTTATAAATATTCAAGTGTCAGCAACAATTTGCACCGTTCCACAATGTAATTTATAAATATTTTAGTTGTGAGGAAAAATTTGCACCGTTTCACAATGTAATTTATAAATATTCAAGTGTCAGCAACAATTTTGCATCGTTCCACAATGTAATTTATAAATATTTTAGTTGTGCGGGAAAATTTGCACCGTTCCACAATGTAATTTATAAATATTCAAGTGTCAGCAACAATTTGCACCGTTCCACAATGTAATTTATAAATATTCAAGTGTCAGCAACGATTTGCACCGTTTCACAATGTAATTTATAAATATTTCAGTTGTGAGGAAAAATTTGCACCGTTTCACAATGTAATTTATAAATATTCAAGTGTCAGCAACAATTTTGCATCGTTCCACAATATAATTTATAAATATTTTAGTTGCGAAAAAAATTTTGCACCGTTCCACAATGTAATTTATAAATATTTTAGTTGTGAACAACAATTTGCATTGTCCCACAATGTAATTTATAAATTTTAGTTGTGAGCAACAATTTGCACCGTTCCACAATGTAATTTATAAATATTTCAGTTGTGAGGAAAAATTTGCACCGTTTCACAATGTAATTTATAAATATTCAAGTGTCAGCAACAATTTTGCATCGTTCCACAATATAATTTATAAATATTTTAGTTGCGAAAAAAATTTTGCACCGTTCCACAATGTAATTTATAAATATTCTAGTTGTGAACAACAATTTGCATTGTCCCACAATGTAATTTATAAATTTTAGTTGTGAGCAACAATTTGCACCGTCCCACAATGTAATTTATAAATATTTCAGTTGGTTGAAAAAATGTGCACCGTTTCACAGTGTAATTTATAAATATATTAGTTGTGAGAAAAAAATTGCACCGTTTCACAATGTAATTTATAAATATTCAAGTGTCAGCAACAATTTGCACCGTTCCACAATGTAATTAATAAATATTTCAGTTGTCAGCAACAATTAGTACCGTTTCACAATGTATTTTATAAATATTAGTTGTGAGCAACAATTTGCACCGTCCACAATTTGTCTTGCTGCATACTATTACTTGAACGGTGGATACACGGTGAAAATTAATTTCACTCTTAACTAAACATATAAAATTATTTTAGCAACATTACAATATACATACTGGAGAACGCCCATACAAATGCAAATATTGCGAACGTACTTTCACCAATTACCCCAATTGGCTAAAGCACACAAGAAGAAGACATAAAGTGGATCACAAAACTGGAGCCGAATTACAACCACAAGTTAAGGAAGAAGTCCCTTCTGTACCCTCGTTGCAATGTACATCACTTATACCCACTGCGTCTACAGCATCGCCTACAACTAGCTTAGCCCCGATTGCATCATCGATACTAACTACTACCCCACAGGTAATATTTTGTTTTTTGTACAGTTGAAATAAAATCGAGTAGTGGATAGTTCCTAGAATTCTTGGAAGCTCTACAAGCTGTTATATACATAATTATAGCCGATAATCGAATAAACTTGAAGAATGCCCGCACCCGCGGGCGAATAGAAAACCAAAATTTCCAAAAAAATCAAAGTGTTACATTTTGGTTGAAAACTGGTGGTGTTTCCAATAAAGCATCTTCATTTTTATACACCTCCTAAATTTACAAATGTAACAAAAATTTTTGTTTTCTTTTATTCACTAGCATATACAGGGTGTTTACAAATGACAACGTTTGCATGTGAATACCTCTCGTAAAATTGGACATACATAATGATATAAGGATTGAGGGGTCCAGCTCATTTAGTTTTCGAAATACGGGGCGCATTTAAATGTTTTTATTTGATAACTTTAAAATGGATTAATAAATTGATTTGATATTTGGCAAGTTGTTTTTAAATGTAAAAAGGCATATTGGAATATACATTTGGAAAAATATGTCACTTTTCTCCTCCCATTTTTCACGCCACTGGCATTTGTAGCTATTTTCAATTAATTTTGTATTCCTCAATGTTTTTCACGTAAAAAACACATAATCTTTACATATCAAAAAATGTGTAGTTTTCAAGATATTTAATGTTTTTATGAAGTCTGCAAACCAATTTTTTAATAATAAAATGAAAAAAATATTTTTTGTATTTTTTTAATAACCTTCAAACTACTAATGGTTAATATACGTATCAGAAACTAATTTGTGAAGTAGCAATGCATCTTAAACATTGGGAGAAGACTCTCAAAAATATTTGTCCAAACTTGTGCTTTTATTATTGAAAATGACTTGCAAACTTCATGAAAACATTAAATATCTTGAAAACTACAAATTTTTTGGTGTGTAGAGGTTATGGGTTTTTTACGTGAAATACATTGAGGAATACAAAATAAATTCAAAATAGCTACAAATGGCAGTGGCGTGAAAAATGGGAGGAGAAAAGTGACATATTTTCCCACCAGTGGATCAAAAATTGACAAATGTTTTTTTATCAAAATATGCCTTTTCACATTTAAAAACAATCTGCCAAATGTAAAATCAATGTATTAATCCATTTTAAAGTTATCAAATAAAAACATTTAAATTTTCATAACTTCAATCCTTATATCATTTTGTCCAATTTTACGAAAGGTATCTACATGCAAACGTTGTAATTGTCATTTGAAAACACCCTGTATATGTACTGCCCTATGTCAACTATCCTTTTTACGAGACAGTTCTCTAGCCTTCCACTGTCACGTTCATTCTTACATTGGTTTTTATCATGACCTTACGTGTCTATTAACTATTCGACAACTATAAAACAATAACTAATTGCATTGTTTTTAAAATAGAAATAATTACACTAAATTATTAAATAATAAATAATTTCAATGAATTTAATTTCTTATTATGTAATGCCAAAAGATTCCACCAAAAAGTCATCCTAATCAAATTTTTAAAATGTATAAAAATTATGGATTTTTTTGGCGGTGATTATTACGTATAGTTGAACGAACATTTTGAATATCTGTGCAAATCTTTGATATCAAATATATTTTCCAGACTATTCCAGTTACCAGTACGACATCAGATGAGCATACTGATATTGGTTCAGCTCTAACAGATGTCAACTTCACGAAAACTGACGAGTATATTCTACAACAAGGATTACTCAATTTTCCTATACTAGATGATAAGATTTTGTTTGGTCAGCAGATGGACTTTCTTACTGGTGAATACTTTTATTATTATTAGCAAAAAAAAATTGTACAAATAGTTTATAGTAAAATTTAAAGAAATGGACGGTAATATTGTTGATAAAAAATTTGTTGTTCTTGCTGGCTCGTATATACTGTGTTATTTACAGGATGAGACATTAAAACTGTCAAACGCGAGCTAATTTTTTTATCAAATAGCGTTCATGAAAAATAATTATACAGATATGGAAAGGTTGTTGAAAAATAAGTACAAATGCACTTTTAATTTTTTTAAATTCGCTCTGGTTTAATAAAAAATGGATAGTTATGTTTAAAACAGTCGAATTCCATTTTCATACCAGTTTCGGATAATTTTAAGCAAACAGGTGATGGCCAACATGGTAGTGCGCGAGATAATTTAAAAGTTAATCCTGAAGCATGACGGTTCGATTTGCCGCTGAGTTGGAACTTTTTTTTCTGGTTTTAGTTCTTTTTTCACAATTTTTGTTTAACTTTTAAATTATCTCGTGCATTACCATAATGGCCATCACTTGTTTGATTAAAATTGTCCGAAAGTGGTATGAAAACCAGGGCGAATTTAAAAAAAATGAAAAGTGCATTTGAACTAATTTTTCAAATATTCAACGACCATTCCAAATCTGTAATTATTTTTTATGAACGCTATTTGTTAAGAAAGTTTGCTCGCGTTTGATAGTTTTGTCGCATCTTATAAATAACGCAGTGTATACTATTATAATTGTTGATATTTCCTATGTATTGTGTTATCGAATATAAAATCAAAGAATTGTACATTTTTTTCAGCAAATACAAGTAACTCGGTTGGTCTCCTAATACCATACTTCCAGGCTCCACTGCCAACCCATCAGACAATATTGCATCAGACAACTTCTTTTCCTGTCCAATTCAACGATCCGATTATATATGAGTAACTATTCTTTTTAATAGAAAACTTGTCTCGAATTTTTTTAAATTACAGTATTACAAGAAATCCAAATTTTATCACTGAAATAATATATTCTCAAAACTTGATTCCGAATAAATGAGACTCTGCGTAGTGTAACCTGAAAAAGGTTCCCAAATAATTAAAGGATTTAAGATGGTGGTTTATAGTGCATTTACGATAAGTTTGCAATTTTGACATTTGTAGTAAACAATTCTTGCCACTCAACAAAATCTAAATACCCAAAGTGTAAATGGTATTATTAATCATTATAACGGGGGAAGTTACGGTCCACTTATGTTGTCAAAATCAGACGTTTTTATCAGAATTTCTCTTGTTGATTTGTTGTTTCCATTGGCTTTTTATAGTCTGTTATTTACTGTGTACGATAATCTGTTATTTTTATAAGTATTTAAAAGAGAATATCGAACACTGCGTCGCAATTTATTAGTCTTTATTAAGGGGTTGCAAGGAGATGGTAGCATCCCAAATAGAAATATCATATTTTGAAATAGAACGAGATAACAGTGGACCGCTAATTACTATTACTTCTATAAAAGATGTAAGTTTTTAATAAATACATTATTACCTCATTATATTTTAACATCAGAGACTGAATACTAAAGGAACTTATATACAAAATTTCAGGCTATTTTTTATTATTCAATTTTAGAAAGTGGCCGAGGTCCGGGTGAACTTTTTTTTAGCAGAAACCAGTTTAAGGAAAATTTTTTGTTTTTTCATTATGAAGATGCCTCCCCAAACTAATAATCACAAACATTTTTCCGCGGAAATGCATCATTTTCCGACTCGAAAATAACTGAAACTAGTTAGCTATATGAAACCAGTTTCAAAATAAAATTTGTTTTTTCAGAAAGTATATAGCACAAACACAAAATCACAAAAAATTTTTGCGTAAATGCATTTTTTTTACCGACTTTAGAATAACTGAAACCAGTTACATGAAAACTTTTTTATACTTTGAATTTCAAACACTTTCCTAAACATAACTACGCAAAGAACTTCTGCGGAATTATGTGACCAGGTGTTATTTGTACAGATGGCTGTGCCTTGCAGATAAATGAAAACTTCCTTTTCCCAAATTTCGATTCGTCAATCTAAAAATAAAAAATTCTCTTATTCAATTTGTTGATGTATTATTAAAATATAAATATTAAGCTAAGTTTAATTCTCTTCCCGACCTTAAACACAGATCAATGAATAATATCTATTCCTATCAGCTTAATATCGCTTGAAATCTCAAGACACAAAACTGCACTATGATTCTTGGCCCTCCAATTGTCGGAAGAGATGCCTGCATTGAAATAAAAGCACTGGTAACCATCTCCCGACAATACTTGAACGTTTTTGTACATGCCTTTTTACAGATTTGCCGATTAAAGTTCGAATCAATCTAAACTTACGATATATTTTATCAATAAATGAAAATGGTATATTTCCGCAAGAAGCTTTTTGCGTGTTTGTGTTTAGAAAATTGTCTAACATGTAAAACTGAAACGTATTTTCTTGTAACTGGTTTCAGCTATTATAAAGTCGGAAAAATGAAAATTATGCATTTCCGCAAAAAAATTTGAGTCTTTCTGTTTGAAAAATATGCCTAATGGTAAATAAACGAATATTTCTTACATAACTGGTTTCAGCTAAACGAAAGTTGGTCCTAAACAACATAATTTCATGCCAACAACTGGAAAAAATTACAACGTGGCAACGGCGTAAAACATCGGTCATGTTTTGTTATTGCTAACTTATCGTAAATGAACTATTATAATATTTTATTTGTAAAAACAGTGTTCAGTAAAATATTCACAAAAATTTTATAATAGGCCGTTTTTTAAGGAGCTACAATGACAATAGTTGTGTTCTTTTCACATCTATTCAGCTCTGTTTAGATAATTTTCATCCCTAGCTTATGACAAAAGTCAGTTGGAAATCCTAAAAATAATTAGTGGAGGAAAGAGGAGGGTGGATCATAAAAATTCAGGTTACCACATTGTTTATTATTGATTATGATAAAAATATGCAAGTAAAAGATAATTTGGAGGAAATCGTCCACTTTACTTGTTTCTACTCTTTTTTTTGTCTTAGAACTAAGTCTAATGTTATAAGATGAGTTTGTTTCATTATCCTTTATCGTGATTATAATGAAATTCTAAGTCCTCACACATTTTGGAGGCTCTTCAAAAAAAATTCGATGTATGATTGTTTTCGTTATGGTTTGAGGTTAAGATCAACTGAAAGGAGCAAGTAATGGGAACTGAGCCCCCCTTTTAGAGGTAGGTGCAATTAGGCCGGGGCAAGGTTCAAAGGTAGCGCTTGAAAAGAATTTGCGAAAGCAGTTAAGTGAATAGAGCAACTGATTTGGTGGAGCAAATTCCGTAAAAAGAACACAACAAAAGTCAGAAAATGCAATAAAATATAGGTTGTTCCATAAGAATTTCAATTTGATACGCCACACTTTATTGGAACATCCTGTTTATTTCAAGATAATTTTAAAAAGTAGCCTATATGAATGTACAAGTGACAAACATTTCAAAACTTTTTACCGTTTCGCTATAAACCTCCATCCCGTTGGTCGTGATTCACCCTGTACACATCCAATTTTTTTATACATTATTTCAGTGAATTGTTTGGATAGATACCGAGTGTTTAATCGTCCCGAATAACATACATTTACAAGTTTTGCACAAATATACAAGATTATATTTTTTACATAACTTTGCTCAGACGTTTTTATAAATTTGAGATATAAATTCCTGTATTAGAAGTAATTCATATGTGTTCTATACAAGGGAACTGCTGCCAACCTAGCTAACAAAAAATACTGAAAAAGGTTAGTCGCATAAGGAAGTGGTTTTTCCAATCAATTTTTGGTTTTTCTTATATTATGTTTTGAGTCCCTTTACCACCCATGCTGTACCCGAAAAGTTTGCAGGTCTATGTAGTTTGGGGTATTTTACATCTTACAGTTGACGAAAAACTAATCACAGCTGTCAACAGATATTTATTATGGTATTTGCAATAATAAAAACAGATCAGTGTCACAAATCACAAACAAAGGTAGAATAAAAATTAGTATCCAATATAAGTACCAGAAACACAAACAAAGACAAACAAATATGTGTTGACAGTTGACATTAGTCTTTCGTCAACTGTAAGATGCAAAATACCCCAAACTAAAAAGACTTCCAAACTCTTCGGGTATAACATGGACGGAAAAGGGGCTCAAAACATAAGAAAAACCAAAAATTCATAGAAAAAATCACTTCCTTATGCTACTAACCTTTTTCAGTATTTTTTGTTCGTTATGTTGGCAGCAGTTCCCTTCTATAGAACTCGTCCATTCAATTTGACACGGGCATATAAAAACTAATTTGTGGTTTGTCAAGTTTTTAGTTTTCCATGGCACTAAATGTAAAAAATGCTCATTTATTAAACATCCTGTATGTTCGTGATGAATTTACAAGATTACTAAAAATATATCTATTGAAAGCAAAGTGTGAGAATTGTATTTAATCTTTTTATTGTTGTATTTTTATAAGGGCGAGACCAAACAGATGTCAATTGATGTTTTATATAATATATATTACTATAATATTGGGATTTTTCTTTATGTAAATAGTATATATCATTGCATCAACTTTTTAAATAAACATTCCTTTTTATCTGCAATTTATGTTGTTATTTTTTTAAATCTTATTGGTTGAATTTATTATAACAAACAGGTAGGATAAAATAAAACATTTAAATTTCTTTTACTTTGTTTCTGAGAAAAATCTCAGAGACTAGAAGCTTCTTTATGAATATTTCCCGAAGGAATAGTAGAAAGTTTTCAGGCATAGTTTGGGTAAGTGTCTCTATATTCTAGACTATTGGATAAGTCTTCTAGGTGCTGTTCAGTAACATACGATACATTAAATGGGTTTAGGACTAAATATCCTGTCAAAACAACTCAACCTGTATTATCCCCATACCAAAAATAACCGCTCCAATATTATCTCTAGCTTAAAAAAACCTATTTATTTCTAAAATATCCTTGATTTAAAATTTGTTATTATACATAATATTTGAAATCTTTGAAATTTAATAACGAGCACAAACCTAACTAACCTTTTTAATAAAACAAGGCTTCCCTTTGATTTAGAATAATATTTAACGGCATCGTGATAAACAAGATAATACACAAAAATAAAAATGCCACGTGGCAGCATAGACGGTACTAGCAATGACTAACTGGTAATGCAGATTAATAACAATTAACAACTCAACTATACTAGACTCAAAAGTACATAATACGTAATATTACAAAGATAAAACAATTGACTTAAACCAAGTAATAGACTTAATTGGCTCAGATATATTTTCAGTTTGAACAGGATTTTATTGGCTGGGGAGATTATGGAAGGGGTTTTTGTAGGTCGGGGATATTTTTGGACGATGTTTTTTTGGCAGAATATTTTTGGACAGGGTATTTAGTCGCGCTGTCCATCAAAGAAAGCTAACGAGGGAAAGTTAGGTACGTATCTTTTGTGAGAAAATATAGGAAAACACGAGAAGCGATAATTACATGAAAATATATTAGAAAATTAACTGGTTAATAGCCGTTTGCACCAATAGAAGCATAGCTATGGCTAGTTTAAAATGTAAGGGTCGCTTAATTAAAGTTCAGTTGCACTAATGTTTTTGCTCTGCTTCCTAGCTAGGTGCTTAATACATTTGTCAACCTCGCTATTTAAGTCGAGTTTTATTGATTTCTCTATGGTTTCTGGTGACTTTTCGTTTTTGTAGTTTGAAGTAGCTTATTAAAAGCTGTTAAAAGTCAGTTCTTTGAAAATCGAGTTATTTTATTCTTGTTTTTTAAACAAGAAAATTGTTTATAATGGTAAACAGTAAAAAATAAGAAAATCAGATCTGCAAATTATACAGTTCAGGAAAAAGAATTGCTATTTTCATCCAATTCTTCATAATAGTTTTGACAGTTGTTGTACTGTCTACTTTGAAATCCATTTCCGAGAATATCCAATACTTCCAAATCATCCTCCATAAACATCCTTCTTCAAAAATTAAAAGAAACAAATCTGAAATTAGACAAAAGACAGAAAACGAAACCCGAAAAGAGGAAAAACATTGACATAATATATCAATCAAAACACAAGAATGTTAGGTTAGAAATCTCCACTTTGAGGATAAGTGGAGAATAAGCGAGCGATTTTCTAAGTTTAGCTAGGTGCAGCTTAAAATGACAAGTTGTTTATGGTGCAAAGCAAAACTTTCTTAAAGCGCCACTTAACTTTAAGTCGACTTATATATCAATTGGTGCAAACGGCCATAAACAAAATAAAAAGTACATAATTGAAAATAAATATAAGCTGTGCATACATTTATTTAATCTTTCACTAAATTATTAGACAAGTGACAAAAAAATAGACAAATAGATAACATTCAAGGAAAGTAAATAGTCTTACAATCCTTAACTGGAAAAATATGAGCAGAAGATATTAAAAATTAGTTTTTTCTATGATATGATGTAAATGCAGCAATTTAATCACTTCTTTTCTTGAATGAATATTTACGAAAAAAATTTTCTTTTACGTGCTTAACAATTCTTCCATTTAGAGCCTGTAGTGGGCGAGCATTTCTTACGATTGGTCTGTTATCTTTATCGTATATATCCTTTATTGCTGCAAACTAAAAAGAACAAGAAATTAAACTTAATCGAAAATTCAGGATAATCAAATGTAGAATCTATCGGTAGACATCGTGCAGAATAGAGTAGCATAAGACGGAGAAAAACCAACATTAATATGAATGTGTTATGTACCATATCTATCTATGTATGTATGTATTTTCGGGGTAAGATTCACTGAGACCTGAAAGATCTATTGTGCCCCCTTACTTCTACTTAGTTTCTGAGGAGAGCCTCTGAAACTAGTAGCTCCTTTAGTCCTATTTCCCGGAGGAATTTCAGGATATCTGCAGGCTTCAACTTAGGTAAATGTTCCTCTTCTATCCAGTAATCTCCCAAATACTGTGCTCTAGAATTCTGGAGTGATGTGCAGCTGGAAAGTATGTGGATGGAAGTTTCTTCTTTCTTATGTAACATAAGTTTCATCTGAATATTTTTTTAATCTAGTAGCATGAGCACTTGCTCCAAGAGGATGGATGTATCTGTATTCTTTACCGAGTCTCGCAATCTCATTAACGAAATTTGTAAAGGAACCTTCGATTTTTTTAATATTTTGTAATCTTAATGATGACTAATAGATCGTGATGGGTTAAAACTGTGCAGGCCCTTCGGTTTGGCGGTGGTGGCGTCTTGAAGTTGCGTCCTAAGCATAAAATTTTGCCTCCTTGGCTAATTCATCGGTCTTTTCATTGCCTCTTATTCCTTGGGATCCTGATACCCAGGCTAGGGTCACTCTATTATGACAACTTAGTCTGTTGCGACACTACCACACCAGATTTGATGTTATCCAATATGTATTTGATACATTGTTTGGCAAAATTGTCGAGTTTAAGGAAAGATATAGGATCACGTGAGCAGAAAAAAATGCTGTGTTGGATAAAATAACAAGAGACTCACGTTAAGAACGATTTACGATGCGGTGCAGTGCTTAAGTAGCACCGGTGAAGTTGGCCTTAAGAGTTACGTTACCTGGTCTAGTGATACTTGACATGGTTGTGTAAAAACTATCCATTGAACTGTTTCATTATAGTCTGGTGTAGTCAAGGACCCTGGGTAAGCGTAATAATGGCAAATTTTTCTTGGTAGAAGTTCTTTAGGAACGAAATTCCTATCCAATAGTACGGGTTGTCTTATATTTGTCGCAATATATTGAACACGTTTTGATATGTTTTTAAAGATTTTAGAATCCGTGAGGGAAAACTGAAAAAAATTAAGGTGAAATTGAGAAAGTCTTAAAAAGACAAGTTTACGTTGCTTCTCTGTCTAGTATACTTAAACTAGTTAAGGAGAACTAAAGTCTAAACTAAAAGTTCTCGATTATTATTCGGTGATTGACGTATACAAATCTCCTTTAGAGAACCCTCGATTGAAAATCTCAGCTCAAAAGCTTGTGATAAAAGAATTCGAACATTAAATATGAGAGTTTTGAAAGTAAACCGTTGATGCGTAAATAAAAAAATATAAGCACACCATTATAGTAGTTTCAAATTCCCCACTGTAAAATGGGATATTCTTAAATGTATGAGAATGGAGTTATATAATATGCATGAATTACAGAGAATTATATCTTTCAGGAAATATAAAAAGGAAATTAAAATATATATTAACATATAAAGGCTACTATTCGGCTAGGAGTGTGTTTACTTAGTCATGATCTATCACTTTCGACGAATGTCTTGAAGAATTCATGGATATTATTATTGCAAATAAAACAGACAATAGAGTCAAATGCTGCAAATGCTATACGCATATATACATATGGCTAAAAAATGAAAGGACGCTCAGTGAAAGGACGCTCAGCATGTGGAGTTTAATCCAGAGCACTGAGCCTAAGAATTAAGTGGGGAATGGGAAACAATACAGCGTGTTTCAAACAGAACTGACCGGAACTAACCGGAAAAGGAGCTTCTGGAAAAAACATAACAGCCTTCACTGATACTAGACAAGCCCTATTAGCCTTGAACAGACAACGTGCTATATCGGGGAGTAAAGGTAATCGCATTGCCGAAAATTTTAGAACCCAGTGACACCTACGGCCTAACGACTTCAACAATTGCGGAACTAGCCAAACGTTACACCCATGCTAAATCCCTTAAGATATGGGATGGAATCAAAGGATGCAGTCTTGCTAGGATCACCCTCTGCGACCCTGGGAAGCTGGCGCCGAAGAAATATTTGGCGATGACCAGGAAAAACCTACGTTTAACAGTAGGATTTCTGACTGGCCACTGTCAATGTCTTATGCGAGTGTCCAGAGTTATCGTCAATAAGACAGTGTGTGTTCGTTGAGTCTTGGCCTACACCTATGCCTATATAAAGGTAATGCGCTGTCCATCTTCCTAGGAAGGAAAGGATGGACGATGACTTAGGAGGACAACTTCTGAGGAGGATGTAAATTTGGTCACATATGTGGCCTAAGTGTTGCGAGCCTACACTAACCCTCCCTACTATACAGATATTATTATTATAGCTTCCACTTAGGGAGTCTTGTTTAAGGTTTTAAGAATGTACAAAGAAAAACTAGGTTTTGTCAATGCTTCACAAAATAAAAGACGGAACTCTAGCGCAAACATCATTTAAAATGAAGGTGGAAACGAAAAAGTTATTTCAAGGACTTTCTTGCATTCTTCTTAAAAACTAGAGTCTAGCTAAAGCTTGCCTTCTAACGTATTATATAGAAAACTCAACATAATGTATAAATGTATACAGAACTGAACGTAATGTATAAATGTATACACTGTTTTGTTATTTATAAGATGCGACATAGGGATTCCTGTCAACTGTCAAACGCGAGCTAACTTTTTTACCAAAAATGCATTTGAACTTATTTTTCTACGACCTTTCCAAATTTGTAATTATTTTTTATGAACGCTATTTGGTGAAAAAGTAGCTCGCGTTTGACAGTTTTGTACAGCATCTTATAAATAACACAGTGTATAATGTATAATAGTATATTATTCAACAAGTATATAATGATGGCTATTATTCATGAAAGTGCGTGCGACATAATAGCCATTATATGAATAATAGCCATTATATGCGAGTAGAATACTATACTTTGTCCACGACTATGAATTACCTGTTTAGGTATGCATTTTTTGTCAAACTAAAACAATATAGTTTATTACATTTATATGGCTTATAACTTCTTACGTTATTGAACGAATAAATAAGTATTTAATTCATTGTCTAATTCACTTTACATATCAAATTTTCCAGTAATATCAATCAAACACCAGTTTAGTTATTTAAATTTTTGCAATTAGCAATAATTGAGTTTTGACATACATCATACACACTAGATAAAATAATACGATCTACTCAATATACAAAACCTTGATATTATCGTCTCTATGGCCTGATGGTTTGGTGCTCTAGCTTGGGAAAGTGAGGTCGCAGGTTCAATTCCGGGTCTAGCTCTTGATGAAAATTTTTAATTAAGATGTGTTGTTTGTAGGAATAATCTTCAATATAATTGTATGTCATGTGACCTTTTCATTACACTCACCTATTATCCACACCTATTATACACGGGTTAATTATGTACGTCATTATACTTGATGGAGCACACGTAAAATGTTGAATTTATCAAATAGTCGTGGACAAATTAATATATATTTAAATAAAGCTAACCTCATAAAAAACTGCAATAACTGCTACGCCATTTGGAACGTTTAAAGCATTTGTTACATTTCCAGCGCGTTTTAAGTAATGAACAAAATGGCTTTCCAAAGGATATCTGTAAAAATAAAGAAACATTAAAATGGAAATGCTCTCAATGGTACGGATTTTTTTGAGGCTGTGAATAAGGTTGTGCCACCAAGATTCAGCTGACACCTCGGCAGATAACAATATTATCCTGAGGTGGGTTAAAGGGCACGACAGGAGTAAAGGTAATCGCATTGCAGATTTTTTAACCAGGGAAGCGGCTGGACTAAAAATTTTAGGACCCAAGGGGAGAGGTTTGCTCTCGTCCTCTACTACTCCACGCAACGGCTCCTTAAAAATGACAATTAGTCTGACTATGTCAGTGCACATCCTGCTCAGGATTTTTGGGAGAAAACAACCTCCAAATATTCAAGCTTTTTTACCAACTTTTGTTGTGGTATATAATTTTTTATTCAAAGTCTACTATATAAGTGAGTAATATTTTTATTGAACTGATGAAACTCACCTTCGACCATCGAAAGTATGTTCTGAACTCCAGTGGAAGTGTATATTATCTAAAACATATTCATCTTCCAATATACCACCGCATATTGTGACTAATTTATTTTCCAAAAATATTTTAACTGAAAAATCATAAAGAATTGACAAGCTGTTACGCCAAAAAATCAAGTAGAGATGGGATTAGGACATGCAATAAAGTCATAAAAGTATTTGTGGTGACATTGAATTGAACTGACCTGAATGCCCTGTATTTTCGATATAAGCTTGTTGTGGCACGTCATAATTCGTATAGGCAATCGGCGATAAGTAAACGATTTCCGCAGTTTTCTTCAACAGTTCAATGGGTGATTGGCTTTCTCCAAAACATGTATCTGGCCAACCCTCTAAAGCAACGGTATTCTTATAATTATTATGAAAATATGTTTCTATTTATTATCAAATCTATGATCAACAATATTGGAATTCTACAGCTTTTACTTCCCGCAGTCAGTTTAAGTTTGGGTAATCATGATTGCTGAAAAAAATAAATGCTGGCATCGCGTTACAACATGATTTTTTCACCGGAAAGATCAACTCTACTACGTTATTTTTTTTTAATTTGGAGTGATGCTTTAAGACAATAGCCACTTAAGGCAGCACATAGTATACACTTGTAAGTATATGCTGGGCCAAGCAATACAAACAATAAGCAAGGAGACGAGGAAGTGGCTGAGGAACCAGCACCTCGCTCATTGGAATGCTCTGCAGTGTCCTGGACAATCCAAACTTCTACTGAAGGGACGGACTGATGGACACGCTAGGGCAGCTATTGAATGACCAAGAGTAGGCTGAGGAAGATAGCAGTACTCCTAACAGGGCACTGCTGTATGAGGAGGCACCTCTACAACCTAGGAGTAGAGGAAAGTTCCCTATGTAGAGATTGCGACATGACTGACGAAACGTCAGTCCATGTTCTCTTGGAGTGTCCACACTGTATACTATGCAGGCGAATCTTCGGAGTCCCAGTTATGGCCCCTTGAGACACAAGCAGACATCCACTGAAAAAGGTTGTGGCCTTTATTGAAGGGTTCGGCTTCATGGATGTCTAGATAGCAGGAATGGCACAATGAGTGCGCCAGTGGCCTCAGTACCGGAACCTTGGCATGAGTTTAGAGTTTGTCTAGGCCAAGGCTCGCCTGCACATTTAGTAGTATTAGTAGTTCGATACCTACTTAAGAGGAGTCGACATAGAATTTGTTTGCACTAATATGCTTGGCAATATTCAATCTATAAAAAAATCATCATTTAAAAACAATGCAAAATTCCTTATTTTAAATTAGTTGGGAAACCAAAATCAATAATTATTGTTTTAAATTTACAGACCTTGATAGTTTCGATATTGTATATCCTGTACTTTCCATGTCCTTGGATAATCATCTAAGAAAAAAAAATTATAGATTGAAGCATTGTATAGACGTACTTACTTGTAATTTTGTATGAAACTTACTTTGCGAAATGTACTTATTACCACTTTTAAATATATTTAATGCTAACATTATAACTGTTGATAAAATTGAATGTTTATTATTATTAAACTTTATACACTATTTATTTTGGAAAAAATACCTGTATTGAAATTGAGAATAAGTTTCCGTATTTTCGAAAAAATTGATAACCCTTCTAACAGCAGCATATACCTAGTGAAATAACAACATGAATTTTGCTAAATTGAATACAAAAACTTGGTTAGAACTTTATATTCACATCATGACAAGAAATTGATTGAACCATACATTTTGACATTGAAATTATGATAAAAAATTTTCTTAGCTAGGTATCCTTTATAGTTACGACCATCCGTTTCACATAAAGAAGAAGTAACGTGAAGTTGCTTCGCATGAGAAGTTATTGTCAAAACCAGCGACACTTCAAATCAGCAACGTAAATTGGACCTTGGACTGTCTTCTCTGTAATTTTTTTATCTACATGATTTGGAGGACGAAACATGGACGAAACTGCGGAACTCATGCCCAGCCTTGGGCAGGGTAAGGTATAATATGTATATTCGGTTTTAGTACCTTAGAGCCGAACCAAATACAAGCATGGACTTCGTCAGAAGCACAGGCTTGTGGGGTGAATTGTAATCCCTAATAATATACACATGGTACCACATAAATCCAGAGCACAACACCTATCTACTTTAACAACTGAAGTACATCCTAAATTTTCTCCAGGGGGTCTATTAAGGTTTATTCACTAACTCGAGAGTACATACTACATACAGTGCATATGCACGCTCTCTCGAAATGGCAAATTATGGGATAACCAGCATGCGCCCTTTATAAGTGCGTAGAACTCGTAGGAGCTGTCTCTGTTAGTGAATAGACATCCCAGGGAATGAAGTTTCAGCCTCAGTCCTTCACCATAAACTTACTAGAAGAAATGCGTCGCAATAAGATATTTTAGTTCTCAATTAATGTTCACCCCAATAATAAGGAATCTATTTAATTTTCTTAGCTTTAGAATTCATATCCCTACTTTGCCAATGTTCAAAAAAATGATTCTTTTCATATTTTGGTAGCATCAAACATGAAAAAATAATTATATCTACATAACTACTACTTTTAATTAGTTTGTATATAATAAATAAATCAATAAATTAAAATAAAACAAAGAAAACTGGACGGAAGAAAATTTATTGACGAAAAAATTATATTCACTCGATTTTTCTTTGACCTTCAGAAGGGCACGCTAACTGGTACAAAAGTTGAATCAGAGTTCGTGTAGGACGACCAGTCATGCGTCCTTGAGTTAAATACGAATAATTTTTATGTTCACTTAATAAGCCCACACCTGTAGTATCAAAATGAATCCAATCAACACAATCTACGAATTCGTTCAAAAATGCAGCACCCAAACAGGAAGAACCATGTCCAAGGCCTTTATTGTTGACATCATGAGAAGGGAAGCGATTGATTTTTTTCGAGAAGTATTTCCACAGCGGCAGCCTCCAAACTCTATCTCCGGTTATAATGCCGGCTTTTCGGGTTTGAGACCACATTGTTTGGGAATTGGTGAAAACTCCACTTGCAGCAGATCCTAGTGCAGCTCTTACCCCAGGTGTTAACGTAGCTACATCAATTATGAGACGGGGCTTGTATATATTTTGTCCATATACGAACGCATCAGCCATCACGAGTCTACCTTCGTTATCTGTATCGGTTATCATCACAGATTTATTATTTAAACTCATCACAACATCTCCACATCTCATGGCCATACCGCTTGGCATATTTTCGCACAAAAGAATGATACCTTCAATGTTGATAGGAAGACTTAGCGCTGAGGCGGCTCGAATAGCTGCTATTACACAAGCCGCACCACACATATCGCCTCGGTACTTTGGCATGTTTTCACATTTCTTAAGGCATAAACCACCACTATCAAATGTAATACCTTTGCCTACCATCATAATAGGTTTGGAATCCAAGGGTGCGCCGCAATACGAAATTTCCAAGCAAACTGGTGGCTCACAAGATCCTCGAGCTGCAGTTAGAAAAAGTTGCATTTTCTTTGTTTCGATCCAGTCCTTGTCATGAACTTGCACCTTTATTCCACATGGACAAAGTTCATTTACAGTCTCTTGCGCAAAGTGAAGTGGTGTCATTTGATTGGCAGGAGTATCTGACAGACGTCTAGCTAAATTTTGAGATTCGGCTTTGAATAAACCTCGCTGGAAACCTTCGGCATCGCAGTCGTCAAATAATTCTAATGTAGGTATGACTTGCCAGTATTGTCGGGATCTATTTTCTTGATATCTCCAGAGGGCGAGGGCGCTACCTTCTGCTGCTTGCTCTGGATGTCCTAAGCCTTCTATCAAAATTCTTGTGACGCCTTCTTTTTTCAATAATTGTGCGCCTGTACCTGCAGCTTGTCTAACAGCTTCCAAACCTTCGTCTATCGCTTCTAATTCATTATACCCAAGATTTTCTTTTCCTAAACCCACAACACAAAGGGACCAAAATTCTTTATCAATATTGTTAAATATTTTGCCATGTCCTTTCTGTGTAATTTTGATGTTAGGTCCAGCTTTTTTTATTAACTCGTATAATTTTCCACCTAGATGATCGTTGAATTTTGATGCGGCTTTAGTAAGAATCACGTCTTCATTTTCGCCCTCATACACCCCCAAAATAATTCCTTTTTTTTCTTCGCCACAGTCATCAGAACAAAAATTACGTTGTAAATTATATGTACATATTAAATTTTTGCTCAAAATGTTACTACTGCGTCTTAGAACTGCAATAACTGACATTGTTTTAATGATTTGAGCTACAACGCAAAAATTGTTAGCATTTGGATTTGAAATTAATGAAAAATGTCACTGTAACAGAATATCAACTAATAATGTCAAAATTTCAGATCGAAGATACCAATGAAGAATCTACAAATATGATAGTAACTTAAGCTATTAAAACTGAAGCTTGTTTATACAAAGATAATACCACAATCGATTATTTTCGATTACATTCGTCATAATTTTATTATAAGAAATGACAATGTGCTGGTTAATATCTTACCCAAATTCCTGTCTTTTTTCAATCCGAATTTGGAGTTGAGAACAATTTATTCGTTTTGATATTTGTCGTATTTTTGCCTAACACCTTCTGTAATAGATAATTGCTTTGAAATTAATATGCAGCGGTAGGATTTACTCTACACTTTTCAGTTTTAGATAATATGGTGTTGTATAAAATGTACATACCTAAATTCACTATAATTGTCGATTTTCTTTTTGAAAAATGTTACTAGGCATCTGCGTTTCAAGAAAATTCCTTATAAATTTAAGAAGTTTTCTGATTTTTTAACGAACTTCAGCACAGATTCTTGGACCCACCAAAAAACCGAAATGATGGAACCACGTCGTTAAGCGTTATCTATCCTCGGCAAATAGATTAGAAATTTCTATTGGCTAATTTTATCATGAATTATACAGGGCGGGGAAATCTTATGACATCACCTCCTCACTTCTTAGAAATCAGACAACCTGGGACATGCCACAGATGGTACACAGATGGCTCAAAAGCAATAGGAGGAACTGGGATAGGAGTGTTTGGGCCAGGAACCAAACACTCCGAAAGCTTGGGTAAAACCCCAAGTATCTTTCAAGCGGAAATCGACGCCATAAGAAAGTGCGCCCAGTTCAATATTGATAAAGGATACAGAGGACAAAGGATGATCATAATGACAGATACTCAAGCAGCCATAAAAGCACTGAGCTCTTGCGTAATAATTCCCAAAATGGTGTGGGAATGCCTAGACAAACTAAATGAACTAGGCGAGAACAATATAGTCGCCTTACTATGGATTCCAGGTCACACTGGAATATAAGGAAATGAAATAGCAGATGAACTAGCAAAGAGAGGGTCTGAAATACCTTTCTGGGGGCCTGAACCTTTTTGCGGAATCAGCTCCAATGTAATATTGGAAGAAATAGGTGAAGCCGAAACAGAGAGAAAATCTGACCATTGGAAAGATCATCTAGTAGGGCTTAGACAATCAAATATTCTCCTTGGCGACTACAAACTGTTGAGATCAAATGAATGCATAAGTCAAAGTAAAACTGCGCTAAGAGTTTTAACAGGGATCCTAACGGGACATTGTCACCTGAATGGGCACCTGAAAAAGCTCAAATTAGTGGAGGAAGAAGAATGCAGATATTGTGTTATGGTAGAAGAATCCTCCATGCACAATCCACATACTTTCCAACTACACAGCACTCCAGAATCCTAGAGCACAGTACCTGGGAGATTACTGGATAGAAGAGGAACATTTACCTAAGTTGAAGCTTGCAGATGTCCTAAAATTCCTCCGGGAAATAGGACTAAAGGAGCTTCTAATTTCAGAGATTTTCCTAAGAAACTAAGTAGAAGTAAGGGGGCACAATAGATCTTTCAGGTCTCAGTGAATGTTACCCCAGAAATACATACATACATACATCTTCTGATTGCATCGTTGTGGTAAGAGATAAAACACAAAGTTTTGTGTGAGCCAAAACAGTTACTGAGGGCACATTTTGAAAATACTTTTGATTCTACAGAGTATTCCAAAACCAAGTAGCAACACAAACTTACATTTTTTCTAAATTGAATGTACTATATTTTATTCCAGACTCGAAAAGATATATTGGTGTGGTATGGATGTTTTAAAAAGATAATATGGACAATTATTGGCAAAAAACACCTCCTCTTTAACACTCTGCAAAACAGTAAATAAAAATGTCTTTGTATTCAATATTGTCATTCACACATTATTGGCTGTGCTCAGTATTAATTACTTGTTCATTCGTGGCTTCTTCAATACAGGGTGAAATAAAACGCAAATCCAGCAATATCTCAAAAATTTTGAATGCATCATACTATAAGTCTTTTTCAATTTGTTAGTACATTTAATAATCTTTCAAACGATGTGGTACATTTAGAGTATAAGATAATGGAAAATTGTGAATATTTTATAAACAAGTATTTTACATACACAAATTAAATGGTATTGAATTTTTACATGCAACGACTTGTAAATTGTAACTATTGATAGGCTCCGTGGGGATGCCTGGGGATGCCTGAATTTCAGAACATATTATAATAGTAGAAAATGAAATAGCAGATGAAGTAGCAAAGGGAAGGACTGAAACACCATTTTGGGGACCGAAACCCTTTTGAGGTATCGGCTACTATATAATATTGGAAGAAATAGGCAAAGCCGAATAAAAGGGAAGTCAAAACAACCCGTTAAGGTCAAATGAATGCAGAAAGCAAAGTAAGACTGCACTAAGAGCTTCAACAGGGATCCTAACAGGACATTGTCGACCGAATGAAAATCTGAAAAAGTTTTTGAAAGTATACAACGATATAGCATAGGTAATTTTACAATAATAAAATAATAACATTTATTGTTTTCCTCATAGAACTCTTCCAGGCATGTTTTGAATTTTCCTTTATACTATACTTCACCACGTGATCGAGGCTGAGGCGGGGAGGGCTTTACTGCCCTTGAAACGGCTGGGATACGTGCGAAGAGGGGAAGAGTGCAGGCACGTCAAGAAGCTCCTGGAAGATATTCCAGTTCTGGCTGGAGCGGCTGTTGAATGCCTGGGTAAGTACGGTGATAGAGTAGGGGCTGGAATTTACTGCAGGAACCCAAGAACACCAGCTTGTGTACCATTGGGTGATGGTATATCTGCATATCAGGCCGAGATATATGCTATCTTGGAATGTGCGCAGCAATTAAAGCCCTGAGTGGGTATACTAGCAATTCAGTACTTGCTAAAGAATGTCAAGAACGACTTGCTAATCTTGCAAGGCGGAACGTGGTGCGGCTAGAATGGATTCCAGCCCACTCTGGTTTTGAAGGTAACGTGATGGCGGATACACTGGCTGCAGAAGGGGCGGTAGGTTGTGGCCTTTATTGAAGGGCTCGGCTTCATGGATGACTAGGTAGCAGGAATGGCACAATGGGCCCGCCAGTGGCCTCAGAGCCGGAACCTTGGCTTGAGTTTGTCCACGACAAAGCACACCTTTAGTAGTAGTGGTTATACTTTATGAATATACTATTTTGGAAAACACTGGAAAATAAAATTAAATCTCTTATAATTAATTTATTGAGGTTTACATAATATACAAAAGTTTCGATACAATATTCCTAAATACTAAATTATTATGAACAATAAAAATCACATTTATTATTATAACTATTATTATTTACACATTTCTACAATCAATTATAGAATTTAAATTAACTTGTTAACGTGATTGCTCTAAATTAAGGTAATAATTGATATTTTTTTGTTGGACTTATATACCTATACCGAATTCATGTGGGAAAAATAATATGAAAATTTGTGTCATGGGAGAAGAAAATCTCATATCATAATGATTTTATATCAGCCTTCTTTTGTACATTTATTTTGTAAAATTTTCATAATTTTTTTTAAAAGGTATCCTTATTTTTATCCTTATAATAAAATAACCCAAATACATTGCTTTTGGGAGTCTGTTTCCTAGGCCACAAAATAACACAAATAAATGTACACCAATATGGTTCAGGAGATACAGGGACATGAAGGCACGTTCGAACGGCTGATTTTAGATGTATAGGTAATATTAACCTACTAGACAAAAAGTGTCATACTAAATCTCACATTGCTTAAAAGTCAATACTTTTTCATTCGTCTTCAAAAAACCTACAGAAGTGGGTTATATAAAAAACGCTTTTAGTGGAATAATTTGTTCTCACTCAGATTAAAATATTTACAAAGCTGGACACAAAAAATCAGCCATTCGAAATGGTAAAACGTGAGATCCAAATAAAACTGGAGAAATATAAATAATACGATAAAATGATAGTAAATAAGTAACAATAATAATCACCAAACAACTTAATCACAGTACTATAAAGACTATAAATCATGATAATTATTAATAAAATGTTAAGCACTTTATAGGTTTAAACATGATTTTGTAATTAAATCAATAGGTGATGGGTAACTATAAAATATGCTTAGCCAATAAAGTTGAAACAAAACTGACATATAACAATAATCAGTGACGGTTTAATACAACTTTGGGCCGATAAGCAAAAATAAAAATGTCTAATCATTATTGCCAAACTCTAAGCAAAAAGAAAAATTGTTAGTATAGTGCTTAATTAACAATTAAGAGTTAACAGCTGTGAAGTTGAGAATTATTGCTTCTTCCAGCTAACTGAAAAGTTCTCTATTAGTGGTTAATTTAAATTTAAATGTGGTTAGTTTAAAATTCGCGCTTAACCAAAAATGACTGATGACATAAGAAACATGCGTTCATAATATATCGCAAACTGACAGTGTACTTGTCTTTTTTAAATTTGGCTAGTGGTTGAAAAAATTATATATATAGTCAAAGGCACTCTTAACGTGCGGGTCATACGATTCAACAAAGACATACTCACAGTTTTTGTTTTCTTTTATTGCGTTTATATTATAACTTCCAAATGAAATCCGTTAGATAAATAAGACAGACTTATGCAATTTTGACGTGACAAAGAAGGATATGTATTTAGTTTTCAGCGATTCTAAAAAGTCTTTCACCAGCAGAGTTTTTATTCAAATATGTCAGTTTTGTCACTTTGACAATTCAAAGTGACAATATGAATAATTAGTAGCAATTTTCAGTTTTTTTGTACTTAGTTCGATGGATTATTTCAAGAATGAAAGAAGAAGTGGAAATTCGTCAATCTGCAGTGTAATCTCACATTTTGGTATCCTCTGTGTTTTCTGATTTGATACATATGGTTAGTGACCTTTGAACCCGCACGTTAAGAGTGCCTTTGACTATATACACCATGATGGTGAAGACATTTATAAGCCTCGCACCTTATTCAGCTCGGGGCAAAACCACTCGCGAAATAATTTTGGTGCTCGGTCAATAATAGTGTTCACCACCTTAGTGTACCTACCTATATACTATTTTAACTTGAATATACATTTTATGTGTAATGTATAACAATTAATAAAAAACTCTATTGATTTTTGATTTGTCCATTTTAAACAATTATTTATTAGTAAAAAGTTTCTGCCGAAGAATAATTTAGAAAGTTTAAAAAAATCGGAAAGCGGAAGAGGTTCCCCTAAGAGCTCGGGCCCGATACAACCGACACTGATAATAATTTATAGGTAGGTACAGTCGACAGAAGCAAACATGAGCCCCGGAAAATATGCGAACTAAAAGAATTCCATCGCAACGAACCAATCAGGTGCTAATGTTAACGAACGAACATTAGTAATTTGTTAAAATAATACAACTACAGCGACATGGACACGCCCACCATGGCTCATGTTTGCTTCTGTCGACTGTAGCTGACACAAATTTAAAAACTCACAATTGGGTTAAAAGTTGCCTATAGTACCTAATTATTAATATTAATATCTCGTTTGCTTTGGTAAAATTGAGGTAAACTTTGGACAGAAACCGTTAGTGGTTTTTTATTGAGCTTATTTAAAAATTACGTTCAGTATAATCACTTGTAACAACACTAAAAACGAAGCAATGTTATTTGTAGATCCACTGGGCATAAGCCTGACAGGGCTGACTTTAAGCTGAATACTTCGGCCGTTTAATTCTTGAAGAGACCGGTAATTTTGGCTCAACAGTGAGTCGTCATCAGTATGCATTTTTTCGAAAATTTTCACCTAAAAATTAAGTAATTTGATGTCAATATTTATTGATTAATATCTCTAGTTATCGCAGAATTGCAAACCAGAATGCTTGGTGTTAGCGGGCATGCACCGCAACCTTGCACAAGCTAAAGCAATGCATGCACAGTGCCCAAAAATACAGAAGCATCTTCAGGAGAAAGGCAGGGGCACCTATACCCTCAACCTCCTCAACTGGTGGAAGTCTCCCGGAGAAATCCTGGACAAAAAAGAAGAAAACCGCCCTACGGGATGATCCACTAAGGCCTGGACGTGGTGCGGGGGTAAGATGGTATCTTCGCTTCCTTGAAAAGGGTCTTACACAGGAGGAGGCGAGAAAGAAGGCTACGGAACGCAGGAAATAAGGAGAGGAGAAGAAAATCCCTCCTAAAGGAGAAAAGCGAAAGCGGGATACGGCTACAGCCCAAGCATCGCAAGCACAGGCGAAGAAGAAAAAGGAGGACAGAACAGCCATCCCTTCTTCATCTGGCAGCTATGGGCTATTTTTCCCTTATTGTCATGTAGGCTGGAAATCCCAGGTTGGTTCTGCATCCATAATTATATCCAGATACTTGACCACCTGGTTTGGACTCACAGCTGCACGTTGAAGAGGCTTGGCTGTTTCAGTCTCTCAAGCTCCTTTTTACCAGTTAATAGTTTTTGTAGGGTTATCCCTCAGTTTACACTTCACAACTACTGACAAATAATGTTTCCCTTGAACCTATAATACAATAAAACTTACTTGCTGCGAAGAAATGGGAATTGTATTTGTAAAAACTGTCCAAATGATTCCTTCTGTACAGTTTGGAGTTGTCAACGATCCGTTATACCTGTAGAAACCAGCTAAGTCTTTAGGTAAATAGTTTTTGATGATGAACCCATCCAATTCATCTGGTACATTTAATTTAGTTTGAAGTGTGGAAATTTCACCAAGCAATGGGTCAAAATCTTCGATATCATCTGGTGATAACTATTGTAACAGGAAAGATAATAATTGATTATTTATGTTAATAATCGGTACCAACTAAATACTTACGTCAAATAGAACTGCTAAGACTGCGACACCACCAGGATATTTTAGTGCTTCCTGAAGATTAGCATATCTTTTGGCGTAATGGACAAGATGCATCTCTAAAGGAAATCTAAAAAATGTAAGAACGTTGTTTATATCATGTTTTCGTTTTCAACGTTGCAGTAAAGCGAGTATTAAGGAAGGGCTTCACCATTCTCCCCTAAGAGGCACCGGGTAAAAGAGGGCGCGTGAGGTTTAGCGTAGCGTAACGGTTAGCGGTTAAGCGGCATTTGGCAGCAGCAGAAACAAAACAGATGCGTTTCAGAGTTGGTGTTTAACAATACAATGAGTTCGGACATATTTGATGATAACATCTTCATCGTCGAACGATTTTATGTTTGTCGCTGCAGTAGGTAAGAGCATGAAAAGAAAAAGAGAAAAAAAGCGACAATATTTGGTTCAAAATATATTTCGAGCAAGGCTAGAAGAAGGCGAAGGTCAAACGCTATTTAAATCATCCAACAGTTGAATTTCCAGGATAATTGATTTTTTGCACCACTAACTGAGAAAACATCTTGTTCAACAGCTCATTTACCTGTAGGCTTCAATGGTGTGTTCAGATTTCCAATGAAAATGAAGATGATCTAATTGGTATACTTCAGGTAATCCGCCACCGCTAACTTCTGGTACATGAGTACGAATTTTCTGACGAACTTCGGCTGAAATTTGAGAAAAAAAACAATTTTTTTTTATCTCAAGTAATTTTATATGAAAATCGAGCCTAAATATGAAAAACAGTTATACAAAAGTAGAGGTAATAAATGGAGTAGGTATTTAAAATTAAAACAATATTTTCCTATTTTAGATAATCCTTTTCAGGCCCGGTTTTATAAGGTCGGGTCACCCCTGCCCCGAGAGTTATCCCATTGACCGTCATAGGGATAACTCTCGGGGCAGGGGTAACCCGAGCTTATAAAATCGGGCCTTAATGCCCGATTGCATCACCTTGGCTTAACAAGTAAGCCAGGCTTAAAAAATTAAGCTCGCTGCACCGTCATCAAAGCGAAGCTTATATGCACGAAATTTTAAGCACAGCTTTGTCCATAGCTTATTTTTTAAGCGGTAGACATGCGATTGCGCGTTTATTGTATTCTGACGTTTTGTGACGTTTCCAATTTGCTTGGACATTTCTAATAGTTTAACCTAATTTTTGAGTTGGTTTAATGTGTATAAACAACAATTAATTTAGAAGAAAATCTTGATGAAGAGCTAGAAATTTTAGATTTCCTTGAAAATGGTATTCCAAGGCATATTTATGTTTGAAATGACCCGTTTCACAATTTATTTCTTTGAATTCCTTATAAATTTTTTTCTATGTTTCTTTCTTTTCCATCCATGTTACCGCGTCTGTCTTTTTGCATTCTATAATTCCTTTATATTTTTTAACTAAGTTTAGGCAAAGCATTTTCTCTTCTGAAGTAAAATGTACCGACCGAATGATTTTTTCACCTTCCATTGCAGAAATTATTTAGATTAATCAAATGTTAACAAAATTAGGAAGTTGTCAGATAGAATACTGGTATTGCCAACCAAAATTATGAGAATCTCGTAAAAAAAATGAACATCCCTATGCCATTCAAGTAAAGACATACGATATTGTACGTAAGCGTAGCCATAGCGTAGCTTTACTAAGCGTAACTTAAGTTATTTAACCAGCAAGTGTATTAATGAGGCCATTAACAATCGAGTTAATGTTTGAGATTGTTAATTGTCCTTTTAATACTCGTGTTACAAAGCTTTTCCGTCGACTGTATCAGTTGTATTCGTTTTTCTCAATATTTAAGAACTGAAAATATTTATTTGTTCCATAGGTAAGTACTGTCAAAAATAAATAATGACATTGAAATGTCACAAAGATGGTCTCTTGGTCTCTGGTTCAAATGTCACTGTTTTTAGGCATCAAAATACGTTAATATAAAACTACCAATTAAAAATGTATTACTACATGAAAACTCGTATATCTTTGTTGTTAATTAAACAAAAGACAGAAAACTATACATTTTTGGAAAGGAGAATGATTACTCTTTCAAATGGTATTAAAAATTATAGGATTTTCCATTTAAAATAATACATATTGTTCCCTTTGAATTTGACCAACATTAGTAAAATACTCTGTGTTGATGAGATGAAATGCCAGCAAAACCTAAAAATTGATAAACTAGTGAAACTAGTGAAAACCTCTTTGGAGCAATTAATAAGCTGGGCATTTATGTTTAAAATCAGTCACTCTTATTTGGAACACCTTGTATATCTGGGAATATGGTTTTCTTCCCAAGAGAATTACCATTAGTGGAAAGATAGTTAAGTCTGATAGGGACCACTGGTCTCTTCATTCTCGTTTTTTTGTCTGTGTCCACTGTTAATATATTCAATACTACCCCAAAATTGATGTGTGTCTATTTTCATTCCCAACCTTAGATATTACGGACGTTTTTTACTTCACCTGAATGACCATTATTTTTCAACAGGATGGTGATGCTTTGCTCGTATCCATATATGCTAAAAGGGGGAAAATCAGCGTAATCCGACACTGAATTTGAAAGAGCAATAGGGCTTTGTTGAGTTCCTTGTTGACATAATGCAGCCCAATGGTCTAAAAACAAAAAAAAAACATAAATAAGAAAAAATAAATCGTTTGATGGGACATCAGGCTTATTATTTTTTGTACGAAGTTTCATAGATCATGAATTAACCTTTCAATGGTCGCCCTTTCAATTTTAACAAAATCAGTCGCACCAAGACCCAATTTAAGAAATCTGCTTTACCTATAAAAAACATTATATTCACGCTGAGAGTTTTGTATTCTGTGCTTAGCCGACTCTTTTTAGACATAGAATAGAATACACTTTATTTAGCTAATAATAAGCTATAACATAGCAAACATATTTTTCAAATTACAAAAATTTAAAAAAAATACAAGCATCAATTCACAAAATACCTTAATCTTGACTTAAGTGTTTTACAGTAGTTGAAGTCTTGACAATGAGTGGTAAGCTATTATACAACCTTAAGCCTTCTATAAATAATGTTTTCTTCATTATTGCAGAGTTAAATCTTTCAATTTGGTAATTATCTTTTGTCCTGTATATCAAGCCATTAAAAATTCCTTTTTTAATTCCTCTGCGTGTACAATACGCCAGTGGTAGTTGTCTTCGTCACACTTCCTGCCTTCCCCACCTCTACGGTTTATTCTTTCGAGTCTCTCGCGCCTTCCGAAGACTATCTAGTTCATATCCTGTAAGATACAGTAATCTTATAAGTGCTCATATTCCTGCTAAGTTGGTCTGTTTGACATCTCGTTCATCTCTCTAGTATCGATATTTATTTGTGTTTTTGACTATCGTTGGTAACATTTCGTCTGTAAAGCATTGACGTGATGACTTAGCCGTTTTGTTGCAGCTCCTTTTACACCAGTGCATAATCAAATTGGTTGTTTTTCCGTTTTTGTACTCGCTCTGAAGAGGGATGCTTATTCCTTTCTATACCACCATTTTTCCCGATAAATTGGGGTGTAATAATTGTTTCTCTCTAGCTATCACTTTCACCTTCTTGCTCGCTTTCAGAATCTTCTTTTCTGACTTCTACATTGTCAGTTGTGTCTTCGTTTTCTTCATATATCAAGTTGACTCAGCCTGTATGGATACACCTTTCTTCCCTACCTGGTATAGTTATTTGGAACTTATTATTTAAGCTAAACATTCTGAAAGTTGCGTCAAAGAAATCAAATTTCAGGTAATTTTTTGGACTATAATGAACGAATGATAATTCGTTTTTTATTTCGATGTAATTGTACTTTTTATTTTGAAACAGTAGAATAGGTGAAATTTCAGCTTATTTTTAGGACTATTGTTAACAATTCAAATATTAGTTTAATTCGCATTTGAAAATATCATCACCACTCATTAAACTGTTAACAATCCTTTCCCTCTACAGTCCACACAGAGAATGAGCTTAATAACCCATCCATCCGCATTATGTGTATACAAATAATCAACATTATAATCCTATTTCAGTTTACTCGGAGATTGGATGTATTTTGGAATTTAAAAGATTATGCCGCTGGACTGAAGCGTTTGTGTCCAATAGCGACTTAACTCATTCGATTTCCAATTAAATAACACATGATATATTTCTTTTTATTTCATGTGGATATTTCGTTATTCAAATTATTTTTCCAAGAAAACCTTCTTATGATTTTAGTGGAAAATTATATGATCTACAAAAGAACCATTAGTTTCGTATTTTGAGAAATATACATCAAATTAAAAAATAAAAATATATTAAATAATAGTATATTTTTCAACGAGTGCAGAATGATGGCTATTATTCACGCGAATGAAGTTTCCAAAACGAGCGAGCGCAGCGAGTTAGTTTTCGAATCATCCAAGTGAATATTAGCCATTCTACACAAGTAAAAGACTATACTTTCCCCACGATTAAAAAAAGAAAGCTTCTAGTGAGGATCGAACCCCAATCGTCCGCGCCAGAGTCAACTATTTCTACCACTAGGCTATAGAGCATGTTTATTTTCAAAAAGGGATACGTAACATACAGTTTTAATCGAAACCCTTACATTTATAAATGAGAATTGGGAGTTATAACTAAATATAACTACTGTTGTCCATTTTTTCTCCAAATAATACGTAAAATTATGATTCTATCATTATTTTGACGTTTCAAACGACGCGCTGTCAGAATCAATTTGCATTATTTGGTATTTGTCGTTTTAAAAGAGAAGATTTGATTTATTCATTTCATTTAAGCGTGAATTCTGATAATAATAGAATGTGATTGGCTAACGAGAATTAATTCTTTTTCATTATTCACTGGTGTGAAGAATATATATCAATATATAGCTAAATATGTAAAAATAATTTGTGCGTTATTATTTAGTCGTGGAGAAAGTATATTATACACCAAGATGGTGAGGACTAATTATTATTGACCGAGCACCAAAATTATTTCAGGAGTGGCTTCAGCCCGAACGAAATAAGGTGCGACGCTTATAAATGTCTTCACCACCATGGTGTATATATAATTTTTTCCACTACTAGTCAAATTTAAGTTGAAAATTGAAAATAATTCAGTGGAGCGTCTACCCTGTCGTCTGACTGACAAGTACACTGTCAGTTTTCGATATATTATGAACGTACTCGTTATGTCATCAGTCATTTTTGGTTGAGCGCGAATGTTAAATTAATGGCATTTTTATTCAAATAATTTTATCTTGATATGTAATTTAAAGCAGCAAATATGTTAAAGACAACTTCCTGGGTATACAAAATTATGTTGCACAAGTTTTTGTTGAACTACTATCCCTGAATTCTCAAAATATTTAAATTTGTCCTATATTGACCTAGGTTAATAATTAATAGAAAAACTTATTAACCAATAATAGAGAAATTCAACTTCTCAGTTGGCTAGAAGAAGCAATAATTGTCGATTTCACAGCTAGTAGTGGAAAAAAATTATTATAATAGTAATAAATGAAATTTAAAACTAGAAAATTAATGTCATTGCAATGTAGTTAAAAATATTGTTCTGGCGTCGCATCAAATATAAATTTAGTGTGACAAAATAACAAGGTAAGCGAAGGTTATGTAATATAGAATTGAATTTGAAAAACTGAGACTGTCTCACGTTTCCAGTTGAATATAAAATTTTTCTCGCCAATTTATACATATATTATATGAATGAATTATTCTACTTTACCTTGATCAGGGTACGACCATCCACTCACAAAGCCTGTAAAAATACAAAAAAAAATTATATTTTATGCTTGATACAAAATATCATGTTATAAGTTTGTTATTGTTTAATTCAATCTGATATACACAAAACATTGAAATTTTTCCAATTATTATAAGATATTCTGAAATCAAATTTTATTAATTTTAATTATGTCAAATTGACTATTTCAAACTAACCAACAAATTTGATATAGTTACCTACCATTGTACTTTCATAAACATCTATAAGAAATAAAATTTCAAAAAATATCAAATTATCATTAAATGCTATTTAAAAATTTCAATGCATTGTATGTATAGGGCAAGAAAATTATATAAATTATTTGAAACAAACCATAGCAATCCTAAAATAAAATTTCTTCACACTCAAAAAGATTAAACAAACAATATAGAGTGTATCGAATAAATCATTTGTTAATATATTTTTTCTACATTCATGCAAAAAACAACACTTTTGTGAAACACATTCAATGGAAGAAGTGGTTCTTTTTTGCACTAGTGCAACACAACTTTTGCTGCACTCATCTGTCAGTTTTGTGATGATTTATGACAAACATAAACATTTAATTATGCAACAAGTGCAAAAAGTGAGTGTTTTTTGCATGCGACGTGAAATTGTCCAACCTGGTCGTTAGGCCGAGTTGGATTACACGTGGAGTGCAAAAAACACGTTTTGCAAGAGTTGCATACAATATTTTTTCTAAATTCATGCAAAAACTGGAAAATTAGAATATAAATATGTTAAGAGCCTAACCTAACCTAATCAAAGTCAACCCGTTCTTATTTTTTTGTATCTTTATGGCCTCCACCTTGTCAGCACTCAATCATAGCTGGTTTTCGCCTTGACCATTTATATTTTAAATAATTGAAGATTTTTGCAATAATTGTAACTCGTTGAGACTAAGTAGTAAGATATACATATATTATTGTTGTATTAAAGCAGGATCAGATACTTGCTATGGATTTTTATTCAATTTAAATGTTTATGTTTGTCATTAATCATCACAAAACTGACACAAGAATGACAGATGAGTGCAATAAAATATTTTATTGCACTAGTGCAATAAAGTACCACTATGTGGTTCAAAAAGTGTTGTTTTTTGCATGAATGTAGAAAAAATAATTGAAGATTTTTGCAATAATTGTAATTCGTTGAAACCAAGTAGTAAGATATGCATACATTATTGTTGTATTAAAGCAGGATCAGACACTTGCTCTGGATTTTTATTTTATTTAAATGTTCATGTTTGTCATAAATCATCACAAAACTGACACAAGAATGACAGATGAATGCAATAAAAATTTTATTGCACTAGTGCAAAAAAGAACCACTTTTTCCATTAAATGTGTTTCACAAAAGTGTTGTTTTTTGCATGAATGTAGAAAAATAAAATAAAAATTCAGAGCAAGTGTCGGATATCCTGCTCTACTACAGCAATAATATGTGTATATATTACTACTTAGTCTTAAAGAGTTATAATTATTGCAAAAATCTTTGATTATTTTAAATTTAAATGGTCAAAGTGAAACCAGCTATGTTTAAGTACTGACAAGGTGAAGGCCATAAAGATACAAAAAAAAGAAGAACGCTTTTAGTTTGAGTTCCTATATTATAATTTTTGCATGAATGTAGGAAAAATATTGTATGTAACTCTTGCAAAACCTGTTTTTTGCACTTTTTGCATGAATAACTATTTATTCTTTTATTTTCTCCATTTTCTGCAAGCTTTTTTGCTTTATTCACTCTCAAAGTTCATAGTGCAATATACAAAAAAATTTTTCAAGCCTTAATATTTGGAAAATTGAAAAAGTTTTGGAAAATGGTTTTTAAGCGACAAACATAATTAGAATAACAATAACGACTTCATAATATATGAAAATATAGTAGTCCAGCACCTGAAAAAAATCGCTGTTTCCAAATTTTGAAAATCCAAAATGGTGGCCATACAAAATTTCAATATACCTATATTTCTTTTTCAATCTTGTCTCATCTCATGAAGATAATAAGTTGTAGTTTTATAGTTCTTTCAATAGTTGGGTATAATTTGTTGATAAACTATAAAAATAAGAAATAAGTCTAATAAATATTATACAACTCATATCAATAGAGAGTTGTAAAAAAATCAATCAAATAATAATCTATTAACTTATCTAAATTACCATCAAAAATGAACAGACGTGTAAATTTTAACTTTTGATCTTTCAAACGTGGGAAATGAGAGTTGATTAATTTTATTGGAAATGTATCACCCATTAATTTCGTATGTTTTTAAATATATAATTACGTTAGGTTAATATTTTGGTTTTTTGTATACCATTTGGTGCTATTTTATTTTTATATAATAGACTGTATGTAATAAATTAACCATCAAAGCATTATCTACAGATTGCAAAAAAGCTTATCGAACCATGCAATTTACGCAAGTACGACAAGGAAAATATGCTCAAAAGAGAGAGAAAGAGAGAGAAAAAATAATTGTGGGTGGTCGACGAGGGTGTATACTTATTTCCCGAGGCTGGCCGAATGTTCATTGCCCCACTTTTCTAACCGCTGGTACCAGAATCGCAGATTAATGATGTTTTTGTCTCGTTATCGTTGACTTTTTTTTGAGCTTATGCACTACAAGGTAAAGCTAAACACTTTCATCCGGCAACAGTGTCCTTCACAATACTTTACATGATGGGAACATACCGAATGCCAACTGATAAATTGTCTCTCGTCTCGCCTCACATCAGGAAATAAGTATACACCTTCGCTGACCACCCACAATTATTCTTTTTCTCTCTATCAAGCTGTTTTACTCATATTTTCTTTGTCATACTTGTGTAAATTGCATGGTTCGATAGGCTTTTTCGCAATCTGTATCTAGTTCTTCCAGCTTTCTACAAAATTCAGTTCATTTTATACAACATGATCCATTCTGAAACCTATAATGATTTGTTCTGCGATTACATTATTTCTTTTTTCTTAAACGCATAGGCGCAGCTAGGTGAAGCTAGTGGATGCTAAGCCCCTCTAAAAAGCCACAAAGCCCCCCAACCGAGCAGCTCCGAAAAGTTACTATAGATTACTAGAGATTAAAACTACATGATGCAAAAGTTTAAAAAATTACAATTAATATAGGCAAAACAAAATGTGATGACCTCCCTTCTAGATGGGGCTTCAGTCCCCCAAAACTCCTATGCTAGTTGCGCCTATGTTAATTTGGGAACTTAGTAGGTATACTTTTTAATATTCATCTCACATGACATGGACTTAGGTTTTATTACTTTTGAATTTTATGTGCACCTATACCTGTGTAGCTATTTTCCACACGGTTTAAATGTACTCGAAAGTGGTATGAAAAGGGAGACTTTTTTAAACATATTAATTTAAACTATTAATTTTAAATTAAACCAGAGCGAATTTAAGAAAATGTGCATTTGAACTTATTTTTCAACGACCTTTCCAAATTTGTTATTATTTCTTATGAAAGCTATTTGGTAAAAAAGTTAGCTCGCGTTTGACAGTTTTGTACAGGTTACTTTATGTCGCGCATCTTATAAATAACACTGTATAGAACAAATATTTGAAAAAAACTACCGCAGAAATTCGCTATCTCCTGCTTACTGGTCGGGCACTTCAACCAACTCTGACAGTTAGAACTCACACTATTTTGTATAAAATAGATTTAACATCCTATATTTTAGAATCAATGCATGATTGTAACTTATTATATCTGTCAGGAATCTAAATTGTTAGATAATTAAATTAAAATGATATACTAGACTTTTCAGAAAATAATTAAAATCAGCACAATTTTTATTTATAAATGCGTTATACCTGAAATATAATAGCAGAAGAGATTGCGTCACTGGTATTAATAGCATTATTTATTAATTAATGTTTTTTATATGCAAATAATCGAAGATATATTAATGAGATTTTTTATTTGTTCTTTTATTGGACGATATATTATTTAGAAAAGATTTATTGGTCATAATCAAAATATTAATTCATTTGAATTCAAACACAGATGTAATTTAAAAGAAAAAATAATTATAATAAAAAAATATATGTACAATATGTCCCCCTATGTTTTTTATTCTCAATTTTAGGAAAAAAATGTATTCTTCATAAGAAGTGCTGCATTATCTAAAACCTAGAATACAGTCATCAAATATCGAATTTTTTAGTCGTATATGAGGTTTGTCAAAAAATGAGTTTTACTAAAAAGTAAACGTACTTTTAAATTTGACAATATCGAAAAATGTTACTAGAAAAATTTGAACAGAATTAAAAACTACATGTGAGTGAGACTGGCGCCATCTACTGCATACGTCTAAATCTGCCTTTATTCACTGGTGAAAATATTCGTGGACATACTATTAATCAAGATAATATGATCAAATATCTTGTGTTTTGTTTTCTATCTTTATTTTTCAAATGAATTGATTGTTCCAATTTTACTTCACAATTCACTTCATATATTTTTCTTTTCTGTTCAGGTTATACCTACATTACTCATTTGTTCTTTTGACTCCATTAAGTTGAATGAATTTTGGAGCTAAAGTAAAAGTTGAAACATTTAGAAAGAACTAATACGCTTAAAGAGAATGAAGTTTCAATTTGTAGAAACGTTATTGTATTTGGAACATCGTAGACATATTTTATTGCTCAAATAAAAAAGTTATTAAATTGCTACCTTCAGATTCAAGGGTGTCTGTCGTTTATTAACTACAGCTCCGACTACAAGATCGTTTGCATATCTAAACCAAAAGGTTGTTATTCTCATTGTAATATATCTGTCACATTAAAATGTATGTATTTTTGCTCTTTGAATTTAAAGAAAGGACGTGAATATTTTTAATAAAAATTTTATCATGAGCTCTGTCAACGTAAAGCAAAGAATATGTCTTTGCATGGGATAATGTCCCTGGCTATAACGTGACAAAAAGATTTAAGCTGTAGAATTAAAGTTTTCAGAAAAGACACCCTAGAACAGTGAAGTGATAATTTTAGAGGTAAATTAAAAAATAATTTAGATATTTAAACTAGCTACTTATGGTAAATAATGCTGTGCTAGACATGGGTGCGATCGAAATTAAATGTCACTTTTAGGTGA
Organism: Galerucella nymphaeae; assembly: GCA_963978555.1. Classification (NCBI taxonomy): domain Eukaryota; kingdom Metazoa; phylum Arthropoda; class Insecta; order Coleoptera; family Chrysomelidae; genus Galerucella; species Galerucella nymphaeae. Next base: position 3,206,728 of record OZ021705.1, on the reverse strand, counting down.
CTATTTTAAGAGTTCAAATATTATTATTTTAAATAGTGTGCAGCACTGGAACGAGAATTGCAAACGAGCGCATAGATTGATGCTTTGTGTCTGTACTGTTCTCCATCTGCGTTAACCGCATTGTTTTGTTAAATAAACGCCATGGAAAAGGTATTGACTTTCTCTCTCTCCTGAATGTCTCGTCCCTAAAGTAATGAGGGATACTTTGAGAAGCTTCATTGCATTGAAAAAGTATAATCGACTCCCGCTCTCTCCTGAATTTACCTGAATTCTGTAAGACGACTGCTCTTTTCACACTTTTTATTATTTAGAAATTTTCAAAATAAAACATAATTGGTAGGTTTGCATTTATATAAGATTAAATTTTGAAAATCTCAAGTCAACGCTTAATAAGCTGATCCGTTTGTCTCATGGTCTGAATTTTTATTAAAAAATCAGTTTTTAATAGCTTATTTATTGCAATTTAAAAAAAATATACATACATATACCACCTACCGAAAGATATTAACTATACCATAAAAATGTGTAATTTCAAAACACCAACTCCAAAAATATCTTGAGACTGTTTAGATTTTTTTTTGTAGATATGATTATAATTCTTAATATTTCTTTTTAATGTAGGTATTGAACTTAAACCTGCTGCTTATATTTTTAACGATTGTTCACAGAGTTCATATAATTGCCTTTTTGGTGTGCGTCATCGATTGTTGATGTCCCTTTAACACATTACGTTGGAAGAAATGGAAAAAAGACAGGTCTGTGGTTAATCCTGTTCAAAATATAACAATAATGAACCCTTTAAATGTATTACAAACCTTAACCCCAATCTTTGACTAAAAAAATTTAATTAGTTTATGTTCAGATTAAGCGCAGGCGCGACCTATCAATCGGGAGATATTACATCATTCAAAAGAGGATGCAGATGTACCTTTCGTAGTGACAGTTCCCCTCAGGTCTGTACTTTTGTTGTTTACGATTAATTATTATTTATGAAAAGTTAATACTGATGGATACGCTAGGGCAGCTATTGAAAACTACCAAGGAGTATGCACGCTGTATGAGAAAGCACCTCTACATTCTAGGACTAAAGTAAAGTTCCCTATGTAGGGGTTGCGACATGACTGACGAAACGTCAGTCCATGTCCACACTGAGCTTTACTACGCAGGCAAATCGAAGTCCCTTTTTATGGCCCCTAGAGACTCAAGCAGGCATCCACTGAAAAAGGTTGTGGCCTTTTTTGAGGGGCTCGGCTTCATGGATGTCTAGGTAGCAGAAATGGCACAATGGGTCCGCCAGTGGCCTCAGTGCCGGAACCTTGGCTTGAGTTTGTCTAGGTTATGGCTCTAGTAGTAGTAGATGAGGACAGATTTTTGTCAATTTTCCCGAGTTTGTTCGCTCTATCTAGTTTCCACGTGTTTCCAAGTGTTTCGGCATAGAGTTCACATTTCCTACTCATAGATACACTAACCCATTTTGTGCAGGTGTTTCCTAAAGGGTGCAGTGAACAGTCACCAGATCGATAAGTGTCTTCAAATGTCTCTTTCCCAGCTCCAACTGTCTGGTTGAGTCTACCTTATTCAGTAAACCTCTTGTACCAATCTCCATTTTAGTTGGTGTTCCCTATCTAATCAGCACCCGACTCTTTAGCTAACCTACATTTCAATCATCTGCTGGCAAGCATAATATTGGTAACATTTAAAAGATTATACCAAACAGATGCTTTATTTGGACTTTGTTGCTATAATCAGCAAATTATCGGGATGCTACAAACATCCTGATAAGTTGTTATTAAATCAAAATTTGAACGTATTTTTCATGGAAAAATATTGTTTTTATTCCGATTAAGTTGACGAAGTGCAACGAATGCTTGAAAAAATAAAGTGTTTTATAAATAAATTCTTTTTCTCTATTAAAAAAAATATGTAAGGAGATTTGTTATTTGATTATAGATGAACAAGACAACTCAACTCTTTGGGGATTTTAAGATATTTCAATTATTTACTTCGAAAACTAGGGATTAGTGGTAGGGATTAGACAATCAAAGATTCTTCTGGGTGACTACAGCCTGTTGAGATCAAATTAATGCATAAGTCAAAGTAAAACTGCGCTAAGAGTTTTAACAGGGATCCTAACGGGACATTGTCGCCTGAATGGACACCTGAAAAAGCTCAAAATAGTGGATGAAGAAGAATGCAGATATTGTGGCATGAAAGAAGAAACCTCCATCCACATACTTTCCAACTGCACAGCACTCCAGAATCCTAGAGCACAGTACCTGGGAGATTACTGGATAGAAGAGGAACATTTACCTAAGCTGAAGCTGAAAAGGATATAAATTTATAAGAAAGTATTCATTGCTAATTCTAGCGTATAACTTTAAATTATAAACAACTTATAGATGAAAAATAGATTAAAAATAACAGAAATTGAACTCGAATACATCAAACACCTATCAAACAAAGACAGATTAAACGCAAACATGAAACAAAACAAACTTAGATGTTTCGGACAATTGAGAAGGTTATAAGAAAGAATTTCCAGCCCGATACAGAGTAAGTAACAGAAATTGAAGAAAATTTGAAAAGAATTACCTTAAAATAAACTTAGGGAAGACTGAGGACGAAGCATTTACGATAGCTGGAACCGAAATGATAATCACATAGCCACTAATTATTTGTAAATTTTGCGATAAAAAAAAATTAAAAGCTACTTGAAAATATTATTTTAAGCTATCCCAATTATTGTTTGTATCTATTTTGTTTAAATTAACAATTTTTTCAAAATAATTTTATGTAATAATGTTGATAACTAGATTTTTTTATCAAGTATGTTGTAGTAAAAGTTGTAGCATTGCGATATTGCTCTACTTGTAAAATAAATTTAAAACAATCTCGACCTACGACATGTATATGTATAACAATAAACCCAAAAAAGGAACTATTAATAAATTAAAACCAACCTGCAATAGCTAGCACACAAATAAAATAAATCGTGAACATTATGCTTGTCGCAACGCAAATAAACACTCTGTATGTACGACTAAACTAGTCCGCTTGGATGGCACGATCTATATTGGCAATTCGCCCCTCAAAAACGTTCAAACTCCGTCGAGATGTTCTAGGCTTACGCCCACCACTTTAAACAAATGTCCAGCAAATGCCAATCAGGGCAGAAATCACTTATTGTCATACCTGCTCACTTAATTTGGTATCGATTATGTATTAATCAAAGGATGCTCTACTGTTCTAAGGATTCCTTTGTTTTTTGAGTGACTAAGTGTTCGATAGAATTATTCTTATTTTTAAAAGTCAAATACAAAGATTAGATATATTATACAGTGTGGAACAGTCAAATAGTATAAACTCGATAACGTAAATGAAGGCGGGTTAAGAAAAATGCTTCTTAAATGCGCATTTAAAAAAATATTTGTGTATTGTGAATCATGTGACAGTGGCCAATAAAAACTTTTTCTTATTTCAAGTTTAACCCCCTGTGTATTATTTATTCTAGACATAATTCATCTACGATACCTAACCTAACTTAATCTAATCTAACCCAACTCAACCTAACCCTACCTAACCTAACCTATCTTCAACTGATTCGAAGATTTATTACAAAAATTAACATAAAGAAAAAATAAAATTATCATTTTGCACAAATTCGACACATTGAACTAAAAACCTAATAAGTAATACTGATTATTCCTTAATAATGTAAAAAAAAAAACATTAATGTCAATGTTGAAAATGTTCAAAAATGTTCAAAATGCTATTCTAGTGAAGCAGCATGCTATTCTAGTGAAGAAACGTCCCTTAACGTTACTCAGACGTGACTGATCAAATAGCAAGAGTGATTCATCTAAGTTTATGGGTCTAGTTTTGTGTACAATACTTTTGATATCCCTACAAAAAGTAGTCTAGTGGCGTCAGAACCAGAAATCATGCTGGTTATTCTAACGATACTCGCCTCCATATCCACCGATTTCTAAAAATTTTGTTCAGGTACCTACTGGCGAACATTGATTTGATATATAGATTTAATGAGGTGGCTCTTGGCCTGTTCCACTGCGACCTTGTCAGATCTATTGTGGTCCTCTTAATTCTAGATTACATTTTCCAGCAGGACTTTTTTTTTAAATTCTATTAGCACTGAACCTTGCATATAGCTTTCTGCCAATGGCTTTTCTTCACCTAATGCAAAAAACCACACAATTGCCAGGCTATCACACTGATATGGAATTTGCTCTGCCGTTTTTTCTTCTAGGTGACAAAACCTGCGCACATCTTCGTTTGTCAATCCCATCAGCTTTAAATGCCTATTGAGCTTACAATGCCTCGTTAATACTCACTACAGCTTTCCTATCCAGTTTTCCTATCTTTGGCCAGATCTACTGTAAATTTTGGCGAGTGTTCTAATATGAACTGTTTCGCTTGTCTCTATCCTGGTGAGATACTCCACCATTTCAGAGATTTGTGAGTGACTCACTTCTTTGTTTCCATTCTAGTTATGGTTTTTGCAATGCCGCAGAAGGGTTTCAGCCCAACGAATGCCATTGATGAGCATTGTTTGGCCATTTCATCCGCTTTTTCTTTGCACTTATGAACCTCGTGCCTCGTTACCCAGGCTACCGTAACATTGTTACGCTCACCCAGTGTGTTTAGACTGTTTAGGGCCCGCACACAATCCCATCATAAGCTTAGAATTGACCTCTACGGAGTTGAGTGCCTTTAGCGCTGCTTGGCTGTCTGTGAAGATGGCAAATGAACATTGATTTGATAATGGGGCGGTGCTCCATCTTGCTGAAACCATATTGTATTATTGGCAGGAGCTTAATGTGGGTTTGCAGGATCAAGATATAAGTTTGTCAAAGTTGGCACGACATTATTTTGGAGCAGTTCTAAATATTTATCTCCATTCAAGTTGTCATCAATGAAACAGGGACCTACAATATGATTTCTTACATTTTCTGCAAAAACTTTTTCAGGATACTGCATATGCTTTTCTCTTATCCAGTAAGAAATCTTATTAGAGCAATTGAAATGATACCTTTCTCCACACCCTCAGCCTCCAGGGCTTATTCTGGATACTCCTAGTGTTCTGACTACAACCTATTCAGCCAATCCGTTCCCTGTATTAGCTCATACAGGTTCTTTGCTGGTTGGTTGTAGAAGTCTTCTGGAGTCATTTGGGATCTACCATACAGCTTCTGCCTTCTGTGCTCCAGCGTCTCACAGCTGCATAATATATGCAGATCTGTTTCTTTTATGAATTTCTTACCATGTGTTTGCCTAGGACTATTCTACCATGACCTAGTTGAGCATCTGGGAATGCCCACAGCTGGTTCGGATCCGTTAATCAGGGATGACCATCCTGCTCTTGCTATTTCGTCAGCTTTTTCATTACCAGCGATTCCTTTGTCGCCTGGTACCCACTCCAGTGTTACACTATTCCTAGCCGCCAGTCTTCTAAGTTCTTCGCCGTACTCCCATACCAGCCTAGATGATACCTTATAGCTCTGAAGTGCTTTAAGGGCAGCTTGACTGTAAACAAATGATACCTTACTCCTCTACCCTTATTATTTTTATATATTTTTAGGTGATGACCACCGCTAAGGGATGAAAGTTGAAAATACCGGATATAAATTTCTACCTTTGATCAAATATCGATAGATCTGACGCAGTTCCTGATAATGGCTGTTTCGACCAACTTTCAAGACCTACAAGTTGTTTTGAATATTACTATAACATATTACTGTATATACAATTTTTGTTAAGTGATTCAAAAGTATCACTAGTTTAGCAAATTATTAAATTTACCACTACACAACCTTCACAATTTGTTTTAGCAGCCTGTGTGTGGTAATTTGACGTTTCGCTTTGTATAGTTATAATTATTTGTTTGTGTTTTTGACTATTTTGAGGGTTCATTGGTTTTTAAAGTTATTTGAATTGCTCCACTTCACATCAAAATGTTTGCTGGTTTGTCGGTTTATCGAGAAAATATAAATATTTGATAAGAACTAATTGACAAAATTATCAAATTTTGTAACATTATTGGGAAAAGTCTTTAAGATAGTCAAATAGTTACATTTGATAATATGACAAAAGCAAACGGGCTTTATTTCGAAATTCTGTTATGATAAATCTTAACAATTTTTTGTGTACTCTAAGCTCTGCTATGTAATTTTCTTTCCAAAATGTCCTAAAGTAAATAAATTACTTTTTCTTCCTTATTAAAACAAAATCATACCGTATTTCCCCAAAGCACTTTTCCCCACCAAAACTTATAACCTTCACTAAGCAGAGAAAACTCTAAAATCTGTGTAACTAAATGGAATAGGATTAAGTGGAAAACATAAGTATTTAGGTCTAACAAGTGTGAAAAGAAGATTTACAAAAAATGTTAAAAATAGCATTCATGATATGCAGGAGCTATGAAGGGAAAAATTGGTTTACAGCCCAAGGATTCTGTACTGGAGCTAGACAATCATGACTTATAGCCATCTTCACGTTACCACAAGTGGTGGTGGGAAGCGTACCCTGAAGAATATAATACAGATTGAGTAGAGAGAATATTTGAAAAAACCACCTCCTAACTTATTGGATATCAGAACTTCTGGGACCAACATGGGACCAACTATAACATGATGAAAACATATTATTTTTTACCGAATACAGGAATTAGATTTAATCACAGCTAATGGCTCTAAGAAGGCAATAGAAGTTATTTACCCACCAAAATGCATATACAGGGTGTCCCAGCCGAGAGTGACCCATTTTAAATGCTTATAACTTTTATACCAGTTGTGTTAGCCACCTGCGGTTTACGCCATTCCTTTTCTCTTGGCCTAAAGTTTTTTCTTATTGGTACCAAATTTTGTCTACAATTATACAATGGGAGTAAAAAAATTGCCTTTTTTCGACATTGAAATTTTCAACTATTTTTAATGGAACACCCTGTATATTGCAACGCCATAATTAGGAGTCGTGTCCAAGGTATCCATATACCAATAAACATCGGACTTGTACCTTGAGGTTTTAGAAGCAAAAAATTAAAATAGTAGTCTGGATATTTTAGCAAACGTATTTTTTATTAGCATATTTGGAACTATACATTAATAAAGAAATAAATATTAATCTAAAAAAACTGCTGTATATGTTGAACGTTCTGTTCTACGCATTTATGAAGTCGGACCATTAAATGGTTGAATGAATTGTGTAACATATCTTGGGGAATCGCTTCAATTACTGCACGAATATTCCCCTTAAGATCATCCAAATTGTGTGGAAGGGGGTTATGGCACCTATCCTTGACATAACCCCAGAGAAAAAAGTCTGGAACTGTCAAGTCAGGAGAGTACGGTGCCCTTTCTATAGGGCCAATTTACTATGGATACCTAGTTACGTTTTTTTTATACGTATGCTAAAATATCCAGACTACTATTTTAATTTTTTGCTGCTAAAACCTCAAGGTACAAGTCCGATGTTTATTGGTATATGGATACCTTAGACACGACTCCTAATTATGACGTTGCAATATACAGGGTGTTCCATTAAAAATAGTTGAAAATTTCAATGTCGAAAAAAGGCAATTTTTTTACTCCCACTGTATAATTGTAGACAAAATTTGGTACCAACTAGAAAAAACTTTAGGCCAAGAGAAAAGGAATGGCTAACACAACTGGTATAAGAGTTATAAGCATTTAAAATGGGTCACTCTCGGCTGGGACAACCTGTATAAAAACTGATTAATGCTTGTTGAAAAACCTACTTGAATTCAATATCGTTATAATTCAAAATCATGATCATCTTATCATTTTGTCAGTATCCTCATTTTAATTTCTTCTTCGCAAACTTGAAAAAAATTTGCTTCACATTTAATTGTTTCCTTCCGACCAGCAGACCAAAGAAATTTTATATGATTATATCAAACATTTCTTTCAATTATTACCTTGGTTATTATACTCGGCTACACCTAGACTATCAATTTGGAGACTCCATTATAGTAGTCAGTTTATTGTATTGTCTATTTATAGTTAATAATAAAACACTCTATAAATTATTATCTTTATTGATCAATTTTTAATTCAATAAAAGAAATGTGTTTTTCATGTACTGGAGTTGATAAAAATATCACCCTTTACTGATTATTCATTTAAAAATTAATGTTTTTTTTTGTTCAAATAACCTTTTAAAAATCGGTGATGTTATCGCAAATAAACTGTTTTTTTGATAAGATGAAAAATGCGAAAAGTTTTTATCTTGTCCTCTTCTTCTTACACGATTATCGGTAAATAAACAAAAATCCAATAGTTAACAACAAATTTGGACGTCGACTGATCACCGTAGAAGAACGTTTCTGATAAGATATTACTGTGAAGTAGTGTCGAGCACAGTTCGTGATTAGATGGATGTCCACTGAGTAAACACCGTCGTAGAGCTCGTACAGCCTGCAGGAATTATACCAATTAGCACTATACCACAGATTATAAAAGAGAACAGATACGAATCCCGGCAAAACATCAAAGGATTTTCAATTCCGACTTCAATGACCTTGGACCTTTAACTCGGTATGGCCGCGATGTTGCCAGTTTAAAATATTTTCAGAATTTCTTACCAAATTGCAATGTTGACTTGGGGACAGTAACAGTTTCCAGTGCCGGTTCTTTACTTTTCTCTCCGAATAAAATTTATTTGGACAGTCTTTGTATGAACCATACACTCCCCCGTGATGTTTATTCATTGTAATAAACTATTGTACACTATTTTCAGTTAAGATTACCACAACCTACAATCGATTAGTCAAATAACACAAGTAATATCGCGGATTGACAACCTTGAAACAGCGAAGCAAACTGAAGTGTCAAAAATGGCGTTTTGTATTTTGATTTTTGAGCCAAGCCGTCACGGTTATTGTGCATGGTTGCCAAATATGGTTTGTGAAAAAAAGTAGGTATATATTTATGGTATGATTTTTATACATTATAAACTTTACATTTGAAGAATTCTTTTAATGTTAATGAAATTGATTCAAAACAAGTAATTGTCGAATATTTGTATCTGTATAACTATCACACAAAAATAATGCTTATAAAATATTCGACCTATGATCGTGAATTAAGGGAAATATTATGCAAATTGATAACCCTGTTGAAAAGTTTCGCGAAGCAGCCCGAACGGAGTCGACATGGACCTTTAAATGGGTATGTCCACCCATCTCTCTCTTTTTTACTGTTCTCTGTCAAGCTTTCACATCTGTTCTCTTTTATAATCTGTGACTATACCTTGTTTTTAAACTAAGAGGAGTGATTTGAGTTTGAGTTCTGCAGGGTAATCATTGGTCAGATATCCGCCGGTTTCACACAGCTCTTTTCATAGAACTGAAAACGCTATTTGTCATTTTCGACATTTGTTTTTATTTACATAAAAATATTCCAATCTTCATCACCACTTTTGCGCGTTTGCTGTTTATCATTCTGTTTGAGTTTGTTATTTCATATTGTGTTTGGGTTTGTTACCTCATATTGTTGTATTTGTGTTTTTTACTTCTTATTTTGTGTTGTTTTGTTGTATTGCTTCGTTACTATTTGAATATGGATCAAGATTGTACTCCAAGTACCAGTGCACTTTCTTCGCCCCCGAAACGAAGGATATTATTAAGTTTGGGTCATTTATCGCTGACAGAGAAGCAAAGTTTATAAGTTAATAAGTAAAATCTTATTTTTAATAATAGTTTTACACACATTACGGTACCTACAATATTATCGTATTTTTAAAAATCAAAACCTGTTTAGCTTTATTTTGTGCAATACCCAAACTCCCAATGTAAAAATGTTTTCACAATAATGTGACATTTGGTAGTTGTATTCGCCATTGTCTGGCCTCATGTCCTGGATCCAATTACGATTAGGTATTTAGACATACCTTTATCTCTCATTGGCCACGACAAATGCGAGCAGTACAATACATATTTCTTATAAGTGTCAAAATTAGTTCAATAAGTCTGAACACGACCCTATCCGAACACTCCCCAATCTATATAGTAGCTTTTAGTGGTGTGTTTGAGGTTTTTTAAAATGCTCCTCTCAGTTTAAAAACAAGGTATAGTTATAATATTGTAGATATGCCGTTTTTCGAAAGACGAAGAGAGGCCCAACTACTTTATTCTGGAATATTCCACACCAAACTTTCTCCAAACGAAGGAACAAGTGATTTGCTCTAGAGTTCGTTATGAACGGATTTGGAGTGTCCATACCACCTCCAATAATAACATGACGTATGTGGTTCGTGCCAGCATCTGGCTAGCATGTCAGTGCTCCTCATTTTTCAGTAATCTTGAGGGAGTTTGTGAATAACATTTCTCCGGACCAGTGGATATCCCCACTCATAGCTCCTAATGTCTCCTGCATAAATTTCTATAGATTTTTGAGATATTCGATGTAAAAAATTGAGTTTAAGAAATAAATGAAATTTACCATGGAGGATTTGAGCTTTTGTCAATGAATGTGACACTCAAAAACCTCTTTTCAAATATAATTAAAAAAAATAAGCATGCTTATTCATTTGAGTTGTTTTTTTTTTTAAATGGAGAAAAATCAGATTTGGTTAACAAAATTTCACTTTACCTTATGTTAAATTTATATTCTCTTATTCATAAACTAAATCTTCCTGTTGGACCTTGCTTGTTATACATTTTTTTACGCCAAACTATTTTTTTAATTACACATGGATTGCTTTAAATATTACCTAATTATTATTTTATCACCAGTTTCATGAAGTTGATGGCATCGATAATAATTTTTCAATAAAAACATATTTTTGTACTTGCAGACGGTCTTAAAAATACTTTTACCCTGAAGCGATTAGCATAAACATAAACAATTTTTAACTTTAAATATAATGTTTAAATGATTCGTCATTTATTACCTGGCAGTAATCAAGGTGATATTTAAATTTTTCCCTACTCGTTGTTTTCGCAAGATAAGTTAACTCATTTCGAATTTCGGTTTTTTAATTTGTTTATTTGTTAAAATATAAAACAGGCCTTAATATTATTTAACCTAGAAGTAGAATTAACGCGAGTTGTATCCAAAATCTTCCTGGTCTTCTTCAGATTGGAAAATCTTACCGCTACCAGTTTAATTCCCGTTGTTCAATACAGATTGCGAAAAACCTTATCGAACCATGCAATTTACACAAGTACGACAAGGAAAATATGAAAAAAATAGATTGAAAGAGAGAGAGAGAATAATTGGGCGTGGTCAGCGAGGGAGTATATTTATGCAGTAGCTGGTGGTATTCAGTATGTTGCCAACATGTGAAGGACACTGTTGCCGGATGAAAGTGTTTAATATTGCATAAGCTCTAAAAAAAGTCAACGATAACGAGACAAAAATATCATTTGTATAAATTAATCTGCCCTTCTGGCAACAGCGGTTAAAAATAAGGATTATTAAAAACGGAATGCAGACGTACCTTTCGTAGCAGCAATAAGTTTTTTTCTAATGTCCCATTGTCAGTTCTCGTCAGGTCTGTACTTTGTTATTCACGGTCAATTATTACAATCTTATTGTTATAGTTATTCAAATAAAACAAAAATATGCCCAAATACACGGAAAAACATCAGCATTTTGAAAGTTCTCAAGTATATATTTTCATTCTGATGATACTGATGATTTTATTTATCAATTTTGGTTGGCTTATATGTCAAAATAGCAAATAAAATAAACGACATACCCAAAGCCCGGATATACGTCACAAACGATGACGCACACCAAGAAGGCTATTGAATGTACTATAGTTGTACTCTTCTAGTTGAAGTTTCAATAGACAAAAAATATGATAATTTAACTACACAGCTACAAGTTTTTTCAGAGGATTTTCCGATCTTGAAAGGCTTTGTGCTACATGTTCTCTGTTCTGAACAAAAGGGTAACTAATAATTATGGCTGATTAATAAATATCTATGTAATAAAAAAAGGAGAATCCTCTGGATAAAAATGAGTCAACTCTTGAAAAAATCAAATCAAATAATATGCATCTTATCTCACTGTCGCAGTCCACTTTTAAAATCAAAGAACGACATGGTTAAATTGCAGTATTTCACTAACAATGTATGTCCCATCATTGAATAATTTGACATAGTTATTTATTCTATAAATTGTCACGTAGAGATTGTACGTTGTACGCTCGTAAACATCTGGAATGTAATAACATTCAACTATAATGAAGCATACCTCAAAATATTCGTTAAATAAATCCATTTAAAAAGAAACCAACTAACATTTGAATTATAAAAAATAAAGAAGGAGTCAGTGACAAAGTGGAGCAAAGTTACAAAAATATTATTTTGAGTGATAACTGAGTGAAAAATTTGATGTTGTGGCTAATCAGTCGCACTAGGTACTGGTTGCTTATAATATCGAGTAGAATGTTAAGGACTGGATCCGTCCGTAGCGCAGGAGTTGGTTTAGTGGCAAGACGATCTCGAGTTCGACAAGTTCATGTTCTGGTAAAGGTTTTGCCAAGCTAACACTCAATACCTGGACAGCGAGACGAGCTCTAGATTTCTGGTATAATTTACCAGGATTGGTTCATTCAAAGGCTTTTCGAAGAATGTCTCCAAACAAATGCTGGACTATAGCAGGCATGACCTACGTTGTCTAACAGTTCTTCTAACAGGCCACTGTCACCTGAATTCTAATGCTAAAACTTGGACTGTCGGAAGATCAGACTTGCCGTCTTTGTCTGGGAGATGATGAAACAGCAGAACATATCATTTGTGCCTGCCCAGCCGCAGCTCGAATCAGGTATCTGATGTTTGGCAGGGTCTCTCTCTCGCCCTCGGACCTGAAATATCATTCACCAAATAAAATAATCGGATTTATTAAGAAGCTGAATTTGTTTGGTGAAATCTGGATACGTGTGAGCCATAATAGACTCTTGCGAGTAGCAGTGGAGGGCCATATGGACCCACTCACCCTACACCTAACCTAACCTGGTAAATGTTTCGCTTTTTCAATTTTCAGCTTATACTCATATGACCTTTCAGATCTATTCCACTGCTCTCCCATACTTGTCCATTTTTCTATACCATTCAGTTCCGAGACTAAACATTTCTTGTATTTTGCTGGTGGCTGCTTATCGCCTAAGGCAAAAAAACCGTACATTCGCCAGGCAGTCGTACTGGCGTAGAATGCGCTCTGCTCTGTTAAGCTTACAGTGTTACTGCTAACATAGAATACCTGCTTTGCTTATTAGGTACGTTATAATTATTTCGGCTGTCTTATGCTAGTGAGATTACCCACCATTCCAGAGGTTTCGGTATAAACCCGTTATTGTGGACATGTTTATTAGAGAGTTATTGTAAAACAGAAATAAAGGTTTCTTTTATTAAAGGATCCTGTAATAAAGGATGAAAATGAGGGTATGTAAAATACAGTTATTGTAACTGATTCAACACTAAGATATTTTCTTCTCTTTTGGTTCAGAATATGTGAGTTACGTTCCGAACCGAAAAAGAAGAAAATACATAACAGGTAGTTAAATCGCAACCTTTTAGGTTCTTCGCACATTTCTTTATATTAAATACTTGGAGAAACTGGGAACGAAATGAACTCAAATCAATAATGTAAGGTTAAATTTAATTGTCGCTGCCAATATTGGAAAGTATTTCTTCTTTTCTCAATTTAATTGTCAAAAACGTCAAAATTAACGATCCTTTAATTAAAGTTAAGTTATCCTGTATTTTATTTAAATACAGGCTGCCTTTATTTTATTAAAGATCCTTTAATAAAAGACGTCAAATGCGCATGCGTAAATGTCAAACTAAAGGAATCCTTTATTAAAAGACGAAGAAGAAGTTGTCGATTTGAACCTCGCGCTTAACAAATTGCAGACAAGTACTTGCTTTATTTTGGTCTGGCAGAATTTTTGGTCAGATATGAACGTGCCAGACAAGTCTGTTCGAAAAAGGAATGAAAAATACGAATTGTGAAGTTCAATTTTTTTTATCATTGGTACAGAAAATTTGTTGTTGTAATAAGTTTTTTGGGGGCGGTCTGACACACAGTACTAGAACAGATCTAGAACAAGAACGCCAGACTTGTCAAAATTGAAAAATTGTGTTTGAATTAATTATGTAGATTGATTTATGAAAAAATAAATTTTATTTAAAATAGTATATTATTAAACGAGCAATTTATGCGCCTCTCGCCTGCGGCTCGGGACGCAAACGTCACCCATCGTGAATATTGGCCATAAATTGCGAGTAGAATACTATACTGTGTCCACGACACTTAATTTCTTTATTAAATAAAAGTCAGTAACGATTTGGTATCACTAACCTAAAAAAGGTTTGGGAAATTACATAATAGTATATTATTAAACGAGCAATTTATGATAGCCATAATTCACGATAGGTGACGTTTGCGTCACGAGTCGCATGCGAAGGGGGCAAGTCACCCGAGTGAATATTGGCCATAAATTGCGAGTAGAATACTATACTGTGTCCACGACACTTTAATTTCTTTATTAAATGAAAGTCAGTAACGATTTTGTATTACTAACCTCAAAATGTTGTGGCAGCTACATAAAATAATTTGACATTTATAGAGATGGGCGATACTGTGTCAAGTATCAATACAACGTACCGTTTAAAATACTTAATATTAGAAAATATCGTTATGAAAAGTATCAATACTGCAAATTTAAATATTTTATCGATACGATATATTTCAGAAACAAATTTTTTGAACAAAATACACAGATTTAATAGTTTATTTCATATTGTACCCCCATCTCTACTCGTGAATTATGAATCATAATACAATCCAGTGTATTATGAACAATAATTCACGACAGTAGATATATGGGTACCTTATACCTTTTGTTAGGAGGTAAAATATTGACTTATTATTAGGTGGTCGTGGACAAAATATATTTTCTTACCTATTCTGGCAGGGTAGCGCAAATTAAAGGCATAATAGATCGTTAAGAAATATTTAAAATACCCAAATGCAGCTTTTCTCTAACTTTCTTAGTTTGTGAGATACAGACTTTTTAAAGGTGTAGAAGATATACACATTTTATTTCATATCTTCTCGGGGATGGAAGAACAAAATTAAATTTTTGTGTAGGTTATTGTCCCTTCAAAACACATCAACAGTATTAATAATGTCAAACTCTAACATATTTTTGAAGCCCCTTGTATTTAGACTCAATCCTTCATTAAATTTCCTACATAAAAGTTACTCTTTGTTGAACTCGATGGAACATTCCATTTTTAATATATTTCAACTTTTAATTGCTGTAGACCCTCCTCACAAACTAAGAAAGTTAGATAAAAGTTACATTTGGATATATTAAATATTTCATAACGATCTATCAAGCTTCTAATTTAGGGTACTTATTCACGGAACACCATGTATAAAATATGTATTTTCAATATCTAGCTATTTTATATGCTCAATCTTGATTCAATAGATATGAATATTTAATTATTGATTGCTATTCTCTTGTCGTCAATATTAAAAATTTTATTACAAGTTCTGCATTATACAGTATATATACTTTTTAACTACTTACAATTTGCATTGACGCATTCAATAGTTTATTATTTATTCTAGAATAATACTTTACCTTTTTAAAAATATTTTAAGTATGTCCTTCTAATTTTTTAAGATGGAAGAACCTAAATTAAATTGACATTAAATTGTACGTGTATTTTTATAAAATCCGATTTCCAAAATTGGGTACTAACTAAACTACCTATTTGATTTTATTTATTCATTCAAACTTTCACTATTTACAATAATAGTTATAAATATATAAAGTAGAGCATTATTGGTCGAGCTTGCGTGCAAGGCTGCGCTTGCGCGTAATCTAAAAATCAACCAATCAAATTGTAAGTCAAAGACTATGGTTAACTTTGGTAATACATTTAAACGATTTATTATTGTGATATTTTGATAAGGACTAATTCATCCGTATTGACGATGCAAATAACCACCAAATCAACTTTCCACCCCTCTTTAACCCCGTTTAAATATAATACGAAACACGTCTTCTATAAATTCTGTTAAAAAAGTTTATAAAAAAATTGAAGAAGATTGGATCAAGAAATCACGTTGCCCCATACCAAATTTGCTTACAAAAACAATTTAAACACTGTAGATGCCTTATACTAACAATAACCCACTTTAATTAAAAGATATTGACACTTTATGGTTTTTTTCCAGCGCTATTTTGACTGACGCTTTTCTGCTACAGATCCATATCAAGCAGCACCCAGCTATAAGAGCTTGTGCAAACTGGAAAAAGGGACAAAAGTGCTTAATTGGGTGCTATGAAGAATGTATGTATGTATGTATTTTTTGGGGTAACATTCACTGAGACCTGAAAGATCTATTGTGCCCCTTTAGTCTACTTAGTTTCTGAGAAAAATCTCTGAAACTAGTAGCTCCTTCAGTACTATATCCCGGAGGAATTTTAGGATATCTGCAGGCTTCAACTTAGATAAATGTATCTCTTCTATCCAATAATCTCCCAGGTAATGTGCTCTAGGACTCTGGATTGCTGTGCAGTTGGAAAGTACGTGAATGTAGGTTTCTTCTTCCATGCCACAATAATGCATTCTTTTTCGTTCACTATTTTGAGCTATTTCAGGTACCCATTCAGACGACAATATCCCGTTAGGATCCTTGTCAAAACTCTTAGCGCAGTTTTACTTTGACTTATGCATTCGTTTCATCTCAACAGGTTGTAGTCGTCCAGAAGAATCTTTGATTGTCTAAGCCCTACTAGATCTTTCCAATGGTCGGATCTTCTCTTTCTTTCAGCTTTACCTATTTCTTCCAATATTACATTAGGGATGATTCCGCAAATGGGGTGCTATGAAGAAAGAGCACCAGCAAAAATAAAATAAGTGATTCCCCGCAATGCTATTAAAGACTCTGTCAAACGAGCTCAAAAAAAAACACCCGTGCCAAAATTATAATCTTGGCTCGTAATTAATCTGCGAAGAAAAAAGCTTTTGGCGCCGCAAATGTAATAAAATAATTACGAATATAATGCTGATTTAATTATCTAATTTCCGAAACAATGAAACGTATCTGCAATGTATTATTCATTGGCTACAATATGAATGTTGAATAAGTAAATGCATAATTACCGACAAAGCATTATTTATTATGAATATTCGATCCGTTCAATATGGTAGTGAATTGAAATTTAAATAAGTCCATCGTAAATTTTATACAATATTTTGTTGGTGATAGTGACAATTATCAATTACCTATGATTATTTATTATTAATTAAAGCAGTTATAAGGGAGCGATAAACAAGATAATAAAAACGCTCTTATGAATTAATATACTTGATTATTTATTCCGATTGAGTATTTTTTATAAAATTATTATTGGTTAGAAATTTTAATTCAATTTATAATAAGCATTAAAAAATGTTAATCACAATAATTGTTAAAATTTAGTGTTTTGAGCATATTATCATAAAATGATATTTTCTGTGTATCCTTTGTGGTGTACATATTTAATTATTATTATTTTCTCTAATTTTTTGGGCATTAAAACCACGATATTTTGATACTTTCTATTCCAACGTGCTGGTAGCGTTATACAATACAGGCCAAACCGTTTTTTAGGACGAACTAGTTTGTCCTAGGACAATTTAGTTTGTCCCAAGGGCGTTCGGATAAATTAGTTTCTAGTTTCTCCAAACTTGTTTATCCTAACGCACTCAGGATAAACTAGAACTAGTTTATCCTAGGAGAAACTAATTTGTCCAAGTAAAATTTATTTCTTAGTGCTTGATGCAATTAATGCTTTCTTGTCAGTATACCTCGATGTTGTTTGGCAGTTATTTTTCACAGGTTTGTACATGCATCCAGTAACATTCCTTCTCGTTTTATTTATTTATGTCGAGTTTGATGGTGTATCTAATATTATTTTCTCTGAGAATTTTAGAATCTGTTTATTGTTTTATTAGGGTTTTATGCATTTACTTTTTTATATTAATTATCAAGCACATCAAGTGAGATATTAACCTTAGGAAGGAGATTTTTAAGGGTGCCTTATAGTGCCAAATTATCATAAAATTAGGAATAAAATTTTCATGTTATAATCTTACGTTTTTCTAGTAATTAAAGTGTACATTTTAATAAATTGCTCAAAATTATACATAATGATTCAAAAAAAAAATCGGATTCGAGTTTTTTTCATTATTTGCATTTTCTGAGAACATTTACCATAGTAATGTATATTTTTTTTTGATACCATCAGAAAATAGAGATTTCAACGAATAGGAAGCACACCAACTTTTAAAAAAAAACAGATATTTTGACGTGAGAATTTTCGATTGAAAATTATGGTACTTTTTTGATATTAAGTCGAAATAAGGCGAAAAAATGAATATTTTAAATCAAAAAAATTACTGTATGTTTGGGACATACAAAGGTGAGTTTTCACCAAATTTCGTGAAAAAATAAATTTTTTGGCAAAAGATAAAAATAAAAAACCAAAAACTCAATTATTCGAATTTTTCACATAAATTTTAAGGTTATGTGAAAAAAGTGTCGATACAAAGGTTGTGGATCTTTGTATTACCTACAACTTTGCCATTCAACTTTTTTTCATAAGACTTGCAGTTTTACTGGAAATCGAGATTAACCCTTTTTTACCCTTAAAAACTCACCCCCTCCCCCTTCCCGACCTCAGATCGCCCGTAATTTTACCATTTTAAAAATTATCGACCCTGGTCTATAGGTACTTTTTGAATAAATTATAATTTCATTGAATTTATCTTCATTGAAAAAATATTAATTTCCATGAATAAACAGTAAAATAACTTTTGACCTTGTATAAAAAATAACAGTATGTAAAATATTTAAATTTGAAAAATTTTCATGATTCTGGCATGTCGATTAAACATAGTAACATATTAAGCAATAAAAGTTAATAATTGAGACGCTTAGAATTTGATGTTACTTTTAACTAACATCATTACTTTGTTTCCCAAGGTTTTTTTTTTATATTTCACCGCGACAATCTCTAGGGTTATGAGCGGGGACAAAGTGTGACTACATGAAAAAACAAACAATAAGTTCTTATATTTTAAAATAGAGATTGCAGTCTCAGAAACTTGAGCACTTTTTCACAGTTTCCACTTAATGCACGTTTCATATTAGGTGGGATGTATACCCATGCAGTTAATGAGTAGAAAATATGTTTAAGGCGCATGATTTCTTAATATGAACTGTACTTTTTTAGCGTTTACACCATAGTCAGAAATTCACTAATATATTTTTTTAACCTTGATAAAAATTCCAGATATTACATTCTTCTCTTTATTCAAAAACATATGAAATAATTTCTGCGAGACCATGCAGTAATTTCAATGTTTAAGCAGTGGTTTACCGAGTTTTGTCATGGTTCCTCAAAATAGGTTGACAGATTCTGGAAATTTCGAAAAAGGTACATCTGTAGGTTTTCCTTTCCATTTTGTCTATTAATGCTCTCTATACAAAGCGATTATAAGCTTTGAAAAGGTTGAGTTCTGTTCTGATACACACACTTAAAACCGCATTAATAATAAATCAAAAACACTCATCTTCGTTCACACACATTTGAAACACTACATACCGACAAACGAATTCTTCCTGAATTTCCTCCGATGTAACCAAAGGAAAAAGGGACTTCTGCAATTGATTTTGGGTAAACTTTAATAACATATATCGCCTAAAAAGAACCCTATTAGCCTTGAGCAGACAACGTGTTATATCGGGGCTAGTACTAGAGTGCCACCAAGATTTAGCTAACACCTCGGCAGATAACAATATTATCCTGAGGTGGGTTAAAGGGCACGACAGGAGTAAAAGTGATCGCATTGCTGATTTTTTAGCCAAAGAAGCGGCTGGACTAAAAATTTGAGGACCCAGTGACACCTACATTTGCGGAACTACTAACTAGTCAAACGTTACACCCATGCTTAATCCCTTAATAGATGGAATGGAATCAACAAATGCAGTCTTGCTAGGTTCACAATGGGCGACCCTTGGAAACTGCCACTGAAAAAATATTTGGCGATAACCAGGAAAAACCTACGTTTAACAGTAGGATTTCTGACTGGCCACTGTCAACTAAGAAAACACCTCTATATACTATGGGGCTAGTGGACACACCTCTATGCAGGATGTGTGAACAGGAAGATGAAACTGTCAAACATGTCTTATGCGAGTGTCCGGAGTTATCGTCAATGAAAGAGTGTGTGTTCGGTGAGTCTTGGCCTACACCAGCCGATATAAAGGAGATGTCTCCTAGTGACCTGTCCACCTACCTGGGAAGGACAAGATGGACGATGACCTAGGACTAGGAGGACAACTTTCTGCGGAGGATGTACTACGCGTAAGTGCTGTGAGCCTACACTCACCCTACCTACTCGACTAAAGAGAAATACAATTTTTTAACAGTTGTCTTTAAAACTGCGTTCACCGAACTACGCGTAGAGGAGTTCGGTGAAGCAGCCGATTGCAGAAAAACATTTTCCGCAAGAGTTAGGTACAATAGTTTTTCTACGAGCTTAAGGATTCACTTATTCACGAGTGAAATAATTTTAGAAATGCACTGACAGCTTTCTGACAATAAGCAAACAAAAATGAAAGTAAATAGCTGGTTAGTTACACATGGTAACTGAAGCTTTTCAAACCACCATAATATATTGGTTTATTATTAATTTGACATATTGGTGTAGAAAATGTTTTCCGCACGGTGCGGGAAAATCAATTTTCCACACTGGAATGTGTGTGGAAAATTCAATTTTCCGCCCGCTCGTAGAAAAAAAATTTTGCACGATATGCTTGATTTAGATCTCTATCTCTAATTATCTTGATTTTCGTGATTTTCTTTATAACCGGTCACTTTTTTGTGAAGATGAGGTGACTTAAACTTAAAATGATATTTATGTTCAAACTGATGAATGGCTTCTTTTCAACAATAATTATACTCAACTGTTCATTTCAATTTGAGATAAGAATAATAATTGCGAAATGTACTACAATAGGCATGATGACTGATTTTGAAAAACAGCTCCAAGATGTTTTCACGTATATACTTTATCTACAATAAATGTTAATTCTGTAAGAAAAAATTCAACTTTAAAAAACACATTTTAAATTATGCGCCAAAACGCTAGAACAGTAATGGCGTCTGTCTATGACATCATCAATTCGTAACAGTGTCAACTGTCGATAGGTTATCTATGATCTGTGTCATGTAGTAAAATCGTCAAAGTCAAACTTCAAACACTTGACAGCTTGCAGGTTAAAAGTTTATTTTGATACATAAACATAATTTCAAAAACGGTTTTTTGTGGTAATAAAAACAGAGATACTTGATAGTTTATAACGAGAAAATATCACATGAACCAAGAAAAGCCAACAGCAACAAAGGAAATACAAAACCATAGATAATATAAAGACGACAAAACAGATGTTCGGATTTGGTTTGGGTCGGATAATGGATATTTGCGAAAATATGACGTCACTCTCTTCTGATTGGCGTTTGAGATAAGATGGCGGATGGTTAAATTTTGTGCTTATATTTTTACTAAAATAAATGTAATCACACATGAAAATGAAAAATTAGTGATTTCTGTAGAATTTCTGTATCTTAAATAATTATATCAAATCAATATTTTGGTGATTCTTAGTGACTGACACTTTAATACATATAATTATGAGACAATTTATTCGTTTTATTTTGATAAGTAGTCATATGTAATAGATTTGTTTTGTTTTTGAAAAGCAAGAAACCTCTTTCTAAGGTATTAAGTCACCGCATAGAAAAACGAAGTAATCGACCACAAAAGGGTACCAGGAGATACACCTATTGCGGTAGGTGTATCGGAGTTATTTCAAGCAAAATAATCTCAGTGACTTTGAAAAGCGCTTCAATGTATTACAATTTTTTATAATCAGCAAGTACCATTCATTTATACGTTTGAGTTGGGCTCAATCTTTGTACCAATAACGTGTTATCTATACCTACTTCCATTCCAGAAGCTCCCTGTCTTCTATATAGGCAACCAGTTTATCTGGAGGGATCTTCAGTAGTTGTGATGGTTGTGTTATTTCCACTCCAAAGTGCTTCATCCGTGAGTTCTCTTAGAAGAAGAGTTTTCTGCACATAGGCTCACTAACTTTGTTCATCCTGCGTAAATGCTTCCTAAGGGTACAGTCACCAAGTCGGTATAACTGTCTTTAAATTTCTCTTGCCCAGTTTCAACAGCCTGAACGAGAGTTCCTTGTCTAACTTATTGAGTAGACTCTTAGTATGAAGGTGTCCTTGTGTCAGCCTCCATTTGAGTTGGTATTCCTTAACAAGCCAGTCCCCGATTTCCCCTTATATCTAATCCTTTATAATTCCAAAAACGATTCTGGTCCTGTTTGCTCCTTTGGAACTTTTTTTAGCTAGCTGGTCTACCATTTCATTCCCTGCACTCCTCTCATGTGCCGGCGCCCATATTCGAGACACTTATACCAGTTAAGACCCAGTTGTGGATTGCTTTAAGCAGAGCCTGCTGAGCCTGGCTGTCAGTGAAAATTTTTTAGTACCTAACCTAACCTAACTAGAGGAAATTCGAATGTTCAAACTGCGCAGCTGCTTCAAACATCTGTAGAAGCAAATGCTGTACAAGCTAGAGTTGAGGATCTAAGATGGGCTACAACTAGGAGAGGATGATGGACTCTACTCGGCCAACATGCTCAACTATTTCCACATCTGACTTCAGATTTCCTACAGGAGTTCAGTTTTGGAATGTCTATTTGTCACCTTTTTATATCCAAAATACATTTTTAATAGCTGATATTAATGCGGAACATAATGATCAGATTTTACAGAGCCTGTTTTTTAGCAGTCTAGATTTTTCTAAGCAGCTTTGACCCAATGATTTGGGTCATTACTGCAAATGCAAATCTGGCGCTAGAACTATGGCAGCATGTACCCATGCTACGCCTGTTATTTGGTATTTAGGATACGCTAGACACCAGGAATGTGTGAAATACCCGTCTATAATATTGATGCTACATCTTGAATGTACAATCCTAAATAATAGTTTTTGACTAATAATTGTTTTAATTTTCTTTTAGACTCTGTTTCACATGAGATGAAGCCACTTGAAGTTTGCCCAGCGACTTGTGCGACTTATCCTTCTTTATCAAGTCTCTCAGTACAAATTTGATAGGGGATATCCAATAGCTAGAGTTTCTAATCATTTAGGTACAAATAATGTTCTTTTTAGTTTTCTTTTTGCTTTTTTGTATATTATTACAAATGCTGAATCAATAAATACTGGCAAATAACCTTTTATTAATTTTTTTAATATTTAAAATGTCTATAATATACTAATGTTTGTACAATATAACCAAAAATGTTTATACAGTTGAAAATGCAATGAACCTAGATGTTAAATAGTTATTACATAAATCACCGACACACCAACCTTTTGTGAATTTGGAAACTAACAATACAAACTGTATGTTAAATTTAATATTTAATTTACTACAGTTTCAAAAATATTTATGACAACAATCCAATGTCTGCTCGAACACTACAATCCTTGTAAGAGCTATGTACATAATAATCATAGAACATAGGATTAATTAAAGTATTTGCTGGTTTTGTCTTATAAATGGGTTCCCCGTAGAAGGTGCCCACTTTCCATCCTTCCACATTTTTCATCAATTCTCTTTCTTCCTCTCTATTTCTTCGTAATTGTTTAAGGAATTCTCTATCCCTCTCTGCTAAAAGCATGGGGTAAATGGCTAAACTTACACATTTCATTTCAAGCTCCCTTGTTTTTACTGCTTTCACATTTAAATAATATAAGTAGGCTGCACCAGCAGTCATACCCAAATAGCCTCCGATAATGGCCCATCCTGAAAGACTTTGAGGTTAGGTGAATTACGTAATTATTATTATTTACTTAAACATACCTCCAAAAAATGTTTTAGCTGGAACTCTTTTAAAATTTATAGGTCTATAGCCACCGGGAGGAGGCATATCTTGTTTAAATTCTACTTTAGACATTTTTTATCAATTATAAAAATGTCAACAAAATAGGGAATTAATTGTCATTGTCAAATATGTCAAATGCCAAATGCCAAATGTCGACATTTTCACTAAACCACAGAACTGTAGAGAACAATCTTGAGTTCGAAAAGTACGCTCATAGAGCAAGGCCACCTGTAGGTGGCCTTGCATAGAGAAATATAATTTTTGTCTATGAGTACGCTCTCATAGATGAGTACGATAATTACGCACTTTTCTAACTTTTCAACCCGAAGCGTCTTTTCATTCAGAAAATCCTACACTTTTCTAAATTAAGAGACGCTTCGGGTTGAAAAGTTAGAAAAGTGCGTAATTATCGTACTCATCTCATGAAGCAGCCTGTTTTGTTTTTGTACTGAAAAATCTACTTCGCAAGCGGTAACAAGTTCTTTGGAAATAATTGGATTACATAATTGCAAATTGCAGTTTGCTTATTTTTAGTTTCCTTAAAAAAGGAACCTGTATTTTCTTCACTAAATCGTATGACACATCTGTCTATGACTTAAGAATTTTTGTGATAGTTATGAAAATTATTTGTTCTCAAAGAATTTATATTTCATTTTAGCAAAAAAAAAATTATTGCAGTAGTTACAAAAGTTGTTTATTCGGATATGTAGGCAATATTGGAAATAATATCGACCACTGATTGGTAGATGGCGCATAGCATTTAATATTTTATAACAATTAAAGAGTGCCAGTAGTTTCCGGCAGATGTAAGTGAAGTTTCATGAATTATATTTTTTATTTGGCTATGAACAATTCATTCATTTTGATAAGAAAGTGTGATGGTGTCAAAATACGTTTGTAAAATTAATTATGAACTAATAATGATGTACCTTACAACCAGTTTTTTGGAATCAACGAAAATAGAAAAAAGTTTTTTGAATTCTTGACGAGAAAAGAATAAAAGCATGAGTTGAAATGAAGAAAAGCTACACCTCAACAGATATTAACCAAAACCAGGGCCAAGAGCTCTCAAAAAAATTATATCGGTAAGCCAGTATGTTAATTATTTCTTATATTAAGATGTGCTTTATTATACCTGAATACATAAGTCTTTCATATGTTGAACCAAATCTAACCTCACTTTATTGCCACAAAAATATCATGCAACTTTATAGCAATAGGAACACCATTAACTTTCCTGATTAAGAAAAATGGTTTGCCAATTATTATAAACTTTTTAATATTGAAAACAATAGCAGATGGCAAAGCAAACTCCTTTAAAATGGGTTGATTGGTGCACAGATCACTTCATATTCCATGAAACCCATTATACTGCTGTTCTGTTGACATAGGTGTGTTCAGGTGTGTTTCAACTTGTTGGGTAGGGGTATTAAGTATTATATGGAATATATATTAATATTATATTTCTTGCCCAATAGTAAATGTAAATTCCATACTATTATATATATTTTTTGTCTAATATATCCTGTCCCACTTGTTCTTTTATAGTGTTAGTAGTTTCCAAAATCTAGCAGGATTGACTAATGTTATGAAACATATATGCCTTAAAAAATAGAGAAATCTTTAATTTAAAAATAGAAATATATAACATATATTGTAGTAATTTTTGTTTGTTTGTCAGATCTATAAGTGAACAAGCCAAGCGTTTAGATGATGCAAGAAGTTGTGCCCGAACTGTCGGAGATCTTTTTTCACCAAATTTATTAGTTCTACGTAAAAAGTTCTGTGAGTATTGTGAAAGATTAATATTTTCCGAACCTACTTTGTATGGTCGTAAAGGGGAAGAATTGCTATGGAGGAAAGGATATTATGATGTAGTTTCCACAGCAAAGAAATTGAAGAAAAAAGAATACCTTCCAGAAGAAATATCTTACATTACTGCTCACATTAATGCTGGTATTGGATTTTACAACCACATGTTATCCAAACTGCAATATCAATTTAATTTAAATATCAAACAATGCATTGATTTTGCTGTAATACACTTGGCAAATAATACTGGTGATGTTAAACCAGAAACCATAGATTGGGCAAATCAATCAGTACACCAATGTTTGATTTATTTAGGAGATCTTAGTAGATACAAGCTTGAAATTTACCCGAACTGGGAATCGGCTCTAGCTTCACGATATTATCTTCAAGCTATATCTTATAAGCCAGAATATGGGATGCCACACAATCAAATGGGCACATTGGCGATGAATCAAAACCGATTTTTGGAAGCAGTCTACCACTACATGCGTTGTTTGGCATGCAAATACTCATTTGATGGTACTTCAAATAATTTAATAGCACTGTTTGAAAGAAATTCCAAATTCATAGAACAGTTACCCAACGAAGACCAAAATGCTGACTGTATTATAGAACCTGAACAAAGTGAGAAAATCAAAAGATTTATAGCTAGATTTCTCTTGCTAATTGACATATGGTACTTTAACAAAAAAGTCCCTAAAGTTTATGATTTGTGCCATCAGACTTTTAAAAACCTTGAAGAATGTTTGACATTTACCAAAGTGACTAATAGTGAATCAGGGGACGTGCCTACAGATGGTGATTCTGTAGAAAGCGAATCCCAAACTACTCATTTGAGTGGAGATACAATTTTTAGAATTGTTGCGATATGTTTACTCTGTATTTCGAAGCTACAATCTACCAAGTCGTCGCAAATATCAACAGCAGTGGCATTCACATTGGGTATATATTCTCAGTTATTGAAGAACGTTTCGAATCACATACAGGACGGCATTTTAAATTTCCCACTTAATGAAAATATTAAAGGTAAATCTTCGAATGGTATCTTGAAAGATTTGTTTAATGGTAAGAAGAGATCTAGATCAAAATTGAGAAGAAGGAAAGCACTAAAAAATGAAAGTGATGATGAGTCAGAAGCAAGTGAACATGAAGATGACATTAGTAGTTCGGATGATTCTTTTATTTCCGACAATGAAGATGTTCTGGATCTTTCTTCTGACGAGGAATCTGATATCATTAAAGTAAGTGAATTATTTTTTGATTATTTCACATTGAACTTGAGTCAAATTTGATATCTTTTTATTGCAAATTTAATGATTTTTGGTAATAATAATAAAGGTCTTATTTTTTCTCATTATATCAATATTAGGGTGAAAAAAAAGTTATTTTTTCCGAGATTTTTTTTAATAAAATGTGGATAGTGTGGAAGGGGCTATATATTTTAACCACTCGGTACAGGATAGCAACACCCTCTATTTTCTTAAGGCTTGAAATTTGAGCTTTTTAAATCTGCCATTAGATAGCCAAAGATACATTTGAAGAAGAAAAAATTAGTTCTGTATACAAAACTGTATAAATAAAAATATTTTCAAATTATAGTTAAAGTAAAATTTGTGGTAGGTATAAAGAGATTTTGCAAAATTTTGTATTTTCTTAAATACTTTTGACAACATAACATGATTATGGGAAGAATTTGAGATTATTTCTAGCACTGGTCTGTAAATTGAATATGATAATTTTCTTGTATAAAATAATGAATTGCATATCGACATTTAATAATTTATTGTATTTAATTGCTTTCAAATTTCCCTCTTTATGGTTTGGGAGACTTGGAACATCAAGTTGTTCTCCTTTGTATGTCATGTTGAAACTTGTGAACAATATAACATCAATGTTGCTAAAATAGATTGGAAAATGTCAATTAGACCATTCAATAACAGTGCTTATGATTACTTATACAGGGTGTTCTCAAATGACACAACGTTTGCATGTAAATACCTCTCGTGAAAGTGGACAAATTAATATAAGGATTGAAGGGTCCAGCTCATTGCAGTTATAAAAATTTAAATGTTTTAATTTGATAACTTGAAAATGGATGAATCAATTGATTTGACATTCGGCAGGCTATCTTTAAATGTAAAAAGGTATATTTTGATAAAAAACATTTGCCAATTATTGATCCAGTGGTGTACATTTGGAAAAATTTGTCACTTTTTTCCTCTTATTTTTCACACCACTGCCATTTGTAGCTATTTTTAATTAATTTTGTATTCCTTAATGTTTTTCACGTAAAAACACATATACTTCACATATCCAAAAATGAGCTGGACCCCTCAATCCTTATATCATTTTGTCCAATTTTACGAGAGTTATCTACATGCAAAGGTTGTAAGTGTCATTTGAAAACACCCTTTATAATTTGAAGCATGAAAGCGCAATTCTAGAAATTAGTCATCTTTGCCTTGTTTTTATTTCTGTACATTATTCTACAGCTCTGTAAAATGTATATTATGATCATGCTACACAATGTTAGGAAAAAAGTATTTATAATTCTCATTCCAAGTCTAGATTATAAAATCGGTTTGGAATAAATGAAATCTTCATTCTTCTTAATTTGTTCTTTATAATCAGGGATTCGTCACTATGTTTAACAATCTTTCTAGAAAGTCTTTGCCATCGCTTCAGTTTTCAGAAATATTATTCATCCAGCAATTCAGTAATGTTTACCTATTATTTTTCAAATGTATAATATCAAAAGTATCTCAATATATAAAGAAATCGCATAATATTATCACTAAACTCAAACAAACAAGTAGAATTAAAAGTAGGTGGACTACCTACATAAATAAATGTAATGGAAAATTATCAAAATTATTACAATGACTCAAATTGTAGATTAAATTATCAGTTTGTTGTTTAATTTGAAAGTGACATCATTTCTTTGTTATTTATTGCCAAACAAATAAAAATCTCTAAAAAGAAAATAGGTATTCTTATAGTATATTATTAAAGACTTATTATTAGGTGGTCGTGGACAAAGATATATAATGCTATATTCATAAAAATTAGTTAATTAAAAATCATCAACTTTTTTTCTCAAATACCGACTTTTTTATTTAAATTTTTTGTAGAATTTCGAATGCCAAATGCAACAATATAACATACTTGACCATCTTCAATAAAATTCATCAGTAACAAAATGCTCCTATTTCAAGGACCTGCTTTCAGTGGCGTAACTGCCTATGGGCTAGGCGGGGCAGTGCCCCGGGGCCCTCAAGCTCAGGGGGCCCTCGAATCCTTACCAGATGACAGGTTGCAGCCCCACTTTAATCATGAAAACTCAGTTGAGAGAAATTCAAAAGTTATACATAGGGAATTCCCCTAATTTCTTTCTGTAGGTTGGCAGTGTTGTCAATTTGATTATTATTCATCGATATGCGTTTTATTGTGAATTCGAAAGATTTTTTTTTCGATAACGGTTAAAAAATTAATGCTGTATCAGGAGTAAGTAAGCTAATGTCAATAAACTTTTTTGTACTGGTCAATATAGAATATAGTGGTTCAATTTTATTTGATTTTAACACTCATATTGATGTCCGTTAAGTCAATAAGTCGTGTCAAATCTATAGATTTCGGCTAAAATGCAACAGTGTATAACCAATGTTAATTTGATGACCCATATTTTTAATCCCATTGAAGAAAAAAACCGCCCAATGGCGTGCATAAATGCCTGGATTTAGACGAAGTCATTGATACTTTTGCGAAAACTAAAGCTAGGAAAAAATTGTAAATATAATTGTTATTTAGTCAGTTGGTAGGCCCGACCTTTATATAATATAATAAACCCTTGAATCTTCTCTATTTCGTTTTATTAGCCAATCCTACACCAATACTGTTTAATATTTTTATTACCAGCCCTGCAGTGCACAAAAAAGAGCTTAAGAAGTTAAGTAGCTTATCTTTTTAAAGTATTTGTATATTTCATATTTTCATTTGATAAAACATAATCAGTTTACATAGCAGTGGGCCCCATTTTTTAATTTGCCCCAGGGCCCTTGGTTCCTAACTACGCCACTGCCTGCTTTATTATTCTGATGTTTTAAAAGTCACAAAAATCGATGTAGAGAGAGTAATTTCTCAAAAATAAATGCTCTTGGGCCAATAATTGAACATTTTCATTTTTTATTCTCTCTGAAAATAACACACATTTCAAAACTGTATTGGTACCATTAGTATCTCTTTGTTTCCGAAATTGCATTATGCCATTTAAAATTATTAGTCTGAATGGTATTGGGAAGCAATAAAGCTCTATTTTAAACAACAGAAGATATTGTTTTAAATACTTAAGTAGGTTCATGTTTATCTCTAGTACCTACTGATAACGACTGTGCCAATAAATTTGCAAAACAAAAATTCCATTATCTGTTTTATTTCAGTAAAATATAAACATAACATTCAAATATGTCATAAATAAGTTGTAATAAGAAAAAAAAAAAGAATATTCGTAACCTAGTTTATTTTAAAAATTGAAAAATATTAATAAGTAATAAAATTTAATCTTCCAAAGAACCTTGCAACGTATTTATTTCATTCAAATTCTTGCAAGATAAATTCCATCTAAATAAACTTGAAATATACTTACTTAATTTTATAATTAATTATCCAACGATTTATATTTTGCTTGCAATTAATTACAAAGTGTTCCTTTAAATATGTTTATATTTGTCAATAACATTCGACCTATAAATATCAATATTTACTAGTTTAAACCGGTAAAAGAATGAGAGAATACAAAAGAATGTCTCCATTCGGCACTTTGTCACGTGAAAAAGGGTTTTTATAATGGTGGAGCTATCCACAAGAAAATAAACTCTTCTGTACTCTTCTGTATCTGTAGAGTAGGGAGGGTCAGTGTAGGCTCACAGCACTTAGGCCACATGTGACCCATTCTACATCCTCCCGAGGAGTTGTCCTCCTAGGTCATCGTCCATCCTGTCCTTCTCAGGAAGGTCACTAGGAGACATCTCCTTTATATCGGTAGGTGTAGGTCAAGACTCACCGAACACACACTCTCTTATTGGCGATAACTCCGGACACTCGCATAGGACATGCCTGACAGTCTCATCTTCCTGTTCACACATCCTGCATAGAGGTGTGTCCACTAGCCCCATAGTATGGAGGTGTTTCCTTAGTTGACAGTGGCCAGTCAGAAATCCCACTGTTATACGTAGGTTTTTCCTGGCCATTGCCAAATATTTCTTCTGCGCCAACTTTCCAGGGTCGTCCAGGGTGATCCTGGCCAAACTGCATCCTTTAATTCCCTCCCATCTCTCAAGGGATTGAGCATGGGTGTAACGTTTGGCTAGTTCCGCAATTGTCGAAGTCGTCAGGCCGTAGGAGTCACTGAGTCCAAGAATTTTTAGTCCAGCGGCTTCCCTGGCTAAAGAATCGGCAATGCGATTTCCTTTATTCTTTCGTTCCCTTTAACCCACCTCAGGATAATATTGTTATCTGCCGAGGCGTTAGCTAAATCTTGGTGGTACTCTGGTACTAGCCTCGATATAACACGTTGTCTGTTCAAGGCTAATAGGGCTTGTCTACTATCAATTCTGTACTCTTAATTTCCTTTTAAAATTTAGGATTGTTTATATCTTGAACTGTTTTTAGGTATCAGATGAATCCAACTGTGGTACCCCTAAGGATGCTTTAGCAAACGGCCTACCCAATGGCATAAAAACTCCAGTTCAACTTAACCCAGAAAAAACCAAGGAAGACTTTATCAAAAGTGTGCAATTTATGGACGTCAATGACATCCTAGAAATAGTTACTGAAGAATCAACATTACAGAGTATCAAAATTATCCACGATTGGCTTAGTACTGATCTTGAAGTGCTCAAATCTTGCGGGTCCAATACCGGAAGCCTTCTAAGACAAATTACTTATTTGTTAAATTTGGTAAATATTAATTTAGGTAGTCCGAAAATGATCGGTGTTGGAATTAAAACCTCGGAAATTGTGAACAAAGGAGATAAAATACCTCTAACAGAAGACATTGTTCTTAAAGGTAATAAAATGTATAGTTTACTTGATAAATATATCTATGTCGTTTAAATATAATTAATATTTAATCTTATCAAAGGGTAGCAGAGTAATAAGGCTTTTAGTAGTGAATAAGTGGACTCATTTCAGTCTGATGATGGCTAGTTTTTTATTTTTTGGCAGGTATGGACATATTAAAAGGTTCTCAAAATAATTTGAACTGGAACTATATTGATAAAAAAAGCTTAAGTCTGAAGGAAGAGGCCGTTATTAGAGTAGTAAAATTAACATCGTTTGGAAAGTTCTTAACTACTGTTACCGAAACTGGGATTTCCTATGATGACGAAAACAATATTTTCGTTTGCGCATTAAAAGAAAATGTGGACGACGCAGAAAATTCTAAAATGCTAATGGATGAATTCGTAAGTATCTGTATATTTATATGGTTAAAGTGTAAACCTCAAAAATCTATTGTGCTCCCTTACTTCTACTTAGTTCCTGAAGAGTCTTGGAGTTTAAGTAAGTATAAGCCTCCTGTAAACTCTGGCAAGTTTAACTGAAGCCGTGAAAGGAATGCAGTCGAAAACATTCGATATTGCCACGTTTAACTATGAAAAAGCTAAGGTGCAAATTATGTACCTTACTAATAATTAAAAAATGAACTTTTTCTTATGAACAATATGATTAAACGTTAATTCTTTAATGTGTTTGTTTTCTTGGATTTTTTCGATACATAATTTTTACAATTTATAAATATTGAAATATGAACACTTTTCCAAATTTGTTATGGGTTTCTTCAAGCTCTGGCAGCGTTGGTGATTTTTATTGACAGCTTGTATATTGTTGATAAGCGCATGCGTGTGTTCTTCCCTTCAACTCCGTCAATAGACTGATCCAGTGGCGTTAGTATTGTCAGTTAACTTTGTTTTTCCAGTTTTACTTTATAAAATAAGTACAGTATACCATTGGTACGTTTATGACAGATATGCGACATATTTCCTCGCCTTTTATCGATGCTCCGTAGCTTCAAATTAACTTTCCAAACTATAGGTATTTGGAGGTGTCTTTTTTCCATTCCACACAATTATTCATTCATTGATACATTTGGGTTTGGGTTGGGCTCAACACTTGACCTGAATCTTTGTACCATTAACCATGTTATCTACCGACTTCCATTCCAGAAGCTTCATTTCTTTTGTATAGGCCACCAGTTTATCTGGAGTGATCTTTAGTAGTTGTGATATTTGTGTTATTTCCACTCCAAAGTGCTTCTGTCTGAGTTCTTGTAAGTTCTCACATAAGCAGAGTAAGTGAGTAGATGTTTCATTGTAGAGTTCACATTTTCTGAACACAGGTTCAATAACTTTGCCCATCTTGTGCAAAAGCTTCCTCAGAAGTGATTCCACAAAACATATTCAGTAGCCTCTTAGTATGGAGGTGTCCTTGTGTCAGCCTCCATTTGAGTTGGTGTTCCTTAACTAGCCAGTTCCCGACTTCCCCCTAATACTTTTTGATTCCACAAAACGGTTCCGGACCTGTGAAGGCTCCCTTAGAACTTTCTTTAGCTAGCTGGTCTGCAATTTCATCCCCTGCAATCATCTCGTGTGCCGGTACCCATATTAGAGACACTTTGTTGTCTCTTGTTAGACATGTTAAGGGATTCTTTACAGTGTTTAACGAGTTTAGACCTAGTTGTTGGATTGTATGTATGAGACTGAAAGATCTATTGTGCCCCCTTACATCAACTTAGTTTCTGAGGAGAGTCTCTGAAACTAATAGCTCCTTCAGTACTATATCCTGGAGGAATTTTAGGATATCTGAAGGCTTCAACTTAGGTAAATGTTCCTCTTCTATCCAGTAATCTCCCAGGTACTGTGCTCTTGGATTCTGGAGTTCTATGCAGTTGGAAAGTATGTCACATGTCACAATATTTACATTCTTCTTCCTCCACTATTTTGAGTTTTTTTCAGGTGCTCATTCAAGCGACAATGTCCCGTTAGGATCCCTGTTAAAACTCTTAGCGCAGTTTTACTTTTGATCTCAACTGGTGATAGTCACCCAGAAGAATCTTTGATTGTCTAAGCCCTACTTGATCTTTCCCATGGTCAAATCTTCTCTTTCTTTCAGCTTCATTTATTTCTTCCAATATTACATTGGGGCTGATTCCGCAAAAGGCTTCAGGCTCCCAGAAAGGTATTTGAGCCCTCCTCATTGCTAGTTCATCTGCTATTTCATTTCCTTCCATTCCAGTGTGTTCTAGAATCCATAGTAAGGTAACTATGTTGATTCCAGATCACACTTTGTAGTTGTGTAGTTGTTGGATTGCTGATAGCTTTAAGCAGAGCCTGGCTGTCAGTGAAAATTTCAATTTTTTTCCCGGTAAATCCTCATCTGATATTTCCATCAATGCAGGCTGTAGCGGAAATCGTCTTGAAACACAGTTTTGTATTGACCAAGGCTAAGAGACATATTTCGTTAGTCAGCGACTCCGAGGGTTTTTTGACCTGGACTTTGTCATGGTACGTGACTCCAGTTGAACCAACGCAGATGTACAACCACGCGCAGCAGTTTTTTATATTCCAAATACTCATCCAGAACCAGTGAATGAAGTTTCATACCCTAGCATTGCTTAAAGTATAAGGATATCTTGGACTCTATACACCCTTTCGATAAAACTCATAAACAAATTTATGAATTTTCGTATAAAATCAATGTATATTCTACCTAAGCTTTCTTTTAAATTTGAATGACTTAGAACCGTTTTACACGTACGAGAATTATTGCCATACGACTGCGCAATGAGATAAGTTGGGATAAGTTGTCATTGTTACGATTTACATATTGATATTTCTAAATAATGAGCTGTATTCGAACCGTTAATTTGATTGATTATTTATTCTAATAATTGAGATTTGCAGTTATGCCAAGGTTTTGGCTTTCCTAAATAAAGAATTAATGGTTTAAAACGACAACAATTAATGACACATTACCCCATTGTTGTTTTTTTCTTATTTTTGGCTTCTGCGTCGATTATCGCGCACTTCCTAGTTTATTGTCATAAAAATATTTATTTTTACTCCGAAAATTTTGGCAATAATTCTTTGACGTGTAGAACAGCAAAAATTAATTTCACAATAATTTTTCGTACGTGTAAAACGGTTCTTAAGCGATGTAATATTCTCTCTAGGACTTGCAAGATTCCTTGGCAGCGACGACGACCCTAAACGGTACCGCAAAATCAACGTTACCTCCCAACTTGGATGACGATTCTTCAAGTAGGTCAACCAACGACGATGGCGGACAATTGAATAAAATGAAACACATGGGTCAACTTTGGTTAGCCGCCGAAGTTAGAGCTTTGGAGAGTCGCGTCGGTGCCGGCAGAACAGCACTTTCTCCTTATTTAGTTTTGGATGCGGATGCTCTTATTAAATATACCTTCATGGTAAAACAGCTGGTACATTCCAGAAAATTTATAGTACTGGTACCAACTGCAGGTAAGCAATATATTGACATTGATAGGTTGAGTAATCTGAAAAAAAAACAATTAATAAGTTGGTAAATATTTTTTTTGAGAATATCATTACTTATATAGTCAAATGCAGTCTTATCATGCGGGTCATGCGATTCAACAAAGACATACTCACAGTTTTTGTTTTCTTTTATTGCATTTAATTATAACTTCCAAATGAAATCCGTTGGATGAATAAGACAGACTTATGCAATTTTGACGGGAAAAAGAAGGATATGTATTTAGTTTTCAGCGATTCTAAAAAGTCTTTCACCAGCAGAGTTTTTATTTAAATATCTCAGTTTTGTCACTTTGACATTTTAAAGTGCAATTTTCCGTTTTTTTTTTGTATCCCCAAGCAAAAAAATGGTACTTAGTTTGATGGATTATTTCAAGAATAAAAGAAGAAGTGGAAATTCGTCATTCAGTGTACTCTCACATTTTGGTAACCTCTGTGTTTTCTGATTTGATACATATGGTTAGTGACCTTTGAACCCGCACGATAAGAGTGCCTTTGACTATACTTATATAGTCAAATGCAGTCTTATCATGCGGTTCATGCGATTCAACAAAGATATATTCACGGTTTTTGTTTTCATCGATTCTAAAAAGTCTTTCACCAGCAGAGTTTTTATGTAAAAATGTCAGTTTTATGACTTTGACAAATCAAAGTGACAATATGAGTAATAAGACAATGTATGACGTAATGGCAAAGGATGGTTGAACAAACTCTAGCATGTTATTCTGAATACAGAAATTAAATGCCGTTATTTCTCACATTTTCGAAGAATTTTTCTATAACATCTCTCGATTTTTCATCCTGTACCTCGACTCTTCCATTGAGATCTCCTAATATTAGTCTTTTTCGCTTCAAGTCTTCAACTGTGGGATATGTACTTCCATTTGTCCACCAACTTCGTACATGTTTGTTTTATACCCCACACCTCATTCAGCTCTATCTTCCCTTTTCACTCCACCTAATAGCATGAGTAGCCCATTTTTTAGCTCCTCCTTATGTTTCCTTTTACTCTTTGTTTCCTTTATCGCTAAAATATCCAAGTCTATCTTTTCAAATTCTTCTGTTAACTCGTTTTCTTTAACATTTAAACTTTTATGTTCCAGGTATCTATTTTGAGTATTCTCATAACCTTTTTCTTTGCATTTGTCGTCCCCTCTGTTCTGTGCTTTGTTATTTTTTATTGTTAGTTTCTTGCTGTCACTTGAGTTATTCTGCTTCTGCTCTTGTCGTACTTTTCCAGACCTTAAGTTTTGCTGTTCCAGATTTCTCCGCTATTATTTTCTGGAACCACACAATTACAAAATAATTGTCATATTGTCGTTTATGTACAGATTGCTAAAAAGCTTATGGGATCATGCAATTTACACAAGTACAACAACGAAAATATGAGAAAAACAGCTTGAAAGAAAGAGAAAGAATAATTGTGCGTGGTCAACGAAGGTGTATACTGATTTCCCGAAGCTTGCCGAATGTTCATTGCCACCCTATTTCAACCGCTGCTGACAAAAGTGCAGATTAATTCGTACAAATGATATTTTTGTCTCTTATCGTTGACTTTCTTTCGAGCTCATGCACTATTAGTTGAAACTAAACACTTTCATCCGGCAACAGTGTCTTTTACAGAGAGAATTCACTAGTTGGTGGTATTCAGTATGTTCCCAACATGTAAAGGACACTGTTGCCGGATGAAAGTGTTTGATAGTGCATGAGCTCGAAAAAAAATCCACGATAACGAGAAAAAAATATCATTTGTACAAATTAATATGCGCTTCTGACAACAGCGGTTAAAATAAGGGGCAATGAACATTCGTTCAGCCTCGGGAAATAAGTATACACACTCGCAGACCGCGCACAATTATTCTTTCTCTCTCTTTCAAGCTGTTTTTCTCATATTTTCCTTTTCGTAGTGTAAATGTCATGATTCTATAAGCTTTCTAGCAATCCGTATATTTTCTAATCCGTGTTTTGTAATTTTCTTTTGTTGTTAATTATCAGGCTTTTATCCGCTTTATTATTGTTTCCCAATTTCAATGCTGCTTCTTTTTTTATTGATGTCCCCAAATTATTTTCAATAAAAATTTCCAAAGCTTTGGGATTAATTGTGTGAACTCTTATCCCCTGCCGTGCTAAATTTTTTTTCTACCTTTTCATTTGCCCATTGAATTTCTTGTTTGAGGGTATTTGAATTGTTTTGTTAAATAACTTTGTCAAAACTCTGTACTGGATGAAAATACGTAAAATTTTAAATAAATGTAACATCTCTGTGTATAATATTAATCTACTGTTTTATTTCTAGTTGTATCTGCTTTGGATGACCTAAAACGTGAAAAAATCGAAGCCCGAGATGCTATCAGATGGTTAGAATCTCAATTCCATCGCGGTAATCGATTTTTCCGAGCACAGAGACCTCAAGAACGAGCCCCCATTCCCTTTATAAAGTATCCCAAGAAAAAAGACAAAGAAATGCACATTTATATTCAAATAATCGAATGTTGTCATTTCCTCGCCGAACAACAAAAAGGAGCATCCAACGTTGTCACCCTACTTATCGGAAACCAAAATGTCCTGTCCAATGGCGAAAATAAGGAATTCAGCTACGTCGGTTTGGCGCAGTCCGTCGGAATAGCCATCGAGTCGATAACTAGTTTTTATGGCAAATGGAAAAAGTCTAAAGGAAAGAGGTGATGAAATAGAGTGGGTTGATGATACTTGGAAACAGATTTTAATAGCGAATGGGAGAAGGCGTTTAAGAATAATAACGCGAACAACTCAGCCAAGGCGTGTATCTTATCTCTGGATTTTATTTACTAATAATGAGAGTTTTTCATGTGGGATTCTTAATAATCTATTTTTTTTTGGGCATAATTCATATTTTATTGTTCCCTTGTAGTTATTTTCTTTCAATTAATAAACAATCAAGGTGATTATCAATTGGGTGTTTTATTTTTTATATTTCAAATCACAATAGCAAATTATCCGCCAGTTAATGCTTAACTACCATTTATTTTGGAAAGGTCGGTTTATCAACAACAGGATACCTTTATCTGGCAGATAAAATGACAAATGTCAGTTTCAACTGGCGGATAGGTCGATATCTGGAGGTTAAGGTCTATAACATAACCTCACTTTATTCAGTAGAGTTGTTTTGATTTCATTGTGATGTTGCTCACGTTACAGAAGTCTCCAGATATACGATATTGAGACGACATGACCTTGTTCTTGTAACAACCAATGAGATCGCTTACATTCATTCGTCAGCATTGCCAACTTCCATTATCTGTCAGATGATAATTTGAGCAACTTTGAGAAGCGCTCAATTCTGCACTGCGCATCGTAAAAAGTACATAGGAATGAACCGCTTAAGGCATTGCGTACTTCGCAACACTAAGAAAATATACTTAGTGACTTTCGGCCTTCGCCTGCGTAAACACAAAAAAAACAAATTTCAGAAAACAGAAAGTGTTACCAAATGCCCAGCTGAGACAGGAAACTAAAGTGCTTCTAGAACTAATTCGTGAAGGATACGTTGTTGCTTCTGTACCTAGTCATAGATTCTGATACTTTTTTTTGTTGGATGGAAATCTGCTTTCAGGCACGGGCTACTTGTTACTCCTTCCCGTTCTCAACTTCTCACTCCCTTGGCTCAGGTACCGCCTGTAAGGGCATATCGTCAAAATCAGTGGTCCTTTTTCATCTCCCTCCTTGGCTTAAACTTTCTTCTTCCTCTGTCCTGCTCATGATGGATGAAACGAATCCATTTATGAAGTACCAGTTCTCTTGGGACTCTAACTATACATTGATGATATCTATCAAGTTACCACAGCTCAGTTTCCATCTTTATCCTCTCCGTTGTCCATCTCCTGTAGAAGATCGTCATCCCGCTCCTGGCAGTATCGGCACTGCTCATTCTCCCTTTTCCCAATCCTCATTGTTGTAATACTGGCGGCCGTTAGTAGTCAATAGGGAAACTAGAAGTTACTGGACCCACCGTAAAAGCTGCAACTCCAGAGAACACCTAGGTGCCGAATTTCATGAACCGGAACCTGCAAAAGTAAAATTCTCCTGGTGTGTCCCTGAAAATAACAAGAAGGCAGCGTAGCTGGCTATCACCACTCACGAGTACGTGGGAAACAGGAATCGACGACTCCCGTAAGAAGTGTCCGAAAGGATAGATCCGGCCTCCGCTGCTATCTCAGTTGTTGATGATAATGAGAGGTCTTTACGTATAGGGTTACGTCTGGTATAAGGTTTAGGATAAGGTATTACTACTAATTTTTTAGGTAGTGTTAAGGGATACCTGTGTATGAAAGCAAACTAATCGTTATCGAATTTTACTCTCGTTACCCTCTTTATCGAATTACTCTTCTAGCGCTTACAATAGACGCTCTCTCAAAGAATTCTTTCAATTCTTTTTCCTCGTCTTTTTTTGTATCTGGCCCAGCTTTGGGCAATTTTGCCCAATCAGCTTCTCACCACTTTTCGATTCCGTGCTTTCTTATTGGACAATGGAGACCAGTGTACTTTGTAACCCACGATCGCTTTGCTTCATTAGCGTAATCGTGTTTTCGAAACTTGGTTCCTTTTGGGTTACTTTGTAATTGTGTCATTTTGCGTAATCAGCATTGTTTAGTCTGATTGAAC
This sequence comes from Galerucella nymphaeae, assembly GCA_963978555.1. Lineage (NCBI taxonomy): Eukaryota > Metazoa > Arthropoda > Insecta > Coleoptera > Chrysomelidae > Galerucella > Galerucella nymphaeae. The sequence continues at coordinate 3,166,679 of OZ021705.1, read as the reverse complement.
TTTGCTACGCTGTTTGGATCTAGGTTATATTTTTACGAAATTAATGCTGTTTTCCATATACTTGAAATTTGCTATACAGGGTGATGTTTCCCATAATTCTACCTTTGGTACTTATTACAACGTGTAGGTACTGAAACTGCCGTGTCCCGTCAGTACCTGGCTCAAATGGTACCCTAGCGTCCTGTGCTTACAGTCGAGACACTTATTTAAGTTCTTGATTATCGTTTTCGTCCACGTTCCCTTGTTCTGCTCTTCCCACCTCCGCTCTATCCAATCTCATACTATTTCAAGGGCCTGGCAACATAGTCCAAGTATGACAGGAGTCATGCACAATGGTTTTTATACTGTACGAGCTATAGTTGTTCCAGAACAAGTTGAACTAATTTGAATAAAAGCAGCAAATTGTATGGTTATTAGCAAACTGTTGAAGCAGCTATGGATATATATGTTTCGAGGCATAGTTGCTCTTAGAGTTTCCAAATGATAAATATCCTTGACCTCCAAGTAATTAGGTAAGTTCCTTAGTGAACCAATCCTGTCCCAAGAACTTTAACTTCCACTGGATCAGTTGGTTTAAGATTTGTTATGCGAGAATATATTCTGGCTTCTTCAGATGCTATGGTTTGGACTTGGAATCTATTCGTTTCAGTGTCAAAAAGGTCTTTATAACCTCAAACATTTGTGCCGCATTCTCTTGAGTTCAATCCTCTTCCATAGGTTAGGTTAGGTTTGTGGTGAGTGGGTCAATAAGGCCCTCCACTGCGACTCACAAGAGTCTATTGTATCCTATTCCATAACCAAACTATAGAGAATAGGGCATGTCCACGTGACGTCACAAACTAGCTGGTGGTAAAACAATAAACAAAGCCACGTGGTACTTATAGTGAGGTTATGCTGCTTCATAATGTTAGATCGTGTTTGAGTTTAGTTGGTTTTGCTTCAGTGTACTTTTAAAGTTATTTTAATTGTTGAGCTTGCATATTTAATACTATATAATATAGGTTAATAGTTGTTTGTTGTTTGATAATTTTTCATCGTGTCTATTGTTTATTGTTTTACCACCGTCGTATTGTCAATGTCAGCTGTCGTGGACATGCCCTATATCTGAAGCTTCTTCTTCACTAGATGACTACATAGTGTAATGGTCGTTTCGTGACTAAAATCAGTATCATGAACAATTATATTAACTGAATAGGGATCAGCTTTTTGGTTTTTCTTCTCTAACAAAAATTCGTTACCAACATTAAACTGAATTTCGCCCTTTATTTTCTTCTACGCACATTTAAATAATTATGCTCATGCCTTCTGTACATTTTTGAAGAAAACAATAAATGAATTTATCATTAAATGCTGAAAAGATTCTCTCAATGTCAATAGAAGTAATAGGGGCGTTTTTTAAATGGTTTAAGCATAAATATTAAATATGTTTTATCAAATTCTCTAATTAAAGCATTGGCTGCTTAAAGAAGGAATTTGTTCTTATCAATTACTGTTTTAATTTAGTTTCCAATATGTCCCGGAACATTTTTGCATTTCTGCTCAAATTCTTTCAGCAAATTTACCGCTTCTATCAAAGATAATTTAGATTACTCTAATTGGATAATGTTGTTTGAAATGAAATTATAATTTATGAAACTTGTTGACATAAAATCTTCTCCCAGTTCTTGTATAACAGTTTTTATTTGCGTAAAGCTTTTAAATTTACTTTACTCGCTGCAATTTTAAATTCTATAGAAAGGAACTTTTTATTTATAAATATATTGCGCTTTTGCAATTCATTTCAAATAATATCGTTCTTATCCTTCTTTACGGCAGTGGGCCACGCTATACTTAATCTGGATACCTATGATCTGGATAATACCTCAGGTAACAAACAATCCCCCTCGCAATATTTGTATGTATATTAATTGAAGTAGGTATTATTTTGAATCTCTCACATATGAGCGACGTTATCCAATAGCAAGAAAGGGTTTTTTCATTTGTTGCAAATAAAAATTGAGATAAAAGCATGTCCGAAAGTGGCCGAGGTTTGATATAGAACGAATTCGAGGAAGAAGTTTATCAAATAGATGTTGATAACGATAATAATATTCAGCTCGACTTTGATTTCAATCATTCTGTTCATCATAGAGATTTTATAGCCACGAATAAACGACCATTCCACTATATCTATTTTAGTCATCTAATGAATAGGATATTGAAGAGATCTCTGATTTGGTTATGGAAGAATCTTCGACTAAAGGCCGCTTGACATGGTGCAATACAACATGCAAGGGATTGTTACATTTGTATCTACTTGCCGAAACAAGTGTTAACTTATCGGCTCTTGGCTTTATTTATTTACTTTAAATTACTCTAAATTATTTACTTTAAATTATATATTTTATACTGATTTTACCTCTAAATAAAGCAATATTATTATTATGTATTATTATTATTATCCCTGTTTCAGCTCAAAATACAATATGGTAATAAAACTGAACAATGGCAGATAAACGATAAATATTGCGGCAGTGGCGGAGATTACGATATTAGTTTATTCTGCTTATTTAATTAGATTCGGTCGACATTACAGTTGAAATAAAATTCATTCCTTCAGGCCTATTAACAAGTTACATTTTTTTTTAAATTAAATGAATTAAAGAAAATATAGTTTAATTTTCATAATTCAAATTTATTGACAATGAATTAATGTATGTCAAGTAAATTAAACATACCATTTATAGGAAATATAAAATTCAGTCTATACAGTAGTGCATCTCAACCTCGCGCATCGCTTGTACGCAATAATTTTATTTGGCCTTGAAACGGCCATTTGGGTTTAGATCCGAGGTCCGTATTAACTAACATTTCTACTTTTTGGACAGGGAAGGATTAGTATAATTTGAAGTTGTTAAAATTATATTTCGAAGAAAATGTTATTGAGTAGATTAATGTTGTGAATAATATAAAATACATAATTTGAACATGTTACAAGGAAAAGAATTTAAAATCGGCAACAATAGCAAAACAAATTGTAATAAAACAAATTTTTATTTAACACCTAGTTAAATTTAATCCAATAATAATTAACTACAAATTAAGATTACATTACATTAAACGTGACGCCAAATAATTAATTCCTTCTTATAAATGAAATAATAATTGTTTACAATCCTTTATTACCTGTACCGGAAAAGGTATTTAGGAGGATTAGTAGATTCACTAAAAACTATTTACAAATATATTTGTCTATTTTTCGTCGAAAATTAGCTATAACTTTGTAATACGGCCCTGTATAACATATTACAACCCTTATTTTTGTAACAATGAAGTGAAGGTAATTTTGAATTTGAAATTAAATACAAGGTGTTCCATTTAAAAAACATAATTTTGATGAGGTAATGCGTTTTGGAAGACGCTGTACCTTTGTAAATAATTGTAAAATGTGCAGTTTAAAGACGCCTACTATATGTGTAAATAAATATTGTTCACATCTCGTTTAATAACAGACATAACGGACTTTGTCACAGAAGTTATATATTTGCGATTTACTATTCAATTTCATAAAAACAGTAGGTAATTCTCAATATTTTTCTTTGACAGTAGGTATAAAATGTGAAGAAATTTTTAATGAATCGTACTAGCATTATAGTCGACAAAATCTAAAAAAACTTTTTTTCATATATAAATATGATTTACTTCTGCAGTTCTTTGCAGCACAAACTACACCTGCTTTAACTTTATTCATTTTATTTGATGACTGTCACTCAAAAATAAAAAAATTAGAATTCACACACACGCCACTGCTTACACGACTAAACCAAACTAAACTGTGCCCATTCCGACGCCGTCCTTGCTGAATTTGAAAGGTTTCTAAACCGAAATGGCGAACTGCGCTTAACCGATGCGCGAGGTTGAGATGCACTACTGGTTGTTTTGGTATACTGTGGTATCATCCTCTTCGCTGGCCATACAAGAATCATCCGAAGAGTCGTCGAGAGAGATCACTATCGGTTCTATAGTTTGTTCTATGAGGTTATCTAAAACCCACATTTTCTCTTCCTCTTTAATTACATGATTCACAGCATCTCTCCAGTTCTCTTCAGTTATTGTTGTCAATGAGTACTTCATTAGTTCACGAACATTTTTCATTTTAAATGTTTCATTATGTCTTACACTTTACTGGGGTGAAACTTGAAGACATTTTTCACAACACAGTTAACACTTATGGAACGTAAGCGACTCTGAGCAAAACAAATTATACAAATTTGGACGAGACCAAGTTTCACCGTATATACCTGCAAAATTTCTAAGTAGTCATTGGGACAATCCCTAGTAGGACCCTATTGTAATGTTTCTTGGAAATTATCAAGTTGTTTCAACTAACCGAATTTAGATTCATATTACCTTTATATATCAGATCGGGTATAAAATTAAATAGTAAATAAATTCCTTAGATGAACGGTGACGCTTATGGTTTACTACCTGACGCCGCGTCACTTTAATTTTAAATATAATGTAGATATAACAAGTTAAAATTGTTTTTTCTACAAACGTGTTAAAAATGCCATTTTTAGCACTCTATAGAAGCCTTAAAATGTTTATCTACAACTGTCATGTAACGAGTACGATTTGACACTATTTTTAGTGTCATAATGACGTATATTACCGCACTAGTGCGTTTTTGATTACATTACCGCACTAGTGCGGTAATGAGAATCTTGAAACATATTAATACCAGAATTAAATATTCAAAATAACACTGGAAGCTGCATTTTCAATTTCCGATAGGAGATTGTCTTCGCTTGAACTCATTTTTATAGATTTTTGTTCATTCAAATTTGAAAATTTGATGACATAACTAATTTATTTTATTTCCACATCCTTATTGTTTGTCTTTGATGATATGGTCACAAAATATGATACACAATACCTTATGTTTGCAGTCAATATTATTAAAAATACGTTGGATTGGAATTTTTTTTTTAATTTTATAATATAGGTACTGTTGATAATACTAATAAACAGTTGTAGATAAAATTTTGTACGTAACACGTGTGATAGGAATTATTAACGCACTCATGTGAATACACGACTCGGCCTACGGCCTCGTCGTGCAAACTTCACATGCGTGCGTTAATAATGTCCATATCCCACTTATTACGTAAATAACTATTATGGCACTCAGTGCCTTAAAATGTTTATGGCACTGCTGGTGAAAGTGAGTTGTCAAATTTTGAAAGCAAACGTCAAAATATTTTGATTTTATTTATCAACATTAATAGTACAATTTGTGCAATTTGACAAATTTCCTGCACTGTTGTTTTACCATTTTCCGTGGATAAGGAGGAATGATGCACAGAAAAAATGGATTTTCCAGTCGAGGTTGACGCCACAATATCAAATCAACAATGGTTGCTAAGGTACATAATAATACGATTATTTAAAATTATCTCCTTTGGATGTATTAATAAAATTATTGCATTTTTTGAACGTTTGTAGAAAAAATATTGTATGATATACGTGTTAAAAGTACCTTTTAAGGCACTCATGTGAATTGCAGAATTCGCTTCGCTCATTCTGCAAACCTTCACATGAGTGCCTTAAAAATGTACTTTTAACACTTATATCATAAATAACTATTATTTCATAATTTACTTGCCAAGTACTTGTCAAGTCCCGCGTAGTGAGTAGCCGGCTTTACACCTTCTCAAGCTGCCTTCCAGAAAATGACCCAATAATATGTTGGTGACATGCGCATTAACAGTGTTGCACCATTCCAGTATTGCATATCGTATTTAATTATAATCTCCTTGCGTGAGATTTATATCAAAATGATTCAGTATACTTTATAAAACTCACACCAACATTAGAATAAAAAAAATTTTAAGAAGCAGTTTCGTGTTCTTAAATTCAGTAAGTAATGGATTCTGTTTTCTCGGTGGTAAATCCTTAGGGAAACGTTATTTAATTTTCTCACGATACCGTAAACTAGAGCAGTGAAGTGGTAAGAGAACACTTGATTATTTCAGAATGTAAAAAGTATTTTCAGCCTCTTATTTGTTAATCTATTTTTCATTCTTATAATAAATTTTAATGTTGGTATTTACTTTAAAAAGTTCTTTTTAGCATTCTTGAGCCCTATATTATCACAAAAATATGAAATAAGTTATAAGCAGTGGCGGAGTTAACGGTACAGTTATTATACAAGTGCTTGGGAACGTCGCCAAAAGCGTGGTGCTAAGTCCGAACATTCGTTCGCTAAATGCCCTAATTTGCCCTCCTGTTATGCTAGAGCTCCTTGTCTAGACCTAGATCCCTCCTTATTACTAGACTTCGAATGCCAAACCTCAGGTATTGGCCTATCCATCATTTTTATCAGGTTGTGTTGTAAATCTCAGTTAAAAGTTGGGTTAGCTTATAGTTTTCCGTCTCTTTTTATTATTTTGAGTGCAGATTTTTAATTACATACAAACCTTTTGCGTCAACTACTGATTCATTTTGGGAAAACGCAGTTCTAACAAATGATTATAAACATCAATGTGAAGTCGTTAGTTTCTCACAACTAACCGATCAATATTAATAATTATTGTAAAACAGTCAGACGAAATATTTTATGAAAATGCTGATCGGCAAAATCATGAAAATGGTCAGGACGTGTATGAATTTGACGAGTAGTCCATTTGCAAATATATCTAGTGCCTCAAATCGTTCTCAACCACGTCAAAGTCAGTCGCTTTATTATCTCTTTCTTTAACTCAGCTCTTCGCTTGCGTTATCCAAAAATGTTAGGTTAGGTTGTTACTTAAATACATTTGAGGGCCGGTCGAACTACCGCTTAAATAGAGTAGTTCATTCTAAGGTCAGTGTGGCTAACAAAAAGTGGTTTCTTCTGACAAGAAGGACAATTAAGGTCGGTCTACTATTCAAAACATAAGATTTTTGCAAGTTTTTACCGAAAAAATCTTTATTGCTTTATTAAAATGATGAATCTTGAAATTTAGAATGACATTTTAGTTGAATACTCAACATATCGGTGGCCAATAATTCTAGGAACTCTTGGCATGTCACCATTTCATTTCTGTTATTCAGTCACAATGTCAAATGTCAGTTATATTTATTTTTGTTGGTATTCGTTTAATTGTATATGTCCGTTTCCCATTAGATTTTTCTAATATTAACATTAGTTGTATCTCTATTCTTCTAATTACTTTTTCCACTGACATTTGACATAAATAATAGTCACTGAATAACAAAAATAGTGACATGCCAATGATATTCAGCTAAATAGTCATTTTAAATTCCATTATTTTAATAAAGCAATTAACAATAAAGATATTCGCAATGATAAAAACTTGCAAAAATCTCATGTTTTGAACAGTAGACCTTAACTGTCTTTCTTGTCAGAAAAAACCACTTTTTGTTGGCCACACTGACTTTAGACTGAACTCCTCTATTAAGGGAAACTTATCGACAGTGACTGAAAATTGACACTTACCCATTGGTGCAAATAGCCCTGCCGAGTATTTCTTGTTGAAATTAACGTACACCACTGAGTTAAAAAAAACTTGGCAAGACGAGTAAAGTTGGCAGCCACACGCGATCATCGCATTTTGTAGGGTGGTAAAATCTTAGGTGGTTGTCGGTATGCGGTTATATCAAGCCTAAACAAGTCACGTTATCCTTTTGTGTATGTACCAGTCGCTGCAGGTCTCGAAAGTGAGACATTAAAAGGATTTAGATTGATTGATAATAAAAAAGAATACATTAACCATTAGTATTTAAGGTGCCGTAGATTATAGTATATTATTAAACGAGCAATTTATGATAGCCATTATTCACGATCAAAAATATCTTGGTCCAATAATAATTAGATTTGGATTAATTATGTACTTGAGAGAATTGAAATGTCTTTCGACTTAATGACGTAATATTTATAATTGTTACAGCTCTTGAAGCAAAACAAACTATTCTTGGTTGAAGGGAAAAATATTCAAGGGATTCAAGATATTTTTTCAAGAGAACCCTCTTTAGCTAAGAACTTTTTTCTACAGGCAAGAGATATTCTCTTATGCTGAAATAATTTCTCTTATCGCTAATCATTTCTTGTCAAGAGAGTAGACTACTTTGGTCCAAGTGTAGGTGTTTCTTCGTAGAGTTCACATTTTCTGCACTTATTTTGCCCATCCTGTGCAGATGCTTCCCCAAGGTACAGTATCCAGTCACCAAGTCGGTAACTGTCTTCTACTTTCTCTTACCCAGTTTCAGCAGCCTGGACGACATTTCCTCTCGACTTCCCCTCTTATGTAATCCTTTGTGATTCCACAAAACGGTTCCGGACCTGTGAAGGCTCCTTATATTAGTTTTTTCGTAAATCATATTTATCCTCAATCATTTTCTTTTTTTCTAATTTCTAATAAAAAAAACTGTGAAGATTCCTTATTTTTTATGTAGGTATGTGCCTAACATGGAAATAATTTGGGCGACTGTAGTTGTGTTAATTTAATTTTTTATCAAAACATCCATTGTACAGTCATATGTCTACAAATATGTTTTACACGTGTGTAAATAATAATCATAAATGCAAATTTAAACAAACTAGAAAATTAAAATAATTTTTAATGGATAGAATGCATGTTTTTCCGTGTAAAAAATTCGATTTATAGTCTAAAAACAAATACTGTTTTAATTAGAGCTATAATTATATCAAACATAATCATACTTTTTAATCACATCACCGGATCCTCGCTGTGTAACAATTGTTTATTTTTCATTTCCATGTTTCGGTACAAAACGCGCATTTTCAACGGCGTGCTGAAATTGGCCAAAACGGGAACAATCAACTTTTATTTCCTGATGCAGATTCAACTTTTAAGAGCCGGTAGAACATTTAAAAAAAATTACTTATTATTAAATTAAACCAGTATACACCGCCGTAGATATATTTTATTTTTTAGTAATTCACATTATTTACAACTTCCTTATGGGAAATCCTAATTAGCAACTTCAGAAAACATTTTTATGTACCATTTGGCCCCTTTTTTTTTGGAAAATAAAACCACCTATTTTAAACCCTGCCAGGTCACCTTATAAAACTCTAAGTGCACTGTTGCACTAGCTTAGGCAGTCATTTGCTCTCATCTGATTGTAGTTTCCCAGGAGTATCTTTAATTGTCTCTTTTCTACTCTCTCTTCTCTTCTCTTCTCTTCTCTTCTCTTCTCTTCTCTTCTCTTCTCTTCTCTTCTCTTCTCTTCTCTCTCTCTCTTCTCTTCTCTTCTCTTCTCTTCTCTTCTCTTCTCTTCTCTTCTCTTCTCTTCTCTTCTCTTCTCTTCTCTTCTCTTCTCTTCTCTTCTCTTCTTCTCTTCTCTTCTCTTCTCTTCTCTTCTCTTCTCTTCTCTTCTCTTCTCTTCTCTTCTCTTCTCTTCTCTTCTCTTCTCTTCTCTTCTCTTCTCTTCTCTTCTCTTCTCTTCTCTTCTCTTCTCTTCTCTTCTCTTCTCTTCTCTCTTCTCTCTCTTCTCTTCTCTTCTCTTCTCTTCTCTTCTCTTCTCTTCTCTTCTCTTCTCTCTCTTCTTCTCTTCTCTTCTCTTCTCTTCTCTTCTCTTCTCTTCTCTTCTCTTCTCTTCTCTTCTCTTCTCTTCTCTTCTCTCTCTTCTCTTCTCTTCTCTTCTCTTCTCTTCTCTTCTCTTCTCTTCTCTTCTCTCTCTTCTCTTCTCTCTCTTCTCTTCTCTTCTCTTCTCTTCTCTTCTCTTCTCTTCTCTTCTCTTCTCTTCTCTTCTCTTCTCTTCTCTTCTCTTCTCTTCTCTTCTCTTCTCTTCTCTTCTCTTCTCTTCTCTTCTGGAGAAAAATCACGTTTGTTGTATGTAAGCCTTTGTTATAAAATTTTTATTAAAGTCAATTCCAACGATATGATAGTCTACTAGAAATGGAATCCAGTGAAGTGCACGTTCCAGGAACGGTTTTTAATTGCGATAGCGCGTTTTTTTTCTCTAATATGGGAAATGTTGTTAATAAAACGCGTTTTGTTGTTACTTTTTGGTGTATGATTATTTTTGTTTTCAAAATATGTATACTCAATTTTGTGATTTTGTGTATTGAAATGTGTATCGATTAACAACATTTCAAATGATAAATCATAAGAAAACCTGGATAAAAACTTATGATGCTATCCTAAAATAACGCAGGTAATTGATTATTGGAAATTTCTCTTTCTAACATTGGTAACCAAATTTGACTACATTCGACTGAAATACTAGCTACACATTTATTTGCATGTAGTTGTATTAAAGCACTTTCTTTAATTTTCTGTCTTTTGTTATATATAACATTTTTATTATGGTGGTTTGATTTATTTCTAGTGCTTGACCGTTGACGTTGGCAAATGCTGACTTGCCGAACGGGCCAGCCTGACCCTGCTTTGAAGAACAAATAATACAACCATCACAACTACTGAAGATTCCCCCAGTTAAACTGGTTGCCTATATAGAAGACACGAAGCTTTTGGAATGGAAGTAGATTGTAACATGGTAAACAATGTACTGCATAGAGTATCGCTTATATTGAATCCCCAATAGACCGACGAATTCAATATGGTTAACAAAGAACTCTTCCAAAAAATAAATTTTAACTTTTTTTCACAGTATAAATCAAATTCATTTGAACCATCTTGTAGTCAGCAATCCAAAATCCATAGACATAATGATTATAACATATAATAGTTTTATCATCGTAATAAAAGCTCGATAACAATCCCCTTTTCAACTGTTCCAGCAATTCACATTTAGTCTTATCAATTTATTATATTGTCATTCATAAAGCTTTTTTGGTCGATGTATGCTTGCAGCACCCGTCAGCATCATTTCACGTTACTAAATTCGAATCGAAAATCACACATGTAAACGAATGACAAGTGAATCCCTTTTATCCAATAGGCTTTATAGAAGGGGATTTCCGGAACAGTGGAGTACACATGAAAAAAATGTAATTTATAAAACAAGCAAAAATGACAAAATTTGATGTTAACAAATAATATTCCACAACAGAAATACAAGTTCATATATAATACCCTTTTTGGGTTGTTAATGTCCTTGTAAAACATTACGAAAACATTACGTTGGATAGAATGGAAAAAAAGGTAGGTCTGTGATTAATCATAATCAAAATATCACAATAATGAACCGCTTAAATGTATTACAAACGTTAACCCTAATCTTTGACTTAAAAAAATTTGATTAGTTGATGTTAAGATTACGCGAGAGAAATCACATCATTCAAAATGGGATGCTGACGTCCCTTTCGTATTAGCAATGTGTCTTATGTCTTTTTCTAAAGTCCCACTGACAGTTCTCGTCAGGTCTGTACTTTGTTCATCCATAAATAAGAAACTTATCAATAAAACATTACTGAAATAAACAAATACAATTTTGTACGAGTTGAGCGATTTATCAATTTTTTTTATAGGTAAATATTAAATCTTTATGTGTGGATAAACCACTCTGAACATGTCTGAACCTCCTAAATAAACATAGTGACACTTAAACAGTGTTTAAACACTAAATAATCAATGCCTAAAATAAATAACTGCTTCACCTCAAACAATAATCAATTATTATAAAGTAAATACTAGGCATAGTTCGGAATTACTTTGGTTTCTGATATTTACACAAGTACCGCTAAATACATATAGGCTTGTACGATTTTCTGTATTTACTATTAATGGAACAATACACCGTTCTTCCAATTTTAACTTTGATGTATATACTGAGTGTTTCAAAAAGAGGAAAGGGAGGAAAAGGGAAAAATGCTACCAGCAAAGAGCTGCTTAATAAAAAATCTTGAAACTTTTTTACTCAGGTCAATATACATGCCACGAAAGACATTGAATTACACTTCAATGTTAAACGGGGATGGGGTAACCAACCATTTTGTTGAGCAATTCGAAAGAACAATATTATTTAAAGATGATACGCGGAAACCGGTCTATAAGTGATATTGTCCTTTCGAATTGCAAACTAAAATAGTTGGTTCTATTTTGCATATACACTTTAACTTTGAAGTGTAAATCAATGTCCTTCGTGACATATTGTCAGAGAAGTAGTTGTTGTAGACCGTTTGTTCTTTGATTTTCAAAGAGTCTGTAAAGCGTTATATGATAGTATTATACTATTACATTTGACATCTATTGATGACAAGCCTTACTAAAATGACAATGTATGTATTTGCAGGAAACTGTGAAAAAAGAGAATAGGTATTTAGGTATATAAAGATTGCGAAACAGCTTATCGAACCATGCAGTTTACACACGTACGACAAGGAAGATATGAGAAAAACAACTTGAAAGAGAGAGAAAGAATAATTGTGGGTGGTCAGCGAAGGTGTATACTTATTTCCCGATATGAGGCGAGAGAGAATTTACTAGTTGGTGGTGTTCAGTATGTTCCCATCATGTAAAGTATTGTAGAGGACACTGTTGCCGGATTAAATTGTTTAGTTTTAACAAATAGTGCATAAGCTCGAAAAAAAGTTAACGACAACGAGACAAAAATATCATTTGTACAAAAATTAATATGCGCTTCTAGCAACAGCGGTTAAAATAGGGGGGCAAATAATATTCGGGAAATAATTATACACCCTCGCTGACCACCCACAATTATTATTTCTCTCTCTTTTAAGCTGTTTTTCCCATATTTTCCTTGTCGTACTTGTGTAAATTGCATGGTTCGATAAGCTTTTTCGCAATCTGTATGTTACGTATTACGTATCAAGCGCGATATTATACAGAGTTGTCATAGATTTCGAAAGCAACATGCTTGAGGGATGCTGTGGCAAAGTTATTAAAATTTATCAATGTTCGAGGTATATTCGTTGATAATTTTATTCTAATATTTAAAAAATAATTATTTATTATACAACATATTAACAAGAACATTCTAATTCTTATTTATATTAATATTCATATTAAAGATCGAGCAATTGCTAATATTGAAGTGAATCAAGCACTAACTAGGGGGGCAAGAAAAACTGTAATTCAATAGCCGTCGTGCCTATAGCCCGGACAGTGGATGTTGCTTTTTAGACGGTCACTGTTTTTGAAAAAGCTTTTTCAAAATTTACAAAGCGCTAGAATAATAATTATTATTCTGTGATATCTAAGCCTAGATTCACATGCTTGCGGAATGGATGTCAATGTAGAATACGTTAACACAATTCCATCCCTGTTTGTAAGTGAAGTAAAGTTTGGCCAATACCAAGAAAAACTGTATGTAAACAAAGACGCGTGATCTAATTGTAAGCCGGCTGCGTATTGGACAACCTTATCCACTTGCCAAGGTCAGTCAATGTTCAAGTGATTTTGTTTCGAGCGGTTTTTCTTGAGAACAAACCGGCTATAACTAGTAATATTGTTACTACTTATTAAATCTAAATAGAGGAGTTCAGTCTAAGGCCAGTATGGCCAACAAAAAGTCTACCGCTCAAAACATAAGATGTTGCATGTTTTTTATCATTGCGAACATCTATATTGCTTCATTAAAATAATGAATACACCCCCGGAGCGTATATATTGATATTTAGAATTAATTTTTAGCTTAATACTCAACATATTAGTGGCCAATAATATTGTAGGAACTCTTGGCATGTTACCATTTCATTTCTGTTATTCAGTCACTAGCTCTGTCAAGTAATTAGAAGAATGGAGATACAGCTAATTTAAAAAGCTACAAAATCTAATCGAAAATGGATAGGTATATACAATTGAACGAATATCAACAAAAATAAATATAACTGACATTTGACATAACTAGTGACTGAATATCAGAAATGAAATGGTGACATGCCAAGAGTTCCTACAATTATTGGCCACCGACATGTTGAGTATTCATCTTTAAATTTCAAATTATACGATCGGGGGGTGTATTCATTATTTTAATAAAGCAATATATAGATGTTCGCAATGATAAAAAACATGCAAAATCTTGTTTTGAACACTAGATCTTGACTGTCATTCTTGTCAGAAAAAAACACTTTTTGTTGGCAATACTGACCTTAGACTGAACTCCTCTATTATTTGGATTTTGAATAATGACAGCTTATTATTGTACCTTAATTTAGTTAAGCCACAACCTATCTAATTCTACATTCTACAATTCTACAGACGTGCCACCCTGTAGTCCATGTGGACTAGCTATGGTGCTGTCAACTTAGAACCCGACTGTGAACGGCCAATAGCCAATCTTTATTTGCTAGTACGCCCATTTACTTAAAGGATTTAGAGGCTACGTTGTTTATAGTCCAGGAATTATAAGGATAATCAACTACTGAACAAAATTAAAGCAACAGTATATTTTTCAATATACTATACACAGATTCCTGCACAAAACTGTCAAACGCGAGCCAACTTTTTTATCAAATAGTGTTCATGAAAAATAATTACAGATTTGGAAAGGTCGTTGAAAAATATGTTCAAATCCACTTTTAATTTTTTTAAATTCGATGTGGTTTAATAAAAAAATGGATAGTTATGTTTAAAAAAACTCCATTTTTATACCACTTTCGCATACTCTTTACCGTGTGGGAAATTGGAAATAGCTACACTGACAAGTGTACAAAAAATTTACAAGTTCTGGAGTATGGTGGTTGGATTTGCCAATGTGGTGAATTTTTTGTCTTTTTGTTATTTTTTCACAATTTTTGAAACAAATAACTGCTTTATTTTAAATTAAATGATAACTCAAAGTTAGCAGCATAAAATTACGCTTTCCCGGACTATATAAGGTATAAAGACCCAATAATTTCCTTCTCACTCGGTCACGAAAGCACGCAATACCGACATCCTTGTTCAATGCAGCTACTGAAACCGCTCCGTTTTAATTCGGGTAGGGTATTCTACTCCACCGTACCTAACCTAACCTCACTCCTTACATACACACTAGCATGTGTAACATACAGTGTCAACACACATGTACAAAGCATGTGTGAAGGTACAGTCAACGTTGTCGATTTGTACAAACGCTCGATGTGCTCAAGATCAAGCGCGGCGTTGTTTTGTTTGGTGAATGGAGTGTACCCGACCATTTGCTGACTGGAGGTTAATTATGGTATAGTCGTTTGAAAAGTTCCAGGTAAATTTAAGCGACTGCGAGGGGTTGTTCCTTCGAGTGGATATAATTATTTGTGGAGTGAATTTGTTTTGTTAGCCGATTAAATGTTATTTATGTTTGAGGAATGCGGCAAGGAAAACTGGGAAAAAGGGGAGGCGAATGTTGAAGTTACTGAAGGCGAAAAAAAAAATGATCGAAGAAAAGTTTTTTTGCTGGTCATAAAAGTAATAGGGATTTAAATCTGGACGTACTAAGTGTTATTAAAAAGTGGTGTGTATAAAACTACAGAAATATGGAAAATTAAAAGCATTCAGCTCTTACCATGTAACGTCGAAATTGGTATTAAACCTCGCCTCTAGAATCTACATTTGGTATCGCAAAAAGTTTTGCCAAACAACCACTAAATACCTGGACAACAAGAAAAGCCTTAGACTTCTGGTACTATATACCAGGATTGGTTAATTCAAAGGTTTTCATACATCCTTCGAAAAATGTATCCAAAGAAATATTAGGATATGACCAGGAAAAACCTACGTATAACAGTGAGATTTCTGACTGGCCACTGTCAACTAAGGAAACACCTCCATACAATGGGTCTAGTGGACACACCTCTATGCCGGATGTGTGAACAGGAAGATGAAACTGTCGGGCATGTCTTGGACGGTCACCTAGGAGGACAACTTCTCGGGATGATGTACAATGGGTCACATGTGGACCTATGTGACCTGAGTGCTGTGAGCCTACACTCATCCTCCCTACTTTACAGATACAGACAGGCTATAGCAGGCGTGACTTACGGTATCTCTAACAGGTCTTTCAACAGGCCACACTGCTGTCATCAAAACCACCAAATCCTGAGACTTGAACTGTCTGTTAGGTTGTCTATAAGATGCTGAAACAGCAATAATTTGTGCTTTTTCGAATCAGGTATCTCATGTTTAGCAATGATTCTCTCTAGCCCTCGAACCAGAAATATAATTCAACAAACAAGCTGATCGTCTTTGTTAAGAAGTTGAATTTGTTTGATACAATATGAGCCACATAAAAAACTCTTTCGAATCTTAGTTGATGGCCTTATAGTCCCTCTCACTAGAAACCTAACCTAGCCTAGCCTAGCCCCCTACACAAAACAAGGACGTCCATGTCGAGGCTTACGTCGATTGATGGGGTGGTTTTATGATAACAGATAAATACATGAATGTGTCAGTGTCCACATTGTAAAATCGGACCACCTTTGCACTAATATAATCTATCCTAACTTTGAGACATGATGCTTGAAGCTACAAGCTGCCAGCCTACAATTTTTTCAGTTACTTTTCTTGATAACTGAGCTTCATCACACTAATCAATCACCCTGTATATAAACTTTCCCATGTCAACTGCTTATTCATAATATGACACATTTTTAAAATACCTTTCACATTAACCGTTCTACTAATTTAGCAAAGCTCAATTTGTTGTTTTTTTCCTGTCTCTTTTAAAAGGGGCCGATTTGGCAGTAGAGTGGCTTGCGAAGACGAAAGAAGGGTAGGCGGAAGATGTAATGCAAGCCATAAATGCCGCCTGCTGTCGCGAGATGAAATGGGCCAAGGAACAGGGAAGAGTGCAAAGGGAAGGGGGGTTGGAGAGAAGTCGAAGGAACCTCGCAATAAGCTCAGAATTAGTCTGGATTTATCGATCACCCGTCGCCGTCGCTTTTATGCCGCTGCCGATTCCGCCACCATTTTTATATGAGATCAGTGGCGGCTGTTACGTGCTTGCTTAGCTCTTGTTTCCTACCGATTTTGCAGGACCGAACTATAATGAAATAATGATGAAGTATTTTGTAGGAAAACACAATTTGGCTCAAGTTTCATAATCTCAATGACTTGTTTAACTAGATTTACCCTTATTAAAGTTTCAATTTAATCCTTACTTCTTTTACTTTCTAGCTCTTAATTTATTATTATTTTACATAAAATATACATTTTAAACTGTTTTCCGAGATATCACCCTTAAAAATTGAGTTTTCATTTTTTCCTTCTGAAATTTCGGTAGAACAAAAAACTTAAAATTCTGTAGACTAACTACGAATATTTTTTCAATATTCGTATTACATTATACGGGGGTGAAATTAGCAGCCCTTATACCTACCTTGTCTTTGTCTTGGAGGTATTCTAGCTGTTTTTAAGAGATACTCTTGTCTTGGAGGAATTTCAGCTGTTTAAAAGAGATAATTTTGTCATGGAGGTATTCTGTTTCTGGAAGATACTCTTGTTTTGGAGGTATCTAGATGTTCCTAAGATATACTCTTGTCTTGGAGGTATTCTAGCTGTTCCTAAGAGATACTCTTGTCTTGGAGGTATTCTAGCTGATTTTCAAAGAGACTCTTGTCTTGTAGGTTTTCTAGATGTTTATAAGAAATACATTTATCTTGGAGGTATTCTAGTTGTTTTTAATAGATACTATTGTCTTGAGATACTCTTGTCTTGTAGGTATTCTAGCGGTTTTTAAAAGATACTCTTGTATTGAAGGTTTTCTAGATGTTTACAATATATACTTTTATCTTGGAGGTATTCTGGCTGTTTTTAAGAGATACTATTGTCTTGGGGGTATTCTAGCTGTTTCTAAAAGATACTCTTGTCTTGAAGGTATCCTAGATGTTTACAAGAGATACTTTTATCTTTGAGGTATTCTAGATAATTCTCAAAGGTACTCTTAATTTGGTATTCTAGCTGATTATCAAAGAGACTCTTGTCCTGGAGGTATTTAAGATGTTTATAAGAGATACTTTTCTCTTGGAGGTATTCTAGCTGTTTCTAAGAGATGCTCTCGTTTTGGAGGTATTTAAGCTGTTCAAAAGAGATACTTTTATCTTATCTCTTAAATATGCTCTTGTCTTGGAGAGCTATTCTAGATAATTCTCAAAGGTACTCTTAATTTGGAGGTATTCTAGCTGTTCCTAAGAGATACTCTTGTCTTGGAGGTATTCTAGCTGATTCTCAAAGAGACTCTTGTTTTGTAGGTTTTCTAGATGTTTATAAGAAATACTTTTATCTTGGAGGTATTCTAGTTGTTTTTAAGAGATACTATTGTCTTGAGATACTCCTGTCTTGGAGGAATTCTAGCTGTTCCTAAAATATACTCTTATATTGGAGATTTTCTAGATGTTTACAAGATATACTTTTATCTTGGAGGTATTCTAGCTGATTATCAAAGAGACTCTTGTCCTGGAGGTATTTAAGATGTTTATAAGAGATACTTCTTTCTTGGAGGTATTCTAGCTGTTTCTAAGAGATACCTACTATTTTCTTGAGATACTCTTGGATGTATTCTAGCTGTTTCTAAAATATGCTCTCGTTTTGGAGGTATTTAAGCTGTTCAAAAGAGATACTTTTATCTTGGAGGTATTCTAGCTTTTCCTAAAGTTTTCTAGATGTTTACAAGAGATACTTTTATCTTGGAGGTATTTTAGATAAATCTCAAAGTTACTCTTAATTTGGAGGTATTCTAGCCAAAGAGACTCTTGTCTTGGAGGTATTTAAGATGTCTATAACAGATACTTTTATATTGGAGGTATTCTAGCTGTTTCTAAGAGATACTATTGTCTTGAGATACTTTTGGAGGTCTTCTAGCTGTTTCTAAGAGATACTCTTGTCTTAGAGGTTTTCTAGATGTTTACAAGAGATACTTTTATCTTAGAGGTATTCCTGCTGTTTCTAAGAGATTATATTATCTTGAAATTGTCTTGGAGGTATTCCAGCTGTTTTGAAATTCTTGAAATCAAGAAAGTTAATAAATAACTATAACTTTTGAAGTGCAAAGTTAATATAAAATCAAATAGTCGCGAATATTTCTCGGGTTATATGCTCAGACAGGTAGAGAAATTATACTTCATGAAATAAACGTAACAAAAAGTTAAATTCTCAACACAGGAATCTCTTTAATATATCATTAAAATTAGCACCACCTGCCAGCCGGAATAGTTCTGTTATATTACAACTTGTCAGAACACAGATGCTTTAGTCCGGTATAATTATCTTTAAACTGGACCAGAGAGATGTTACTTCCGGTAATACTGAAAATTAACATCTACGTTGTTATTTTTAATTGAATAATAATAATATATCATTGTACAAAAAATCTGTTACAAGATAAATATATTCTGCATGTTATAATGTTTTTTGAATTCCACATTGAATTTTAATGTTACTTTGTGAAATGATGGTTTTACATACATCTTGCGGAGGATTGTATTGTGGTGCTATCTAGCGGCGCGTATTGAAAGTAGTATGATGAAAAAAGAGTAAGTAATTGAAAACTTTTTACCTTGTTGAATTCGTCCATAATATTAGGTATACCTATAGTCCATTTAATAACCAGAAGGAGTAATTTGAAAAGCTTCACTCACATCACTAAAAGTTACCAGATTAGTTACTAAAGGACGTGTTCCGAA
Organism: Galerucella nymphaeae; assembly: GCA_963978555.1. Lineage (NCBI taxonomy): Eukaryota > Metazoa > Arthropoda > Insecta > Coleoptera > Chrysomelidae > Galerucella > Galerucella nymphaeae. The sequence goes on along the minus strand of OZ021705.1, from coordinate 3,147,166 downwards.
AAAGTAGTCAACAGTCGAGTTCCAAATCTATTAAATATGCCTTGATTGATGAAATAATCAGCCACACATAGTCATAAGTCGACTTCTCGTCTGTCTAGTAGATTATTTTATACCCAAGAATTAATCAGACGGGTATTCTGTCACATGTAAAACTTCTTCCTGTTTCGTATTCAAACTGAAAGATTAGAACATACACATACAAAAGTGTTGTGTGAAACTGGGTGGAATCTGACCAGTCATAGGTCTACAAAATTGCCAACTTAAATTCAAATTACTCCTCCTGGTTTGTAAATGAGGTATAATCTGCAGGTATGTTGATGTATGTTTTTTTTCCATTGCACAGAATCATACATTCTTCTTGCTCCTCTATTTAGTGCTTTAATGGCGTCGCAAGATAAAGCAATAGGTCAATATTTTTGACGAAAATCATAGTAGTTGTTGCTTCTTATTAGTTGAGCGGTAACTGTTTCAAAATACGATAATATTACAAGAAACTGTAATAATACTACAATGAGATAAAGATATGGAAGGAAAAACGAGAATCAATCAGAGTGTGAGTGTTGTGGTAATCCTCAAGGAATTTGAAGATTTTTTCCTGAAATTGAGAAGGTTGCTTCACCTTGTACGACTTGTACACTTGAAAGGTCATTTGGTGGCCTTAGGAGAATCAAAACCTGGTTGAGGAGTACCATGTCTAAAGCTAAATGGCCTTGCAATGATGCAACACATTTTCAAAAACTTCGTAATCCTATACGCCCTACGCTCATAAAAAACGACACAATTTTAGGTGTTTCAGTAAAAATAACGTTTGAGTACCGCTGAAATTTTCCATCTTCACAACACCTTATCGCTAATACTTACTAATCCGAAACTGATGAACTAATAGCGGCCCGACATATATAAATGTATTATCAATTGTTTCAAAATCATATTAATTTGAAGTGGTTTTAATTATAATGAATTAATCTTGTATCGTAGACTATAATAATTGACAGCGTAGTATAATAAACATTTAATATTCAATCTCCTCTTATTTAGCAGATACATTGTAAAGATTTTATATCGTTAATAGCCAAGATGCAAAATCGCATTAGCAAGATGTCGGAACCGTTAAAAGCTACAGGAATTCCAAGTTATCATATTCTAAAATTGACGTAACCATAACTTTTTATGATAATGGTATTCTATGGTAATAAGAAAAGACCATTACATCTTTCTCGCTTTTATGAGCTAGACTTTCTAAAAAAATGAAAACAAGAGGAGCAAAGTTGATTTTGATTTTTATATTTAGTCGTAATTTTTATGTTTACTTATAGTCCAGTAAATGAAGTGACAAAGCTCCTGAAAAAATCCCTGAATACCTCACTCAATTTGTCATGGCAGGTGTTCTTAAAAAGGAAAAAACGCGATTGAGTTTATGGAAGGGGGGGGGGTAACGGCCCCTAAACTGTTAATTTTTAAACAATCCTATAAAAAAACTAGCATGTGCAAATATTACGTAGATGAAACGTGAAATTTTAGCAAGCCCTTGATCATTATTTATTATAAAAAAATTACTGCTTCGTCACGGAGCGCGGAGGTAGAATAAACCATCAGCCAGCTTGTACATGAAAGAATAAATATTAAAGCTCTGAATTGTACCCCTAGGTACGCAATTATCTTCATTTTATGTGTTTCCTATAGCTGTAAATATTCATGCATATACAGGTAATAATCTTATTATGCAATATATGGTATGATCGTATATCATTTATGTTGTTTTGAAGGCAATTATGATACGTAAATTTATTTTTATTTTTCCATTTTTGGAATCTAAATGTTAGACGGTACGTATATATTTAATAAGATGATTAATAGCAGCCTGAAAGGATGAGTCATGGAACTAGAACATGAAGCCTAATAATATTAATGAAGATTTATCAAAATTTTTATTGTTTACTTCTTGAATTAAAGTTTATTGTGTTGTTTTAAAAAAGATATGGCAAAATCTATTAATTTCAAATTGGTTTTTTATTAAACAATAGCATTAAATGATAAATATATACTTTGAAATTAAAAGTAAATATAAATAAAGGAATCAATGAAATCATTGTCCGTTCTTCTACTCTTCTGAGCAATATGGTAATGTCAATTGTCACCAGCACAGAAACATGTGATAGAAACATTGTTGCCAACCGAAAGTTCATGAAATCCTTAGCACGTAAAAAATTCACTCAATCTTAAGGTGGATTCATGCAAAAAAAAATTGAAATTAAGTTTATTTTAAAACTAAAACTAATAAGATAAAACCATTTAATTTAATGTAGATGTTCATTCAAGACACTAAGAAATTAAGATTTAAATTGAAAAATAAGAAAAATGGTCAACTTTCAACTAAGAAATTCATTTCTTACATGAATTCAACACAACGCATGCCTCAAGCACTGACCACAGATCACCTACTGGTGATTTGTGTTTTTCTTAGTCATTAAAACAGTTGTAACCGTGGGATAAAATTATACGATCACTATGGGTAAACACTTACACACTATAAGAAAGTTAATTTATATACACCTACTTAATATCTACTAATTTATGTATACTCGGTTTAATAATTGTCCTAAATTATCCTTAACAATTAAATATTGTACTATTTATATTCACTAATTCTCTCTCTGTTCTCTTAGAGCGGCCGTACAAGGACCACATATTTGCAGTCGAGACAACCACAAAAATGTTAAAGCGACTGCAACCACATCACAGAAAATATTCTCCATTGCAAACAACTTTTCGATACACTCGTTTAGGTACAAATGACTTCGAACGCGACGGCGCAACGCGGTTCATACGACCACAAGAATGTGGTTCGTGTACGGCGGAAGCAGCAGCGACCACTCGGCGGAAGTCGACTGCAAGTAGACTGCAGATGCCCGTTTTGACCGCAGTGAACGCCCGTGTACGTATGGTACAGTATTTCTTAAGGCTTGCACACATTGACGCGAATTAATACGCCGCGATAACGAAGCGAATATTTCGCAACATAGGCGGTATCGAAATTCGTCTCTCCTATCACATTTGTGCGAATATTCGCGACATAGCCAGTAACAAAATTCGTCTTTCTCCTATCTCCTATAACATTTTCGCGAAAATTTCATAAGATATATTTTTTTGATATCTAAAAAAATGGATTCTTCAAGTTCTGAAGAAGAAGCATTACTATTATTGGCTGCCTTAGAGGTTTCAAAATTAAATACCTACCTTTAATATGCATCTCTTGCCCAATTTCATCCCATAACTTATTTTTCTTTCTTATATTTTTGTAATCTTCATGGGCTAAATCGTATAAAATCGGATATTTCTTTACAAACTCTATCAATATTTCAGTGGCAGACATCTTTGTTTCGCAACGAAAACGATAGAAAACGCGGCTGGTCGCGAAATAAATAAAATTCGCTGCAGTATCGTTGTCGTCAAGCGAAATTTTCGCGCCGGTTTGTTGCTCCTCGTTATACGCCGAAGACCTCGAGTCGACGAATATTTCGCGAGGCGAAAATTTCGCCGTCGCGCCGAATTATTCGCGCCAGTGTGGGCATTCCTTTATGGGTAGCTTGAGTTCGCCGAAACGCGACGGCAATTCTGTGGTCGGGTCGACCGCAAAATGTGGTCCGTGTACGGAGGCTCTACTGTATACTGAAACTGTTTACCGATTCAATGAATACTGGAAAACTGTTCGACTCACTTAAAAACCCGCGGATATCATAGTCCTCCCCAACTCTAGAGCCTTCTTAAATTTATCCCCTCTGCGTATACTTTATAATTCCAAAACAGTCGGAAATAATCGCCTTATTCTGATATGGAATCTTCATTCGCCAAAATTTATAGTTCACAATGCCGGCTTCTGAATCACTGAGTTCGTAATAATATAAGCATTTTTGAAAATATTTTTGTAGTTTACAATATTTTTCGTGAACAAGTTTGTTTACGTATAATATTTGACAGCTCGATTTCTATCGGAAGTTTTGATAAATAAAAGTGCGCATGTCTGGTTGATTTATTAATTTTTAAATTTATGTTGAACGAATATTGGACCATTCTTAGTTTGCATTTAATTTTCATCTTGAATTAGTTTCAGTTTAGTTGGTGCTGCATGAATCCATTTTTATTTTCAAGAGTATAATTGAAAAAGTGAGTTGTAGTAAGCAAACTGTAATTTTTTTCCAAAAGGACCCCGCACCATTTTATAGGTAATCCTGGTTCTCGTACGATTTTCGATTTTTTTTATATGTTGTAGTCTTAATGATAACTAATAAGAGATCGTGATGGGTTGAAACTGAGCAGGCCCTCCGGTTTGGCGGTGGTGGTGTCTTGAAGTTGCGTCCTGAGCATAACATTTTGCCTCCTAGCACTATAAATCTCGCAATAATAGCAACTGTATTGTATGTCTGGGGCTTATGAGGAGGTCTGCCACACTTCTGTGCCACCAGAATCGCAATTTCTCCAGAGGGTGACTTCGCAATGGCCAATTTGTTAGGCTGATGTTTCAATAGCAAGCGGAAGCAATGAAACCGAACAAAATCATCAAAAATTACGTTATGTAGGTTAGTTGAATCCATCCAACTTCTAAATTCTTCACGAGTGGGCCCCAAAAGATTTTTCAACATCTTCTGGATACCACAAACCCATCCACAAACCACATTGCACCCATCTCTAGAGCCATCACCAGTGACAGACGTCAGTCGGAAATTGTCAGACATTTTCTTGTTGTTTTCCATGCGTATTTTAATTTTTTCCTTTTAACATAAGCGGAACGACCTACCTCATTGTGTATATCTCAAGTAGGTCTACTTTCGATTGTCTGATCTTCAATTACCTAATACGTATGGGTATTATGGAGTTTGTTTTGACTGACGTCTCTCACAGGTGATGGCTCTTTTGACAGATATCTATCTGAACTACCGGACTTTTCATCTACTACTAGAGATGGGTGCGTGCGGGATCAAAAAAATGTTAAGAAGTCTTTTGGGGCCCACTCGTGAGGAATTAAGAAGTTAGATGGATTAAACTAACCTACATAACGTGATTTTTGATGATTTTGTTCGGTTTCATTGCTTCCGCTTGCTGTTGAAACATCGGCCTAATAAATTGGCCATTGCGGAGGCACCCTCTGGAGAAATTGAGATTTGATGGCACAGAAGTATGGCAGACCTCTTCATGAGCCCCCGACATACAATACATTTGCTATTATTGCGAGATTTATAGTGCTAGGGTGCAGCTTCAAGACGCCACCAACGCCAAACCGGAGGGTCTGCACAGTTTCAACCCATCACGATCTCTTAGTTATCATTAAGACTACAACATATCAAAAAAAATCGAAAATCGTACGAGAACCAGGATTACCTATAAAATGGTGCGGAGTCCATTCTTAATTCAAGCAAATATAAAATATAGCCATTATTTTGTTAGTTGGTTATTTTCCTCAAATATGGGATACGCTTCAGAATATTATTACATAGAAAACAATACTATTTAAAAAAAAATGTATTTATATACGAACTCGATACATTTAAGATGTAAGAACTGTGGCGGATTTACCACTAGGCAGACTAGGCAAACGCCTAGGGTCGCAGACCCAAGTGGGCCGCAAGGGAAGACATTGATAGTGATTTTGCTGAAGAATTCATTTGTATTTGGCTGAACCTAATAATAATACTGTAGTTCATTTTGTCCTTGTGCGTTAATAGGTACTTCACAAATCCACATTTTAAATTGGAAAGTTTTCTTACTTCTAAGAGTAAAAGTTATTGACTTTTTACCCGTTCTTTCCGTTTTGTCACTTTACATAATATATCAAACTGAACTAAATATTAATCTTAAGTACCTAGTTAACTTCTTAACTGGCAAGATTATACAAACTTGTGATTTTAAAACATCCAAGTGTATACATGTAATCATTATTTCAAAGAAAGTCAACCGCAAATTGATTTTCATGTTGGTTTATACATCCCGGTTGTAGGGGCCGCTCGAAAAGCCTTGCACTAGGTATCTTAAAGTATCTTAAATCCACCACTGCGTAAGAATCCTTAAAACGTCTTAAGAAGTACATCTTTGAGACGACTTATTTAGGTACTAAGAAGTTCAGTCTAAGGTAGGGAATAAAACGAATGACTTCAAGACGTGTTCAAGACTGCTCTCTGGCGACCGGTACATTGAAATTTTATTCTGCTTAGATTAATTCATATTTTTAGCGAAAATATAACACAAAAACAGTGTTAGTTGCGGAAAAGATAGCGATCAGTTTCTTGGTTCTGCACGTGAACACCTAAATTGTTATTTTCAAGATTTTGTAATTTCTATTACGCCGCCATGACGTCTAAATTACATATTATTAAGTCTGGAATACTTACTGTGAGAATTGTGTTTCTTCCATGTAATCAAAGGTTGGAAGTGTTGTTGCATTTGTTGTTTATTTTTACTTTTTCATTTTCTTTGATTATAATTTCATGCGCTTTGCCTTGTTATTATGGTAAGTGGTTTTTATTTCGTACGGAATTGGATTAAAGCATGTATCATTTTATGTTTATATACTGAAATAAAGGGAATTAATAAGGAAATTGTGGTTTGTGAATTTCAAAATGAGACATTATCTTTTCTTGGATAAAGATAAATTAATAAAAAAAACAATAGATATGAGTATTCACACAAAATATTATTACTGAACATTTGAAGAGATTTTACTTTTTTAAACTAAAGTGTATGTAGTATTAACTACTTTCCTAAATTTGTTTTCCGCTGGAGCTTGCGTTGCAGCTTGCAAGCATAGCTTGGAGCACGTAAAATGAAACAGTTTTTCTTCCATAACTTTTTTAGATTTGATTGTACAAGAAAATATGTGGGTATGAAGATTGTAGGGAATTTTATACCCTATAACAGAGGTCTCCAAACTTTTTTACCAACGGACCAAATAGATGAGTTCAGTCTAAGGTCAGTATGGCCAACAAAAAGTGGTTTTTTCTAATAAGAATGACAGTTAAGGTCTACCATTCAAAACATAAGATTTTGCATGTTTTTTATCATTGCGAACATCTATATTGCTTTATTAAAATAATGAATACACCCCCGAAGCGTATATCTTGAAATTTAAAATGAATTTCCAGCTGAATACTCCATATATCAGTGGCCAAACATTCTAGGAACAGTTGGCATGTCACCATTTCATTTCTGTTATTCGGTCACTAGCTCTGTCAAATGTCAGTGAAAAAAGTAATTAGAAGAATAGAGATACAGCTAATTAGAAAAGCTACAAAAATCTAATCGAAAATGGACATACACAATTTAACAAATATCAACCAAAATAAATACAACTGACATAACTCGTGACTGATTAACAGAAATGAAATGGTGACTTTCCAGATTAGAATTATTGGCCACTGATATGTTAAATATTCAGCTAAAAAGTGATTTACGCTTTGGAGGTGTATTCATTATTTTAATAAAGCAATATAGATGTTCGCAATGATAAAAAACATGCAAAATCTTATGTCATTTTTGTGAAAAAAAAAACACTTTTGTGAAAAAAAAACACTTTTGTTGGCCATACTGACCTTAGACGGAACTCTAATGTAAACTCTTAAAGGGCAAGCGAGCCTATAAGTTTAGGAAGGATATACGAAGGTCCTCGTCCGTTTTTTTTTATTTTTATGTAGGTGAAAAAAAACTTATGGAGTGTTGAAGTAATTTTATTTATTCAGGGATCGAAGGGGGATGTGACCACTCTGCGTTAGAGCAGGAAGTCATCTGGACAAACATCGCTCATGTCAACGCGAGGCGTATAAAAACACCACGTGGGCTGGATGTGGCCCGCGGGCCGTAGTTTCGGGATCCCTGCACTATAGATAAGCATTTTGCATGAACTAAATTTGTTCACGAGGCTTTCGAAACTGTTTTTCCAAGAAAATAGCCATAATAATAATTATCACCGTACGAGGCAAACTACCATCGACCAACTAGCATACAAAACAGATCCGGAATTACCCTTAATATTAATGAACCGAAAGCCAGCTAAACCCTAATAGAAATTCTTTATGCGGCATCAATATTAATTAAGATACTAATTGGATGTAGAAGAGCAAAGTCGGGTCTTGTGGTTATGGTCGCCCGCAGCGCGCCGTCCGACTGTGATAGAGATACAACTGTTATTATTTGTAGAACTGGTGGAAATGAATTTCTGCTGGGTGTAACAAAAATGCAGGTCATAAATCATACCACCTATTCTGGGGCTAAAAATAACTCGATCTAATCAAGATACCTTAGTAAAAATGTTACAGCCTGGCTGCAATTAGAAATCATCAGGAGCCATTGCTTTCCCAGAATATTCGGTTTTCGTTAGTAAAACTGTGTTTTCAAGAAAATGGGGGCCATTTCGAACATCTAATAAAGACTAAACATTTGTAAATAAATAAGATTCAATCTAAAATTTGGGACCCTCGAAAAACTTAGAAATTCATTGACTTTAATTTTTGTTACTCGAAATTTTTGAAGCATAATGAAAAATAGGCCGTATCTCGATAAAAACTGATAATTGTAAAAAGTCTTAGGGGGCAAAAAAGTTTAAAAAATAATGTGTTTGAATAATGGTGCCACAATAAGCATTATTGTAACGTACACAAAAAATTTTGGGTGGGAGGGTTCAGGTTTCTCAACTCCCATAAATTTTTAACGGGATGCAATAATTCATAATTTTTTTTAAGATGCTCTTATCATAAGAAAGCCACTTGTTAACTTTCATTATAATATGTCGAACAGCTGTCGAAATATTTGAAAAAATCAATTACACCCTGTATAGTATAAGAACCAAAACTTGAAATTTCCTCACTACCTGTATCGTTAATTATTCAGAATTATGAAAATAATGAAGCCTACAATACTTCTAGATACAAATACAATATATTCTTAAAAATTTCTTTCTCTAAAATTATAATATAATAATATATTCCCAACTCTTTATCCATATTATGCATACATGTAGTTGTATATCTTTCCCGAAGGAACGACCGACCCTTGTTTAATAGTCCAACCGCAAGAACCGAGAGCTTTGGCGGTTTCAGTTAGCGGTGGATGGTCAGCCAACGCGCCACTTGGTCAGTTCACAAGCCTCCGTTGATGCTCTTTCACCGCCACCACCAGCAGACCCAAAAACCATAAACCAAAGGCGTGCACAGTGTAAAATAGGATTAGAAATAATCATTATTGTTTTCTTGTGATTTTTTCCAAAATTTTTCGTATAAATTCGGTATTTGGTGAATCAAATTTCATAATAAAAGGAAGCACATTCACTTTAGTATGGTTCGTCTATTTGTCCTGTTAGTATCAGACCTGTGTTCATTCTGGTATATGAAATTCTGAGGTACTTATATTCTTCTACTGCGAGGGAACATCCATTTCACTATTAACTCCCGATTTGTCTGTCTATGACTCGTTTGTGTACCAGATTTTACCAGATCTCATCTTTGGAAAGCGCATATAGATACTGGCTCGAATGCTATAGAAACAGACAACGACAGAAAAACCTCTTTTTTCTACCGGAGTTAAGACAGACATTTCCACTTTCACAATGGCGCATGGCTTCTGTCAGTAATATCTCTATGGGAAAACGCCAATATGATTGAGTGATGACAGTTAATTCTGGGTTCATATCTAGTTCTAGTCAGTCCTGGTCTGACTATTTTTTCTTCTCTTCTTTCAAGTATATGATAAATATCTCGATAAATATATTGCAAAAAAATTTTTGATCTGGTATTTTCTAGCAGTGGTAAAGTATGTGTTAGATAATACGGTTTCGATAAGAGACAGGATGTCATGTGGTGTGTGATATTATGTCTCCATTATAACAAATAACCAGTTAAGTATTTTTGGAAAGGAAGTAATTGGGTACGTGAAATATCTTATTATCTCAGAAATTCAGATAGTTACAAAAGTTTTCATTTACACCTGTTCTGCAAGAGATTTAAGTCGAACGTTTGAAAGTTTTTGTACTGGGCACTGGTGAGCACTAACAAAGAGCCAATAAGATACTATCTTCCATTCCCTGAGACCTGAAAATATATTGTGGCTTCTTACTTCTACTCAGTTCCTGAAGAAAATCTCACTAGTAAGTCCTTCAGTCCTACTTCCTGGAGAAATTGTATATGATATCACAAAGGGTGTTTTCGAATATTTCCTTGTGTTATAATAATACCATCGGCTTATCCTTGATGGGATATTCCGTGGTCAGTCAAATCACGCAGGAGTTCTTCTGCCAGGCTCCACAGTAATGGAGATACTACTCCTCCCTGTGGACATCTTCTTGTACATATGGACATATTTCTAGATTGTCTAGAGAACCTCGAATAACCTTCATAGATCTACCAGGTAAACATTTGTTGTAGCGGGTGGAGAGTAAGTCTCCCTTTCTCCAGCTTGTGGAATGAAGGTTACTTTTGTGCTTCTCCTTGCTTGTGGTATATAACCCAATAGGCCTCTTGCATAGATTTTTATTTTTACCTTAAAGTATTCTGAAAACCTCTTAAAGTATAATAAATATCCTTCCAAATTTTTTTTTCCAAGAAGTACTCAAAATTATCTCATGAATTCCATAAGAAAGTTTCACGAAGCCCTTTAAATTTGACGTCACACGAAAACACAATGAAATTGGTCGTGACGTCACAAGGTACACCTGTAGTCCGCTAAATGTAAACTTCAAATCTGGTTTCCGTTTATCCATTTTAAAAGCATTTTTACTTGAAATATGTTAGCATCAATTTATTGTTTAATAGTGTTTACTGTTGTGTTTCTTTGTTTATCGTTAATTTTAAATATTAAGATGTCTGAAGGATTTTTAAAGGCACAATCTGATAATTTACCTCTGTGTCCTTTTTCGGAGTTTTTCTTCAATGGGTAGCTTAATGAATGTTTTTCCAAGAGTGGAGATTGTTGTACTTCCACAACCTGGCACGATACAATACCGATAAACCATTTTTTCTTAAAAAATCACCAAAAACAACGTCAAAATTAACTTTGATAGACGTCAAAACTTGGCATAAGTACCTTGTGACGTCACTGTTGCATGAAATGTGTTTTTGGCGGCATTTTAGTAGTTTCAATTTCAATTATTTATTACGACTTTAATATCAAACAAAATTTGAAAATATTCCTGTGGGATGATATTTACGTATAATTGATCATTTTAATGCAATAAAAAAATTATCTGCAAGGAGCCTATTCTAAGATGCTTACACTAATTCTAACCAAATGTGGAAGAATTTCGTCTTCACCTTGTTGGAGCGATGCTGGAAAGTCACAGTGCCATGAAAGTTAAAACGTGCTAAGCTGTTGTAGTACTTTCTCCCGAAGCTCTGTTATGACATTCGAGAGGATTATCTCCCCTATTTTGGGTAGGTACTCCCAGGAAAATGGATTTAGTAAGAGCTGCACTTTTTTCTCTCAACTTTCGGTATATTGCTGCTTCGTTGTTCTTGAAGAGGACAGCTCGATTAAATTACAAATACAATTATTGTCGTATTTAGGTACTGGAGCAAATTTTCCGCTGAATATGTCCCAATCTGTTTTTTTTGTTTTCTTCTGAGGTTAATGTCAGGTTTGCCTAGTATTATCTTGAATGTTATGATACTATGATAGGATAGAGATGGTTCACCCGATACACTCCAATATTTTACTGTTTTAGATCCTGTGTTGTCTTACCCATGTCACAAATGTGGGGGTATTTCCTTTATTGTGAATATTATGGTTTTCATTAAGGGTATATTCTAAAAGTTGCTCATCTCTCTGATTTCTATCGTTACTGCCACAAACCGTGTTCTACCAGCCGTTGCCACTCGTGGTGCTAGCCCATCTATCGCATAGTAGCACGATGCTATATCTCTTTGCAAGAACTCAATGTGCCTGTTACTTTATCCTTCGGTCAAAGAACTTCGACCTATGATCGTAACGAAGCAAACGGTCATAGCACAGCAAACCTCTTGTCAGATCTTGTTAACCATAACTAGAATTCTTAACCAGAGATAATAGAACCGGCCCTTGAATATTACTAATATTTTTAAACTAAACTTTTATCAGTAAATTAGTTTTCTGTCATTTTCCGTGACGTTTCAATGTTTATTTACACGCCTCTGTCATTTCCAAGTTACCCGTCAGCCCATCAGCGCCTCAAACTGCCCTCTTGCTTTAATTACTCTCCGGGGCTTTTGCGGATAAACAACGATATTTTGTATAAAGCCGAGGATAAACTCGACTTCAGAGGGTTGTGTTTGCAAATAAAAATTGCAAATAAGAAGGGTCTTAATTGAATTTAAAATGGAACAATTTCCTTTCAAAAGACGAATAAGACTTGATGTATTAATGATTTTAAAAATATATATACGATAAGTTTTATTACAGATTTATGTAAGATTGTTTTCTTTAATAAAGCGCATTACCGTTCATAAGTTTTGAAAAATATTTTTCAAAAACATTTGTTACAAGCCCACATGTCTTGTTGTCAGATTTTTCGAATTTCGGTTTGGAGTTGGGGGTGAAGATGTCGTTATTGTCACGACTTTTACACTTCCGTTAATGGAAGACATGTATTGGCTATGAATGCTGTGATTTTGGTTTCTTCTTCAGTCCGTGATTAAAACGCTTAAAGCTCACTGACGGAGAATGTTCTTATGAGGCGCAAATACTTCAAAACCGGTCTACAAGTTATGTTGTCCTTTTTAATTGGTGTTAAATATCTTGTAGATATGCCAACCCCGTTTGAATTTGAAGTGTAATTTAACTTCCTAGCCCGGGAAGTATTTGCTGCTTCTTAGTTGAACGGTTACGGTTTTTAAGAAATATTTTTCAGACGACGCCATCTGAAAGTGACTCGTGTATTCATTTACATACCGAAAGTTGCGTTTTGAGTGTTCCATGTAGTGAAAGTGACAGTTCCGTACTACAAAACACTTTCGGGACGCTCTGACACGTACGAGAATTATTGTGAAATTTAGTCTGAAAATGATCATAAGAATAATTCTTGCTGTTTTACACGCCATAGAATTATTGCCGAAAGAAATTTGTGGAGTAAAATTAATATTTTCATGACAATAAACTAGAAAGTGCGCTAGAATCGACGCAGAAGCCGAAAATAGGATAAAAACAATAATGGCGTCGTGTCATTAATCGTTGTCGTTTTCAACCATTAATTCTTTATTTAGGAAAGCCAAAACCTTGGCATAACTACAGATCTCAATTAATAGAATAAATAATCAATCAAACAAACGGTTCGAATAAAGCTGATTATTTAGAAATGTCAATATGTAAATCGTAATCGTGACAACTTATCCCAAAAACCATCTCACAGCGCAGGCGTATGACTAAATTTCGCAATAATTCTCGAACGTGTAAATGTGACTTTAGCCGTTGACAGTTGACAGTTTCACTTCGAAGATTTTGCATAACATTAATCCAATGGATATTAATAATTGTCCTGGAGGTACAATCAACATTACTTTTTGCAAATAATTAATAAATTACTATTGACATTGCAAATAACTTATATTATAAACTGTTAAAATAATTAATAATCATCGATGTCATGTTATTATAATATAGCTTTGTAAAAGGTTTGGATTGCTTCCTATTATAATTGTTTGAAAATAAGTAAAGATACTCACAAAACTTAAAAAAAGATCCATTTAAAGTCGAAGTTCATCAATTCACAGTTTTATTCCACATAAAAATCTAAATATAAACAACTATTTGCTCCTACGTTAACCTTTCCGATTAATTTTAATTGTTGACTCAATTTAATATACATTAAAATATTAATGTTAATAACAGATATTCCAATTTTGCAACTTCCATCATGTATATTTTTTAATCAAGCTTACGTAGAAGATTATTGATCTGACGAGTATAGTTTTATTCTATTTTGTCATTAAATGCTTAAGTTACCATAAGTCAGATTTCTATACAGGATATTCAAAACTCTCTTATCAAACGCAAACTACAGATGTGATTTCATGTTCATCCAACTTAATTTACCAAAAGTTTCTCCTAAGAGAACTAGTTCTTCGGAAATTAAGCTGTTAAGTCAGTTTTCCAAGCATATCTCACAAAAACGCTATGAAAGAAACTTTATTCAGGCCTTTATTTAAATAGTTACAAAAAACTGTAAAGTCAAAATATGTTCCAATCAGCTGTTTTATCCCCTAAAGACAAGTAAGTTTTGAAATTTTTAATAGTTATCACTTGAAACTGTTCAAATTCAAGATAGAGGAAACTGAGAAAGGAACCAAATTGTAGAGGATATAAAAAGGTTTCATTAAAACTCCAAATCAAAGGTTTATTGAAACCTTTTAACCACATTTGAGATATGGATAAGTACTTGGAGTTAATTTGTAGTACAACATGACGGATTCATTCAATTTGCTTACAGTATAAAGCGGATATACACCACAGCGCTCACAAACGCACCACGAGAAGCTTTTACCCCGTCGTCTGACTGACAAGTACACTGTCTGTTTTCGCACTATGTCATCAGTCATCAATCATTTTCGGTTGAGCGCGAATTTTAAGCAAATGGCATTTAAATTCAAATTATTTTATCTTGATATGTAATTTCAAGCAGCAAATATGTTGAAGACAATCTCCTGGGTATAAAAAATTTTATTGCTCAAGTTTTTGTTGAACTACTATCTCACAAAATATTTGAATCGGTCCATTATTAACCACTAATAGAGAAATTTACCTTCTCAGTCATCTTGGTCACTAAAGCTTGATCCAACTAAATGTTCAAACTTGTGCGAAATTCAGCCCTCTTTCTAGTTTAATTATTTAACACTTGGTATAATTGGGCATATTTCACAAAAAACTGGTATTAAAATTGTTCCTCACCGGCTACGCCTCCTAGCGAATATCCTAGAACCTTAAAAAGTTATTTCCAGCAATTTCTTTTGGCTACTTTTACTAAGGAGTCTTTTCTTCTAAAGTTATAACATGATTAGATTCTGATATATAGTCGAGAGATCGGCTTATTGGACCACCCAGTAGGTACATATATTGCAATGCAAGTATAGCATGAATTCAATAGTTGTGAAATAATCAAAACCGGCAAATTACTTTACTATGTATAGTTTGGCAAGTTTATCTAAACCTGTAAAAGGAACGGAGTTGAAAACATTCGATATTGCCACGTTTAACTATGGAAAAGTAAAGTACAATCTGATTGAACGTTAATTCTTTAATGTGCTGGATTACTTGGATTTCGTCTATTAACTTTATTTTTCCAGGTTATGAATATTAAAATATGAACACTTTTCCAAATTTTTTATGGGTTTCTTCAAGCTCTGGCAGCGTTGTGCTAAAACCATAATTTCCACACCCTCCGAATTATATAATTGGCTATTTTTATCAGCCGATTTCTTATTGACAAGCGCATGCGTCTTCCCTCACTTCGTCAAATGACTGATATTGATTTATCCAGTGGTGTTGGTATTGTCAGTGACTTTTTTTCAGTTTTACTTTATAAAATAGGTATAGTACGCCATTTGTACATTTTTGACAGATAAGCGCCATGTTTCCTCGCCTCTTACCGATTCAGATGAACTTGCCAAACTATAGGTGCCTACAACAACTTTGTTGCTGAATGAAAAACGTTTTTATTAATTTATTTAATAATTATCCGTTGCAAATGTTTTTTTGTGTATTAGTGTCTTACTTTGTATTTATTTTAAGGTGTGGAGTTGTAGCATCCGCTTTATCAAACTACTTACAGTTGATCATGGTAGTAGCTCACCCACACTGTATTAGAAAATTAAAAAAAAAACGTTTTTGATAAGCAATAAAACTCCATAACTGAATAATAATATTTTTAACAAAAGCTGCGTTGATTTAATTTTCTAATTAAGGCCTGTTCCAGTTACAACCGCTTAATCCAGTTGAAAATCTTTTTAGCCCCGTGTGGCATTCGGTCGGTACATTATTGCTGAAAAATTAAACTCCAGCGAGTCTTCCAAACACTTCTATTTGGCAGTGGTTTATTATTCCCAAATGGCATAGCGGCTGGAATATTAGAGAGTGTTTTTATTCTAGAAACATCGGCATCCTGAACAGAGGCGTAGAAAGTAAAATTATCTCATTTCTCCATTGCCACGTAAATGTTTTTTCCATCATTCTATTTTGAGATAATATCTCAATATAGATGTGTTCAGAAGTGATTACAAGTGACTAACCTCAAATTAAAATAATATTGGCATATTGACAATTTTCGTGTGGTTAGAGGCGGGGTTTGTAAGTTCAGTTAGTCGCTGTGATGCGCCATGCTCAACTGGCTGCGCACAAACTTTGTGCCAGTTTCTTCCATATGTTTTAAAACCTCTCTTTTATTTATTTCTCTATGATTCACACGAATCTCACACACGGATATCTGATCTGATGTCTCAGTTCTCAATATATTGCGAGATATGTACAACATGCCCTCGTAGAATCTTGATGAGTAAGTAGCTTCTAGCTTCTAGCACGTTAAAATTATTTAGTGCTGATTGAATGTTTAACATCAACAGCAATAATTCACATGTAATTGCAATTAAAAATTCATTCAGGCGTATGATTCTCATCTCATAAAATCTATCTATCCACCGCCAAGCTCACTTCAAATCAAGTTTGGGGATGAGGATAACTTTTTGGGTGTCTTTTCACTAACAGTGAAAGCTCCTACGAGAATACTCTTCTAAAGTGCGCATGCGGGCTATATCATAATTTGAAATTTCGAGAGAGCTCGCATGCGCACTTTATAAGTGTATTTCACTTTCACTGTTAGTGAATAGACACCCAGGATCGAACCCAGCACTAGTGCAGCGCGTACACTGCAAGCGAGTAGCCAAAAAATATTCAATCAAGTAAAATTTTGGATGTAAATATGCTGAATTTTAAATATTTTCAAAACTCGACCTGAAAAACAAAATCTTTTTCAAACGTTTTTACTTGTGTTGTACCTACTATCAACACGTGCCGCTAGATCGCACCACAATCGATCCACCGTAGTATGGAGGTATGTAAAACCATCACATAAAACTTACAAATTTTCATAGTTGTTCGGGATTGTTTAGCTTTTAGTACTTGGTGAACAAAGTACCTACTATTTTTCGACATCCTACACCTACATAAAAAATTTTTACATAGATACTAATTTCCGTCCATTTTTTATGTCATTTACTTTAATTTACTTTTCTCCCGGAGTGATTACTATGGTTTTCTGTGATAATTATTGCCATTCACTGTTGCCAACTTAATTATTTACGAAAGTGTGAAATTATTAATGTTTTGTAAAAATCGAAGAAATAATTTGATATGCACTACGGCGAATAACTGTTTATTGTCTCGCAATATTAGACAGTAGTGAATGAAAAATCATAATTTTGTACATATTATTTCGATGTATTTTGTAGAGGGCGCTACACAGGCCGCGTATGCGTACTCTAACCGTTTTGGCTGCTTAAATCAGCGCAACATTTGTGAAAAGATATTAAATCCACATCATTTTAACAAAAAAGTGAATGTTCAAGATGTCTACCATTTTCTTTGGAGCATTTATCCATGGGCTTCATAATAGTATATTATACACCAAGGTCGTAAAGACTATTATTATTGCCCCAAGCGGAATAAGGTGCGAGGCTTATAAATGTCTCCAACACCGTGGTGTATAAACATTTGTACCTAATACTAGCTAAATTTGAGACGAAAATTGAAAATAATTGACATTATACACTATTTCAATGCTAAACTATGACAGCGGTATTGCGTGCATATTGCGTGCACAGCACAACAACTTGAGTGTAAGAGCTATACTTATAACCAAGGGCCCTTCACGCCACTAATCAAGCGTTCATAGAAGTTGGTACTTAAATATCTTCCTACTTATCTTAAATAATGTAATGGTGCAACATAATAATATGATAATAATCATACCTTTATTGCATAATCAACATATTTTGTCTCACATTCAGTGGCAATTCTTGCAATAAATCAATGAAGACATTATTATCATCATTTAAATTAAGGCCCTGCGAAATAGTTACCGATGATCTCACACCATACATTTATTTTTAATTCATGTAAGAAATACATTTTTTCATTAACATGTGTATTTTCCACTAGATAATCACATTTAAATATATTTCTCAATATAATTTCTGCTTCCACTCAGGATAAAATTTCTCTCTACTACGACTCTGACGCCATAATAAAGTAGATGTTAAATATTTAGCAGACTCAGGCTGCTGGAAGCTCTTTATTCTTTTCTTCTTCTTATTTTGTAATTTTAAAGTTTGCCTTGGGTTATATAAGAAGGGAGCCTCCGCTTCGCTGTTTTGCCGTGTTCCATATTTATTTTTCTCGGATATGGTTTTAAACTTAGCTAAGAAGTGTTGTGTGTTGGTTAAACACTTTTCTAAAGGTTGATCGTCTATTCTTTGCTTTAACGTTTATAAAATACAATGTACTTATATGCTTTTTCAAAAAAAAAAAAAACATCAAGTGATAATATTTAGTAATCTATAGTTTGTCTAGGTGGAAACTAATGTAATGAAATGTGTAGACCTGTCTACGTTTTTAATGAAAAGACAAAATATTCAAGTCGGGTTTTCCCAAAAACTATCAAAACATGGATGTGAAAGCAGTAGGCGAGATTTTTTATGAAATCTCTTAAAAATATCGTGGTTAATGATAATCCGTTGCCTCCATCCGTTTTTAGACTGTGCTAATTGCACAATAACAGTTTATAGCCAAAACAGCCAAAAATGGGCCGATAATGATCAAGTTTAGGATTTAATAACTCGGGATTAAATGGTCCGAATTGAACGTTCAAAACGCCAAAAGTTTTGTTTTTCCAATTCTTTTAAGTGGGTTTTTTCAGATTTCAATTAAAATAAAAAAACAGGTATCTTAATTGTTGCTAAGGTAAGAAATGAACCACTTTTTCAAACTAACGTCTGAGTCGTCCGTTCAATCGAATAGATTGTTGATTAAATCATTGCATAATATTTTTTGTGGCATATTATGTCTTTATTGTACCAATGTCTATTTCTTTTACTTAATGTTTATTAACAATTATATTACTCAGCAACTAAATAAGATATCGGAACCGCGTTTGTTGCATTCAGTTCATAAATAATTGATGTATTATAAGACAAATAATGATTTACATTGCTTCATGAACTGCATTAGTATTTTGCGTCTGAAAAAAGCTGTTTTCAATTTTTTTTACTACTCATCTGCTGTGGCTGCAGCACATTCAACGAAATTAAAATTGATTCATGAATTACAATTATTTTAAATTGAATGTTCGAATAACTTCTGGAGTAATTAGACTCATTTAAGGGAGCGTCCATAAACTCATTAAGGGGGGGAGAGGGTCGAGTCAAATCTCATCTAATTTTACGTTGGGGAGAGGGGGGGTCTCGGTAAATATCACGCAATTTTTTTTCTGATTGAAACAAAAAAAATTATGCTATTTTGGTCTATTGAACTAGATCAGAACGAAGTTGAAGATGATTTTACTGAAAGTCATATGGACATGTTGGTTCCTATAGTCTCTCTTGAGACTGTGCATGATTCTCCATGGACTGAATTAGAGTAGATATTCTTTTTTTAATCACCGTAGTTACGATTTAAGTATTCTATTGTTAAATATTTATTATACTTATAATTAAATTCTCAGCAATATTGATTACTAGTCGTAAATAAAAGCACGAAGCAATTTTTTTTCTTTTTACAATAACAATCCAACGCGTTTACGTAAGAAACCCACATTTTGAAAAATCTCACGTGAGATTGGGGGATGGGGGAGGGGGTTGAACAAAATCTCACATCTCACCAGGGGGGGAGGGAGGTACGGAAAATTTAAAAAAATACCTCACGTAATTTATGGACGCACCCAAATGCCTAATTCTATCACTCAAGTCCTGTAAACTTTGGGGTCTATTGACACAAACTTTTGATTTTGTGTAGCACCAGTCACCACAGGAAAAAGACTAGAGGATTCAGATCTGGCGACCTTGCTGGCCACTCTATAAACCTCGTCTTCTGATCCACTTCCCGGAAAAGCAATTACTTTAAAATTCTTAGAATGTCTACAGTCTTCTTAGGTGAATGTCCCACTTCTACCCAATAATCCCCTAGATGTTGTGCCCTAGTGTTGTGAATTGCTGTGTGGTTCGGAAGTATGTGGATGGAGGTTTCTTCTTCCATGCCACAAAATCTACATGCTTCCTCCTTCACTATTTTGAGGTTTTTCAACTACCCATCCAGGCAATATGTATTAATTTGATCTGAACAGGTTGTAGTCACCCAGAAGAATCTTTGATTGTCTAATTCCTCCTAGATCTTTCCAATTGTCAGTTCTCTTTTTTTTCGGCTTTACGTTTTTCTTTCAACATTACGTTGGAGCTGATTTCGCAAGATTTCAGGACTCCAAAAGGATATTTCAGTCCACCTCTTGGCCAGTTCATCTGCTATTTTATTTCCTTCTTATTCCAGTGTAACCTGGAATCAACAGTGAGGTAAAATTGTTATCACCTAGGCATTCTTACACCATTTTGGAACTGATTACACAAGAGCTCAGTGCTGCTTGACTATCCGACATTTTGAAAAAAAGATGAAGATATTTGTTAGTAATTATTTCTGGGATATTTTTGCAAAGAAGCAATGCTAGTTTTCTTTAAATTTCCACTTTCAGCTGTTGTACAACAAATCAATAAGTATTAGGTAAGACAGAAAATGATTGAAACTAGAGAAGAAAAATACGCCAAATATCTATCAAGTCTGAAAGAATTCACGTTCTAGTTGAATGTTTTTCAAAAGAACGTATTTTCGTGAATGATTCTGAAAAATAATTTCTAATAAGTTCAACTCAGTGTCGTAGATTTGTTGAATTGAATTTTATTCCTACCTCCGTTAAATTTCCATTGTAATTAGAATGACAAACGGATCTAAATATACATGTTAAAAATGTTCAACCTTCAATAAAGTATAACATTAAAGTATAAGTACGTAATATTCAAGTCATCAAACACAATATAACAAGAATAACATTTCTATTTATCAATAATAAAAAACCTTATTTGTACTTTGATTATGTAATAAAACATTTCAAACATTTCCATGGAGTATTTGATTTGAATGGATCATGTAAACATATCAATGTTTCATGTAAACCAGTTGATATAAAGTTGTTAAACAAACGCCATTTAACGGTAATCAGCATTGAAGTAAACTATTCTGGAATTTTTAACTGATGCGTTACTTTAGGAATCACCGAAATATTTCGATTTACTGACGATTTAGTCGATCACACACGTATTTATTTACCTGGTTAAATACTTTAAAAAAAATCAAACATTACTATTCATTGTAATATACGGTTTGTTTGCTACCTTTGTCTGATTTTGTAAGTTAAGTATTAGGTCATTATTATTTATTTTATCTCGTACACTTTTCATTAAAATCTCGTACAGGTTTCAATATCTTATACACTTTTCAAAATTAAGTACAGTTTTCAATATCTCGTACAGTTTCCAATATCTCGTACAGTTTTCTCTCGTACATTTTTCAATATCTCGTAGTTTTCAATACCTCGTACAGTTCCCAATATCTTGTACAGTTTCCAATATCTCGTACAGTTTTCAATATCTTGTACATTTTTCAATATCTCGTAGTTTTCAATACCTCGTACAGTTCTCAATATCTTGTACAGTTTCCAATATCTCGTACGTACAGTTTCCAATATCTCGTACCTACAGTTTTCAATATCTTGTAAATTTTTCAATATCTCGTAGTTTTCATTATCTCGTACAGTTTTCAATATCTTGTACAGTTTCCAATATCTCGTACAGTTTTCAATATCTCGTACATTTTTCAATATTTCATACAGTTTTCAATATCTCGTACAATTTTCAATATCTCGCACAGTTTTCAATATCTTGTACATTTTTCAACATATGTTACAGTTTTCAATATCTTGTACATTTTTCAATATCTCGTAGTTTTCATTATCTCGTACAGTTTTCAATATCTTGTACAGTTTCCAATATCTCGTACAGTTTTCAATATCTCGTACATTTTTCAATATTTCATACAGTTTTCAATATCTCGTACAATTTTCAATATCTCGCACAGTTTTCAATATCTTTTACATTTTTCAATATCTTGTAGTTTTTAATATCTCGTACAGTTTTCAATATCTAGTACATTTTTCAACATATCTTACAGTTTTCAATATCTTGTACATTTTTCAATATCTCGTAGTTTTCATTATCTCGTACAGTTTTCAATATCTTGTAAAGTTTCCAATATCTCGTACAGTTTTCAATATCTCGTACAGTTTTCAATTTTTAATATCTTGCACAGTTTTCAATATCTTGTACCTTTTTCAATATCTTGTAGTTTTTAATATCTCGTACAGTTTTCAATATCTAGTACATTTTTCAACATATCTTACAGTTTTCAACATATCGTACAGTTTTCAACATATCGTACAGTTTTCAATATCTCGTACAGCTTTCAATATTTCGTATTTGTTAAGCAAAATAGAGAATTCAAAGCCCTAAATCGCCCATTCTATGTAGACAGATGATATTTAAAGAAACTCAAAGACTGTTACTTGTATATGTATACCGGGTGTCCCAAATTATTATATATTATGTAAATTCATTATGTGCCGAGACGCCATCCGCAACGCACAATAACATCAAATAATTAACGTTATTTAACCAATCAATTCTTTACATTTTCTTTGAATACTGTTAATTTGTGATTGGAAGTTTCAGCAACGAATTAATTACTGACCTATCGAGGACAAAACTTTTTTAACGTTTGCATGATGTCCTTGGGATCGTAAAGTAATCTTCACCAATCAACCTTTGAAAATAGGCATTTTCTTTGTTGCTATCTTGAGTTCAGTTTCTACTGTTTCACTTACTACTATCGTCAACTAACGCTGTTTTGATATACTTATAGGTGGTATCGAAAACTTGATTCCATTCAGCAACTTCTTTGAAAGTTAGCCGTCTAAATGGTTAAAGTCTTTGTATAAGTCCAGTCCAAGATCGTAAATATTGCACTGCAATAATGTACATGTTTTTAGTATAATCCTGTCTTATCTTTGAATTTACGCAGAAGGCATGCAGGACTGCGGGAAAGAACGACAGTCGACAGGAGCTCATCCACGCCCGGCACTCGCTCGTTTGCGAAATGTAAAAAGCCTAAAATGAGCCGAGCAAGGTTTATTTTGACCGGACAGGCAATCAAAAAGCCATACTATTTCTGGCCTTATCCAGACGCTTGGCAAAGCTATCTGGAGCAACGCAAATTTTTATAGTTAGATCAAATTTTCACTTTTTTTTATCGAGTTTTGAGAACATGGTAAACACGTAAATGTGGGGGTAAATCGGATTTTTGAAACTAGTTTATGGAAAATAAATTGTGGAACCTCTGCTGTATACTAATAAGCTTTTTTTAATTGCAGTGATGTAATTAGGTTCAATAGAATATTTTACGCAAAGACAAATAGAAAGAAACGAAATAGCAGAAGAACAAGCGAAGAGTGCCCTTTTGAGGGCCGTTACCCTTTTGCGGTAAAAGCTCCAATGTAATATTGAAAGTGCCACCCCCTTTCTCTCTTTACTTGAGTTGAGGTGACAAAGGGGGTTTCCTGAATATTATCGAGATAGAACGTAGTCAGTGTCTCAACGGATAGGGATAGTGGTAAAATAAACACATAATTATTAATGGTTTCCTAAATTAGTTAATGTTAAAAAAACAACAAAATTTTGATAGCTACACAGTTTTTACGAGTTACACTTTTCTGGGCTATGCCTTATGGTAGATGGCTCACGCAGTTGACCTACTTTTAGCTGTCGTTGTCATATGACAGGCGAGAGTTTCTTAAATCTTAAATTATACTCATAAAATATGGAACGAATAACTTAAGTAAAACTAAAATGTGCAAGTGGACAGTGGTATTAAAAGGGTACAAATACTAGATGGCAGATGTAGGTTACATTGACTTAATTTTATATACAATGTAGATGATGAAGTTTCATCTTTCTACCGAATTATGCGATTGAGTAGAACCCATAACTCTTGAGAGGATTGTCTAAAAACTATCTAAGTAACATATAGGCACTATACTGTTCTAGCCAGGGTATGGCACTTTGAACGCGCGAGGTTGCTGCCACATAGAGAGTTCCGTAACTTATAAAATTGCTAATTTAATAAGAACTAACGCCGTAAGTAGTAATTGCAGATAAGTGGGATCTATTCTTAATCCTTTAAAATTTAGATGCCTTAGTAAGTTCTTAACTGGCCATTAAAAATATGTATGCCATTTTTGTTACCGTCATTATTCAAACACTTCTACATCCCTTTAAAAATAATAGTTTCAACAGGCTAATAACTTTTATTAGACAATGGGGTAACATTCACTGAGACCTGAAAGATCTATTGTGCCCCTTTACTTCTACTTAGTTTCTGAGGAGAGTCTCTAAAACTAGTAGCTCCTTTAGTCCTATTTCCAGGAGGAATTTAGGGATATCTGCAGGCTTCAGCTTAGGCAAATGTTCCTCTTTTATGCTGTAATCTCGCAGGTACTGTGCTCTAAGATTCTGGAGGGCTGTGCGCAGTATGTGGATGGAGTTTTCTTCTTTCAAGAAAATGTATAGTGAAAGACTGTAATGTGTGGTGCATCCAGTAAGCTTTATTTTTATAAAATAAAACATGTTTTATTCACTAAAAAGTGAAAGAATGTTGAAGTAGTTATTCTTCTATACAGCCTGGCTCAAATTGTCTGTTTGAATTTAGCTGTACAAATTAATGTATATCAATTTTTAATGTTTTCGACCAGTAAATGTATGCAAATATAAACAAAACTGTGGTTATTAAACGCATCAGCTGAAAAATTAAAATTCTTAACGGTACCCATATCCGGTAGCTCTTACAACTAAACAAACATTGGCGTATTTATTTACGGGTACTGCTTTGGAAGTTTAAGCTGCAAAATTATTTAGTTATGTTGGAAAGTGAGTGAAGAGGCTGAAAATCCTTATATCATTGGAATCTTCAACATGATCAGACCTATAATGGTCTAGGACTGCCTACATACACTCTTAAGGGTGGCAAACTATAATAGAGTCCCGGGGTACAATGAAACGGCAAACAGTCTAGCAAAGGTGGGATATAAAACTGCATTCTGTGGTCTTGAACCAGTATTTGGAATCTCAACAACTGCTTCACGTGGTTTTATTGATGGATTCAAACTAAGTATTAAACCTGCAGGAGCCACGAGCCAAAACAGGAATATAGCAAACTTCTGGTAATAAAATCCACATAATTGTGAAGGCTCCACTTTCAAGTAAAAAAAAAACGTAAAAAATTATAAGTGGGACATATTTTTGCTCATATTTAGACGTTATAACTTCAACTCCATCCCCCTCGTGGTAACTTACACCAATTTTTTTAATAAAAAGTATAGGCTTCCAAAAATGTCATCATTCTCTATTTAAGAAAGTTATCCTTTTCAAGTTTATTGCAAACATTGAGACAGAATAAAATAAAATCACGTGGTTACCGAAATTCGCTACAGTACACAATCTAAAATGTAATAGAATGTAAAACACTGAAAAGAACTATGAACGTCAATGAAGTAGATGTTCAAAATGTTCATCGCGCACGTCTTGGCAACATCCTTATCTTAGATGTACAACATTATTTAACATATCGGGCGTGATTCGGTCTTTTAAGTCATATATATGAAACGATTTAGTGTACATATTGCATTAGGGACTGCCGGTCATTACGTTGGTAATGTGGTGGTGCTCTATCCTGCTGAAACCATATCGTAATCATTGGAACTTGAGAGTTTCCAGGATCAGGATATGAATTTGCCAAACTTGGAATGACATAATTTTGAAGTAGTGCCAAATAATGATCTCGACCTTTGAATTACCCTCAATGAGGGATCAATGATATAATTTCCAGCAATCCCTGTCCTAATATTAACCTTTTGAGGGTATTGCGTGCAATATTGTCGAGTGCAAAAAACACGTTTTGCAAGAGTTGCATACAATATTTTTTCTGCATTCATGCAAAAACTGGAAAATTAGAATATAATATGTTGGAAACCTAACCTAACCTGATCAAACTCAAACCGTTCTTCTTTTTTTTGTATCTTTATGACCTCCACCTTGTCTGTACTCAATCAAAGCTGGTTTTCTCCTTGACTATTTGAATTTTAAATAAAAGATTTTTGCAATAATTGTAACTCGTTAAGACTAAGTAGTAAGATATACATATATTATTGTTGTATTAAAGCAGGATCGGACACTTGCTCTGGATTTTCATTTTATTTAAATGTTCATGTTTGTCATAAATCATCACAAAACTGACACAAGAATGACAGATGAGTGCAATAAAATTTTTATTGCACTAGTGCAAAAAAGAACCACTTTTTCCATTAAATGTGTTTCACAAGTGTTGTTTTTTGCATGAATGTAGAAAGAAATACATTTGTTGGTTAAATTACTATTATTAGATATCCACTAAAATGAATTGATAAATTACAAGTTCTTGTTAGTTCTTACAGTTCCTTATATCGTGAAAATAACTGTACTTGATTGTTGTCCAAAGATCCTATGATCCATAATGAGACCTCGATTTGCTCGCGCCTCTGAATATCTCGATTGTTAATAGTCCTTTTTAATACGTTTGTTGGTTAAATGACTATCAATAGATATCCGCTAAAATGATCTGATAAAATACAACGACTCCTGGCTTAATCGAAGTTTTAAATTACGCTCATTTCAAAGAGAATAACACTTCAAATTGATCGCAATCGCTTTTTTTAAATTGTAACTAAAATACCACATTTTATGTTCAACTTCAACTTTATCAAGATTTTTATTTAAGTGTGAACGATTCTAGAAAAACATCTGTGAAATATGTTATTATCTTTGTCTCGTATTAATATTATTAATAATTATTGATAAGGAGACTTTGATACGAGTTCAAGAATGCGGACTATTTTTAAAACCCAAATCAAATCTATTTTTAGTGAGAAAAGATAGATTACCTAAATTTTATTCAATTTTTGTTTTACTGTTATCTCAATTGGACAGACTTAAGGTTTTACCATATAATATTATGAGTTTATTCTGCTTGAGATAAATTCACAAAATATTCACTTATAATTGCACGAGAGGTTTGTATTTTATCGGGTGAATTTGGATTGTTTAATGAGAAACTGTTGCCTCGCAATTAGACAAGAAAAACTGTCAACTATTAAAAACGCGACACCGAAGGTGAAGCGTTTTTAGGTTGACAGTTTTTGGAGTCAAATTGCTAAAGGAAACAGTTTAGAAGTTGAACAACACAAACTTACCCGATATCAATACAAACATCGAGTGTAATTCGGCAGGAAAATTCAATGAATCGGCTCATTGTTAGTGTTTAGAAATTCAATAAGTTGTTGACAAACATGTCAAACTATTTATTATGGTAACCAGCACTGCAATAATTGATAAACAAATGCATAAGTGAAAAAACCACAAGTGCATTTATCAACAGTAAAAACACAAGAGCTTTTCTCTTATCGGATAAATTTCTCTTTGCAACGAAACAGTTTTGCCAATCACTAATTTTACGAGAAAAACTGACATTAGATAAAATCGCTCCACCTTGGCAAAACTTCGTATTGCAATCGAAATTCTACAAGTCTTTAAATAGTTTATAGTTAAGAGCTTTGTTAAACATTTAAATTGAAATCGCATCCACATCCCATTTCAAATGTCAAATTACACCGATTTATTTAATAAACTTTGCAGAATTTATCTCAAGTACCTCAGACTGGTTTTGTATGCTTGAAATGTGATAATGGGGTAGTGTTGTATCCATATGTTTGTTAAATGATAGGGCAGGGTGGAATGTAACACCAAGATTATTCAAGGTTTTAGGTGGTTGAGTGGGGATGTTTTTTATACAATACATAAACTTAGGCAAATAAGTTTTAGGGCAAAAGGAATAAGTAGAATATTGTATATTGTATATTGTGGCTTTCCCACCATGAAACGAATGCATATAAATTCGCAGATTTATTTCCTCAGTCCTCCAAAGATTTCACACAACTGTATAGTAATGTGTGCATAAAAGGAAATCTATATTCAATTTTTCCGACAAATGTACTTGAAAAATTATAGTTTTATCAAAGTTTTGCTGTTTTTTATCTTTTCTATATTTAACCTTTACAAAGTGTGGTAATGCCGAAGGAGTTGATAATCGGGGACTTGTTAATATGAAATTGACCGGGGGAGTTGCAAACCGGCGGACCTGCAATTGAAATCGGAGGACCTGCAACACTCCCAATCCCAATTTTTGAGTCAATTTAAAATTATGATGGGATATTATTTATAATTGGGATGATAAAAAAACAGATCATATTTTGGTGGGACTTTTTGTCTGTAAGAACACACTATGTGCCAAGCTATAGTTCAATTGTATAATTTATCTGAATTTTGTGATTTCATATTCTTGCAATTATTTATTCTATTCCCCGCCATACTTCAACATCTATGTTGGTATTTTGTCTTTTCCTGTGGCTTTTCCGTTGAAAAATCTTTTTATTTGTGTTCTATTTCAATTTGACAGGGACAGTATAACGTCATTTCGTTTTCTGGATTTGCTACTGAGTCTTCTGCTATCATATTTTTATCATTCCCTTGCTTTCATATAATGTTACGCCATTTTCATTTTATACTCCCCATGTTTTATTGGAATATTTGGTCGGCTCTTTTATTGACGTTCTTATAGAATTGTTGATGGTTTTGTTTGCTTCTTTGGACGGCTGCTCTGGCATGCTGAGAAAGACATTCTGGACCACGTCAAGCACTTGTAGAGGTTATTTAACGAGCCGGATTTAAATATGATTATCCCGACTGATGAACGGTTTAAATTTTTGTTATAGTTTTCACATAGTTTATTATTATTTGTTTAATAAACCCTACAAAATACAAATAAAACAGAACACAGAGCCAGATGCTGCATATGCAATACGCATTTATACAGATGGTTCAAAAATGAATGAAAGTTTAGGATGTGGAGTTTACTCGAGAGCACTAAGCCTAAGGATTAAGTGGTGGATGGAAACAATACCAGCGTGGTTCAAACAGAACTGGCTGGTATCTCAATTGTCACAAAGAACTAATCAGCAAAGGAATTTCTGACAAAAACATAATAATCTGCACTGGTAGTAGACAAGCCCTATTAGCCTTGAACAGACAACGTGTTATATCGGGGCTAGTACTAGAGTGTCACCAAGATGTAGCTAACGCCTCGGCAGATAACAATATTATCCAAACGTTACACCCATGCTCAATCCCTTGAGAGATGGGAGGGAATCAAAGGATGCAGTTTTGCCAGGATCACCCTGGGCGACCCTGGGAAGATGGC
Source organism: Galerucella nymphaeae (assembly GCA_963978555.1). Taxonomy (NCBI): domain Eukaryota; kingdom Metazoa; phylum Arthropoda; class Insecta; order Coleoptera; family Chrysomelidae; genus Galerucella; species Galerucella nymphaeae. Next base: position 3,117,676 of record OZ021705.1, on the reverse strand, counting down.
ACCGAAGAAATAATTGGCGATGTCCAGGAAAAACCTACGTATAACAGTGGGATTCCTAACTGGCCACTATAAACTAAGGAAACTCCTCCATGCTATGGGGCTAGTGGACACACCTATATGCAGGATATGTGAACAGGAAGATGATACTGTCAGGCATGTCCTATGCGAGTATCCGGAGTTATCGTCAATAAGAGAGTGTGTGTTCGGTGAGTCTTGGCCTACACCTGCCGATATAAAGGAGATGTCTCCTAGTGACCTGTCCACCTTCCTGAGAAGAACAGGATGGACGATGACCTAGGAGGACAACTCCTCGGGAGGATGTACAATGGGTCACATGTGGTCTAAGTGCTGTGAGCCTACACTCACCCTCCCTACTCTACAGATACATATATTAATTTTTTATTTAGGTACTTTTGGGGTGGGTCGGTTAATGGGTTTGTGGATCTTTAGGGGGCTTTCCCCACCAGCCCTAGTTGCTACTATGCCTATCTTCCTCAATTTTTATCAGTCATTTTCTAATTTTTGCATGTTGTATCTGCTCTATTTTTGATTACCTCATACAAAAATATATTAAAACTCCAAAAATGTCAATCAAATGGATATCACCCAACCAAAATTCCACTAAAAGCAGGTACTATATTCCCAGTATAAACCAGGTATCGATACAGAATAAGAATTCTATTCTTATTATTCAGTTTATATCGACAATAAAGAACCAAAGATACAATTCCCTGTATCAGAAACATACCTGGTTTATACTGCTCTACCGAAACAGATAAATGTTTTAAATTAATAATAATAAAGCTATTTTATTATTGTCATATTTTATGCATATTTTCAATACCTTAGATTATATATTATGTATACAGGGTGCTTCATTGATAAATATTTTAGCTATAGAATGCTGGGCCGAAAATATCAAGACTGACAATAACGTGACGAAATTTGAGAATCTCTTATAAGTATGTATAATAAATGACATCTGTCATTTGTTGACAGATTGGAATACTATTAGGCTTTCGGACAGAGTTTCGCCGATCACCGGCAGGACTTGTAAGCGAAATACCTTCGAAGTGCTTTTTCTTTTTACAAATTTTCATGTTTCAACGTTTTTTTCTTCTCGAATACATATTTGTTCTTTCTTTGTTCTCCAGTTTTATATATGTACTGAAATTCTTCAAACCGGCGTTAATATCCAATGAATCATTGGTTGACGATGACATCCACTTTTTTTCTTTTTTTGGATGTCATTTTGTGCCGGGAACACTGCAGCCTGCTGGTTTAATTTACTCTACCACCACCTTAGAGTAGACGATATGGGTCAACTGGATGCGTGCCATATGCTTCATGTGGCACATTGTCCTCTCCGAATGGGTTCTGTCTACCGGAGTACAATGCCTCACTGTCAGACAAGATATGGTTTACGGTACCGGTCTCTATACCACAAATTTTGCAGCTGAGATCCCTGTTGTGCAGCCTTACATGATCTTTCACCGGGGCATGACCCAGTAATAATTTTCAGCTCATTTCTACTGAGATATTTAGTAGTTCTTCAGTCTGTTCAACGCATGTGTCATCCATAAAGGTCTGTGTATCTGCGTCTTACAGTGACAACTTGGGGGCTTAGCTAGTGGACAAGGGTCCTGGTACATAATATGGAAAGAATCGGTTCCTCCTCCTCTCTTTCCGCATAGTTTGAACTTATATTGTCCTCCAAAATTATTGATGGGAATAAGAATAGGAAACAGTGCGAGTTGAACATATTATCCCTAATAGGCTAAATCCATAAGTCGTCTCTATAAGAATCTCCATGTTGTTAATAGAAGGAGGGAATAAATCAACGACGCACATATAGAATATTTATTTTACAGGATATTAATTAGGGGAAAAACGATTTTCAACAGAATTACCCGTCCAATTCACAATCTCTCTCGTGCCTTTAATATTTGAGGCGAAATTTTTTTTAAAGCTGAGGTTAGAGAGCCCCCAGAGCTCCGGGGCACTGCACCTACGCTACCCCACTATACAGTGTACTTGCTTTAGAGTGTTGCTGCACAGTAATCTATGTGGGCTTTGTACCCATTTTTGTAATTGTCCTTGGACTACCTTCTTTGTGGTCCCAAGAACTGTTTCTAGTTCAATATATTATGTCGTAGCTGAACCTTTTCTCGCCAGCTCATTGGCTTGTTTATTTCCAGAAATGTTATGTTTGGTATCGTATTCACACTGACGCCCTCTACCATTACCAAAAATTGAAATACTTGGAGTTAGATCTCCTTATATGGAGATGCTTCTACACTTACTAGTATAAGTGACTCATCAAGTTCGTGACGCATTATCTCTGCGTGACACTCGGTATTATACGATAATGTAGGTGAAAACAATTACTGAAAATTGCGCTTAAGTGAGCATCTACTAATCTTATTTGTTAGTGAACGCCATAAAGGAACTTCAAAAAAATAGTACCATTGTAATTTAGCTATAAAGTTTAACCTTTCACAAAACCTCCCGAGATCTCTAATAATAACTAGTAGGCCGAACAAAGCTTTTGTTCTGTTAGGATTCAGCCCGCACCCCAACCCACAAGATTTTATCTTACTCATATTCATTTTTTTTGTCGACTCTTAGTTTTGCCGGTTTTGCCCGCTACGAGATCCAGCAAGCCGTGTATACCAGCACCTCTGTGTTAGTCCATGTGGACTCGACTTTTAGCTATCGTAACGTTGCGAGGCAACGAACATACAACAGAGCGATATCATTGGAGCATATTCGAATGCGATTGGCGCAGAACGTAGAAAACTAACGTGTTCGTTTAATAGAGGAGGAGAGTTCGGTTTACGGTTCGTGAATGGACGACAAGCGATCGTCGAGCTGGTTGATTGGTTGTTACGTGTTTGTGAAGTTCTAGTCCATGTGGACTCGATACCAGCTTGGTATACTGGCAATCAGGGCGCCATATTTATAAGGGTGAAAGGGGTTGAAGTAAAATCAGGCGAGTGGAACAAGGACAGATTCAACCTCTGTTTCAGCTAAAATGAGATGCTTTCTACCAGGCAGCCATTTTGAGGGTAGTTTTTTGTTTTTTTCTTTTTTTTACTTTTTACAGTGAGCATGTACGGATCATTTTAGGGGTGAGATTTGAGCAAAATGTAGAGTGGAAGTACTCTGACGGGAGATTGTTGAGAGATCGAATTGCGATGTACACAAACTGCTTTGTGTGCGATGCCTCATTGGACCCATATTATTACACCTACACTAATTGTATCCGCAGTAACCAATTAGTTAACAATTAACATACCTACTTTCATGTCTTAGAAGTAGTACGAATCTATGAGAATAGATTACTGATAAAATGTTTTTACGTTGTTTCTAGTATTACATCATATTATTAATAAATTAACAACGTTGACAATCGAGCAACATGTCTCCTTTTTTTTTTCGTGTGTGGTATAATAGCGCTACCGGTGTTATGAAAGATTGGGGGTTGTAGGCTTTTTTGTAGAGTGCGGAATGTGTGTGTTAGCGGTTACGGGGAAGGAGAGCGGACGACTCGACGCGCTGTAGGAGGGGGGAGACGAACAAGTCAGTCGCCAACGATACTCGGTGGTGAGAGTACGCGCGTTTCACGTGTTCGGACATCGCCTTAACTCTCTAACCTGCATTTTTTGGATTAACTATCAGTGCGTTGTTTTTGTGTTTGGTTTTTTAGTGTGTGTGAAGTGATTATTTAGGCCAGTGCCTTGTTCTGTGGATTAAGTGTCTCGCTTTTTGGATTACATACAGTGTGTTTTGAGAAAACCATGATTTGCTGACGTAAAATGTATCCAAGTGCTGGAATGAACGCAGCGGCCGCAGCAGCTGTGGCAGCAGCTCGCCATCCGGTAAGTTGGGGTCTTGGTTTTGAACGGATATAGGTACAATCTTTCACCACCATTTACAAAAATTTTGATTTTGGGCGCGACTTCCGACGGAAACTGGTTACTTATCTATCGTTATCTTGTCCTCTGAAAATTAGAATGGAAACTGATTAATTATATCATTTCTTGACCTATCTGCGTCTTAAATTTTGACTATAATTATTTCAGTATATTAATGATATTTGGTTGTTTATTATTTCGAGGTTATCCCATGTTGCATGAAAATTTATCCCATATCATGTAGGTATTTGCATTTGCAATTATTCATATAAATGATACGTACTGTTGAGAAGAATAAAGGACAAAATGGTTCCACTAAAAAAAACACAACCTAAAAGAAATGCAAAAAAGGAAACTATAGTCTAACAAACAATTGGAGAAGGTGACTAAGAGCTGTTTACGTGCTTTATTATTGCAAAATGTATCGGAATCACGTGCCATTCGGTTGCAAAACATCGGTATCATACCCTTGGCTTATGTTCACTGGGAAATATATTTTTCCAGTGGCGTAAACATTTTATATTGGCAAATTTATATTGGGAATCACCTTCTCCAATTGTTTGTTAGACTATAACAACGATAAGCTATAGATACCACTAGATCTACTCAATTTTTGTTGAGTTTGCAGTGTTATTATTATTTCCTTGAATTTTGTCTGCCGGACAAATTCTGAGTTATCTTGTTTTTTATAAACAAGATAAGATAGGTACTGTCTGTAAGCTTTTTTTGCTTAAATGCCTGTATATTGACTCATTTGAATAAAATGAACTTTCTTCATACTTTCTTATAATTTGTTTACAACCGGACACCGATGCCAGTGTCGTATTTTAGGATTTGTCAAATTTGCATTTAAAGTCAATATCTTGGAAAATTTCACTCACAACTTTTATGCCTAACAACAGTTTGTTCTTCGAGTAGGTAGTATTTTTTTCTCTCATTCTGCAGATGAATTGTTTTTAAATTAAGAATAAAACAATTTGGGTTCATTTTTTCTTCTCTTGTTATTAGGCAGTAGGTATTTCTGTGTTAGTTTCTCGTTTCAAAATAACGGACTTCCGAGTAGGTACTAATGGTACTGGCAAAAATACTGTTGTCTTATTGAAGAGACATCACAGACAGGAGGATCTTAAGGAAATCACTTCTATCCAGCAGTAGTCGCCCTGGCTTGTTTTGTCCTCACCAAGTTGTAGTTCCCCATATATTATAGTTTATTTATAAATTTTGCTGAACAATAAATAAATTAAGGACAGAATTCGGCACTTCACGGTTTAAGTCGACATTGAATAGTTTTCACTATTATGAAACCCAATTATGACTTACAGCATGCTTTTCGATTTAAAGTCTACTTTAAAAATGAATATGAAACCGTTAGTATGTATCCTGTTCTTTCTGCTTCTATTTGGAGTGGCATGAAGTTAAGAACCATTTTCTTGGCCACATTGATCATGTTTTCAATGCTCCTGTAGTGATAATTATTTTAATCTCTTCGTTAATATATAGTCCTACTATTTCACGCACTGACTCCCGTTAGTGATGATTGGTCTCTCACTATGACTGTCAAATTTGATTGGGTATTGACAGTAGATTACTTTAAATCAGTTTTAGTCCCACTAGTCCAGCTGCGGTTATTCATAAAAAAAATATGTGAGCATTTAGTGGTAGCCGTGGAGAGCGTGACGAGGCAGGTCAGCGCAACCTCTAACATGTATCAAAAGTTGTCGTCGTGTCACGCTATGTTTTACCGCACTAATGTTCTGTTTCAAATACGTCGATTATCGAATGAGATCTAAGTTGTTTCATGACACTTTTAAATTCCACTCTCTGCAAGTTCCCTTATTTTCTGTAGATTAGATTTAATACCCCAGTCGAATAAGGATTTTACCCGGAAGTAACAATTTCCCTTCGGAATTCGTTGGCATTCTAAATTTTGTTTTGCGTGGTACACGATCTGTAGCATCATCCACCATCTTGAATTTAATTGAGATGGCGATATCGATTGTTTCAGATATTAAGCATATTCGAGCAAAACGCACAGGCAGTGTAAAACTCCCAGTAGTGTGAAGCCTATAATTATTTAAATTAAATCAGGAAACAAGTCTTGTGATTTTCACGACGAGATGAATTCTCAAAATTACAGGATACGTGTAGGAGAAAATCTCATAAAAACCAGCAAATATTTCCTGCTCATAAGATTCTGCTATTTTATAAGTACAAAACTACACATAATGACCATTACGAACCGCCTGAATCGTGAAGAATGTTGTGCAGTGGTTTGAAAAATTTTGGTTCCTTGGCAATATAGGTAACACTCAAATTCGGGTACTGGAAGCGATTAATGTTAAAATTGTGTCCTTCATAGTTCACTTTCAAAGTATAAGCTTATCCAAAACCAATTGCAATTGTATTCATCTTCTTTTCCGATTTTTTCCTTTGATCTTCATATGTCAAAATTTTTGCAATTGATGCATACAAACAAACAAAGATTGGGCTATTAATTTTCATTATTTCAACCAAATTTCAAATAGCCTAAAGTAAATTATATAATCAGTTATACATTTTGAAGCTATTAACAAGTACATTTACACCACTACCCACTTGTTGATACCTTTCGAACAGCAATTGTGTACAAATCTTATCCACCCTAATATTGTTCATTTTAATAAAAATCGTACACGCCCACTTGTATGTTCATACATATTAATTTGTTTACGTATTATTTCCTAGTTGTATTATTCTATGTCGTGTTTAGGTGTGTTCGTGTTTGCAAAATTCACTTTAACATTCTCTCTCAAGCGACTGCTGTTTGTTTTTGGCTCCTAGGCACAGTAATCACTTGTGAAGTTTCTGTTTAAATAGAAATGGAAAATTAAATAAACCTCAGTTACTCTGAGAAATAAACCGTGTAGGTATTTCCGGACGTTGATAAATTGCTCCACAGATGAAATATATTGGGAATTCTTTCAATTGTTATCCATTGAATATTTCCACTTTCCAAAACTTATAAGCAGTAGAATCAATAGAATCATTGAATTAAATATCTGATCAAGAAAAATTGAGTAATAATAAGAAAATATTCAACTGGGCATACTTGCAATCGCATTGAAAAAGTACCAAAGTTAGTTCTTCCAAGGCTCGTTCCAAGGTTTATTAAAAAATGCGACCCTCAAAAAAACAATACACGTTGAACTATCCAAGTACTTAATATTAAAATATTAGGAACATTCATTTTTTTTCTCTATTTTTTTGGCGGGCAGATAGCTTCTCCAACTTTTAAGGTCTTTTCTATTTGCCACGTTCAGTATTTGCATCGCAGAGTAACGGATTTTTGGTCACCTTACGATGAGATCTCAATATGAAATTGTAAGCAGTCAAATTCCTCCAATAACTGTACAACAATATTGTCTAATCTTTCTGTAGATGAATGACTTATTTTCTTCGTTTGAAAACGTGTAAGACAGACTTTTAAAATGTCTATACGAGTATACCCATGACATCGTTTATATTCCCGCAAAAACAACAATTATTAAAGAAAATTTTGTAAAGCATTTTTTGCAGTGAATCGCCCATACTATATAAGTATCCAAATATAAATATAGGTACGATTACTAACAAGATACTAATTATACTACTTATCTTTCGTTTTAAGCACACCCTGTAGTGAATACAGCCAATATACTCGTACATAAAGATTAATTCACTTGGATATATGTATATTCTGAGGTATATTCTCAATAGATTAAGATTATAATAAATACAAATTACACTATTTCACTAAAATCAAAGCAATGTAATGTAAGCACGTGAATTAAGATTAATATTGAAATACGAAGAAGGAAAAGATTCAAAAAATGCACTATTTTTGTGGTAATAAATTCAAACACTTATGTAAATTAGGCTTAAGTTATACAAAATAAACGAAAATTGCACTATTTTTTTGAAATTAATTCAATGAATGTGAAAAACCTTGTAAATTCAGATCAAAGCTTGAAAAAAAGTTGAAAATTACTATATTTTCATAATTAAAATGAAGGATATTTCTAAGAAAAATAGTAAATATATCTAATCTATCTTTATTATGATAGGAAAGTAAGTAATTTGATAAAATGGAACGAACTGACCTGTTACCATGCAGAAATCACAAAAAAGGCGGCAAAGTGCTCTCAGCCGGTAAACAAAACACAGTTGCAGCCAGTGATTTCTTGATTGTTCACAATTCGGCTTTCTGTTTTCAAATATGTATTAAATATTCACTAGAAATATCAAGCACCATGTAATATATTTTATTAAAAGCAGTAAAAACAAATAGGTACTCAAGTAGAATGCATAACATATACAAGTTGTTTTCATGAAGTCTTTTTTCACTCTGTCCTTCCTGTCTGTAATTTTCCCCTCCACATACCGGGTAGCGCTACCATTCTCATCCTACCGTTGGAGCTTGCGGGGTTGTCACGTCTTAAAAAAAGTCGTGTAATTTTGAAAATATTGAAATTATGAAAGCAGCTTCTTGTTATTTGAGAGCTTTAAGGCTCCGTTATTAGCCACCACGGTAAAATAATAAACCTTAGCTTCCACTGAAAACCACAAGATGGGGAGAGGATGTTGTTTTATCCCAAATTTGAATCATATATTCTTGGAACAGGTAAATTAGTTGACCAAATAAGTGGTTAATGGTTGATTACTATTATAATCTTGAATAAATACTTGTTCAACCATGTACCGGACAAATAAACACGTGTCGTTCTCCACTTCCCATGCCAGTTTGTATCATTCGATACAATACCGAGTGATAAATTTATCGAGATGTTATAGTTTTCGATATAATTTATATTTCCTACCAGATCTGTTAACCTGAGCGGTGCCAGAGATAACGATGCAACGAGGGTAAATATTACCTGATTTGTTGTTGATATTTACGTTCTTGTTTATACAGTGTGTCTACTTAAGCTGGACTCATATGGGAAACTTTTTTATTATTGGTTTTAGGAAAAAAAAGTTATTCTTCATAAAAAGTTCTGCATTATCTAAAACCTAAAATGCGATCATTAGATATTTCTTATTTTTTGCCGTATACGAGGTTTGTCAAAAAATATGTTTCTCACTCAAGAGTAAAGTACCTTGATTTTTCATAATACAGAAAAATTGTAAGAATTGAAGTTGTTTAAAAATAAAAATTATATTCAAATATGCAATTACAGCTATTTAGCATGGAAATTAAGATTTGGTGAATATTTACGATTACAAATACTTTATAATGTAAAACGTAAATAATCACCAAATCTTAATTTTCATGCTTAATAGCTGTAATTGCATATTTGGATATAACTTTCAATTTTAAACAACTTTACTTCCTATAATTTTTCTGTATTGTGAAAAATAAAGGTAGGTACTTTACTCTTGAGTAAAATTAATATTTTTTGACAAACCTCGTATAAGGCTCAAAATAAGAAATATCTAATGATTGCATTCCAGGTTTTAGATAATGCAGAGCTTTTTATAAGGAATAACTTTTTTTCCTAAAACCAATAATAAAAAAGTTTCCCATATGAGTCCAACTTAAGTAGACACACTGTATACACAAAAGTGAAAATCTGACGGAAACGCTATTAGCAAATGCTTGAAATTGTGTTGTGACATTTAAGTTTTAGTGTTAGTGTTTATATTGGATTATTTTATGTTTTTACAGTTTATTTTTGTATTTTCTATGTATCCTTGTATATTTTCTAAATAAATGATAAAGAAACATTTTTTTTTAAATTCTAGCGATTAGGTAGGTACTATACCACCTTGGAAAGTTTTCACAAAGAACGTGCCATTGAATATGAACGTTTTTAATTTAAATTCTAACAATAACTTTTTTCTACTAGCGTGCAGACAGTAAATTTGTCAAGTTTTTGGGTAGTATACTGTTATTTGAACATTTAAAATATATATTTGTATGATTGTAGTTTACCAAATAACTGAGAAATTTATAAATTTATTATAATTCTGATATAATTTTTAATAAAAAAAACTTATAGGTATTTAAATAATTTTTTAATGGCCCTGGTATAAGCCTCGTCAAATGAATGACAAATAATAATAATTAATTTGTTGATATGTATTTAACAATAAATGTTCCTTAATTTATGCTAACTTTTGGGATATTTTGCGCATGCCTTTAAAAAAAATACTGTTCTTAACACGTGTGTAAAGTGACTTCCGCACGAGATTGCTATATATTTAGCGTGCAATAGCGTGCGGAAAAGTATCACTTTCCGCTCTAACTACTATTGTAAGTACTGATCTGAAGTAAATTGCTGGCGGCCGGCAACTAGCTTATGGGTGGCTGACTACTACAAAAAATGCATTTTTAAAATAAAAATTAACAAAGAGTTTTCTCTTAATTGTAATATTTTTTCTGTTAGTACATAAATAGTCACATAGTTGTGCTTTCTTACTATCTCAGAACTAACATCCTAACTTGGAAAACACCTGGGCAACTTATTATCTAATTTGAATGTCCTATAAAATAGCCGACTACTAGCCATGTGACCCTGTTTATTATAAAATTTGTATCTCTATTATTTTCCCGTCTGTATAATAAAATAATATTTCGATTATTTTTTGTATATAAATATTGTATGACGCTTTTTTTCCTCCATGTATACATCATATTTGTTTTACGTTTTAAAAACCACAGGCAATTCTATCCCAAGGATATTCATCTAATATCCTCGACTCTATCCTATGGAACGAAAATAAGAACACAGTTGCCAGCTACTACCAAAATTATTTACCAGACAAATCCTTTAATTTTAATGAAACCTTCAAGAACAAACAACATTCAATTGAATAAATCAATATGAATAAATTAAATCACATCTAACTTGGCTTATTGTGATTTATTATTGTAAAGAGAAGATATAATGCGAGATCTTTGATTGTCAATATGAAAAACGCTTTGAAGGCGTTCGTGTATAACAATACATTCCCTATTAAAAGTTAACATTATTGCATTACACACGTTGTACCAGTTTACATTAATTATTTATATTATCGAGAGTACGAAATCTGATACAAATGTACCCACTCTGGCAACACTGGATTGGAAATTTAGAGTCGCATATCGATATAATATATACCTATCACTCGAATGATACTGATTCAGTCAGCGCCCTCTGATGCCAAATCGGTTGAACCAAATAAGACAGAATTTTTGGCTACCATATTTGAATTACGGCGCTAATTACGCCGCTTTTATTTCATTCAGTTCTAGATAAAATAACAATATTTTTGCTTCATTGTCACATATTTGTCTATAAAATAATGTTATGAAGGGTGTATCAGAGTGTATCACCTTTATTTCATTTCAATCTTCATTGCTCAAAATTGGGGATATTTGACAACGTCTGTGAAATTTATTACTAACAAGAAACCCATATAAATTATGATGCACACTACCTTAATAGTTTGACAATCAATATAACACCTTACGTCTCCACTGAAATCATTAATAAAAATTAACTGAATGAAAAACGTAAGCCATGTTTTTACGGTCATATTTTCGTTCAATAACGGGCCCTTAAAATTTAATAAACAGAATCGACTGAAACCCTCGGCCAGATAACAAAAGTTTTAAATAGTCTGATAGGTTGTATGTATGTAAAATATAGACTTGTGCATCATATTATTGTAGGTATACTTAAACCTTTATCAATAAGTTATCAAATAGCTCTATTCCTATTTATTTTATCATTTGTTTTTCCCTTTTCATTTAAAATTATTTAAGCTTTGTGATGAATACAAATAACGGATTATTTCAACCCACTTAGATCAGAATTTGCCGAAACAGGAATTAAGTGATCAATGACAATGTTGTAATGATAGAATTTCTTTTAAGATTTAGTTCCATTTTGGAAACAAACAACTCGAGCTTTTTCCAGAACCATCTGGACCCTAACAAAAATCTACCTGCAGGTAGGTGTGGAAAATAGTTTTTTGTTTATAAAAGAACAAAAAATTGGGGTTTAATATAGAGAGAATTCACAAGTGTACCTCTCATTACAGGTGTATATTTGTGAAATGGGGTAGAGGTAGGCATTACCTTTGAGTGTTCATAACAATAGCTGGTTAATGTAGGATACCTATCGACCGTTATTATGTTCATATCAGTCATTTAACCGATACTTGATATCGACCGATATCACAAAAATTAATGATAATAATGTATTAAGATTACAACGTAATAAAAATATCAGTTATCTTAATCTGTTACCGGTACACTCAATGAGCTAGTTCTGAGTCGGACCTTATATTTATCACTCAACGGTCGGACTTAAATGTGTAAATTGTATATTGTTTGTTCGCAGATATTTTGTACTGACTAAACTTTTAAAATCAAGTAAATGAAATAATATGAAAAGATCTAAGCGTCATAGATAAAACAATCAACTTGTGGAGTAATATTATAGTTGAAAATACATTTGTCATGCAGTTGCAGAACTTCAAATTTTCAGCATCCCTGCCAATGAGTTCAGTCTAAGGTCAGTATGGTCAACAAAAAGTGTTTTTTTTCTGAGAAGAATGACAGTCTACCATTCAAAACATAAGATTATGCATGTTTTTTATCATTGCGAACATCTATATTGCTTTATTAAAATAATGAATACATCCCCGAAGCGTGAATCTTCAAATTTATGACTTTTGGCTGATTAATCAAAATATATGTGGTAAATTCTTGGCATGTCACCATCTCATTTCTGTTATTCAGTCACTAATTCCAAAGAATGTCGATACCTTCTCAAATTGCTACATATTCATTGCAGCTGGTCATCCCACGCCGGTTTGTTGATTTATTAATTTGTCTCAATAATAGAGGGTCCTTGATTGAGGCTGTGCTTCTTGTCGCTACTTAAAACGTTCATTGAACCAATCTAATTAATCAGTAAGCAAGCAACAATTATTATTCACTCTATTTTTAGTATTGTTTTAATTTATGTGTTATGCCATGTGTTTTTTAACGATTTAGTTGTTCATGATGTTTATATATACAGGCTAATTACCATGGTGTAACAAAAAGGCAGGTCATAAATCATACCACATATTCTGGGACTAAAAATAACTACTTGATCCAATCCAAGTTACCCTAGTACAAATGTGCATGCGAAAAAAGTTACAAACCAGGCTGTAATTATGTCCATAAAATTAGCCTCAACAACCCAGCCCAATCAGATCTAAAATATCTAAAAATTTAGTGCTTTTTATGTGCTAATTAGTTGCCCTAATCGGAAATTTGTTGCTCATACAGCAACCGAGAAAATGATGACAATGCTAACTTTTTACAAAAGTTAGCCTTGTCATATGATATTTCATGGTAAAATCATACAAAAACACCCCAAGAATTAGTTGCTAATTAGTTGCTCCATGAACAATGATCAGAACAATTAAATAATAGCAGTCAAGTGAGTTTTGATTGATTAATTTTTCCGGATAGACTCAAAAACGTCTAAGATAGCCTTGAAAAATTAGTTGCTCCATGCACAATGATCAGAGCAATTGAATAATAGAAGAAAAGTGAACTTTGATCGATTAATTTTTCCTGATACTCAAAAACATGGCAGTGAAAAAGTAGTTACTCCATAAACAATGATCAGAGCAATTAAATAGAGGGAAAGTGACTATTGAACAACTAATTTTTCCGGAGAGACACTAAAACATCTGAGATAGCCGTGAAAAATTAGTTGCTAATAGTTGCTTCATAAACAATGATCACAGCAATTGAAAAGTAAAAGAAAAGTGAACTTTGATCGATTAATTTTTCCGGAGAGACCGACAAACGTTCATTTAGGAAATCGAGATATTAAAAACTCACTTTTCTTCTATTATTTAACTGCTCTGATCATTGTATATGGAGCAACTAATTTTTCAAGGCCATTTAAGACGTTTTAGAGCCTATTTAGGAAATCGAGATATTGAAAACTCACTTTTCCTCTATTATTTAATTGCTCTGATCATTGTATATGTAGCAACCAATTAGCAACTAATTTTCCAAGGCCATGTCAGACATTTTAGAGCTTATTTAGGAAATCGAGATATTGAAAACTCACTTTCCTTTTATTATTCAATTGCTCTGATCATTGTATATGGAGCAACTAATTTTTCAAAGCCATTTCAGAGGTTTTTGAGTCTCCGGAAAAATTAGTTGATCAAAATTCACTTTTCTTCTAATATTCAATTGTTCTGATAATTGTTTATGTAGCAACTAATTAGTAACTAATCGTTCACGGCCATCTCAGACATTTTTGAGTCTCTCCGGGAAAATTAATCGATAAAAAATCACTTTTCTTCTAATATTTAATGCTCTGATCATTGTATATGTGTAGCAACTAATTTTCCAAGGCCATGTCAGACATTTTAGAGCCTATCTAGGAAATAGAGATATTGAAAACTCACTTTTCTTCTAATATTTAATGCTCTGATCATTGTTATGGAGCAACTAATTAGTAACTAATCTCAGACGTTTTTGAGTCTCTCTGGAGAAATTAATCGATCAAAACTCTCTTTTCTGCTATTATTTAATTGTTCTGATCATTGTTCATGGAGCAACTAATTAGCAACTAATTCTTGGGGTGTTTTTGTATGATTTTACCATGTAATATCATAATGACAAGGCTAACTTTTGTAAAAAGTTAGCATTGTCATCATTTTCTCGGTTGCTGTATGAGCAACAAATTTCCGATTAGGGCAACTAATTAGCACATAAAAAGCACTAAATTTTTAGATATTTTAGATCTGATTGGGCTGGGTTGTTGAGGCTAATTTTATGGACATGCTGTAATTAGATATCGCCAGATATCGCTATTGCTTTTCCAGAATATTCGGTTTTTGTTAGTAAAACGGCTCTAGATTTTAACGAATTGTTAACAGCTTTATCAGATTACGTCTCGATTATTTTCGAAGCTCTTGTGATATTGATTATTATTATTATCTTTCTTTCTAATTCTAGGTAGAGATCTTTGCAATATCTAAGAAACTGACTTGACTTGGCTTGTGATGTTAAAGTTGTGACGTATTTCGCTGACACAGTAGCTTTGTCAAACGAATGGAGATATGAGACATTTTGAATTTATACAGTGCCTTAATACTAAATTATACGGATATTAACAATAAATTATGATCTATTTACTAGGGAATAAAATAAATAATTTATAAACCCTTGATTTATTTAGTTTAGAAAGCTACTCTGTTAGCGAAACGCGTCACAACTTTAAGTTTAAATATTATGTAGATTTTAAGAAACTAAGAACATAATTTACTCTGATATTGTCCATCTTTACACTTGTTAACAGTTATTTTTTACATTTGAATTTATAATTAAAAGTTTATAATTTCTAATAAAATATTTTGCCTTTACAATAATGTCGATGTAATTTTCTCATTATTTCCTATATTTAAGAGATACCGTAAATAGATAATTGGATTAACGGGAAAAAGTCCTGTTGACCAGTGTAATTTATGTGTAAAATTAATAAAGCAAAAGAAATTCGCTTGTTAAAGACTCAAACTGACTTCATAATTCTTTGTAATCATAATAATTCTCTACGACACATTCAACAAAAACCTTACTCGGTCTGTAACTAACTCTACATCTGTGTAGGTAACTTGTTAATAATTAAAGAGATTCGTGTTTATCATGTAGCTATAACATGTTTATTGTAAATTTATTCTCCAGTCGAGTAGAGTAGAAAGAGAGACGTAATTATAGATTGTCTCATTCACCAAGCGGTGACGGTTTAAGAATTCTCAATACTCGATGTAAGTGTGTGTCGTGTCGTCAGCATGGACATGTGATTGAGGTCGATGACTGGGTGACTATGACTAGCAATCCTTGCGGTTACCTACGACTCTGGTAAACTGTGTTAATGTCGTTTTTTTATGTGTAAGGACTAAACAGTAAACAACATCGTCTTCAAAGGTAGCAAAATTGTAGTCATTGACTGGAAAATAATCACCACTGCTAGAATAAATATTGTTGAATATAAATCGAAAATGTCATAGCGAAAACAAATCGAAGGAAAAATCGACAAAAATACAAACACTCTTTTGAACCTCAGACAACAAAAAGTATTTCACTATCGACTAAAACAACTACAAAATTATATATTTTCAATACCTTCAAATGATAGTCAACGGAGCTAACGAAAGGGGGGGAATAAATCTCAGAACACTTGCAGGCAGGTAATAGAGTCTTCCATAACAAGATGATTCTAACTAGCCAAAGCCAAAATTCCAAATTGAGGCTACTCAGAACAGTCTACAGGTAGGGAAACTACAATCCCCGTCCTGACATTATTTTCGTAACAATAGCCTTGAGAATTTAGTATAATAAAAGTTTATAAATCCCTCACTGAACAGTAAACAGTAACGGATCCGTAGTAGGTAAATATAGATATACAACAAACTGCTTTGAACTTATTTATAATTAATGGTAGAATATAATAAATATTTTATGTACCATGTAGAGGATAATTACGAATTAATTAATCTGACGTTTTTATCACTCCGTGTCAATCGCGGAAAGGGTATATTTACACCTTCAATAATTAATAAGATAATGACAATATGCTCTTTTTTTGGTAGTAAACGTTAAAATATGACTGAATGTCAATATAATTTTCATCACTTCACTAGTTACCCATTTCAAACCATTGTTTTCAACATATATATAGGCTGAGAAATATAAACCGAAAATGACCATTTCGTGTTCTTCTATTTCGACAGGCTGAATTTTTTTGTATAAGTAGTCATAAACACATACAAGAGGATATGAGGTTTCCAAAGTGTCAAATTGCACCGCATTTTATTTTACAGTCATTTGTAACTACCATTTTAACGTTTTTTTCCTATATTTGACTGTAAAATAATATGCGGTACAATTTTACACTTTAGAAACTTCATATTCTCTGGTACCTATGTATTTATTACTATCTGTACACCCAATATCAGCCTGCCGAAAGAGAACAATGCTGTTGGGGCTATATTTCTTGGACTACATACCTCGATAATATTAAACAATGTATAATAATACTAAAGTAAATAAATTTCCTTAACTAATTCAGTTGTTTTAGAATTATTTAACACGACGTGAACAATTTTTAGTAGTTCAAAAGCCTAATTCGATTGTCCTTTGTACAGTCTTCAAGAGCGTTTGAAGGGCCCCTCTCCCTTACAGTCCCGATTTCAACTCAATTTAATAATCGATACATGAAAAATATATAGTATACTGATAATGGATGTTATGCCACATATTTCCCCTAATAGAACATATGTTTATCTTTTTTAGTTGGCTTAGTATGGATTTCATTTCATTAAAAATAAGTATGGGTTTTTGGAAGGGGTTATTTAATAGTTTTCTGGGAGTTTGGGTAATTTTAAAGATTTGGGCGAGGGTTAAACCGAAATGCAAGAAGGTGGAAGTATAGTGTGGAAGTTCAAAACAAAAATTGTATGAAGTGCGGTGAAAATAACCAATTTAGAATTATTGGCGTTGGTGCTTTAGTTTTTGAGATACAGTGCGGTTAAAGTTACTAATACAAGAGGTAAAATATTATAAACCTCAATTCTATTAAGAGTTTTCAGAAATTATAAATTTTTGTGCTCGTTATGGAAAAGCGCTGCATCGCAAAAATATTACATGGGTTCTTACATTGTCAACTAACTTGAAAACAGTATGTGGAAGTATGTAAAAGTTTCATGGAAGTATGTGGAAGTAGGTGTACAAGATTTTTGCCGGCGGTTTATCCCTCGGATTTGGAGAGAGGGTGTTTTCATACTATTATTATGGAATTAACAATAAAAATTGTAATAATATTAATTATTATTGGATATGTTCAAGAAAACCTGCGCTTATCCCACCTTAACTATTTATTCATCACATAAATAACTCGAAAGCCCTCCAAGAAGATACTTTCAATTACTCAATAATCTACCTCCTGGAGCAACCGAGATATAAAACGATATAAACGAGCTTGATAATAATCATCTAATAATAGCAACAACACAAAATATTACGTCTCGTTATTAATATATTTACCTCCTCGAGGAACTAACAAAGAAGCTTATATTATACCCATACATACAGAATGAAATACTTATGTTTTTTTTGTTGGCTGTTTGTTTAGAGTGTCGGTTGTATTTAGAACCATCTAATGACTGATACAGAATAAAATATTTACTAAATATACATTACCTAATCTAACATAAATATGAGATTATATCGGGTGCATTTTGTACACTTCAAACTGAATATATTTTATTTAGTAGCTACTACAAATAACGTTATTGAGTAGTTTCAACAAAATATAATCATTGCTTTTCATGAATTTGTATGATTTCTTTTAGTTTGGGATAAATTTAATGAATAAAAAGACATTTTTATTCTGAACATGCCTGAAGCAGAAAAATCTAAGAAAAATTTGTTTTCTTTTCTGTAGTGTAGTTCACGTTGAAACATCGACACTTTGCAATAGATTTTGGGCACATTTTACGTGCTGAAACACAGATTATTAGCTATTTTCGCAAATTTGTTTATAAAATAAAACTTAAAAACGAAGTCTATAATAAAGTAAAAATAAAAAAAAAAAACAACTCAACAAACACTGTTTATCAATAAAATATATATAATCCAGAAGTTTTTTAAAGTTTCAAACGCAAATTAAAAAGTAATCAAACCACTATAAAGTCATACAACCGCATACAACCAAAATTTTGAGGTTATAATCTGTTCGGAAGAAAAATCCCAGCTATTATCCTAGGATTCATCGAGCACGTTCCGAGCATACTCGAAATTGAATCTAAGTCTTCCTCGAACACGGGATTTTTTATCCTGAACACATTCTGAAGCTCTCCACGAAAACTCAAATTTTAATTGCGCATGCGTAGTCCCTCCGAATACGTTCAAGATGTGCTCCGCGAAAACAGCTATTAATGAATATGCCATGCACTAGCTTGAAATAAACCTAGTCTAATGTATATTAAGTCAGTGTAACATCCACAAGAAATTCAAAGAAGTCTGTTACTAGAATTAAGTAATAATAAAAAATTATCTTATAGTTCATTCAATAGCCTTTTTGGTGTGCGTCATCGTTTGTGACGTTTATTTATAATTACCAGCTTCTTTTTCTAATTGAAAATACTCCAAAATTTTCAAAATGCTGATGTTTTTCCGTGTAATAAGGAATATTTTTGTTTTACTTGAATAACTAGAACAATAAGATTGATATTCACTTTTCATTTAATAATAATTGACCGTAAACAACAAAGTACAGACCTGATGAGAACTGTCAGTGTAACATTAGAAAAATACATAGACACATTGCGGGCTACGAAAGGTAGGCCTGCACAACGACCTATTATAAAATAGACCAGCCATCACACATTATTACCTATACATTGTTTTGGTCGCAACATAAATCAGGGCGAGTACAATGCACAGTAGCGTATCATGTCGAAGGGTTCATTTAAACTATTTTATAAAAATTGCTTTTATAGACTAAATGATGTAGATACGTTATTAAATTTTCGTTTGAATAAGTGGAAATTATATCAAAAACAAGCAATTTATTTAAAGGATACCTATAGAGGACTTTTAACATAAAACAAGTTTTGCACTACAGATTATGAATATATTACCTATGTTAATATAATATGGATAGGTTTTTTATTTTTTTTTATTGATTTTACAAAACTATAAGCAATAAATGAATGTATTGAAATTAGATAGAATAATTATAACAATAATCATAATATTAATATTTATTGTTCTTAAGAATTATTCACAATCATATTACAAAATAAAATAACTGGAACACACAATTGTATGAAAATATTTAAATAAAATGAATCTTCATTATTCTTCAACAAACTGAAAAGATTACAAATTGTTCATGAAATAGACCTTTCAATTACAATAGATAAGTTACCTTGTTGTAACTGGATGGAGGGTTTTTTGCTCCAATAATCCTGCTGTCTTGAGCCTCATCTTCCAGAATACTATAATAATTCCTGTGCTAACTTAAAGTGTACATAGTTACAAATTAAAAATACCAAGTATACTACTTACTTCAAAGGTGTAGCATCATGTTTCAAAACATGTTTGCCACTTAAATTAGCACATATGTTCGTTTTGAAAAAATGGACAAAGTTTCGGACAAAACACACCAAAGCAACTTTAACTTTGAAAATGTCCTCTTCTACCAAAAATACATTCAGTAATCAAATTTCACGGCGAGCAGCATCTCTGGGAAACGTGATAATTAAAAAATGAACAATATTATCCCGAAAACAAATATTGAATCCCTTCTCTTATACATATACTACGCTTGTGCTAATATAACCTTACCTATGAAACGATCGTTTATCCTTCTTATTCCATGTATTTTCACATACTACACATTTTCACACCATCATAAATGTCTTAAAAGCACTTGAATATACAAATATCATTGATATATCTAATAAAAACACAATTATAATTAAAATCTCATTGACAGATCTCACCAAAATGACAGAAGTAGTTTGAGGTTGCCAAATTAAAAATTTATAAACTATTTTACTTATGGCATTGATAAATCATGAAAAATCCTAACCGACAAAACTAAGTGAGCTGGACCGTGGGTTGGTCCATACATGGGTCATACCTATTTTAAATGCTTCCCACTTTTTTCTTACTTTTTAAACAGAAAGTACTGCTCAAATCTTGAACATATTCATCAATTACTAATTTTGTTAGAAGAAATTTGGCATCATGTAAGAAGAGTCTTGCCCTAAATATGTTGGGGACAACCAAAATGTAAACAAGGCTAGTCTATTTTATAATAGGTCGTTGGGCCTGCATCCTATTTTGAGTGTTGTAATTTCACGCAATTGCGCGTAATCTAAACAGCAACTAATCAAATTTTTCAAGTCAAATATTAGGGCAAAACCTTTGGAATACATTTAAACGGTACATAATTGTGATATTTGATTTGCTTTTTTTCCATTTCTTTCAACGTAATGTGTTAGAAGGACATTACCAATCGATGACGCACACCAAAAAGGTTATTATATGAACTCTAATAAAATTGTTAATGTTTAAACAACAATGATAACATAAATTACTTAATATAATAATTCCATTATTTATTACTTTTCAACAAATGTACACAAACTTGTTCTTAGACAAAGCTGCTGATGGCAGCCACATTTATTACACGGAGATACTCCGTATGTTGAATGAGCTCTCTAAAGTGTGTAAATAATAATGGGGGCTCTTTGTTTGATTCGCGTATTAAAAAAATATAACAGCTGCTTTGAAAACAGCCAGACTAAAAATTATGAGCAGAATTTATACTGAAATTGGACATCGGGATGCTTAAAATTTTCATGTATTATATGCGAACCATATGTGTTATTCATTAAGTGGTTAAACTAAAATTTAAAATACACGCTAACAAAAGTTATTAAGGGAATAACAAAAAATACCATACACTAGAAAAACAATCTACAGATTGCGAAATTTACATCGGAACCAGGCCTCGGATCACACAAGTACGACAAGGATATATGAAAGAGAGAGGAAGAATAATTGTGCACGGTCATCACTTTGTTTCACCTTAGGGGTGTAAACTTATTCCCGAGAGTTACCGAATGCTCATTGCACCCCTATTTCAACATTTTTAACCGCTATTGCCAGAAGCATTCGGTCAGAATCGGGAAATAAACATACACCCTAGCTGGAATTAAATACACGCCTCGATGACCGCATAATTATCTTTCTCTCTCTTTCAGCTGTTTTTCTGTCGTTCTTGTGTAATACGATGGTTCGAATGTAATTTTCGTAATCTGTATATCGGAACTAACTGAGGTTGAAATAAGAGGTCCATTTTAAGTAATAAATAAATGCTAATTTGCAGTCTTAGCAAATTAAATATATTGCGTAGTATATTTTCGACTAGCAATTAATTGTTTGTTTTATAATACCTCTCAGAGTTTAGCTCCGCAACTAAAAGGGGATATACGATTAGATAGCTACACAATAAGTTTTGCGACCACTATCATTAAGTGGTTGAGTATTATCAGTCTTCAGAATAAAAAAAGTTTCATTCATTAGAAAAATATGGCATTTCAAACGATACTCTGAGGAGTGCATCAAATTGCAGCTTATCATGAGAGAATAATTATTTATAAGGATTACTTATTCATGATATTTCTCTGGAGATTTAACTTCTTTTAGAGTTTCCTTTTACTATTTAATAAAGATGAAGAACTCTCCACTGGATATAGCTGTAGTTTAAACTGGATCAGTAATTCTGCTTTTATTTTTACGGAGCATTTATTTATATCCGGAAAGGCGGGACATTTCATTCCCATTTAAAAATAGGGACGTCTGGCGACGCTGCTAGTGACCATTAATTCTGCAATTCGGCATTTGCAGCACTGGGACTGATCTTAAATAAATAACTAGAAGTTTTATACTAAAATATGTTTTATTTACAACCCTATATGCAATGCTGTCATTACTAACGTCATTAAAGGTTAGAAAGTGTCACATTACACAAATCTACCTCCCGCCTTTAACCTTCAGACTCAGTATGTTTAATTGTTTAATGTTTTGTTTTAATCCACAAATATTTATAACAACCTGCAGCAGTTTTTGATTTTCCCAAAAGCTTCTTCAGCGAATACAGTACTAGAACCCAGTTTTACTTTTTCCGTTTCATTGCCTACAATACCCTTGGCCTCCCAGACCCACATAAGCTGATGATCAGAAAATTTCAAATGTAGACAAATAGTCGTATCATTTGCAAAATAGTAGCTTTTTATTTTCATTTTCCATTGGCACAAAATACAAATCCATCAATTGAGTATGTATGATGAAATTCAAAACATCCTTCCCACACTTGACCCGCTTATTATAAATTATCAGTCGAGTAACTAGAGATTTGCATAAAACTTTTTTATATCCTACACTCACAAGATCAAGGTTGACATTGAAATATTCATCGATAACCTTTATTGCGTCGTTTTCTTGAAAAAATAATGAACACCAATTCATCCATTAGTGATCATTGCTTTCAATTGTTGATACGTTTATCTGTATTCAAGTGTATCTTTAACAAACAAATACTTGAAACGACAAGGAAAACGGTTTTGTTCTAGAAATTCATATCTTATGACTTTTACAGACGATTACTTATTACAAATTTCATCAAATAAAAGTGATACCTAGATAAAGGAATAACAAAGAGACTTGAAATTTCATTTTAATAAATAAATTACAAATTGTATATACAAGGTGATCTTGAAATAACACGCAATTGTACAGGACAGTCTTACGACGAAACGTGAACATTCATATGAAATAGGGACTAGTAGTCCTTATTAGGCTGAACAGTCTTCTCACTATAGGTTCTTCTTGGAGAAATCCTCCCTTGGTTGCTCTATTCCTAGGAGTCTGTATCTCCAGCAAGATAATGCTTAGTCTTAAACAGACAATGTGTTATATCGGGACTACTAGAGTGCCACCAAGATTGGCAGATAACAATATTATCCTTAGATGGGTTGAAGGGCACGATAGAAGTGTAATCGTATTGCTGATTCTTTAGCCAGGAAAGCGGATGGACTAAAAATTTTAGGATCTAGTGACACCTACGGCCTGACGACTTCGACAATTGCGCAACTAGTAAAACGTTACACCTATGCTCAATCCGTAAAGAGATGGAATCAGAGTATGCAGTGTTACCAGGATCACCCTGGACAACCCTGGGAAACTGGCACCGAAGAAATATTTGGCGATGACCAGGAAAAATCTACGTTTAACAGTAGGATTTCTGACTGGCCACTCTCAACTAAGTAAACACCTCCATACTATGAAACTAGTAGACACACCTCTATGCAGGATGTGTGAACAGGAAGATGAAACTGTCAGGCATGTCTTATGCGAGTGTCCGGAGTTATCGTCAATAAGAGAGTGAGTGTTTAGTGAGTCTTGGCCTACACCTGCCGATATAAAGGAAGAGTCTCCTAGTGAGCTGCCCACCTCTCTGGTAGGCTGGACAGGCTGGACGATGAGCTAGGAGAGCAGCTCATCGCGAGGATGTACAATGGGTGACATGTGGCCTAAGTGCTGTGAGCCTATACTCACCCTTCCTACTCTGATACAGATGCAGTCAAAGATAATGTGAGAGGTTGTTTCCTCTTCTTTTTTCTCCATGGTCCTTATCTGGCCCCTGCTGAGGTTTATTAGTTCGTCAGTCAGGTTCTCCGAAGGATTTTTGACCAGAAGTTTGCTGTTTTTGCATGTGTCTCCAGTACAACTGACGTTCGGTTTTAGTCCACCGAGAAAGACAACCACGTTCAACAGTTTTGGATATTCCTAATACTGCTTAAGGACCAGTGAATGCAGTTTCAGACAATAGCTTTGCTAGGATGTCTTCTTTTTCATTTCCAGCAATACACTTGTGCCCTGGACGCACTTAATAGTTAATAGTTACTCTGTTGTGGTTAGCCAGGGTTAGTTGTTTTTGTTGGCCAGACCATTTGAGGACTTTCCAAGGATTTGAGTGCTGATTATTCTACTACAATGAGTTCAAAGACCGTTGGACACCCATGTACAAAGACTCTTCAATATGTTACCAAATCATATTAAGGTTGTAAATAGCCTGCCATCACCACTAACAATACTATACTATACATCTTTTAAGTTTCTTCGCTAAAGCTTTTTGGTATTCCCTCCCGTCTCATTTGAAATATGCCAACTAAAAAATGTCGACTGATGTAGCACATCGTTGTCGGAAACAGAAACCAACTCGAGGCATTCTTGTTGGGATAACTGTAAAACATAAAAAAATTGTAAAAAATTATTGAGCAAAAATATAAAAATGTACTTGGCTTGATTCCATTTTTCCATTCAACTTGAAAAAATCTCAAACAAAGCGATCTGGAACTTTAACGTGAAGTTAAATAAACATGATTCATTTTGTCATTTGATATTTTTGTTGACATTAAACAGTTTTGATTCCGTTGCGAACTAAAAGTTTACAAAAATATTAATTATCAACTTTTCGTAAAAGTTTGCTTATTTTTATACGTTCACAGCTTGAAAAAAAAACAGAAACATATCTTGACAAGAAACAGCATTCTTGATGTTAGAAGTAATATTTCATCCTCTACTTATCTCAAAGACAGATCACAACCAGGTCGTTAAAATAAACCACCGAAAATAACAAAATAAAACGTTGTGTCTACCAGCCACTGCCACTGGATTTAGTTCCGAGAAATTATGGGACGGGGAGACATTTACTACCCATGTAAGTCTCACTATTGTTAAAGATTGTAACCGAGATAAGATATAATGTTAACAATAAAAACATTTTACAAGGTTTTATAATAGTTTTTAATGTATAAAAACAGAATAAGAAGTCACAAAGTATGTATCTTGCAAAATATAGATAATAATATTTGTTACGTGACATATACGCCTGTTTCGAAGTACCGTACCGATTCGGAATTCTCACAATATTAAATGAAAATTTGTCTTGTTAGAGCGATTTTGGTATAATAAGTTTCACGGTCAATGGAATTGGCTAAACGTTTATAATGGAACCAATTAGCCCCTTGAGTTGTAAAACCCAAGAGTATCCGTCATAAATGTGAAAGCACCGGATGTAATGATAATATAAGGTACAGGGTGTTTTGAAATGACAAATGACAACGTTTGTATGTAGATACCTCTAGTAAAATTGGACAAATGGGGCAAAAATTAAGGGTGTTTTTGTTATGAAGTTTAAGAGAAAACTGCTTGCACCATGACATCGAGGATACCCTGTAGATTACTAAAATCCAAATTTATTTCTCATGAAATTGTCAACAATAATTATTAACAAAAAAAAGGCCTTTTTTCGTTTTTTGCAAATATAATAAAAAGTACTGGATTAATCACGTTACTGATGAGAGACATTTTGTAGAGAACGCAAAAACCTACAAAATGGTTTTTGGAAAATTTCTATCCGAGCATTTTTCGCCGAGAAAAGCCGAAAAAACGCAGGCATTATACGATTCATTTTTGACATTTCCTTCAATTTTACTTGGCTTTTCATTGCTATTATTGTAATTATCAATCTAATGTTGAATAACTTCAAATGAAATATTAAAAAATGAACCGTAAATGTAATTTTCAAATAAAAATAAAATTACAGTGATTTTGAATATGCCGCCAAAAACTGTAAAATAACAGGAATCTTTTTTGGCTGTTAGCGAAGTTCACAACCTGATTTGTGCTAGAGGTACTGACGGGAATCTCAAGGTGGCGCCATTCGTATAAATAGAGTGCGCCACGGGTCAGTTTCCCATCTATAAGTATATCAATGGTGTATTATAATATCTCCTATCCTATTTGTTATGAAAAATATAATTCAAATTTCTTAAGGTCGACCCTGTAGTACATTTGCATACTTTACTTTGCGATTTTCTACACACAGGTAGTTTATTGCAGTCGATAAGCCAATACCATTTAGCGTGAAACATATTCCATCCCAATTTTGTCTGTCAAATACATACCATCTATTTAGTTTCGAAAAAAGATGACGTCAAGATAATTTTGGTACCCTTTTTGGTCTGTCTAATCGCATACCGAGATCTACAGCACGGTTACTGAAATTGGTAGCTTTCTATCCTTGTCTGAAGTAGTTTTTCTCTTTGCACCGCCATAGTGGTGTTAACCATTTTTTTTGTCATCGTTTGGCATGTTTTAATTGCTTTTGTTAGGCGTACAGACTAGATTTTTGGAGGTTGTCTATACAATCCTATTGCAGTCCTTTTTATTCTTTTAAAATAATTTGTATATAATTTAATGAAAATGTTTTATGTTTATTGGAATCTCATTCTTTTTCAAAGTTCTTCGCAGGAGGCTGAGGTCTTTTGTGTTTCACGAAACATTTGTAATGCGATTTCCGACTGCTGTTGCTATCGCACTCACCGGATGGGGCGTCACTATAGTCTATTTTTATGAATGTGAGTATATCTTGAAATTTGAAATGCCTTTTTACCTGAATACCCAACATATCAATGGTCAATAGTCAGTGAAAAAAGTAATTAGAATAATAGAGATACAGCTAATTAGAAATGCTACAAAAATCTAACCGAAAATGGACATAAACAATTAAACGAATATCAACAAAAATAAATATAACTGACATTTGACATAACTAGTGACTGAATAACATAAATGAAATGGTGACATTCCATGAGTTCCTAGAATTATTGGCTACCGATATGTTGAGTATTCAGTTAAAAAGTCATGTTAAATTTCAAGATTTACGCTGCGGGGATGTATTCATTATTTTAATAAAGCAATATAGATGTTCGCAATGATAAAAAACATGCAAAATCTTTTTTTTTGAACGGTAGACCTCAACTGTCATTCTTGACAGAAAAAACCACTTTTTGTTGGCCATACTGACCTCAGATTGAACTTATCTATTTGGTCCGTTGGTAAAAAAGTTTGGAGACCTCTGTTATAGGGTATAAAATTCCTTACAATCTTCATACCTACATATTTTCTTGTACAATCAAATCTAAAAAAGTTATGGAAGCAAAACTGTTTTATTTTACGTGCTCCAAGCTATGCTTGCAAGCTGCAACGCTTAGCTCCAGTTAAAAACAAATTTAGGAAAGTAGTTAATACTACATACACTTTCGTTGGGATTCACCTTTCGTAGCAAACATAGTTCTTTCTTTGAAGTTCCAAGGTACTTATTTATCTCTCAGTACTGTTCATTTCTTTAATGTTTTTTTCAAATACCCAATCAATATGTTATTGTTTAAATCTACTTTTGTTGGACATCTATTAAAATGTCTAGATTGATAATACACTTACAGTTATAACAGTTGCAAAGTGGAATACTACCAATCTCTACCATTGTACAAAAACAGGTATACTACTTTGCGGACAAAGTGTTAAGTTGCACAAGAAGTTAATCGATTTTCTCTAGAAACCCATTTCACAAGATCTTATTAATGGATCGAAATCCGGACTATTTATTTGTAAAATTAAAAATAAGATGGGCGAATAAAGGTTTTTACGATTCGAGAGGTTGGATCGACTTTATGGAACACAAAAATTTATCGGTAACTTTTAGTTAGAGGGTATTTAAATTTCACGAGTGAGTCGGCCGTAAAAAATAAGACGATTAAGTCGATTTTCATAGAATACATGGGTGGTATTTTTATTCATTTTCTCGTGATTTGTTATGAAAACGTACACAATATAATCCAGTGGTGCCAGCTTCTTCATGGTAATAAATGTTCAGAAAAATGATTATGGGAGTATAGATGCAGTTACTTTCTATAAAAAGTGGTATTTGTTAATATTTATTTATATAATTTTGTTAAACAGCACATTGCTTGCTAAATCCATGAGTAAATATAATTTGAGATCATTCAAGGAAAAATTTTGTTGATATAAACTAATATTTAACTCAAACATTTAAAGTTGTAAAGATAATGAGATTTACACTTTTAATAAAGTCGATTTATTTACAATTCGTTAATAATTGCGTGTTTAGATTTTTAGGTTTCCTTAAAAATATTTATTTATATTTTATTATAAGTGTTTAGTTGGTTTATTTGTTTAAATATTCTCCAGATAATTATAAAATCAAATAGTCTCTTTTAAAACGTCAAATATCAAATAATGCAAATCGATTCTGACAGCGCGTCGTTTGAAACGTCAAATTAATGATAAAATCATAATTTTACGTATTATTTAGAGGAAAAATGGACAACAGTAGTTATATTTAGTTATCTCCCAATTATCATTTATAAATGTAAGGATTTTGACTAAAACTGCATGTTACGTATCCCTTTTTGAAAATAAACATGCTCTATAGCCTAGTGGTAGAAATAGTTGACTCTGTCGCGGACGATTGGGGTTCGATACTCACTGGAAGCTTTTAGTCGTGGAGAAAGTATAGTCTTTTACTTGTGTAGAATGGCTAATATTCACGTGGATGATTCCAAAACTCACTCGCTGCGCTCGCTCGTTCTGGAAACTTCATCCGCGTGAATAATAGCCATAATTCTGCATTCGTCGAAGAATATACTATTATTGAAAATTATAGCAGAATTCTAATGAATTTTTCAGTTTTCCAGTAATTTTGTAAACTACAACCATACAAATAAATATCCAAATGAAGTATAATAATATTGGTTTGCAGATTATTACGAATGAATACCGCATATCCCCTTGACTATAAATAAAGTAAACCTAACCGGATAGATAATTTTAGAGTTATTCCGAGGCGGTGTTTCGCTTTTGAACATTCGTGATAACGCCACATATATTAGGTGTGCACAGAAATGCAATTTGTTGTTTATTATTGGCCTCGTAGTTATTTTACTCGCCGATCGTACTTTCGTTGTTTCCCAGATAGTTTCTCTTTATTTCGTGTTCTACGGGGATGTACTACTAAATTTTAATATTCTCTACTTCCAAGGTGGTGATGACTGTTATTATTGAATGACCAACAAAATTATTTCGCGAGTGGCTTGACTCCTTGCGGAATACGGTTTATTAAAAATGTCTTCACCACCATGCTTTATATAGAATTTTTTCCACTACTAGCCAAATTAAGGACAAAAATTAAAAATAATTCACAAACACACCACGAGAAGCGGTTACTCCGTCGTCTGACTCACAAGTACACTGTCAGTTTTCGATATATTATGAACGTACTCGTTATGTCATCAGTCATTTTTGGTTGAGCACGAATTTTAAATTAATGGCATTCTTATTCAAGCAATTTTATTTTGATAGGTAATTAATTATGT
The DNA here is from genome assembly GCA_963978555.1 of Galerucella nymphaeae. NCBI lineage: Eukaryota > Metazoa > Arthropoda > Insecta > Coleoptera > Chrysomelidae > Galerucella > Galerucella nymphaeae. The sequence goes on along the minus strand of OZ021705.1, from coordinate 3,087,914 downwards.
TGCACAAGTTTTTGTTGAACTACTATCTCTGGATTCTTAAAATAATTTGAATCAGAACCTCTAATAGAGAAATTCAACTTCTAAGTTGCCTAGAAGAAGCAATCATTGTCAACTTCAAAGCTAGTAGTGGAGAAACTTTTTTATCCAATCGGGGAACTATCCAATTTTTTTTTGGATCAATTATATCATTTTGTTACGTTAAAAAATCGAATCCTTTAAGTTTTTTTTTCAAAATTTAATATTAACTTTGATTCGGTAGAGAGCAGGCGGGGCTACTGCCCTAGGGCCCACACAATTGAGATAAAAAACTTAAAACCCACAGTGTGCTTCTGTGATGAACTGAGATATTTGAACATTGAATTTTAATGAGAATATTGAGTGAAAGGGTTTTTATTGTTACATAAACATTCTGTCTTTTGTTTTCGTTTTAAAATGAGTTATTTTTTAACGTGTGTTATATAAGCACAGTTTTGAGCATTTTTGTTATTTTAAGCGAAAGCATTTCTTAGTTCTCGTTATGTTATTTACACTCGCTGTTTCAATTACTGAAACAAAAATATCTTCTAAAATGAATATCAAGTTGTACATAATTTTTACATTTGCACCAAAGTATGATTGAAATTTTAGTCGAATAATTCGTTTATTTAATTAAGAAACTTAAAAATTTGATCGCAATAAACGAGTTTTCCATTTTTCTATTAAACTAGAGCGAATTTAAGAAAATTTAAAGTGTACTTGAACTTATTTTTCAACGACCTTTCCAAATCTGTTATTATTTTTTATGAACGCTATTTGGTGAAAAAGTTAGCTCGCGTTTGACAGTTTTGTACGGGAATCCCTATATCGCATCTTATACATAACACAGTTTATATACCGATTGCGAAAAAGCTTGAAAGAGAAAGAAAGAATAATTGTGCGCGGTCATCGAGGCGTGTACTTAATTCCAGAGGCCGAATGTTGATTGCCTCCCTATTTCAACCGCTGTTGCCAGAAGCGTATATTAATTTGTACTGTATGATATTTTTGTCCCGTTATCGTTGACTTTTTTTGAAGTCACAATAGGTAAAACTAAACTTTTTTTTCCGGCAACAGCGTCATTTACAGAAGTAATGATGAAAGTCGACGATAAGGAGACAAAAATATCATTTGTACAAATTTATATACGCTTCTGGCAGCAGCGGTTAAAATAGGGGCATCAACATTCGGCCTCTGGAATTAGGTACACGCCTTGATGACAGCGCACAATTATTCTTCCTCTCTCTTTCAAGCTTCTTTCTTATATTTTCCTTTTTGTATTTGTGTACATGTTACCATAAGCTTTTTCGCAATCTGTAGGTTCCAAAATATACAAATTTTATGTACAAAACCTGCTGAAGAAAATAAAAAAATACTAATTTAAAATTGTATTGTCTGTTTTTTTTTTGTTCATATACTGTGAAATTTCAAGTGCTTTGCAATTTCGAATCGGCCACACATCTTCATTCAAATTTTAAAGGATGTTCACCCTCACTGCTCGAGGGTCGAATAGCCGTTATTCAAATTAAGTGAAAAAGTTATCCTCCTTCAAATTAAAATAAACGACAAACGTGCTCCAGTTTTTTGCTTTTGTTTTATTAGATTGAAATAAAACACAATTGTGTTTCATTAAACCTGATGGAATTTTAATACTATCAAATTCGGAAGGTAATTGGACTAGAGTTACCATGTGTGTTTCCGACATCAAACTTTCGTTGTACCATCCTATATAATGAGTATTTTCTTTATTGTAGAGGTCGTAGCTAGCCATTCTTTTGTTTTCGAATTACAATAGAAATAGCTATAACATGATTTTACTCCGTGAAATTCTTTACCTAATTAAGAACTACAAAATAGAGTAACTAGAAAGCAAAACGAGACTTCCCTATTACTACGTTTTTGGAATGCAAGTTCAAAACTGCTCTTTAAATTCAAATGTTCACTGGAAAAATTCTGTTATCATGGTGGCGTAAGTTCATTTCAGGGCTGTTGATAAGAGTGTCAGAAATAAGGGGTACAATAAATCTTTTAGATTTTCAGTGGATGTCACCCCAACATAACCAAATTCTACAGCAAAAATTGTAAATATTTCACTTTACGTAATTTTTTCACGTAAGCAAATAATAGTATATTATTAAACGATCAATTTATGATAGCCAATATTCACAATGAGTGACGTTTGCGTCACGAGCCGCAGGCGAGGGGCGCAAGTCACCCTAGTGAATATTGGCCATAAATTGCGAGTAAAATACTATACTTTGTCCACGACCCTTAATTTCTTATATTAAATAAAAGTCAGTAACGACTTAGTATTACTAACCTCAAAAAGTTGTTACAGCTACATAAAATAATTTGACATATATTGAGATGGGCAAGTATCAATACAACGTACCGTTATTAATATATTGTTTTAAAATACTTAATATTGGAAAATATCGTTATGAAAAGTATCAATACTAAAAATTACCATATTTTATCGATACGATATATTTGAGAAACAAATTTCCTGAACAAAATCAAACAAGTATTGCAATAAATTTTTCAATATTGCCTTAATTTTGTCATTTTTCAAGCGATTATTTTTGTTATAAATTCCCCTTTCACACTTTTAACACATCAACGACATCAGTTCGAAATGCCATTAAAAGTGAACAATAAAAATATAACAACATGCTCCGATTCATTGTCAAACGACATAGACACTATTAAGGTTTCAACATTCGGTGTATCGTATAACACAAAAACACCCCCAAGGTCTCAGATGTGTGGGGTGCCTAATTGTACGGAGCTCAGCACGTTAGACACCCCGTAATTAAGCCGAAGCAGCGAGGGCTGTAACGTCGAGAAGGGCGAACGACCCGTATGGTCCCCATAAGCGTCCTTTATTCCCTTTTGACATGTTTTATGGAATTTTAGTTAATAATCCCTACGCTGGGGTGAGTTTAAAGATATAATTACATCAAATAATTTATTATGATTTTAGTAATTATAGAATCGCTGATAACTAAATACATATCCTTCTTTTTCCCGTAAAAATTGCATAAGTCTGTCTAATTCATCTTACGGATTTTATTTTACGGCAATTTTTGCATTTTCTACACGCTCTTTCAGTTTGTAACACCTATTCATTAACACCCTGTATAATGAGACCTATTCAATAATTCTAAATTCGTCATTTTCACCGCACTTCAACTTGCGGTTCACCCCTCTGGATAAACCCATAGGAATTTTCACCAAAATTAGTGGGTGTTAATTATTGAATATTCATCAAGAAGGGGAAGGATAAATGCAATTATTTCCCGTCCCCTTATAGAAAATTTTGTTTAAAAAAAATATGTTTTTTCATACAAACAATCTTTTCAATCCAATTGTAGGGAGAGTCTCACTTACCGACAAATTTATCGTGTTACCACATGCACATGTTGTAAACAATACTTTTTCTATAACCACGTATTTTAAATATAAAATATGCCACTAATATATTTTTTGAAAATTCTTATAGCAAAGTATTTTCGTATTTTCGTTGGACAATTGCACGTCGCGTGCAAAAAACACTCACTTTTTGTACTTGTTGCATAAATAACTATTATTACTCTCTCATTCATTAAAATAGACCATAAAAATTGTATTTTCATTAAAATCTGACAAACAACTGAAATATTAAAAAAAATCAATTTGCATTCGGTAACTTCAAGGGGCTGTAATTTTTTGTATGCACATTTGTACTGAGGCAATGTTCAATCAAGTAATTTTTGCCCCTGAAGTATTTGGTTCAATTTATGACCTACCTGTTTGTTACACCTTCGATATCAGAGATGTTAAATTTCCCAAACAACGGTAACCAGTAGCGTGCAATGTATATTTTTAAATTTTTTGGTATAGATATTTCACAGAGGCTGAGCTTAAGAGAAAAACCCTCTATTTGTTATATTTAAACGCAAGCAAATTGTTATCTCTTGTAGTGTTTATGTCTACGTGAAAAAAAAATCTTGAAATAAGGAAAAGATAATAAGGTAGGTAATATTGTACTTTTATTTACAGAGACAGTATGCTTGACAAAAGGTTCACTAGTTTTATGATTTACCATGTAGTCCAGTTATTTCATTTTCAAATTCTATTCAACAAAGTTTTTACAGCCGTCGTGTCAACACCATGTTGTCAACTACCTGCTGTTAACTCAAAATGTATCCTTCCCTAGGCACTTTTGTTATACTCATTAAAAACAGCTGCTATGTCTCTAAGAACTGCAAAAGCGTCGGTACTTGGGAGATTTTCGGGTTCTCCTTGTCTAAATAAAAATAAAAGTCATGGTGAATAAAGAAATTGTATTTTTGGTATTAGTCCACTGGAAAACGGAGAAAAGGTCGCTTCCTTCTCGATTTTTTTTAAGACGTATGTTAAGCCATCATGACCAAGTGAGCAGAATCAGTCGCACTTTCGCTATAAATTTAGTGCTTATTTAGTGTAAATTAAGTGCCGTATTCATAAATTAAGTGCTCTACGGAATATACAAAAAATACAAACATTGCTAGCTTTAAATAAAGCTAGCAGTGTAATCCGTCAAAATAGAAAATAAGCATTACAAAGCGAAAATACCAAATACATACCATTAAGTGCTCAATAAGTGCTGCCCATATCAGCGATAATAAATACTAAAAAATTATTACGTTATGACTAATTTGAACTTTTGAAATATCAATTTCTCTTTTGTTTTTCAACTTCTGGATAACATTCAAAATGAAAATCGCATGTTATGAAAAATTAAACAACGACTTTATGTTGATATTGACTATGAAGAATTCAATTATTAAACATGAGAGGATGTTTGTTGAAAAACGAAAAATAGGAATTTTGAAGTTAAGTGAATAATTATTACACAATAAGTAAGTAATTTAGATATTGAGCAAGCAAAAATTTTATTATTAAGATTAAGAAACAAACCAAAGGATTAAAGATAAAAATAAATAAACATAAAAATAATATAGTAGTTGGAATTCTGATTGCTACTATTCTACTGCATACAGCATTAATGCTATCTGAGCATCCATAGTTTTGCGGATACGTTTTGGATCTTCCTTCCGGTCATCATAACAAACCCATTACCCATCTTTTCTTTTACAAATAGCAACGTAGTGCCCGATCCGTTTAAAAAAATAATTATATTCATTTTCTTTATTTTCATCTGTCATACATATTAAAATTAAAAGTTAAAAAAAATAATTTTTTTCAATAATCATATCTTGGTCGACATAGAGAGCACTTATTGAGCACTAAATTGTACTGCGCTGTGTAATAAATTTAAGCATGTAGGAGAGTTGGTACTCAACTCTATACACTGCTAGGATTGTTAGGCTAGCATTGAACACCTGATTAAAAAAATTTTTTTTCAATAATCATCTTAGTCGATATAGAGAGCACTCATTGAGCACTTAATTGCACTGCGCTGTTAAATGAATTCAAGCAAGTGCAAGAGTTAGTACTCAACTCTATACACTGCTAGGGTTGTTAGGCTAGCATTGAACACTTGATAAACAATAAAAAATAATTTTTTAGTATTTATTATCGCTGATATGGGCAGCACTTATTGAGCACTTAATGGTATGCATTTGGTATTTTCGCTTTATAATGCTTATTTTCTATTTTGACGGATTACACTGCTAGCTTTATCTAAAGCTAGCAATGTTTGTATTTTTTGTATATTCCGTAGAGCACTTAATTTATGAATACGGCACTTAATTTACACTAAATTTATAGTGAAAGTGCTACTGATTCTGCTCACTTGGTCATGCTAGCTTTACATACGTTTTTTTAAGGTACAACCACATGTGGTCTTCACAAAATGATAGAGTAGGTCCCTGGCCATCTGAAATCGAAAATTACAACATTTTTTAATAGTGACAACACTTTTTATTGCAAAATTTGTCAAAAATCTATTTTGAATGGAACACCTTATAATTCTTGATTTTTAATTAGTAGTTTTATATGAACTTATTTTGATGCCTAAAATCAACTCATGCTGCGACCGTTTGACGTATAGGGAAATCATTTAAATCGGTTTCATGCGAGTTTCATGTAGTATGCATTTTCAATTACGTAAATAATTGCCAACAAATCTAACAAACAGTTTATTAAGTAAGAAAACATAATAACACTATTCAATACATATAGAGAACGAAGAACAAAAAAGTAAGCGAAATTTCAAATTTTCAAATGAATTTTCTAACATTTCTTGTGTAATGTTTTCAATAATGTTTCTGATATTATTTTTTAGCTCTGCTAAATTGTTAGGCTTAGTATGAGTTGATTCTAGGCATCAAAATACGTTCATATAAAAATACTTTTAATGCAAATACATAATTTTATCAGTGTACATATTTTCCACTTTGAATTTGACCAACATTAGTAAAACACCCTGTGTTGATGAGATGAAATGCCAGTCAAGTCCAAAAAATATCTTTGATAAACTAGTAAAACAAGTGAAAATCCCATCTCTTTGGAGCAATTAATAAGCTGGACATTTATGTTTAAAATCAGTCACTCTTATTTGGGACACCCTGTATTTTGTGAACTAATAAATGTTTGTCTAGAAGTATTATGACATTTTACTTTAACCTTTCCTCCTAAAATGTCTTCCTTTTACTACAAAATCTCTTGAGCACAAGTGTCTTTCTTGTTTTCTGCAGCACATATTTAATCCTTTCAATCTCCAAAAAATCTCAATAGACATACACACATCCAAAATAATATCTACCTAATCGCAATTGAAACAAAGACGTTAGCAACTGAATCAAGTTATCGGCCAAATTTTTCAGGAATAGACCGCATTATGCGTATGCGAGAGATGCCTGCTCGTTAGAAAGCACAATAATTAGGCGCGGCTGCAGAAACTTTCAAGTTTGCGTATTTATTGCTCAAAAACTATGATACTTAGAATAGTGATTCTTGTTTTAAAAACTTCCTTGAAGCTTTAGCTTTATTTGGTACGCAGATAGTTTGGTAAAATTTTGAAAAATAAAAAAGTTTCTCGATTATTGAAAATAGTGCTGCAAAAAAGTAGAGATTACAGTTTTCTCCAATTTTACAAAAAAACTAGGTTTTTTATACAAATGAAACTAACACAGTAATCTTCGCTCATGTTTCTTCTGTCGATTAAAAAAAATTTTTTGAAAATATCTTGTTTAGTTCCGGAGATATCGCGAGGTATGTGTGAAAAAGTAATAAAACATAATTTTGACAGATTTTTGACAAATTTCGCAATAAAAAGTGTTGTCCCTATTAAAAAATGTTGTAATTTTCGATTTCAGATGGCCTACTCTATCATTTTGTAAAGACCACATGTGGTTGTACCTTCAAATAAAAATTGAAACCTTTTTGCTCCTTTTTCAGTCCACTATATAAACATTAAAAGTTTACCCTAAATTTTCGGTTATTTTGTAATAATATTTACATTGAGATTCTGGTTAATCCTGTCATTCAGTGTATAATTACTTACTTACTTACTAAACCAATTATTTTTCAAACAATTAATTGAATTTATACAATCGACAAAATGAAATTAACTACGATTTTATCTCCCTAAAAGTCCCATCAAAAACTGACTCTGTTAAGATATATAAAAATGATAAGACGATTACTGTATAACCTGTAGAAAAACGGAGGTGTCTGCCATGGTTGGCTCCCCCATAATTATGGTAAATTATTTTGGATATTATCGCCAACCACGATCACCCGTGGTGAGTTTACTATTAATATCAAGATGAATGTTTAGATTGGGCTTTAAGTGGAAAACGACGCAGGAACAGTTATTAATCAAGAGTAAATTGTAATTTACACCATGCCATAAATAAAATATTTTGATTAAACAAAAAGATATTGTTTTCATCGCACTATCTGTAACTATATATAATTATAACGTAATATGCAATGTGTTACTGCAGAATAAGAAGAATAAGGAGGACGAAACTTTATACTACTTTACTTTATTGAAAACATTTACTGCAGGACTGTTATTAAAATAAATAAAACACGCTCAACCAGTTGTTCAACTTTTAGATTGTCTGGCACATTGTTTAAGATGATTAGCCAACCATTTATGTGGCTAAACTGAATAAATATGCCGCTATCGGCTGATGCTAGGTGAAATAGGGTGGTATCTGTGCATTATAGACTTGAGAACATTGATAGAGACAAATATGTAACATTTAAAACAAGGGTAGCGACTCAAATAAGTTGAATTACATCAGAGTAAGGGGAGGATGAAATTTTACTTAACTTAACAATTTGTATAGTTATTTCCACGATCTTAACTGACTTGATCAGAGATGGGACAATGACATGCAATAAAACCATAAAAGTATTAGCCGTGACAGGGTCGTATTTATTTTGTTGGCGATAATAAATTATCACCAGGAAACTCTATAAGATTTTTGGGTCATTCTAATCCGTTATACCTATAGTCAGGACTTGAGGTTGGTCTTGAGCTTGAGTACGACTTGAGGCAGGCCCAAGTCTGAGTAGAGACCAACCTTGAGCACTACTTGCATGTATTCGGTTTTTGTCGACAGCATTCGTTTAATAAATTTGTCTCAGTGAAACACTTATGTTAAGTTTAGCACCAATGAAACAATATGGTTGGATGTAAAAAAATTGATTTTATGATGTAATGTAGGTTCTTGCCTAACTAACCACTTAAATTTGGTAGCAACTAAGCCAGTTCGCAGGACTTAGTTACTTATTGATCTTATACAAGAAAAAATTAAAAAAAAAGAAAAGGCAGTTTTAGGGCGCCACTAATTTTCTTTCCTAAAAGAAAATTAGAAACAAAATCAAATTTAAAGGCTAGCTAACTTTAATCTGTTGAGAGAAAAATTAAAAAGTACGTTTCTGTATAATAAATAAAACTAAAGAAGTAAAATAATGTATATATTAACTTACAATTATATAAAAAGGGTTAGTAAATTATAATTTATAAAAAAAATACTTAAAGTCGACTTTGGTATGTGATGTCGATGGATAGATGTTGATGGAGATATTATCCAATACAACTGAAATCTGCAGCTTAGCCTGGGACGGTGGTCTCCCAATATTGAGTTTATTTAGTTTCTCCATGAAACCGCTTCTGGCAGGTATAAGGAAGCTCTCCCTGTCTACCAGGCACTGCTAGTTTTACAGTTCTGTATTTTTTCTTTCAGGTATTCTAGGTACTATCAATTTACCAGTTACTATCAGCTACTAAGCCCCAGAAACTGTTCTCCAGAAACTGTATCCCAGCAACTGTGCAGTAATCCAGATGTTGATGAAATAATACTGCAGCTATAAGTTATACTTATTTAAAATTTTTGTTGTAAAGTTATATGGATTACTGCACAGTTGTAGTAGTATTGTCGACAGACGATGAGAGAAGCCTGCCGGAACCTTCCTCATTCTTATTTATAGATATTCCAAAATTTTGAATTTAGCGGTAAAAGACATTAGGAATCTTGATTTTAGGCCTAGTAGTTTATTCCACCACGAAACAGAAAAGAGAAATAATTTCTTAATTATTTGCATGAAATATTTTTAGGAAATATTTATAAACTATTCCACCAAAAATCAAAATTCTGAAGAAAATCTTCAATAAAAATATGAACTGGAACAATGAACGCAAAGTTCATGTTTCATACCCCTAACAGCCAGGAAAAAAAATTTTCTACTAAGAAAATTTTTTTTTATTTAAACCATTTTAAATCCCAAAACGTTAATATCAAAGAAACGACTCTAAAGAGAATAAGTTAAATCCATAAAATGTGAAAACCAATAAAAAAAAATAACTAATCTAACGCTAATATTTTCAACCCTCACCCCAGATAATTTTCTTCCCCAAGTTACAAAGAGACAAATTTTTTTCCATGATATTGAATACTGGAACTAAGGAACAGTCTACCCAGTTAGCAACTGAACTTATTCAATATCTTAGAACACTAAACAGAAAAAAAATAAATGTGTAAGAGAAAACAAAAGAAACGAAGACATGTATTTATATGACTTAAGTACTGATTCAAAAGGAACAGTCTGCCTGTTTAGCAACTGAACTTACTTAAGCCATAAAATACTACAAAGACAAGGAAAGAAAAACACATGAGATACAAATTTAGATAGAGATAAAAAAAAGAAAAACAGAACCTTGCACAAGATACACGAGATAATCACTAACGATACATCGATAATCCAGATAGAAAACAATATACAAAAGCTTCTCATCGTCTGTATAATTTTCCTCTGAGATTACATAACTCTACGATAAAGATATAATTGAGACAAAAAAAAATTTTCACCCACCAAGGTGTGAGATATATTGAGATAATTTTACAATAGTTATTATAATTATTTGTTAGATTATAGATAAACATTTAAAAATGTACTGTATATAGAAAATAAAGATATCCATGTTACATTTTAGAGAAGATATAATTAATTTTTGTTAATTTATGCACTGATTCAAAGGAACAGTCTACTTGGCTAGTAACTGAACTTGCATAAATTTACAGAAAATTAACCGTAAGTTAGAGAGCAGATTCTATTAAACAAAAAAAATTTAAGATACGCGAAGACAAGACAATTTATTATAGAGATAGAAACTTAGGTATTTTTATATTTTGTTGTGCTATAAGTGGTTAAAGAAAAATTCACGATAACTGTATATCGCAAGCTAAAATAAGATACTCAATAATTATTCGGTAGGATACTTGATAAATGTCTACCAAGACACCAAATAGATGTTCACTATGAAACATCCCTTCTGCGACACAAGATAAGGTAGTTCAAGGTAAAGATAATTTTTCATGTGCCATTTCCTACAGCACACAAAAACATAGGCAAGGTAAGATACTTCAGTTTGTGTCATTTGACACAATTCAACTGAAAAGATAAGATAAGGTATTTCAGTTTGTGTAACTCTACACAATTCAACTGAAAAAAGATAAGGGAAGGTAAGATATTTCAGTTTGTGTACTCCACACTATTCAACTGAAAAAAGATAAGGGAAGGTAAGATATAGATATATAATATTATGGAACATTCAAATTTTTAGTTTCTACTAATAAACATTCCAAAATTATATACCCCAAATTTCATAACCAATTAAAGTATTACATCCATAATACTCTCAAATGTCGCAATTGTGTTATTGCAGAGATAAATCTAATTGCCACCATAATTATATTAAGCTTATAACACAACAGAGATATATTAAAAACGATAGTCAAGTTAAAGAAATAATTAGAGAAAAAAAAATAGAAAAGTAAAATCAACACGGTATAATCTAACACATAATTAAATATTATGAGGGAAATTCTGAGACAAATTAATTGCAATCCAAGATACAGTTCCTACTAACAGTTATCAATAAATAAGTTATACTATAAAGATATTTGAATAAACTAAGTACCATATTTTCAAGACACATTCCTGAAGCTATTTAAGTCATTGAAAAAAATTGAGTTTTTACTGATTAAAAACATAATTAACCAACCCTAAATCCAATATATGAAATTTTCCATCATAAACACTAGAAAAATGGACCTAAAAACAAAAATAGAATGTTGAAAAGCAAAGTCAAGCATGGAGATAAAATATAACCGATAGATTGAAGAAAGACAAAATTTCGATATAAATAATTGACTTCGAAATGAGAAAGTACACAAAATTGGAAAAAAAGACAGTCCAAAAAGATTTTCACCGGAGAGTTAGATGATATTTTTTTCTAAGTTCATACCAGGGAGGTTGCCAGTTAGCGTCCGCAGTAGCCATTGGTCATCGCGCAAGTAAAACATTCGAGAAAAAAAATCATCACACAAACACAGCAAATATTATGACAGTGCAAAAGATTTAAGACAAAGCAAACACCTAAAATAAAATACTGGTGTTATTGTCGAAAAACTGAGAAAAAAAAAAATAGGTACGTAAATGAAATTTCAAGAATCAAGATAAAAATTTTACGAAAAAAATAAAATAGTTCAGTCAATGAATGTAGAGAAAATCGCCACGATAAAGTATTATTTTGTCTATGTATCATTCAGTACTTAGAAAGAGATAATTTTTTTTTCATTTTGTTGTGCAAAAAAAACAATGTGTTATTTGTACTCGTATCAAAAGATATATAATGGAAATAAGATAAATTATATATTGAGAATAAAAATGCTACCAAGCAAACAACAAAGATAATTTCTCAATACAAAATAGATAAGGGAATGCTACAATCATATCTGAATCCAAATTTTGCATAAAGCAGGAAGTTCAGAAAATGTTTGTGCATGATATTTTGTTCCAAAAGATTCTGGACTCGAAATTTGCATAAAGCCAGATAAATCCAGAAACTTTAAAACATTCACGGGAAGTTGTTCTCAATAGAACAGCGTTTTTGGTATCTCAAATACTCAAAAAAACACAAATAGATAAGATAAGACACAAAAGTACTTCACGAATTGATTCTTGCACAACGAAACGTCAAAAAAACATAGGTACTCAAAAAAAACATGAAGGTATACTTGATACATTCTCAAATTATATAGAAAATGAGAAAATATTTTTGAAAAAAAAATAGGCAGATACGCCACTGCATACTTAAGATATTTCGATTTTCAAATCTCAAATCGAAAGAAAGTTATCACCGAAAAGAACTAGTTGAATAAATTTACTAATAGGAAATAATGATTAAGTTAAAAATATATAAACGCAAAAAAACTGGAAGCAAATCCACAGCAGTAAACTATTTAAAAATTTGTTTCGACTGAAGGTCATTGAAAGAAAATAATAAATAGGTAATTAACTAAATAAAATGAGTGAGTTGGCTAATTAATGAATATACGAATCCTTAAGTTTTACACTTTTATCGATACAATTTATAGTTTGAACGAAAGAGAGATATTTACCATACAGAAACAACAGTTTTATATTATTTAAAAGAAAGAAAGTTAAGAGAAGTTAATATTAAGTTAATGCAAATTCCCCCAAAAAGCAGGAAGAAAAAAATTTTTAGATAAAAAAAATTTTTTGAAAGAGAAAAATTGATATTAACAGATTAAAGTTATAACACGTTGGGCTGCCAATGAAACACTGTGTAAGTTTAGCACCAATGAAACAATATGGTTGGATGTAAAAAAATTGATTTTATGATGTAATGTAGGTTCTTGCCTAACTAACCACTTAAATTTGGTAGCAACTAAGCCAGTTCGCAGGACTTAGTTACTTATTGATCTTATACAAGAAAAAATTAAAAAAAAAGAAAAGGCAGTTTTAGGGCGCCACTAATTTTCTTTCCTAAAAGAAAATTAGAAACAAAATCAAATTTAAAGGCTAGCTAACTTTAATCTGTTGAGAGAAAAATTAAAAAGTACGTTTCTGTATAATAAATAAAACTAAAGAAGTAAAATAATGTATATATTAACTTACAATTATATAAAAAGGGTTAGTAAATTATAATTTATAAAAAAAATACTTAAAGTCGACTTTGGTATGTGATGTCGATGGATAGATGTTGATGGAGATATTATCCAATACAACTGAAATCTGCAGCTTAGCCTGGGACGGTGGTCTCCCAATATTGAGTTTATTTAGTTTCTCCATGAAACCGCTTCTGGCAGGTATAAGGAAGCTCTCCCTGTCTACCAGGCACTGCTAGTTTTACAGTTCTGTATTTTTTCTTTCAGGTATTCTAGGTACTATCAATTTACCAGTTACTATCAGCTACTAAGCCCCAGAAACTGTTCTCCAGAAACTGTATCCCAGCAACTGTGCAGTAATCCAGATGTTGATGAAATAATACTGCAGCTATAAGTTATACTTATTTAAAATTTTTGTTGTAAAGTTATATGGATTACTGCACAGTTGTAGTAGTATTGTCGACAGACGATGAGAGAAGCCTGCCGGAACCTTCCTCATTCTTATTTATAGATATTCCAAAATTTTGAATTTAGCGGTAAAAGACATTAGGAATCTTGATTTTAGGCCTAGTAGTTTATTCCACCACGAAACAGAAAAGAGAAATAATTTCTTAATTATTTGCATGAAATATTTTTAGGAAATATTTATAAACTATTCCACCAAAAATCAAAATTCTGAAGAAAATCTTCAATAAAAATATGAACTGGAACAATGAACGCAAAGTTCATGTTTCATCAGCTGTCATATTTTATAAACGTATGAAAAAGGGGTTATGAGGGATATTGGAAATTAGGAATTTTTAGAATTTGGTATGGATTCTCGAAAAATATTATTAGAGACGTTATTTTTCCTATTGTACATCCCAATTTTAGAACATTTAACAGCAAAGGATTACCTATTCCTCCAATAATTCAGTAAAAATGCTGACAACGTGAATTTATTAAAATCATTAAAATTTTGGTAATAAAACAAAAGTTACCAAGTCGGATCTTCTCCAGGAATTCAGGACTATAGTATAGCAGCTATGATGAAATAAAACAACTCTGTTGAATTTTCAATGCAGACTAACTGTATTTTAGAATTTAAATAGTAGAAACCGAGAGAGAAACCAAAAGCAGTAAAGTGGTAAATGAGAACCGAAACTACAAGTATCGAACTAATTCAAGTGAAACCAGATGTTATTACATTTTGGGCTTATTTTAACAAACTAAACATGAGAAGAAGTCTCACTTGTGCGGCTCTGTATCTCAAGTCGGAGTAGGCTGACGAAGATAGCAGGACTCCTAACAGGGCAGTGCTGTATAAGAAAGCACCTCTACAACCTAGGAATAGGGGAAAGTTCCCTATGTAGGGGTTGCGGCATGACTGACGAAACGTCAGTCCATGTTCTCTTAGAGTGTCCACACTGGGCTCTACTACGCAGGCGAATCTTAGGAGTCCCTGTTATGGCCCCTGGAGACACAAGCAGGCATCCATTGAAAAAGGTTGTGGCCTTTATTGAAGGGCTCGGCTTCATGGATGTCTAGGTAGCAGGAATGGACTATTGGCTCGCCAGTGGACTCAATGCCGAAACCTTAGCTTGAGTTTGTTTGGGTCAAGGCCCGCCTGCACATTTAGTGGTAGTAGTAGTATGGAAATTAGCTGGAGTGTGTAGATTTTAAAGGAGATTATGTTGAAAAAGAAAATATTATGTTACAAGATGTAACTCTTTCACATAAAAGACACTTTTCCTTCAAGCAGTCCTCGTATGGTAGACTATAGAAAAAAGAATTTATGAAATGTTCGCGACACTTTAGACAAATAAAATGGTGAAATTGGTGCCAATTTAAAATAATTCTACGTGGTTGTTTTATACTATAACATTAAATAGCTCATTAAAAAATATATAATGGTAACTGTGAGTTAATAATTGATAGTTGTTTAAAATAATTTAGCATTAGACTATAATAATAACATGGAGGTAAAATGAAGAACTTTAATACTATTTAAAAAGTTGCAATTATACTATAAGTTGAATCAGTTTAATTATACTGTGAAATAAAACGTTTTGTCGGTTCACAGTGGATTTACCTATTCATTAATTTAATTGAGCTGGTTTTATTAAATAATTAAAATAGCCACGCAAGATTTGAATTTCCGTAATTATATAACTAATTTTTATTCATTTTATTGATTCATATGGCTACTATATTTTTTAAATTTCTTCTATTTTTTTTAAATTGGTACAAATTATATAGGTAGAGTGTAACAAAAAAATATCAAGTCAATTGGATTATGATATGACTTAACAAGTACATAGAGTATTGGAATCCAATAATCCCCTAATTAACTGATTAACTGATGGTTATCGGATATTACATAGTTGTACTCAAAATTGACGAATTATTTCACAACAATTTAACAGTAACAGTTACAATCGCAATAGTATTTTTGGGATGACATTCCCGGAGACCTAAAAGATCTATTGTGCCAACTTACTTCTACTTAGTTCCTGAGGAGAGTCTCAGAAACTAGTAGCTCCTTTGGTCCTATTTCCCGGAGGACTTTTAGGATATCTGCAGGCTTCTACTTAGGTAAATGTTCCTCTTTTATCCAGTAATCTCCCAGGTACTGTGCTTTAGGATTTTGAAGTGCTGTGCAGTTGGAAAGTATGTGGATGGAGGTTTCTTCTTTCATGCCACAAAGTGTACATTCTTCTTCCTCCACTATTTTCAGGTGCCCATTCAGGCGACAATGTCCCGTTAGGATCCCGTAGTTTTACTTTGACTTATGCATTCATTTGATCTCAACAGGTTGTAGTCACAAAGAATCTTCGGTTGTATAAGCCCTACTAGATTTTTCCAAAGGTCAGATCTCTTTCTCTCGGTTTTACCTATTTCTTCCAATATTACATTGGGGCTGATTCCGCAAAAGGCACCCAGAAAGGTATTTTAGTCTCCCCTCTTTGCTAGTTCAGCTGATATTTCATTTCCAGTATGTCCTGGAATCCATAGTAAGGTAACTATATTGATCTTGTCTAGTACATTGAGTTTGTCTAGCCATTCCCACATCATTTTGGAACTGATTACACAAGAGCTCAGTGCTTTAATAGCTGCTTGAATATTTGTCATTATGATAATCCTTTGAGTTTCACTTATGACAAAGATTGGTAAAAATATCACTAAAATAGAGCTTCAGCTTTAGGTACAAAACCATAAACTTGTTATACAAATATTGAACAATAACAAATTTACTTTGCTTCTCACTATGCAACTGGACTTGGAGTCGAAACGACCAGGGACAAATGACAATATTGGGCAACGTTGCCACACATAAATTTATGCAATGCAAGTACTAGACTTATAGCGTTGGTTGTTGAGTTCCACTTTAAAAAACAAATAGTGTTTTGAAGTTATTTACTGTTTGTTTTCTAGTTATATATGCAAAATATAAAACGCATACCTCGCAGTAATTATTTCCTGTTAGTAATCCATTTAAATGCATAGTTTTTGCATTTATTATTCGTTCAAGTAAAAAAAAATACATCCATACCTACAAAAACATCAAAAACTTAACGTATAATTGGGTTATTGTTTTACATTAACAGTTTGGTAAATATTGAGCAACAATATAATAAATATTTATATTATACAGATAAAGAAAACAATTTTCAATAACTACAAACCTTCTGTCAGTGGCGTAGAGCATCTTTGAAATGTTAGTTTAACGCGAACATTGTAGTGGTGATTTGAATTTGATAATTTATCTTATCGAGTTATTACTTTTAGATAAAACTGGAATTTGTGACACACTGATTACAGGTCACGTTTATGTACCATATGTCGTATTCGTACGTAATCATGCATTGTAAACTTATAACCTATCAAGATAAAATTATTTGAATGAAAATGCCATAACTCAAATAGCACAAACACGTTTTAAAGACGTTTGTTTAAGACGTTTAACAGGTTTCAAAGATGTACGCTAATATCCAAAAAATGTTGAAAAGACATCTTTAGGATGTACATTGTTACAAAACAAGGCGTCCTTGGGACATCCAATTTTGCATGAGAAACAGCTCTGGACGTGCCTAAGCCGTCTATTTATACTTGATTGAAATTAATATCCGAGTTAATATCATAATACCACTTTACTCATTTCCTTAAAATTGTGGTTGAAAATTATTACTATTTTATTAAATAATTCAGTGCAGAGAACACCTTCAAAGTGCTTAGAAGTTGATTTTATTTGAAGTTTGCACTTCCAAATGACCTTGAATACAGAATTTTATAAAAATAGATACAGTTTTATATAATATTTATGCCTGATTCACTTTTATCGCCTGCAATTCTTCATTGTTCCGCTACTGATGAATGTTTTCAATCGAATCCATATAAATCTCACATAAACACTTTAATAAAATGATAAGATCAAATGTCGGAACACCACAAATATTTGACATGCTATCCTTATCACAGTATGGTGGTTCATTAGACTATTAAGACAGATTAACGAAATATTATTATTTAGAGAGATATTGCTTGCTAAAAAAATAACGTTAACTTTGGCACTACACATAATTGTCCTGCATAGTTGAAAAAATAGAACAAATCCCATCGGATTTCTGAGGTAAGGTTTTTGTTCATCACTGTGTTTATTGTTTAGATGGCGTTTGAATCTTGCGTGATTCCTTGTGGCCTATACTGTTTATAACAATTATGTCACTTATATAATTATAGTGATGGCAATAGCTCTTATTTCCAAATAAATTTCAATTGCAATACCACTGTATGTGGTATTGCAATTGACAATATCTCTATCCGTGGACAATTAATAATTAAAGATAGTGGTATTTGGGTACGTTTCCAAGGCAAGCTATTTTGAAAATAAGTTTGAAGTCCCGTTTGTTGCCCATTTTCAAATCCTTAAAATTTTTGTTACTGTTGGGGTGCTGCAGTTTTAGATATCCCAAATTCCGTTTCATTGCCTACAATATTTTGTGTACCGAATGCCAAGGTGAACTGCGACGAGCTGAGGTATGCTCTCAACCCTCAGCTCCTTCAGAAAATGATGAACAAACCTCGGTACAATAAGTAATCTCTGTGCCTCAGGATGGTTACTTTGCATCCTCCATTTGCGGGGTTTGTATCTATATCTGTATCTGTAGAGTAGGAAGGGTGAGTGTAGGCTCACAGCACTTAGGCCACATATGACCCATTGTACATCCTCCCGAGGAGTTGTCCTCCTAGGTCATCGTCTATCCTGTCCTTCTCAGGAAGGTGAACAGGTCACCAGGAGACATCTCCTTTATATCGGCAGGTGTAGGCCAAGACTCACCGAACACACACTCTCTTATCGACGATAACTCCGGACACTCGCATAGGACATGCCTGACAGTCTCATCTTCCTGTTCACACATCCTGCATAGAGGTGTGTCCACTAGCCCCATAGTATGGAGGTGTTTCCTTAGTTGACAGTGGCCAGTCAGAAACCCCACTGTTATACGTAGGTTTTTTCTGGTCATCGCTAAGTATTTTTTCGGCGCCATCTTCCCAGGGTGATCCTGGCAAAACTGCTTCCTTTGATTCCCTCCCATCTCTCAAGGAATTGAGCATGGGTGTAACGTTTGGCTAGTTCCGCAATTGTCGAAGTCGTCAGGCGGTAGGTGTCACTGGGTCCAAGAATTTTCAGTCCAGCGGCTTCCCTGGCTAAAGAATCAGCAATGTTCCTTTACTCCTGTCGTGCCCTTTAACCCACCTCAGGATAATATTGTTATCTGCCGAGGCGTTAGCTAAATCTTGGTGGCACTCTAGTACTAGTCTCGATATAACACGTCTGTTCAAGGCTAATAGGGCTTGTCTACTATCAGTGCAGATTATTATGTTTTTGTCAGAAATTCCTTTTCTGGTTAGTTCTTTTGTGGCAATTGAGATACCAGCGAGTTCTGTTTGAACCACGCTGGTATTGTTTCCCATTCCCCACTTGATCCTTAGGCTTAGTGCTCTCGAGTAAAATCCACATCCTGAGCCTTCATTCATTTTTGAACCATCTGTATAAATGGGGTTTGTTCAGGAAGGAGATCTTCTGAAGAGCTTTTATTCCTGGAGGAATGGAATTTTACGTTCAGATTGACCTTAAGATGAAATTTTGTGAGAGGTAACTGCTTTATCAATTTCCATATATTTGCTTTTGATGGTTTCCATGTAGGTACCACGACTATCTTGAACTAAATCTTCTGCCACTTCAGAAGCTTCGGGCACTAGTTTAACAAAAGGTTTTAAAGTACTTCTAATATTTTGTGATGGTTGTATTATAGTCCTGAATGTTGTAGAAAGCTATATGCAAGATGGTTTTGCATGGTACTCCAGGCTAGCCTCCAGGGGTATTGTACCCTTTATTCTTATTATATTGTAGGATAAGGTAGATTTTATGGTGTTTATCACCACGTGGTCCAGGTAGTTAACCCAAGACCCCCGTGATCCTTAGTACAGCATTGCACTTTGTACCTTCATTTTAAGCGGTGTTCTCGGGCGTTTTTAGCAGACTTCATATTATTTTAATAGAAATCGAAAATATAAGTTTTGTTGCTCTACGTCTATACCTTTCAAAACCGTTTTGAAATTCAAAATCTAACAATCGACAACGCATCCGGACATTTTGAAATTAATCGTATTAAAAAATTTAAAGTGCAATTGCGATAAAACTAACAGTTGTTTGGAGTCTGCTCTTCGCTCATCTAAAGGGTATACAAAGAACTTTTTTTGTACCAAGTTTCAGCTCTTGCAGTTGAAAAATGACGAAGATACGAATTTTTAAAAAAGAATGACAAATTTTCCGGATTTTCATGATCTTCTCGGTTTCTAATTATTCGATTGACCTGCTCGACTCCTAGTTTTATTCGTACATAGCATTGAGATTAAAACAAAAAAAAAAAAGAGTTTTCCTATTCTTCACTTATCTGTGAATTTAAATGTATCTATTCATGTAAATTTGAGTTTACTGAGTTATGATTAATTAAAATTTCAAAGAACACGTTCAAAATTAATATTATTTTCTCCGCTGGCAATTCATGTTGATATTATTAAACGTAGCAAAACGAACATCATAAAAAAGCGACAGTCAGCATAAAAGCATCTGCCGTTACGAGTGATTTAATTTCCTTGGTTATATTAATACGGGAAAATCGTAAAGCGAATAAGAATTGCACGGCATATTACGACAACTTATAAATAAACATAATAGAATCGAACTGTTGCGAACGTAAATTAAAGTTACGTATCCGCTTTTAACACGTAAGTGCCTACGCATTTTAGTTGGGGAGCTGATTTCTACAGAAGTAATTTATATTCATTTCAGTATCTATTAACTGCGTTACTGTTGTTGATAAAATAGTGGAGACGAAGTCAACTTAATAAAGGAGTACAGTCTAAGGTCAGTATGGCCATCAAAAAGTGTCTTTTTCTGACAAGAATGACAGTTAAGGTCTACTCTTCAAAACATAAGATTCTGCATGTTTTTTTATCATTGCGAACATCTATATTGCTTTATTACAATAGAATACATCCCCGAAGCGAAAACCTTAAAATTTAAAATGACTTTTTAGCTGAATACTCAACATATCGGTGGCCTAGGAACTCTTGGCATGTCACCATTTTATTTATGTTATTCAGTCACTAGTTATGTCAAATGACAGTTATATTTAGTTTTGTTAATATTCGTTTAATTTTGTAGGTCCATTTTCGATTAGATTTTTGTAGCATTTCTAATTAGCAATATCTTTATTCTTCTAATTACTTTTTTCACTGACATTTGACAGAGCTAGTGACCGATTAACAGAAATGAAAAGATGACATGCCAAGAGTTCCTAGAGCTATTGGCCACTGATATGTTGGTTATACAGCTAAAAAGTCATTTTAAATTTCAAGACTTACGGTTCGGGGGTGTATTCATTATTTTAATAAAGCAATATAGATGTTCTCAATGATAAAAAACATGCAAAATCTTATGTTTTGAACAGTAGACCTTAATTGTCATCCTTGTCAGAAAACACCACGTTTTGTTGGCCATACTAGACTAAACTCTTCTATTACAGTTTCCTGTAAATAGTCGTTTTAGTAAGGCGAATAATAGATAGTCTGTACGAGTCATACGATTTACTTCTATACACTGCTTTCGATTTAACATTATTACCGACAAAAACTTCAACATATAATAAGTACATTTGGCAACAGCGGTTAAAATAGGGGGACGCTGAACACATGCCCATCGTAAATCGTATGTCGCGAATAGACTTCTCGCAAACTGAATAATACGAGGTATAATCACAATTGTCAAAATAAAAATAAGTGATTGCTTTAGAATATTTGTAATCTATACAATTATTTCAGTTATTCCTTATCAGGAAGAGAGAATAGAGAAATTGTTTGTGTTTAAAAAAACAGTAATCAGCGGCCGAGGTCATGTGAAAAACTGTTACGCCATTGTGAATAACCTACTTAATATTATAATTGTGATTTGTGATCTGATAAAGAGATACGTATCTACAATAATAAATCGCTGTTGAAAAATACGTTAACTTTTTATATTTTAAGGTGTGAATTGAACTCATGATTTTAAATAACGATTATTAATAATTATTATCTAGAACATTTGAGGGCAAATGTAATAATGAAGGCTATTAACAATCGAGTCATTTCAAGCAAAGTAAAGCTCGCGGTTTAATGTTAAAGCCGGGATCACATTGTTTGCCGCCATTCTATACATGTGATGCCACATTCGCGTGCACACTGTAAAGGAGAGATGTTAAACGTGTAAACTAATGTAGATTCGAATTCATGGTGGGTTTATACACTTTACTTAATTTTAGTTTAGACGTAAATTTAGTGTTAAACTTAGACTTAATCTTATCAAGGGTTAAAGTGTTTAAACAGAATTTTAATTCATATTTTAATTTAATGCTACGCATGCGTATAAAATGGGATTTGGGGATTTTTATACTTAGCATTTGACATTTGACACTAATTCTAACTTGTTTTGTGTTTATGTGTTTATTATTATCACAGAGTACATGTTATTATTGGCAAAGGCTATTTTTTATCAAAATTATAATGATACGCAAGAACAAGAGAGCGATGGTTTGCCTGGTGTGGCACTCTGTCAATCACCGCATGTGTATATCAACAAAATTTAGTTTTATCTTTAAATTTAGTGTGAAGGTTTCAATTATTGAGCACTTTCAAGGTCAACCCTTACCTTTAACACAAACACAAATTATGACTAAACCATCCCATTGAAGTATATGGTTTTTAAAATTAAGTCTAAATTTAACACTAAATTTACGTCTAAGCTAAAATTAAGTAAAGTGTATAAACCCACCATCAATCAACGTTAAAACAGAAACTTTTCTATACCGGCATAGCATGACATCACTTCATGATATCCATACATCCACTTCTCCTCCCTTCCTTAAATTTTAAACCCGAAAAGAGGCTACTATAATCATCAGGATCCGAAGTAGCCACCCATAGAGTAATAAATAAGCGTTTTCTGACACAAAGTTACCACTAGCGCATACCTTGGCTACTGGTATGAACTAGCATTCAAGACGCGCAGTTTTTGAATTTGGAAGTTTTCAGCATACGGGTAATATTTTATTAGTAGGATTAGGAGAAAAAAAACTCTGGTAGTGAGAAATTACTATTAAAACAACACTTTTCATACAATAAAATATCGAAAATAACACAAAAACAGTAAAAAAAAATAAAATAAGAACAGACAAACAAATAATCCACACTTATACACCAATCTACCTGGAGGCATCTTGAAGCACACACCAATATCACAGGAACAATGTTCGAACTAGAACTTTTAGCAAATTGTGTGCAAAAAACGACATATTGACAATTTTCGTGTGGTAAGAGGCGAGGTTTGTTAGTTCAGTTAGTCGCTGTGATGCGCAGTGGCGTAGCTACCTATGGGCTAGGCGGGGCAGTGCCCCGGGGCCCTCAAGCTCAGGGGGCCCTCGAATCCTTACCAGATGACAGGTTGCAACCCCACTCTAATCATGAAAACTCAGTTGAGAGAAATTCAAAAGTTATGCCTAGGGAATTCCCCTAATTTCTTTCTGTAGGTTGGCAGTGTTGTCAATTTGACGGATAGTGATATGTGCGTTTTATTATTCATCGATGTGCGTTTTATTGTGAATTCGAAAGATTTTTTTTCGAGAACGGTTAAAAAATTAATGCTGTATCAGGAGTAAGTAAGCTAATGTCATTAAACTTTTTTGTACTGGTCAATATAGAATATAGTGGTTCAATTTTATTTGATTTCACCACTCATATTGATGTCCGTTAAGTCAATAACTCGTGTCAAATCTATAGATTTCGGCTAAAATGGCAACAGTGGTAAAGTATAACCAATGTTAATTTGATGACCCATATTTTTAATCCCATTGAAGAAAAAAGCCGCCCAATGGCGTGCATAAATGCCTGGATTTAGACGAAGTCATTGATACTTTTGCGAAAACTAAAGCTAGGAAAAAATTGTAAATATAATTGTTATTTAGTCAGTTGGTAGGCGCGACCTTTATATAATAAACTCTTGAATCTTCTCTATTTCGTTTTATTAGCCAAACCTACACCAAGTATTAATTGTAATTTATGTTGTTACTGTTCAACATTTTTATTACCTGCCCTACAGTGCACAAAAAAGAGCTTAAGAAGTTAAGTAGCTTATCTTTTTAAAGTATTTGTATATTTCATATTTTTATTTGATAAAACATAATCAGTTTACATAGCAGTGGGGCCCCATTTTTTTATTTGCCCCAGGGCCCTTGGTTCCTAGCTACGCCACTGGTGATGCGCCATGCTCAACTGGCTGCGCATAAAATTTGTGCTAGTTTCTTCCATATGTCCTCTTTTATTTATTACTCTATGGTTACTACAATGCGGTGCCACGCTACGTGATATCATAGTGTGATAAGAATCAGGCAAGAGGTGACTCGTACCATGTCGGATGGCGTCGAACGCGTGGGATGGCGTTGTATCTGGACAGTATACACACAATATATAAATATGCATTAAAATCCACGGTGTCAGATCCTTCTGACGGTGCTTCGGGTGGCGTGGCATGGCGAGACGTGGTATAGAATTAGAACAATGTATTCCCGGCTTAATTGTCCTTCTAATACTCGTGTTAGTTACCAAAATGTTTCGTCTTCCATACAAGTTGTATTATTTTTTCGCAATGCTTTGAAAAGTATTTATTTGGTAGGTAATGTCACCGTCTGTCGTTTTCCTCAAATTCTCTTCTTGATGTAACATTAATAAAATTGTTAAAGTTTTGAAGGAAAATATAATAATCATTCCAAACTAGCCGATTTTACAGCATTTTTATATAATACTATTATTGTATGTTTGGTTGCCTATTCCAAAATAGTATATTATTATAGTTAATATGAATAATTTTGTGTACATTAATAAACCACAAAAAAAACACAGTCGAAGCAAACGTGTTCAAAATACTTCCAATTCTCTTCTGGCTTCTGGGTGTTCTGTACTTTTGCGGAATCCGGATTATCTTGACAATGTAATTATCTTTACCTACGACCCCCCCAGTAATCAGTCAATAACACACAGTCGGCGCTAATGTAATGACGTCTATTACGCACGGTAAAAAAAACGCACAGCTGTAAAGTAAATCGCACGGCTTCCCTAGCAACATCTTAGCAACTGTCAATAGACGTCGCCATTTTATTCAAAAATCTGACATAAGCCGTCAAAACATCAAACTTAGGTATAGGCTGCAATAGCGATTTGCGTAAGAACTGTCAAGAAACTTTTAAAACTTTTTTATTAT
Source organism: Galerucella nymphaeae (assembly GCA_963978555.1). NCBI lineage: Eukaryota > Metazoa > Arthropoda > Insecta > Coleoptera > Chrysomelidae > Galerucella > Galerucella nymphaeae. Next base: position 3,062,645 of record OZ021705.1, on the reverse strand, counting down.
CCTTATAACTTATAACTGGTTTGTGTATTTTGTGGAAAGCTTTATTCAATTAAAAAATGTCGAGTGAAAGTGAGATGGATTTAATATTATCATGGAAATCGCAGAAATAGCCAAATATTGTTGATGTTGTTCAAGTATTATCAATAATAAGAGTATAAATACATGTAGAAGTAGGTCGTAGGTAAAGTATAGTACGTAACTGGTGTTGTAGAGCATTTTACGCACTCACGGAATTACGCACTCGCCGCTACGCGGCATCGTGCGTAACTTTTCCATTCGTGCGTAAAATGCTTCTTACCACACACGTTACGTAATATACTATTATCAATTGATGTTGAACTTTGGTAACCCTAGTGACGCATTCTTTTCTTCGGAATGCTTGCAAACATATCTTCTTAATTCATATTATTCCTCATCATAATCACATCATTAATTTAACTCTATTGAGCCTGATAAATATTTCGAAGATACACGAAGGAAACAATCAAAAGGAAATGTATAATTGACATATTATAAGGCTTATGATACTTTCTAAACGAATTACTTGGATATAATTCTTATGTTTTGTTTATTATTTTTGATATTAAACTAACTACAATATTATCTATCAACAGATTTCTGCAAGTAAACCTTACAAAGTCTTCAGGTTTTTTGTCAAATAAAATTTTAGTTTAGGGATAGATGTGGGGATGTATTTGTGCGATAAAATAGTTATTTCTCCAGTCCAGAATTATGCTCTCAAAGCTTGTCTGTCATTCGTGGCATATCCCTGGCTAGCTGCTGCTTATTAGAAACAGAAACATTTCAACACAATCACCAACTGGTGACTGGACATTGCATTCCGAGGAAGCTCTAAAGTAATCACTTTGGAGAGGGGATCACAAACACTGAGTAATGGTAGGAACAAAGATTCAGTTCAAGTGTTTGATGAGCTCAACCCTAACCTATGAATTAATTAATAATTAAAACTGGTATATTTTATATACAATCTCAGTTGGATCTAAAGAAAAACATACCCGCTTGCTTTTGGCTTACAATTATAAATATTATAAAACTATTGAATATAAAACCAAGTTTAAAATTGCCTCGTTGTGAGTGACTGTAATTAGCACATACAACATACGGTATATATGTACACAGTACACATCAGGTTTATACCAAAATAGGAAAAAAGGAACAATGGGAAACGAGTAGAGTCAAAGTTGAATGATCATCGTCACGGTTTGAAAGACCACGTAAACGATATCTGAGCAAAAGAAAAATAACTATCGAATTAGTTTCGGACCTGTGGAGCGAGGAAATATACCTCGTTACACACTATCGCGCTGCTACCGGTGGTTGAATAGTTGTTCGTTTACTGGACGATACCACTACATTATTTGGTACATCTTTACTTGGGATTTAATAAATTATAGTTGAAAAAATTAAAAAAAGGCGCTTTATAGGTAAACGTAATAGAAAGTGAAAAATCTTGGGTGGGATCGAGTTATTTTTAGCCCCAGAATATGTGATATGATTTATGACCTGCCTTTTTGTTACACCCTGTATACAGGGATCGCGTTCATTACTACCTTTATAGCTTGTATGCTTTAACTGGCTAGTTAAGGAACACCTGTCGTCCAGGCTGTTGAAACTGGGTAAGAGAAGTTACTGTCCTGGTGACTGGACACTGCATCCTGCAGAAGCATTTGCTCAGGTTGGGCACCTATTTGCAGAACTCTACGATGAAATACCTACTCACATACTCTGCTTCTGTGAGAACTTACAAGGACTATGGAGAGGAGATAATACAACCATCACAACTGCTGAACATCCCTCCAGATAAACTGGTGTCTTATATAGAGGACGCGTAGCTTCTGGAATTGAAGTAGGAGGAAAACTGGATACTGGTATAAAGATTGTGTGCAAGTGCCTGGGTTGTTGAGCACAACCTAGACGTATGAATGTGGAAGTGGCTGAGGATAAGACTGTGGGACTATTGGTGAAGGGGCGGAGCAAGGCAAGGGAGGTGGGGGGGATGGTGAAGGGAAAGAAAATTCGGATGGAGGAAGCGGTGAAGTATCTGGGAGTGTGGTTGGATAGCCAATTATCCTTCAAAACCCATATGTTGAAGGCTGCAGAGAAGGCAAAAGTAAGGGCAGCGTGGCTAGGAAGATTGATGGGTAATGTGAAAGGACCGGGAGAATGGAAGAGGAGGATAATTGGTAGGACGGTAGAGCAGAGTATGCTGTATTGCGCTGAAGTGTGGGGTGAGAAAGCAGGGGTGAATACGAGGGTTAGACAACTCCTGCGGGTGCAGAGAGGGATACTTTTGAGGGTGGTGCAGGCGTACAGGACAGTGGGTGGACTGGCAGCAGCAGTGCTGTCACGGTCCTATCCATTGGATCTGATGGCTAGAGCCAGACAGAAACGCTGGAGGGGAGCGAGCAGAGAGGAAGTACAGGAATGGATGGATGAGGAAATGGAGAAAAGGTGGGATGAGTATGAGGGCGCGTTAAAAGGAGCGATTGGGAGCAGGAGAAATTGGGTGGACCGGAAATTTGGGGAGGTGAACTACTTCTTGACGCAGGTGCTCACAGGGCATGGGTCGAGAGTGGGTTACCTCCACAAGATTGGGGAAAGAGAAACTGGAATGTGCGAGAGATGTGAAGTGGAGGATGATGTGGGACATGTGTTTAGATGCTGGAAGAATGAGGAAGTTTTGAAGAAGCTGGAGAGTAAACTGGGAGAGGCGGTGTATTGGGAAAATATGGTGGAGATTATGTTGAGGGGCGAGGAGGAATGGATGGAGATAAGTGGCGTAGTGGAAAGCATGATAAGGGAAAGAGAAGGACTCGCTATGGAATGAGAGAGGTGGGAATGAAAGGAGGAAGATGAGGGAGAGTGTGTGAGGGACCGCCGCCCGTCTTGAAGTATGCTAGGTTAGTGGCGGGAGTAACGGCGGCGGGAGTAAGACGTATGAATGTAATGCATTCCTTCACTTTCTGTAATTACCATAATTAGACAGGTGAAGTTGTCAAAGGTTTTAGCTTCTACAACTGTTTTTTACAAACAACAATCCTACATATTTTAAAAGTACAAACTCGATTTATGTCTATAGAACGTGAATACAATAGCTGCACGGTAGAGTGCACAAGCGGTAAAACAAGCAGTTACTAACACAAAAAAGAAATTAGTCTAAATAAGCAATACCGGAATTAACAAAATGTTTTTAATGTTATTTAACGATTCTTTTAACACCTTTCAAGGCTCGATACAATAGAAATGGGACATTGACTCCAACATTTTTATCATTTGATGGCGTTATTTAAATTGACCTCTCAATTAACTGTAGTAAGTGTTTTAAGGTGTTGTAACTGTCATGATAATTGTATGTTTAAAATACTGGGTGAACTGAAAATATTGTTTTGGCTAAAATTTATTTTTTTGTTTCAGGTAAGTTGATTCAATTAATTGGTCAATATACACTCTTGTTAGCTCTATGCATGGCTGGGGTAAGTTTTTTTTATTTTTGATATTTTTCAATAAAGTAAAATACATCTTTGAAACGGATACAGGAAAAGTTATGAAATCTGTTACAGAGTTACAGGAAATTCGATTAAGGTGAATATATTTATAGCTTAGTACACATGTCTAAGAAAGTCATGAAAACAGTTTTTTGTATTCTGTGTAAAAATTTTTCATTAAAAAAATTTGCAAAGCGCTTTCGGCTGTTACGCCATCATCAGTACATCATCTGCAAGTGAGTAATAGTAGTTATAATTAAATAAGATAGGAAATTGTAAAGAATAATTACTCACTCGTTAGGTATCTATAAGAAACCAAATCCAACAAAAAATCGACAACACATTGATAAAACAATTAAAACTTTTTAAATTAAAATCACATTAAATTTTAAAAAAATTTCCCCTATTTGGGGTACTGTCGTTAACTATTGTGCATTTTTATATATCATAGTTTCGAGCTAGGTACAAGTGTTGGTGTAACGGAAACTGAAGTGACACTGCATTAATTTGAAATTAACAAGAAACCCTAATTGAACTATGACAAGTGACAGTATAAATGAACACAAAAATAAAGTTATCCAAAGTGAGCACAGAACTAACATTATGACAGTGAGGTGTAAATGTAAATATTAAGGAATTTATTTCAATTGGTAAAAATCATTTCAAATAATGTGATCTGGCGATGACTCAAAACTGATATGTAAATTTCCCATATAAAAATTGTAAAATAGATTTGATATTAAGGTCTGATGAGAACCCAATTTTCAAAAAAATCAATAGAAGCAGAAAAAGATTATGGGTCTAATGGTAGCCCGTTACTCGGCCTATTTCACTACGACCTGTTCAGATCCAATTTTGGTCCTCTTAATCTAGATTACATTCTGCAACCCGACTCATTTTAAGCAGCCAATCAGCCTCGAGAATGAATCTTTTATGTAATTTTCCTTGCCGGCTGCTTCTCATCGCCTACTATATACGTTTGTTAAGTCTACAATGCGCTGTCTGTAACCCAACCAGGGTCCTGATTGTTCTCCCATTCTGGCTCAGTAAGTGGGTACTCCTGCCTGCCTTATTTTTAGCTCCTTGTTCCACCCTTCTTCTATCCAGTAGTCTCTAAAGTGTTGTGCCCTAGGATTCTGTGCAATTCTCAAGTATGTTGATGGAGATTCCTACTTCAACAGCACAGAATCTACATTCTTCCACCTCCACTATTCTGAGCTTTTACAGGTAAACATTCAGGCGGCAATGTTCCGTTAGGATCCCTGTTAAAACTCTTAATGCAGTTTTACTTTGAGTAATGCATTCATTTGATCTGAACGCGATGTGGTCACCCTGTAGAAGATTGTCTAATTCCTACTAGATATTTCCAATGGACAGATCAGCTCCTTTTTTCGGCTTCTTCCATTTCTTCCAGTGTTCTCAGGCTAATGAGTCAGCCCTTCATTGCTTTTGTGATATGAATGGACCGGTACCAGGCTACGGACAATTTATTATGACTGCCCAGCTCCTGAAGCGTCCCCAAGCAGTCCCAAACTAGTTTGAAATTTATCTACAGGGAACTAATTGCTTTTATAACCGAGTATATGGCAATAGTCTTTACCTTAAACTATTGCCTTAATAACTCTTCTGCACAGTATTGTATTGCTGCAAGTTAGAATATCGGAACATCTTCTCCTAAGCACAGTACATATTCTCAGCAAGGTAACAGTAGTGCACTGTTCAAATAAATAAAAATGAAAAGCATGTTATCAATTATTATCCAGCAAAGTTGTCGTAACCAGCGAGTCAGTTTAACCTAACGTCCTAGGCGTCGTCCAATTTATATTTTAAACGCTGTTTGCTTAGTAGTTTAGCATCAGAACAAATTACACGTTAAAAAACAGCAGGTGCCTTCACAAAATATATCGGACACCAATTTATTTAAAACATGCAATGGAGCGAAAAATACCTGAACGCTTATTTTACAAGCAACGGAAAATAAAATACAGGTAGACAACAACTGGCTTCAGTATCGTATTTCATTTTTTTTGTAAATTTTCGGTACATTGCTCTTGGTTTCAGAATAAAGTCAAGACCGTTAAATCTATATTTTGAGTGAAGGTTACGAATTTTTTATGTAAGGTGTTTTTTTGAAGTTACGCAAAAACCGTTGGAGTTACAGAAAAAGGTTTCAAATAAAAATTTTAGATCTTTAAATTTTACACCAAAATGGCCCCTATCATATTTTCTTGAATAACGTTGGGGTAACAACGGGGTGGTTTCTTGAACTTTGAATAGTTGTCACTCGTGGAAAAATTGTGATTTGGAGTTTTAAACTGGTTTAGCCATCTAGTAAGAATGAAGCAAGAAAGAATCGCGAGATAGAAATGTAAATATCATGGAAATGGATAGACCAGATTGAAGGAATTGGAGAGAACATAAGAAAAACATTAGGAGAGATGAAGGCATTAGCCAGGGACAGAAAATAATGGGAAAATGTGTACAGGAAGAATTCCAATCCGAGGTCTGAAAGTTATAAGGAAAGAAATGAAGTTTATATTGCGCCGTCTATGAATCTACAATCGTGGCATTCCTAGTCGACGAAATATTCTGAAATGTACTTTACATTTAAATTTGCTCGTATTGTGCCTTATTTCGATGTTATTTTGAAAGTTTTAAGCGCCGCTCTCTACTTTACTCAACCTTATCGAGAATGGTAGCAAGGCCATTACTATTTAAAAATAACGGTACGTTTTTTACTTAAACTTAAATTATCAATTTACGTTATGGATTGAGAAGTCGATCAACTTTTCAAAGTATTTCTTTCACTAGTGAATACAGTTGAGATTTCATAATTCAGTCGCAATCAAAAAATTTTATAACAACGGCTTTTCCAATATAAGGAATAATAAAAAAGCAGGTTTAACTTTTTCAATCAAAAATAACTACTCACTCACAAACTCACTTATCTTGTGTTACTTACGTAATTTATTGTAATAAAAAAACGCAATATATAGAGGTGATATTCGTTTGGAATTTGAACTATTCAGAATGTAATAGCAAAACGGCAGGTGGTAAAAAAACGATCGGGTTTGTAATGGCCGCAAGGGATCGTATTATAAACGGTACAAAGTACACATTTTCGTGGAAGTCTGTGACCTTCCTTTATATGACCGAGAGTAAATATATTCTTTTGGGAAGTAGAACGATTTGTGTGTTCCTGACAGAGACGTACTACCTATCATGGGTTTTTCTTACGTTAACGGAGTCTATCTAACATCCTTTTTTTAATTGACTTTATATAGTATTACGAAAAGGAAAATTACAACTAAAGTATACCTGAAGGATTACAAAAAAGATGAAGAGGACAATAATAATAGCTGTGACCTAAAGGAAGAAGGTGATGATATATTCTTAGAAATACCAATTGAACCACTGAAAAATGATAAAAGTACCAGAGAAAATAAAATATTGTAGAACTGTGGAATAATAGAAAGATACAGAAAATGTACCTAAGCACTGTTTGTGTGTATTTGCAATAACTAAAGAAGAATTAATCTAATTTACGTTAAAATATATTATATTAACGGAAAAGATACTTGATAATCGCTTAAAAATATTTCTGCAGACAACAACATTGATAAATATCTCGATAAATATAAGTAGGAACCTTCGTAACGCAGTTAGCGTAAGGGCCTGTAACTGAGGGGTCCCGGGTTAAAACCCCGGTGGTTTCGCTTTTTCAGTATTATGTAGCTTATACTTAATTTATATTTACAGATTTATATGTAATACTGTCCTTAATTTAATAATTTATATCATACACTTAACACACTAACTATAATTTATATGAGAGTCACTTAATAAACACTAACTGTCCATCTATATGACTATATGACGACTATGGCCACAGAGTACACCATCTGTGTACTCTGTGATATGACGACTCTATCTGTGCAGCGATACTCATCCATTTATATCGCGCGTTGGGTATAATTCTAGAAATCTCTCGTCTGCTGGATAGACTAGAACTCTCTGAACGAGTGGGAGCCGGGAGGGCGAGGGGTAGGTAGTCTCTGGATTGTTCTTGATTAGTGACGGGGGAGCGCAGGGTAGGTAGTCTCGATAATTCTCGACTAGTGAGTGGAGGAGTCATAGTCGTCTCATGCTGGAATGTCACTGGGGCACTCGCGTAACAATATTTAAACTTAAAATTGTGACGCGTTTCGCTAACACAGTAGCTTTTTCAAACGAATGGAGGTATAAAGAGACATTTTCAATTTATACATTGCCTGAAAACTAAATTTTACGGATAATAACAATAAAATTATGATCTATTTACATGGAAATAAAATAAAAAAGGGAAAAAACTTTATCTACATATGGTATTAACTAAAGTATTTGACAAGTTTACCTGGATATTCATTCATAACTGTTCCATTCGTGCGTAAAATGCTTCTTACCACACACGCTACGTAATATACTATTATGTAACAGCCAAATACTTATTTTTGTTGATATCAAATATTACTTCCTACATACATTCATATCTTCCACTTAAAAAAGAAAGTGCTAGAGTCATAAACGCATAAACCGGTTAGACAGATGTCTCTAATATGTATTTAGTTAGTTATTCTATTCCAAAAACGGGTTGTGTTAAGTCCACTCTAACCTAACAAGCGTATTAAATTGATTAGCTAATTTAAACATAGCCACAAGAGGTGGTCTACAATTGAATAACACTGAGAAGCGAGTGCAACAGGGGATTTGCGTTAAACGGCGATAAAGTTATTGAAAGCCGTTAAAATAAATAAAAAACTTTGATAGTATAATCCACAATGGAATTTTATTAATAATCTGCAAACTCATTATTTTTTATTCATACATAGATGGGGCACACTGCTCAATAATTATTTACACAACTATTTACCATATAAAATGGTTATTCAAATTTACACTTGGTATATACATACGAGTATATAAATAACTCAATAGCCACACTTAGTTAAAACTACCTAAAATCCTCCAAAAAAACTGCAGGCTCTGCTTAAAGCTATCAGCAATCCAAGAACTAGGTCTTAACTGGTAAAAAACTGTAAAGGAATCCCTTAACATGCTGTCAAGAGATAACAAAGTGTCTCTAAAATGGGTGACGGCACATGACGGGATTGCAGGGAGTGAAAGGGTAGACCAGCTAGCTAAAGAAGGTTCTAAAGGAGCCTTCACAAGTCCGGAAACGTTTTGTGGAATCACAAAGGATTACATGAGAAGGAAAAGTCAGGAGCTGGCTAGTTAAGTACACGAACTCAAATGGAGGCTGACACAAGGACACCTCCATACTAAGAGTGGAATAACTTTTGTCCAGGCTGTTGAAAAACTGGATAAGAGAAATTGGAAGACAGCTACCGACCTGGAGACTGGACAAGGTACCCTGAGGAAGCATCTTCACAGGATGGGCAAAGTTAGTGAACCTATGTGCAGAAAATGAGAACCCTACGATGAAACACCCACTCACATACTCTGCTTCGGTGTGAACTTACAAAGACTCAGACGGAAGCACAATATTTATTAAAAAATACATCTTTTGACCATTACATTATGTACTGGAAAATATTATGATGTGTTGGGTTTAATGTAAATCTTGATAAAAACAAACAAAGAGAAAAAATGCGATAATACGAATAGCCAATACCATAAATGAAAACAAGAAGTAATTAAAGAAGGACAATAACTGCTGAGAACTGAAAGAAATACAGTGTTGTGGGAATGTTTATCGTCCAATTAAATCAAAATGGATGTTGCTGCAGCAAGCAACGTTCGGCAAATACCATACATCAGATTGTAGATAGCCAAGATGTGTATTCAAAAGAATACAATGAATGTACTCGAATAAACCGCAAATCTGGTAAACGACGTTTTATCTGATTTATCTGACTTATATTGATTGAATTTCAACTGTAGAAAATGGGTTTTTAAAGGAATTCGATTATTTATTTTCTCGGTAGAAGTCAAGTATTTAAACAACTGTTTATTTGCGAGATACTCGTTTAAATATATGCTGCAGGAAAAATGAGATAAGGCCGTATACCGGGTGTCCCAACTTATCGTATACAGGCAATATATCGCTTATGCGACAAGATAATTGATAAATGAAAAAACTGCATTGAATGGCATTAAAGTACCTTCCTAATGACTTATAAAAAAAATGCCTTACATTTGACAGCCCTCCCTTTTTATTTTCAAATTTCACACCCTGTATATTCTCATTGAAAATTGCGTGTCATTATATTTGGAATACGACGATAGCACATACTAGGTATTTTTTTTAATTAATAATAGCAAAAATATAAATATTTCATGAAGTATGAACTTCAACTAAAATACCTTTGATGCAATTCAAAAAACAAAAAAAAAATTACAGCACAATATTATTCCCTACAGAATCCTTGCAAGCTGCAAAACGTAGCCTTCGTATCTCGCTACCTCCTCCAGTAGTACTGCCAGGTACTGCCTCGGTGTGCCACGGCCGAGAGTTTTCGCTCGACGCGCTATGTTCAGATGCATTTTTAGAAATGTTCTCCAAACTTGTGTGAAAATGTGAGATATGCAAATTGTAGCTTGAGACTTCTACTTTTAGAAGCCGTTTTCAAAATTTAAATCGGTCGATTCAGCCAATATTTATGCATTTTGCTGGATTAGGGTATAAATATAATTACATCTGTCAGTGTTTATGACTGGATAATAGTTTTCTTGCGATGTATTTACAACAAATTATTGTTGGAACTCCTTTAACTTCAGGAATTAACTTTTATAATGCTGCAATTTAAATATAACAAATAATAAGTAGATTTGTTCTATATTTGTTGTTCACTTTGTCAGAATAAAATGCAATTAAATATATTTTGTTTGCACCACGTCAATAAAGTGTCTTTATCGGAAAAGAATCATTTTACTGCTTTGGTACATTAATAATTATTATTCCACAAAATATACTTGCAATAATCCAGGCGCGGATCTGGGAAGATTTTTCGGGGGGGTAAATAATTTTACCACTGAATCCTGAATCAATCGTTTATTAAAAAAATAACAAAAGACTCTTAAAACATAAAAATAAGAAAAAAAAATAAACTTAAAAATCACAAATCACATTTGGACGAACAAATCTTTAATCACTCGGGGGTGGTAATTACCCTATTACCCCCCCCTTGTATCCGCGCCTGCAATAATCAAACAGTTTTTTCGATATGAATCCGACTCGAACAAAAACATTCAATCTCAATGATCTTTTTACAAAATAAATAAGACCGAAACTTTTGGCGACGTCCTTTAAAAGAATCTAAGTACATCCATAAGTTAGTATCCTCAACTTTGTCGGATTTTAACAAGGAATCTCGTTTAATATTTATTAGTTTTTTTTTTCAAAAGAATAAAGATTAATTCAAAAGTTGAATGCGAGAATAACGTCATAGCAAACATGCTTTTATAAAAAATTCATGTGAGGCTAGCCAGTGTTGCCAAGATTCTTATTTATATCCAGGTTAATTTTTTTTGATAATCGCATTTTTTTTATATTTGTGAAGGTTTTTGCAATCATGGAACGTACATTTTGTTGTGTACTTCTATTCCAATTCCTTTCACATAATCCTGATTTGTTTAAAAAGAAGAACTTAATAAATTCAAACTTTTCATCAATGATCTTGATAATGATTGGCGAATATGACATTCTGGCAACAGTGGCTTCGGCTTTTTACGGCTGAATGAAGCCGAAAAGGTTGGAATTAACCATTTTAAAAGCTGAAGCGTGACAAGATAATATTCAGTGATAAAGTAACCCACACAGAGCAAAGGTATAGAACAGAAAGAAAAAAAATTGGTGATTATACATTCACGGCATGGGCGCGTAGTCACACCACGCAATACCATCAGTCATCACCCCTGGGAGGCATCGTTAATAATCACTTTGTGAGAGTTACGTAGACTCAACTGTTTTATTCTTTATTGCTTGTTAATTTTATATTTCAAAAATTGAAAAATTGCTCGCTAGGATTTCAGAAAACATATTGCATAGAGAAAGTGTGGATTTATGCTGACACAATTAACAATTATCAATTAGCAATTAACAATTAACATTTATCAATTAACAATTAGTAAAACTGCCATCGTTTATGCAGACACAATTATAAATTAGGAGAAAATAGTAAGCACGCGCACAAGCCCGAGATTCTGATTATTTACATTTAGAATAACCCTACATTTTCATGTCTATTGGAACAATTTTCAAGATGTACAGTAGAATTGAAAAAGCTTTTTTTTCTTCTAATAATGATGCTGACACACAACATAACCCTAAATCAACCACATAAAAAAGTGAGATAAATTTCAGGATCTGCGTACTAGCTGCGCACTAGATGAAAATGTGTTACATTTAATTTAAGAAAGTTAAATGTTGGCCAACTTCGCAATTGTTAATTGATAAATGATAGTTGTTAATTGTGAGCATGAATGTTATAGTGAAATGAGTAGTTCAACTGTTCAACTAATAAATAAAAGAGAGGTTTTAAAACATATGGAAGAAACTGGCACAAAGTTTGTGCGCAGCCAGTTGAGCATGGCGCATCACAGCGACTAACTGAACTAACAAACCCCGCCACTTACCACACGAAAATTGTCAATATGTCAATATTATTTTAATTTGAGGTTAGTCACTTTTAAACACAAGTTAAAAAAGTAAAATAATGGAAACAATATTTTTCATTTTATCGTTTTTTTTGCAGACAATAAGGAAGATTTGCTAAAAGTTCTAGTTATGTGAAAAAGTGGTATTTCGAACATTGTTCCTGTGATATTGGTGTTTGCTTTAAGATTTCTTGGTGTATAAGTGTGAATTATTTGTTTGTCTGCTCTTATTCAATTTTTATTGACTGTTTTTGAGTAATTTCTGACTAGCAGAGTTTTTTTCTCATACTCTTACTAATACAAAATTACGCGTATGCTGAAAACTTCCCAATTCAAAAAGCGCGCGTTTTGAATGCTAGTTCATACCGGTAGGCAATGTAGGCGCTAGTGGTAACTTTGTGCCACAAAACGCTATACGTTCAACATCTCTCTTTTATTTATTACTCTATGATCCTTTATATGCATAATGTGTCTTTTTTCACTCACGGAGTAGCGAAACTCTAACCATTCGTTTAAAAAAGGGAACCAATTTCAATAATTATCATTATTGACCTCAAATAAAGAATACACTACAAGGAACGTATTATACACTGGGACATAGGAATTCCTTTACAAAACTGTTAAACGCGAGCTTAAATACACTTTTAATTTTCTTAAATTCGTTCTGGTTTAATAAAAAAATGGATATTGATGTTTGACAAAGTCGAAATTCATTTTCATACCACTTTTGAATACTTACAAGGTATCCCTATGTCGCATCTTATAAATAACACAATGTATGGAAGATATTACAATATGAAATAAAAAATTCATGTTTACTGTTCAACAAATTAATATTTACTGAAATCATAATATTTGTATAGCAACTCATAAACACCAGTAAGTATAAGCAGCTGAGTTAGTTCAATAAACATGTGACATTTGGAGCATGTCTGAAATCCGGATGGAAGTAATGAAACCATATGAATAAGTGTTATTTGCAATGTTCAATATACGTTTTATTACTGCAAATAAAACGGTTATAAACACGAATCAAGTTTTAGATGTTTACAACGGAAACAGTATTGGTAGGAATATTTTATCTTGGTTTTAACGATAAAAGCTATTTATTTTTATAACGCTCCAAGTGAAGTACTTCAATTTCAATTCAATTTATATTTCTCCTTTTAATTTTCATTTAGTAGTGTAGGGAATAAAAAAGAAAAAATATTTGCTTCCAATTTGCTATTAAGTATTGAATGTATAAAATCTTTATCTTCAACAAAGTATTTCAGAAAGGTATGGAGCAATAAAATGGACAATTCCGTCCAGTTCGGCTCAATTTCGGTGTCGGCCATATGCGGTAGGTTTTGAAATAGTATTGTTTGTAATATTAAAATTTCAAGTAATTGTGTAAGAGAATTAGGACTAGTATATTTTCGGGCCTGAATTGTCAATATCGAAATATTATGTAAGGATTACTTAAGGCATTAAGCCATCAATGTGAGTCAATTTTCAATAAAAAATAAGTGAACCTAATACTATGTAGGTACATAATGCCTAATTTTTATTCTGTTTAAATAAAATCTTTCCATTCTACGAGTATCCTACCGGCATGCCTTTGGCACACTATTTTCAGTATTTGTGAATTGAAAACAATAGGCTAAACCCATATATTGACCCCAACCCGTGTGGTACTACCTGCACTTGATAAAAAGAAAGAATTTTGCAATGAAATCAATGCCAAACTATAAAAGTGGCTTAAATATTCGTTGGGTCACTCTGTGCTCCCTTTGCATACCTAATGAGGTTTTATTACTCTATACCTTTCTGAAATAAACTAATACTAATAATAATATCTCGATTTGAAGTGACTCAAGGTTGTAAAAACTATCATACAGCGTTGTTGTAAATTCTCGCACCAAAAGGGATTATCTTTAAACGAATATAGGGAAAGCTATGATTTTCTTGGACGGTATTCTGCACATTTCAAAGCAAATCTGTAATGTTTTGACATCAGCGTTTAGCGTCCGGTAGCCATCATGAATTTTTTGAAATGGTAACCGAGGTCGAGTTACAGAAATTTATAAACCAAACATTATTTCAATATTTAATGACAATAAGTGCTCAAGACATTTTTTTGTTGATAATGATACAACCTCTCTTCGTAGTTACGAATAGAATCGTTGATCATTCATGAACTGATTCCCTGTTTTTCCAAGACGTATGTAATCGTTTGAATCGATCAAGTTAGTTGGTCTGTTAACAGGGAGCACTAGAGAAAAAATAAATTGGTGTCAAGTTGCCAGCCACTCAATTACACCTTTTCGACCAATTTATCTTTGAGGGGAAAATTGTATTTAAATATTGCCCAAAGTCTTTTTGATGATCAGGAGGAGTGCCATCTTTTTGAGACTATACGTTTATATGAGGAAATAATCGATTATATATAATTTGATTTTGGAGTTATCAAGATATTTACCAACTTCAATATAACAATGACTTTTTTTTAGACGCTATGTTGTACATATATTACCTCAAACCAGTGTGGATTATAATTTGACCAGTACCTGCAGAATCGTTCAAGCAAAATGTGGCTTCAACAAAAAAATAAAAGAAATAGTTTGGCATTATAATGTTCCCTTATCTGTTTCAGTTGAAGATTATGAACTTTATACTTTATTTCTTGAACATCTTAAGTTTAATCTTCATTAGTTGCAGTTTTTGGTCTACCAGACCTTAGAATATCCTTCACGCTACCAGTTTCATTAGATTTGTTTATAAATCTCGTCACTGTAGATCATCGAGTAATAAATAAAAGAGAGATGTTGAACGTGTAGCGTTTTGTGGCACAAAGTTACCACCAGCGCCTACCTTGGCTACTGGTATGAACTAGCATTCAAGACGCGCGCTTTTTGAATTTGGAAGTTTTCACTATACGCTTAATATTGTATTAGTAGGAGTAGGAGAAAAAAACTCTGCTGGTGAGAAATTACAATAAAATATCGAAAATAACACAAAAACAGTCAATAAAAATAAAATCCACACTTTTACACCAATCTACCTGGAGACATCTTGAAGCGCACAACAATATCACACGAACAATGTTCGAAAAACCACTTTTTCACATAACTAGAACTTTTAGCAAATCTTCCTTATTGTCTGCAAAAATAAACGATAAAATGAAAAACATTGTTGTTAAAGATAATTAGTTTAAATAGAGAAAGGCCAATAAGAATTTAATAAAAATAGATATTATAATAGATATGTTTGGAAGTGAGTACATGTGACTAACCTCAAATTAAAATAATATTGACATTTTGACAATTTTCGTGTTGTTAGAGGCGGGGTTTGTTAGTTCAGCTAATCGCTGTGATGCGCCATGCTCAACTGGCTGCGCACAAACTTTGTGCCACTTTCTTCCAAATGTTTTAAAACCTCTCTTTTATTTATTACTCTATGCTGTAGATCTACTTATAGAAGCGGTTAATGGTCGGCAGCAGTAGTAGGTAGGTTCATCGATTGTAGCCATTAAAAAATATTAATTTCGCGTGTCTCGTTTGGCTGGTTGAACCAGTGATATTTCCACATTTTGTTTATTTAATTTGACAAGACATCAATAAAAAAAAAACGAAGACACGAAAAGCTCTACCAATATGGTGAACTAACTCGAATCAGAACTCGAAATAGGGGAATGGCACGCATATATTTATATTCTATTCTTGTTTAGCACGCAAGTCTACATTATCACCTACTCACTGTCTCACTGATAAGGCTGCAACGACGACTTCATTTTTTAACACGCAAACTGAAGCGTTAAATAGAAAAGCCAATAAATTTATAAATATTACTTCAGGAGAAATAGTTTTTATTATTCACAAATTGCAAAAAAAGTCTTATACAGGTTGTTTTCAAATGAAACTGCATTGAATTTAGCAATACACAAGAAAATCTATATAAATAAGTAATACTGTAATAATGATGTTCAATAAAAACTCTCCGTTCTACACTCGCGTTATTTAGTTGACTTTTATTCAATAAAGAAATCAAGGGTCGTGAACAAAGTATAGTATTTTACTCGCAATTTATGGCCAATATTAACTTGCGCAAACGTCACCCAGTGTGAATAATCTATCATAAATTGCTCGTTTAATAATATACTATACTTTATGAAATATAATACGTATGCATACACGAAACATCAACTGTTTAACATTCGATGTAACAACAGGTTTATATGCTGCATTACAAGGTGCCTTGAGCATATATGACAATCAGTACAATGTAATTATCTATCGACCACTTCTCCATTCACTAATAGCCTATCAACATAGCTACGATCATTAACAATGAATGCACTGTTCTATAATTATACAAACATGATGGATTCCATACAATGTTACTTATATTTATTTTCATAAAAACATAGGTAATGATTTGTTATAGTTTGATTTGATCATAGTTAATATTTCAATGATTTCGAAGACTTGCTAACCCTTTCATAAGTCATCAACAAGGGAAAACTATAAGCTTTCTTCAGGAACTGAGTAGAACAAATTGGGGTTACAGTTAATATGAACAAAATCAAAACATATTATCTCGAAGACTTTTGCTGGAATGCAACTACAGTGGGTAGACAAATACATGTGAGAATGCCTGGTAAAACTCAATGAACTAGACAACAATATAGTCACCTTGCTATGGATTCCAGGACACACTGGAATAGAAGGAAATGAAATAGCAGATGAACTAGCAAAGCGGGGGACTGAAATACCTTTCTAGGTGCCTGAACCCTTTTGCGGAATCAGCCCCAATGTAATATTGGAAGAAATAGGTAAATCCGAGAGATAGAGAAGATCTGACCCTTGGAAAGATCTAGTAGGTCTTAGACAATCAAAGATTCTTCTGGGTGACTACAATCTGTTGAGATCAAATGAATGCATTAGACAAAGTAAAACTGCGCTAAGAGTTTTAACAATGATCCTAACGGGATATTGTGGCCTGAATGGGCACCTGTAAGAAAAGCTCAAATAGTGGAGGGAGAAGAATGTAGAGATTATGGCATGGAAGAAGAAACCTCCATCAACATACATTCCAACTGCACAGCACTCCAGAATCCTAGAGTACAGTACCTGGGAGATTACTGGATAGAAGAGGAACGTTTACCTAAGTTGAAGCCTGTAGATATCCTAAAATTCCTCCTGAAAATAGGACTAAAGGAGCTACTAGTTTCTGAGACTCTCCTTAGAGACTAAGTAGAAGTAAGGGAGTACAATAGATCTGTTAGGTCTCAGTGAATGTTACCCTAAAATACATACATACAATCATAAATTTCCAATTAGACCAAGAAAACATAAGGTTCACAATATAGAAATAGTCTGAAGAGGATTTGCAAGAGACTACCATGGAATGTAATTTAGAGGAAGGGAGGGCTTTGATGAGCATAATTTCCATTGGCAAGGCTCAAACACCTAAATTGCATGAGCTGGTCGCGAAAACAGATGAAAACTATTTCCCCTTAGATTTTGTAAACGCTGATAAGATAAGATACTTGAAATCGTGACAAGTGACAAATAAGTAGAGTGGATCCAGAAAGCGCTCCATGGTCGACATTATCACGAGCAAGTGCACACTTAAGATAATGATAATAATAATTCATTATTCAGCTGGAGAACAATATTATTAGAAGGTCGCAACAATTATATAACGATTAATTAAATAGTATACAGGGTGTTTCATTCGGAAAGGGCCTAACTTTAACTGTAGATGGGGATCACTTTAGTGGTTCCAAAAACCTATATTTAATGTGTCTGCTGCACTTTATAACCGAGATACAGGGTGTTTTATAAATTTATCCTATTTCTTTCGAACCTCATAACTTCCGAGTTAGCCTATATATTATTTTGAGATTTGGTACACGTAATAACCATTATCTAAAACCTCCATCAAAAGCATCTCCATAATGTAGGTCCGGCTTAACAAAAAATTTCAAAACTCGTCTTTCCTTAAAACAACACCCTGTATATAGATTTTTTAAAAATTGCTCTTCATAATTGGAAAGGGTATAAAAAATCGAATCTACTTATTTCCTTTTCATTTTTCCGCAGACAATTTTACTACCAAAAATTTACCGTCAAAGTTATAATTTATGCACGTTTTTGGGGTTAACAATGGTATCGGAGAGGTTTTTTTATTTTTTAGCTTGAAATGAAATCCATTTAATGCATCTAGAGAAGCATCCTAGAAATTCAATTGAGATTGTATGTTTACGAGTACAGACCACTAAAAAATTTGATTACAGGGCCGTACTTAGAACATACTCACTCAGTATGTTTCGAATATTTCGAACACACTGTATAAGAATATGTATCTGGAAACTATGCACTTCTTCATTTAGAATAACAAGAGTAAAATACGAGAAATGAATTTATACTTCAAAAAACGGAGAGATTTTTATTAATTTTATTAATTGACATGAACAGAAAACAAGAAATTCTAACAACAATGTCCAAACGAGTACTTTTAACGTTTTTTGAAGTGTAAATTTATTTCTCGTATTTTACTCTTGTCATTCTAAATGTAGAAGTGCATAGTTTCCAGATACATATCCTTATACAGGGTGTTCGAGATATTCGAAACATACTGAATGGGTATGTCCTAAGTACGGCTCTGTAATCACATTTTTTTGTGGGCTGTACTCGTAAACATACAAACTCAATTGAATTTCTAGGATGCTTCTCTAGATGCATTAAATGGATTTCATTTCAAGCTAAAAAATAAAAAAAAACCTCTCCGATACCATTGTAAACCCCCAAAACGTGCTTTGATGGTAAATTTTTGGTAGTAAAATTGTCTGCGGAAAAATAAAAACGAAATAAGTAGATTCGATTTTTTATACCGTTTCCAATTATGAAGAGCAATTTTCAAAAAATCTATATACAGGGTGTTGTTTTTAGGAAAGACGAGTTTTGAAATTTTTGTTAATCCGGACCTGCATTATCTTTTTGGAGATGCTTTTGATGGAGTTTTTAGGTAATGGTTATTACGTGTACCAAATCTCAAAATAATTTATAGGGTAACTCGGAAGTTATGAGGTTCGAAAGAAATAGGATAAATTTATAAAACACCCTGTATCTCGGTTATAAAGTGCAGCAGACACATTAAATATAGGTTTTTGGAACCACCAAAGTGATCCCCATCTACAGTTAAAGTTAGGCCCTTTCCCAATGAAACACCCTGTATAATAGAAAATGCAGAAGACTTTTATAAACTGATAACATAACTGAATGGTTATTTACCTACTTATATAACATATCATTTAACTTTTAATTAAAAACCTACCCTACCAGTAAATTGAATTAAAAACTCTGATTAGATTTGTCAACTAACTATATTAATGAATTGAGCTGAACATGAAGGTCATTTGCAATTTGATTAAAATTTGAGCATACGATGTGTGGTGGTGAATGAGAAAGAATATTTATTAGTTCTTGCATTGAGATTACGACGTGAGTGAAATCTTGAAATAAGAAAGAATTAATCAGCTTATAGAGTCAAACAGGAGAGGACTATTTATTCTTATGATTTGGCATTTAATACCAAAATGTAGCTATATCAATCGTTCAATATACTCCTTTCGAGGTAGCGTTGCCTGTCATCCCGTTAAAGCCGGACATAGTTTTTGATTGCGTGTCCGGCCAAAATAAGCGGTGTCAGGCTTTTGAAAGGAATTCCTCTCCGTCCAGGTAGCTATGGCTGATCTAGCAGTGCTTTCTGCAATGCCAAAAAATGGTACAGGTCCGATAAAAAAAGTCTCTGATCATCCCTTTTTTCAGAGTGTCGGCCTCCTCATTGACCTTAACTCCTCGACGCGCCCGGCTTTTTTACCCAAATGTCTTGCCCAAATGGTTGGTATATCCGTCTATTAGGTTTGCCTACCTGGCAACCCTATTTCGAGGTAAGCCCCAACCAGATAAAATTTTCAGAAACCTTCTCTGAACAGCCCTCCTTTTCGCTTATCTGAAAAGACAGACTTAAAATGTTTCGGATTGTTGATATTTCACTAGAGTATAAACAATTTTCACGTCGATACCGATGAGTTGGAATAACATTAACTTGGTAAGACACCTGTCTCACGCGTCGCCAACCAGTCGAGCCCGCTTTAATACTCAGTAGCTTTTTATTATTGTGAAACCTGATATCTTGTTGCAGTTGTACATACCACTTACATCCTTATTATCAGAATATACTTGTCAAAAGCTAAGATGATAAAGATTGTAGTGTATTATTTGATTTACACTCATTGGTTTATCATCTTTTAGATTAAAAGCTGAATCAACAACGAAATACTCATAATTATTATGCAAATTCTGATGGTTATTATATATAAAGATCCAATGAAAAGTAAAGATTATGCTGAAATATTAACTATTCTGCATCTCTTAATTCAGACAGGGTACCATGAATTTCAGTGTCCGATTCTTTTACGACAACTTTCGACATAAGTTTACCGGATATTAGAAATTGAAATAATTTTAAAAAATCTCAAAAAAGTATCAATGATTCGCTATGAATAGTCGAGAAATCCTGTACGTTTATTAAAGATCGAAAGGAGCTTGAGGAAGAGAACGCACCACCACTTAGTAGAGCGAATGAACTGATCTGGTATACAGACGAATCAAAAAATGAACTCGGCACCGGAGCGGGCATATACAGCAAGACGAGCAAATATGAGAGCCTACAACAACAGGCAGATCAGGATCTACAGCGACAGCCAAGCCGCCCTTAAAGCACTTCAGAGCTATAGGGTGACATCTCGGCTAGTATGGGAATGCGGCGAAGAACTTAGAAGACTGGCGACTCGGAACAGTGTAACACTGGAGTGGGTACCAGGTCATAAAGGAATCGCAGGCAATGAAAAAGCTGACGAACTCGCAAGAGTAGGATCGTCAACTTTGATGAACGGACCCGAACCTGCTGTGGGCATCCCCAGATGCTTAACGAGGTCATGGTTAAAAGGGTGGTTGAAAGAACAACACAAGAAACACTGGAAGAATACGACTGGGCAAATACATGGGAAGAAATTCATAAGAGAACCATCAGAAAAAGTAGCAAAAGAACTGCTCTCAATGAGCAGGAACAAACTACGCACCACTACGGGGCTACTTACGGGACACTTTCCCACAAAGGAGCACCTAAACAAAATAGGGCTGTACAACGGAGACCTTACATACAGAAGATGCAAAAAGGATACCGAAACAGCTCTGCATATACTATGCAACTGTGAGTCGCTGGACCACAGAAGGCAGAAACTGTATGGCAGAACCCAAATGACTCCAGAAGACTTCTACAACCAACCAGCAAAGAACCTGTATGAGCTACTACAGGGATCGGATTGGCTGAATAGGTTGTAGTCAGAACACTAGGAGTATCCACAATAAGCCCAGGAGGCTGAGGTGCTACCGGCGAAGAGACGGCTCCTGAGAAAAAAAAAGTTTTTCGATTAAAAATATTCTATTTGAATCTTAATAAAGGAGGCAATAACCTTTGAATCTCTTTCAAATATCTAAAATCACTATTACATAAGATGTCAGTATATTAGTCGCAACCCACAAGCAAATAAATTACATACCACAATGTATAAGATTCCCACATATTAGTTCCGCCCGTCTGTATTCAATTGCATTTAATTATAATTTCGTTCTATCCGAGAAAAAAAAATATATTACCTAAGAATTGTATACAAATAAGTCGGATTTTTCAACACACTCGCTTTAACAATATCATCCCAAGTGTAAAAATTTAATAATAGCGTAAAGTGTTTTACCAGATTTCTTGTAACCCAGTTGTTCAGTCGTTACACAATTTATTATGGTGGTTTCCGATATGTAGTGACCATTAAGCTGGATTTATACATTTTTTTGTCTAGTTGGTTGGCTTTGGCGGAAACCCATTAACCAGATCCTTTTTTTAACAAGTTATTGACCAAAAGTACAAGTTTACAGTTTATAATAGTTAGGATGTTAAACAGTGCATAAATATATAATTTTTTTTTCATTCACTTTTTTTTATGTGCGTTGTAATTTTTGATATGTTTATATTAATTATTCATTTATTTTCGTTTCTCATTATTTTATGTTTTTTTTTTCGTCGATGACCGTAAAACAAGATTTTTATGCCTATTGATATTTTCGGTAATTTCACAGCTAGTTGTGTACCAAAATTAGAAATAGGGTACAGGCATAAATTTTGCTATTGGTGGGAATCGACGTTTTATCAAGTCTTCTAACACCTTGCAGCCATCAGCCATCCCCATCCACCAATACATTTCCGTGAAATTTTTTTTTATCATCTCTGGAAGAAGTATGCTAGACCCGAGAGCCCTACACCAACCACAAAACCTTCCCTAGCCATATCTTCACTCAAAAATTATAACGGATCGTCACTGAACTATAAACTAGTAAATAAAATATTTTCTTCTAAAGGTGGATTCATGCAACATCACTTTATTTAACTTATCATTTTCACTGAAATTTGTCGAACTTCCTAAGATAAATTGAATAATTGTTTGAATGCTTGTGTTATTTGTGTATACTTCATCTTATTAAGATAAGTTAAGTTGAATAAAGTGATGTTGCATGAATCCACCTTAAATGTTTTGAAATATCCTCGGAAATATCGTATATTTATGTCCACTTTCCACTTACGTTTACTTTTAAAAATTAAAAAAGCACACACAATCACTTAATGGTCTGAAACAAACATATAAATGATATTTTCACGTCGAATAGTTAATTAAAATATAACAATAAACACAAAACTACACATAACCTATGCATTCTTCTTCTTCCTTTCTTTTTCGGGCTATATCCTGAGGGATAATCTACCCAAACCTATGCATTACCGGCCATGGCATTTGTAAATGTGTTACGTCACACGTGTTCGGAAATCCTCGGGTGTTGGTCGGAAGGTGCATTGAAATTTGAATTTTATTTTAAAATTTGGAAGTTAATAATGGCTGTAGACAGAGGAATATTGAATTTATTCCAACTTAAACGTCCTAACTGTATATTAATCAAACATCAAAGGAATGGGTGATAAATAGCTCTGTAGTAGTAGAAAATCTACTTTAAAAAATTGTAGACTACCAGGTAATTTTAAAGATAATAAAGTCCATTATATCATTAAACAATATTAATGTTGACATTAAGATAAAAGAAAAATATATGACTCATTTAGTTGGTAATTTATTCATACTAACGAGGTGCATCTTATTAAATTCTATTACTTTTTCATTTAAAAATTCAAATTGAACTATTAAGTATAATAATGACATGGAAAAAATTTAATAGCTTCAATGTATTCCGTTGAAAAAAATATACTGTTATTTGTAAAGCAACCTACACATTACCAGACCAGAATGTCTGGCTGGAAGCATGAGGTCTGGAATTGCTCTACACACACACACACAGTGAGACCAAACAGTTGTCCAGGAGACATTGCGGTGAGTGCAAGATTGTCATGGCTCCAGAGTTTTATAAACATAAAAAATAGCTTTAGCTCTGTTTTGTGCTTTATTAACTGACGCAGAACGAAAAATATGTGCTAAACAGTGGATTGATAGAAAGGAAAAGGTTAACAAATGTCCATCTGTTGAAAGAACTGGACGAGCAGTGTTTTATTTACTTAGTAAGGATGAACCTAACATTGATAAAAAAAACACTTTTGTTTGAAGCTTTGTGAGTAATAATTCCAACTCAGCAATATTTGGCAACTGGGAGGAGTTACGAAGATTTGAAATTCAAGGCTGGTATTTGGTGTGAACCATGTGCTACACTGGGTAGATCCCTATTCGAGTAAGCTTCGCACTTAGTGTCCCACAAATATCGGATCACTTTGTTGGCATCTACAGTCGACAGAAGCAAACATGAGCCCCGGAAAATATGCGAACTAAAAGAATTTCATCGCAACGAACCAATCAGGGGCTAATGTTAACGAACGAACATTAGTAATTTGTTAAAATAATACAACTACAGCGACATGGACTCGCCCACCAGGGCTCATGTTTGCTTCTGTCGACTGTATAAGCTTCAATAAACATTCTACATCCTCTAAGAACGGACCAAATCCAGTGAGAACTTCACACCGTCTGGTGGAATTTTTGTTTACGTAGACCGTCTGGTCTGAGCAAATTGGTCTGGCGAAAGTCTCACACATGATAGGACCGTCTGGTGTGCTAGTGTGTAGTGGCTCTAACAATTTTTTTTGAATAGTAGGTATGTTCTAATTATTACTTTTTTTGTTTCAGGTAAGTTTCCCCCCACTATTACATCATTAATTATGTAAGAAGAATGTCAATTTTAATTTCTCCAAATTGGTAAGTGATTCTTGTAATGTTTGTGTAATAAATGTTTGTCATTAAATAACCAGCTGTTGTGAAAATTGGACTCTGCGAATAAATGACGATATAAACCAGGGTAGATAACTTTTGAAACAAAAAAAAATAACAGTAGAATAAAACCCTTCGAGAAAAGGAGGGAATGTGATAAAATTGAAAATAAATAGTATATTATTCAACGAGCGTGTAATGATGGCTATTACTCATGAGAATGAAGTTTGCGACGTGAGCTGCAGGCGAACGTCGTAATCATTCGAGTGAGTAATAGCCATTACACGAAATTAGAATACTATACTTTTTCTATGACTGAGTGTTCAGCTATCAATTCAAACGAACGAGATATTTAGAGAATATTTTATTGAATAAACTTAATGCTTTACGTCAAACAATTCCATTTTGGAAGCTACAATGAAAATTCATTTATTGCTTACAATATTGATGGTGAAATTTGAGCAGTTGAATTCGTTTTCACTTTCTGTATCAATTCTAATAAAAAGTCAGCTCTAAATCACCTTCGGTAGGTAGCTATAGGTACTGTCAAAGTCAAATTATGACATTTTATGTCGAGTCTGATTCAAACATTACACCGAACATAGTCGTGTGTAATGCCATTCTTTGACGGTGATTGGCCAGATAGTCGTGTGTAATGGATCATTACACACGGGGCGTGGCTTGTTTTGTGTAATGCATCCAGTTACTCAACAAAAATGTTACATAAAAAGGGTCCATTTCTCAACAGTCATAGAAAAAATAAATTACGGGCGATCTGAGCTCGGGAAGTGGGAGGGGGTGAGTTTTTAAGGGCAAAACTATAAGTCCTATGAAAAAAATTTAAATTGCAAAATTGTGAGCAAAATGGATATTGAAAAACCGATAAAAAAAGTGGTCTAGAAGGTCTAGAAGGAAATGGTTAGACCAAATACAAGAGATGGATTTAGAAAGAGGAAAGTCCATAGCAGAAATAAAAAACCTAGCAAGAGACAGAAAGACATGGAAGAAATGGGTACAGGACATGGAAGGGCCTGTAAGAGCAGAAAGGACAGAAGGAAGTAGAAAAGAAGAAGAAGGTAGTAAAACTTAATTTATTATCAATTTTCTGAATAATAGTTAACTTTTCCTCTATGCAACAATGGATGTTAAAAATAATTCATTCACTCAAGATATCACGTAACGTTAATATAATTAACATGAAAAACAGAACAACTTCTCAATTCGATCCGATCGACTAATTATTTTTAATTACTATGTTGTATATCTGCCAAGTCGAGTGATTAAGATACACCTCATTCCTTCAATTCAAGAAAGTAGTTCTGCAAATCTAATTATATGACGCAAATAACACGATCTTGTCGTAGAAAATGGATACTTAAAAGCTAATAAATTATCGGTGAACAACAACCGCTGAATTTAACATACAATTATTACCAGTTGATCTTTCCTTTTTAAGACGTCCATGTGTTATTTACCCAAGTTATTAAGCACCACTTTACCTCGTTTTCTCTGCTTGCTCACTTAGTTTTAGCTGTCCTACAAGAAGTAATACGATGGTGGGTTAAACAGAAAGCGGTTCAGGAAATCACTCGAAAACACACAAGTACATGCGATATCCGCATATAGACGTGGGATAGTATTGTATGTTAATGTATGCACAGGACCGTACTCGGACGGGCGATGACAAGATCTATCATTGTAACCTCACGTCGAAACCAATTTTGACGTTACAAGTTAAGAGCTAAGTGCTAAGTGAAATTGGCTTTTTCCAAACACATTAGACGTGATGGCTAGAGCCAAACAGAAATGCTGGAGGGGTATGACCAGAGATAAAGTACAGGAATGGATGGATGAGGATATGGAGAGAAGGTGGGATAAGTATGGCGGCGCGCTAAAAGGAGCGATTGGGTGGACAGGAAATTCGGGGAAGTGAACTACTTCTTGACGCAGGTACTCACAGTACATGGGTCGAGAGTAGGTTAGCTCCACAAGATTGGAAAACGGGAGACTGGAGTGTATGAGAGATGTAAAGTGGAGGATGATGTGTGAGACGTATTTATATGCTGGAAGAAGGAGGAAGTACTTAAGAAGCTGGAAAGTATACTAGGGAAAATATGGTGGAGATAATGTTGAGAGGCGAGGAGGAATGGATAGAGATAAGTGGCACAGTAGAGAGCACGATTAGGGAAAAAGAAAGCCTGTGAGAGGTTAGAGCGATAGAACGAAGATGCTAGGGAAGTGATTCCTAGGCGGGAGTAACGGTGAGTTTGAGATGGGTTTAGTTGGTAGGCATCTCTTGTAGCCCAGCACTCAGGGTGCGGACTCAATCGGTTTGCTTAAAACAAGATACAAAGCTATCTACACTTGTAGCTTTGCCTATTGATTTTGATTTATGTGTAGCTTCAATGATTTGTCCTACTGTACCTAGGTCATTTTCCCGTGTTTCATAAGTTTGTTGTGTCCATTTTTTTTAAATCTAACTGCATCAACTACTAAGGGCTATTAGCAGTGGGACAATACAGGTAACAAGCTTTTAGTTTACAATAAAATACATACATTTATATGGTTGGTAACTTAAATTCGAGAACAAAGATTAATTTGGTTGAGGTGTCGATTTGTTTTATAAGATTATCTATTTCTGTTGTCCTGTTACAATGGAAAATAATATGTTCTGGTGAGCAATTTACTTACGACTTTCCTAATCTTCTCTTTTCGGCACTAAGTATAGGGCAGCGTATTGTTTTCTGTTGATGGCTCTATATTAGTGGTCTTTCTCAGAATACTGTGACTTTCAGTGTCCATCTGCAATCTACTACGCTCTGTATAAGCTTATATATACGTAATTCAAAATGTTGTCCATCCAACCTCTCTTTCCAGAAATGTATGCAGAGGTGAGGAGCAAAAATACACAGTTGTACTTATTGTCAGTAATCGCTTCTCGTGGTGCGTTTGTGAACGATGTGGTGTGGAGTGTAAAGTTTATATTAAATATATATGTCACAACATAATCTGCTTAGACAAACAAATGATTTTGCTTTAAACTAATTCTATAATATAAGATTTAATCCAAGATCGGCATCTGAATTGAGAATCACAAGTGCACAATTTAATTTGACACGGCTTAACTATAAATTCGTCCACTATGAAATTTATCTGGCTTCGGTAATGACAAAATGAAGAGAATGATCGGATTACACCATAGTAGGTCGTGGAAGTTTAACAGGCGGCGGCAGAGCGGCTGTGGTAGTGGCGGCGGTAAGCACAGGCCGGCGGTTTTGCGGTTTTCACTGACTCTAGCTCAAAATGTATCTGCTACGTTGCCATATTGATAGTTTCTGTGAAATAAACTTCAAGGTGTTACTTGTCAAGATGCTTAAAGTTCTAGACAAGGAACAACAATATTTTTTATCGCCAACTGTCAGTAAAGCTGTCAATTATCAGATTGATTTCTGGAAGTAAACAAACAGTTCACATTTCATGCTGAAATATTGCAGCGGTATTGCGTTCACAACACAACAACCTTGAGTGTAAGAGCTTATATTTATACACCACATCACTCACAAACGCAACACGAAAAGCGTTTACTTCGTCGTCTGACTGACAAGTACACTGTCTGTTTTCGCTCCATAGATTATGAACGTACTTCTTATGTCATCAGTCGTTTTTGGTTACGCGCGAATTTTGAACTAATGGCATATTTATTCAAATAATTTGATCTTGATAGGTAATTTTAAAGAAGCACATTTTATTAATGACAATCTCCTGATGGATTTTAGTATATTATGCACCAAGGTGGTGGCTGGTCTATTATTATTGATCGAGCACCAAAATTAAGTTGGGAGCCAATTATGTCAAATTATGACATCACGGAAAACATCAACTTTGCGGTTAGATTTGAGTGTGCAAAATCCCACTTTGGGTAGTGATCGTAAGAAAATATAAATCACATAAATTTTTGTATTTTTAATTTGTCTGAAACACCCTGTACGACGTAAACTTAACGGGGAAATAAAGTACGAAATCGTGCATCCGCACGGTTAACCTTGATAATGTTCAGTCGAAGTTTCACTGGACTACCTACTCGAATTTCTTGTTTTGCCACCCAATTAATTTCCCATGGAACGAAAGAGACAGATATAGATGAGTTAAATAAAAAAAAAGAATTCGATTTCACACCGAACAACTAGTTTTCGTCTCGTCTTTACTTCCAAACTGAGAGCAGCCGAGATTGGGTCGGGCACACCTCTTTGTTCAACCTTGCTTTACTTGTGTTGCACGAGCAGCACTACTGTTTTTGTTGAACTTTTTATTTTTATTTTAATTGGCAAACGCTACCACGTTCGATATAAAACTATACATGGTTGGACGGTATAAAGTTTGGATCTAAATAAATATCTTTGAAAAGTAAAAGAAAATATTCTTGGAATTTTGCAGATAATTGCAATAAAAAAAATATTAAAGTATGTGCTATTATTTTATTGAAAGAATGATGCATTTTAAATTAAAAATAAATAAAAAGTTGATTTAAAAATTTAAAATATACCAATCAAATGCTTCTTTATTTGTCACAAGGGTAAGTTTCAATCATCACTGTGGCTTTTATTTGCCTAGCAAGTGTCAGATAGTTGTCAATATAATTACCTAATTGTGTCAACGCGATTTATAAAATGGGTGAAAATTATCGGTTAAGTAGCTTTTCTGATGCAGAAATAACAAAAAAGATTTTAGAAACTACTGCGAAAAATACTCTAATGGGTAATCAGTATATATGGAGACAATTTAAGACCTTCAGCAAAGAATTGTGAAAAAAAATCTAATCAAATATACTTCGCGAGTTGGAAATAGCCTGGCAACAAGTTTTCAAAAAATCTGTCAAATTATTTTCTAATTCATAAAACTCGCGGTTATATTTGACTAGATTATTTTTTCAAAATTACAACCCTCTGCAGATCGATGTAGTGGAGCGCTTTCTGGGGTCCACTCCGCCTGTTTGTCAGAGTCTGTAACGATTTCAAGTTTCTTATCAGGGCTTACAAGATTTAAGGGGGAATAGTTTTTCTCTGTTTTTGCGACCACCTCATGCAATTTAGATGTTTGAGCTTTGCCAATAAAGAATTCTTGGAGTTTAGATATTTGTTTGTTACGAAAATGGAGTATGTCTACTAAAACTTCCCCTTCTTCTTTTCTCGGTAGTGTTTTCCTGGTTATTTTGGTACGCGTTGTTAATTTAAGATCTTTCAGTTCTGTTTTTGCCCACTTCAGAATTACAAATGAGTATGTCAGGATCGTTATGGAGTAGGTGCAAATAGCGTTGGATAGATTTCAACTAGGGATTTCAATAAAGTAGAGTGAACTAGTCTCTTATTTTAGTTTTTTCTAACTTTAGTATTATTATGTTTGAGTGGAATAAAAAGAGTGAAGAAAGGTTATTGCAGTATATAGATATTTAGAGCCAGATTTAATGCAAATCAGGAAGAGGATCATTTTTTTCTTACTTACTTTACTACTTTCTACATACGCCTTCATGTACAGACATCGTTGTTAATTTAAGAAGTTAGAAAGAAAGATAAATTCCGTTTGAGTCAGAATTATGTAATTTTTATTTTGTTTAAATAAACTTATTATTATAATGATAAATTTAATCTAACTATCTTATAAACTAATAGTCGACATAATATAAAGAATATTGTTTTATATGACAATTGACATATTTTATTTAAGGCTTGTCAAATATTGCTTCACGGAGACACAAATATTTATCCATTTTTTGTTTGCGACGAGTTAATATTTGTATTAAATATTTGTGGAGTTTATTACTCTTTCAAGTGTTGACTTTGTATGTTCCTAAGTACATTCTAGTGTACATAAATATTCATATCATACCAGAAGACGTGGCAAGTAATGGACTGACATTGACAAAGAATGACGAATATGTACAGAATGTCTTGTAAACCAAATATTTGTTATTTTTTGGTTGTATTTGGCAAATAATTATGTTCCGTATATCCATTCTGTAGAATAAAACAGAGACACTGTCTAGAGAAGTGGACATCGTCGATATATTGACCCTGTGAATGTAAACTTTGAAGTCGTTTCTCTAATTTTTTAATATCTAAAAATAATAATTTACGCTCTCTGACAAAACAAATGTCATATGTCGTGCTGGTTTTGTTTACTATTAAGTGAATGCTCACATGAATAGATATAATTTTAACACAGAAGTTCACCAAGGTCAGTGTGGCCAACAACAAGAATGACAGTTAAGGTCTACCATTCAAAACAGAAGATTATTGCATGTTTTTATCGTTGCAAACATCTATATTGTTTTATTAAAATAATGAATACACCCCCGAAGCGTATATCTTGCAATTTAAAATGACTTTTTATCTGAAAACTCAACATATCGATTGCTAAGAATTCTGGGAACTTTTGGCATGTCACCATTTTATTTGTGTTATCTGTCACTACTTATGTCAAATGTCAGTGGAAAAAGTAATTAGAAGATTAGAGATGCGACTAACTAGAACTGTTACAAAAATCTAATGGAAAATGTTCATACAAGATAGCTGTTCTTCTGCTCTTCAAATAACACTTCCCGACATAAATTCAAACGAGGTAATATAAAAAACGAACATCGTGAACACTATTAGCATTATCTGAGAGTTTACACCATGAACCTAG
The DNA here is from genome assembly GCA_963978555.1 of Galerucella nymphaeae. Taxonomy (NCBI): domain Eukaryota; kingdom Metazoa; phylum Arthropoda; class Insecta; order Coleoptera; family Chrysomelidae; genus Galerucella; species Galerucella nymphaeae. Next base: position 3,031,436 of record OZ021705.1, on the reverse strand, counting down.
AAGATCGTGTAAGTACAAAATTAAACGGCAGGTGGCCGACTTTCAACACACCCACACGCCTCTAAACTGCACTTTGTATCTTCTAATTACAACATTTCAGCGCTTAATTGCCTCTAAGCAGTCCATGAGCCGCGAATGTGGATAGTCGCTATTCTTGATTATGTTGCTTTTCTCGTATCGTGTATCGCTCGCAAATGCATTTAGCAGACTTGCGTTAATACCCTTCTTTTTATTATACTCAAGTCAAAGGTACACTCAAACCAAAGTTAATCAAAACTATTTGATCACTTATTACTTTTTTTTATGTGACACGTTTGTTACAGTTTCAAACCCCAGTTTTTATTTTATTGCTAAAATTGTATACCTACATACCAATAAAAGTGACAGCGTATTTTTCGGTCAAGGTTTTTTTTAAAAGATATAAAATGTAGTAGTTAATGTAAAGACCTATAAATTTATTTTACTGCTGTTAGAAACGAAACAAGTCGCAACCTGGATAGAATTTTTAGTGGCTATAAAACAACGCAATGACTTGACTAATAGTTTTATAAATGAGTTTAAAGTATTCGTTATAAATAATAATTTGCTCGGATATATGTGGTTGCCACATAAAACAAGTATAACGTTCTATTTTATCGGTTTGTATTTGAGTTCTCAACATATTATATTTTAATTTTCCAGTTTTTGCATGAGTGTAGAAAAAATATTGTATGTAATTCGTCAAAACAAACATTTTTTTCACTTTTTGCATAAATAACTATTAAAAGATTAGATAATAGTTTGAATATTTTCTTCAACGGACTTAATAGACATTGAAAGTGAAGATAAATTACCACTTTTTTGAAAATAACATACATCCATAGCAAAAAATAGTGTAAGGAACCCACAGGAAACTTGGTACCGATGCACCAGCTTGCCGGACGTTAGGCAGTTGTCAGTTATCATGACAAAAGGACACCGTGTTGTCTGAATAAAATTATTCTATCCAAAAATTATTCACAACGCTGATTCAAACACTGAAATTGTTATATGTATACTGATAAAATCATTCTGTCATATTCATTCATGCGTTTAGGCTGTGCTCACCAGCTCAGACACCAGTTTATCTGGAGGGATCTTCAGTAGTTGTGATGGTTGTCTTATTTCCACTCCAAAGTGCTTCCATCTAAGTCCTTGTGCGTTCTGATAGAAGCAGAATATGTGAGTAGGTGTTTCATCGTTGAGTTCACATTTTCTGCACATAGCTTCACTAGCTTTGCCCATCCTGTGCAGATACTTCCTCAGGGTACAGAGTCTAGTCACCAGGTCGGTTACTTCAAATTTCTCCTACCCAGATTCAATAGCCTGGACGAGAGTGATCGAGAGTGCTCCTAGCCAGTTCCCGACTTCCCCTCTCATGATTTTAATCTTTTGTGATTCCCCAAAACGGTTCCGGAACTGTGAAGGCTCCTTCAGAACCTTCTTCAGCTAATTGTTCTGTCATTTTATTCCCTGCAATCCCCTCATGTGCCGGCACCCATATTTGAGACACTTTTTTGTCACTGTTAGCATTTTAAGGGATTCTCTACAGTTTTTTACCAACTTAGACCTAGTTTTTGGATTGCTGATAGCTTTAAACAGAACCTGGCTGTCAGTGAACATTTTAATTTCTAGTCCGGTATATCATCTTCTGATGTTTTCATCAATGAATGCTATAGCGACAATTGTCTCTGCTTGAAACACATTTTTGTATCTTGGTCGATACTAAGGAACATTTTCTTCCCCTTCATATTTTTTGAATTATAACTATTGTACAATATATCTTCTGTATGTTCCTTGTGGTATATTATTCATTCTTTTTTTAATTTCTTGGGAAATTAAACCACAATATTGTACAATAGTTATTGGCTCCTAATTGACTGGTTACTATAACTTTTCTTTTAGTTCACATATTTTCCGGCACTCTTGTTCGCTTTTGTTGACTTATAGTATCCGTTTTGGGACGGTATGTATACAAACAGTTACTTCCGGAAGGGATGATAAAGTTGATAGGTTTGTTCCAACCGCAGTAAGAAACCGTCAGAAGCGATCAGAGAATAACTGGTCATAGAAAACAACGAGTTATTTCCGCGTAATTCCTATCACTGATTGCATTGGTCGACTATTCTCTGATCGCTTCTAACTGTTTCTAACTGCGGTTGGAACAAACCTGATGTGTACATCCCAAATTCGAGTTTGCGCACTATACAGTTCTCGATACAATTCCAGAAAGGTTCATTCATTTCTCAGGCAAAATTTTCAACCAGTGCAATGATTCTATTAAATTCCATTTATAAAACAAAACTTACATTGAAGTTCAAATAGTTGGTACGAATTCAAGCGTGAAGGTTTTACAAAAAAAGTAAATGCCCATTAAGCAGTATCATAAATATGTAATTCGCAATTATCATTAATCTTTCACCGCGTCGAATAGAATGCCAGAGTACTAGACCGAAAACACATTAACTGATATGTAAACAATTCAATTAATTTATATCGAAATGTAATTGCTTTTAGACAATTTAATGAGTTTTAATTATTTGTTGGACGTCGGCGATATTATTATTATTATTATAATCGACTCACTACGTTCACAAAGTTGAATTTTAATGAGACATTTGTGGATAATACTATACGTAACCTATTTTAAAATTCACGGTTAGCGGAACGGATCTTTAAAAGTATAAATTTCACGAAAATTTGCACAAATTTTACATCTGCGGAAAAATATATGAATAAAATGTGAAAATTATTTTTACCAAATCCACAACACCCTGAACTCTATTCATTAGGGACTTAAAGCAGTTCTAAAAATCACCACTTATCCGTATACGTATTGCAAAGCGCATGTGCAGAAGCGATACGTGGGCTTCGTTACGTTACGTGAGACGTATCAATCCGTCACACGTACCTAACGTACGTATCGCTTTATCGTTTTTCGTGTTCGAGTTTTTCAACGACTAAACGACCTAGAAACGATAAAAGTCACTTCAAGAAAGACTATTCTTTAGTAGATGTCAAAATAATAGTGTCTTACTATTTTTTAGGTTAAAAATCAAAACATGCATGGCTACGTTACGAACGCATTTGCTTTATACTTCTTTTTGATAAATCACGTATCTCCGTTACGTTACGTATACGCATAAGGATAAGTGATCTATATGAAGAACTGCTTCAAGTCCCTATTAACTAAACTCCATATAGAAGGGTACCCAATTAAAAAGGTTGTTTCTTTTTTCACAGGACCTACAAAGGCTCGTTTAGAACCTCCTTTAGCTAATTAAAGACACTTTGTTGCCTCTTGCCAGCAAGTTAAGGTACTCTCTACAGTTTTTCACCAGTTGAGACCTAGCCTCGCCGCCATTTTGCACTCCTGAGCAGGTGCCGAAAAAATTGCATTCAGTGCACATTTGCTTGCACTAGTTTTCCAATGGAATATGAAACACTGGTGCAGTGCAGCCAATGGAACACAAACTTTGCACTCAGTTCAGTTTCAGTGCACCCTAGTTTTGCCAATGGAAAACGCTATAAATAAATCAGGAGTTTATAAATTAAAATGTGGTAATGACAACTGTGATAATATTTATATAGGTAGAACTTTTAGGAATTTTAAAACTAGAATTTCGGAACACAAACGTAGTAGCTATGACAACCAAAAATCAGATTCCATCTACTCAAATCATTTATTAGCAAACCAACACTCTTTCGATTCAAATTTTGAAATTGTGCATATATAGAATCTAAATCCTTCAAAATAAATCTTTTAGAAGCCCTTGAGATAAATAAAAACAAATATTCAGATAATATTTTTAACGACCAAATAGATATCAACAATTCTCTCTTATTAAACCTTTTTACCTAGAAAGGTTCCTGTAGGATTGTTGTGAATAAATTTCCAAGTAAACTTAGTTAATCCCATATTAAGACACATTTTTTTCTTTTTTTCTTTTATTTCCATGTAAATAGATCATCATAATTTTATTGTTAATATCCGTTAAATTTAGTATTAAGGCATTGTATAAATTGAAAATTTCTCATTATACCTCCATTCGTTTGATAAAGCTGCCTACTGGGTTAGCGTGGCACGTCACAATTTTAAGTTGAATATTATGTAGATTTTAACCTCGATTTTAACAAATTAAAATTGTTTTATTTCATAATTTTAAATGTTGTGTACATAACCTCATCAATAATTATCGTTCTCAAACGTATATTAACTGAAAACAAGATAATATGCGTCCTATAACTAAACGTGCAAGCCATTAATTTGGATTAATGTAAAAAGGTTTGGTAGGTAATATACATAAAACGGGATTAAACAGGACATATGTTCTGCGGTTCAATTAATCGTTTTAATACAACTTTAAAAGGCACTTTCTATTGATCTGACCGCAGTTCATGTGGATATATCCTTTTAGTATGGTCGGGATAAAATACCTACAGCGGAGTGTAACCAATTTACGGGCTGGATTTAACTATACATTCTTGAAATTATTTTTATTATTATTTATGAACACACAATTGAGGACATGGGTTTTCACTAACTATTTCACAGTGGCGGGTCGTGGTTAATTTTATAGGGGGTATTTAAGTGATGTGACCAAAATCTTAAAATTGGGAACGCCATTGGGACTGACTAGCCTGTATTTTATATTATTCTCGAATAGAACTATTATCATAATTTTAATTTTATCTATCTGAAATTATTGGTGGCACTCATTTCAATCAAGGGGGCACAATAGATCTATTAGATCTCAGTGAATGTCACCCCAAAAATACATACATACATACTTGGGACACCCTTTATTTTTTTATAGTTTTGAGTAGCCCTGCATTTCCTGATTACAAATATATGACATTGTGTGGCATTGGTCAATACAGATAAAATATTACAACTTGTTTTTGTATTCCCGTAATTATTGAAATTAAGTGGGGGTCAAAATATAATGAGAGACCTTGTACTCGAATTTGACTCAACATGAATTTGATTAAATGTACATTAGCAATGTAAATTTTGATAATCTTTAAATCTTTGACCTCAATAGATTATTATTCAATTACTCCTGTCCAATTATACAGGTCGACGAACTTCTTATAATTTAGTCGGAAAATTTGTTAAAACTCGAGGAAAAATAGTCAGTTCTGTATTTGTTGGAATAAATTCAATTAAACATGATGTTGAGGATAAACCATAAAAATTGCAAAATTATCCATCTAATATGCACGTATGATAAAATTTGTGCAAGGGAATCATTGATAATATGTAAAAATTCCATTTTACCATAGGCGTACCATATTTTTTTAAGGGGGTCCATTTTAATCTCCGTATAATTGATTTGTATAAATTCCTATTTATAAAAGCGTAGGAGGAATTATTATTAAGACTAGAGGATTTTCGGATGATTTAAACTCGCTGTTATCCTCAATAGATCCACCTTCGCTTATGCAAATATATCGTTTCATATGTGGAGCAATGGAAATTAGATCATTCATAATAAATGAATGTCTCAGTAAAAGTCACTACCAGTTGTATGTATTTCATGTTCCACAGAGTAGGTATTTATTCATAGCTTGTGCAATTTTTGAGAAATTGAAATTTTAACACAGAGTACAAAAAAAACTGTTATCTTGACTTTCTTAGTCATGTGTACTCAGCTATAAGGATATTCACCTTTAAATTTTATCCCAAAACAATCTGCGACTTTCATTTGATCGACATTTTTATTGAAAATACACATTTTTTCTACAAATGTCAAAAAATGACAAAGTTCGCGCATTGACAATAGTGACCATGACACCGTGCGCGAAGTAGTGTGCGAAATACTTACTTCGCGCACTGCATGTAAACCATATGGGATTTTTATATTTTAACCTTTATGTTCCGCAATCAAGCAAAAATCCAAGAAATCATTTATTTATTAATGTAAGGTAAAGTTGGGTAACTTATAACAATAATTAAGTAATTACTTGATATGGAAAAACAGTTTAAGCCAGTTCATTACTATTTTTCATAAAGCTAAGCATGTTACTTATTTTTTAGAACAATATTTTTGAGGTTTGTAGAAAAAATTTTGAACAGGTCACCAGGAGACATCTCCTTTATATCGGCAGGTGTAGGCCAAGACTAAGACCTACCCGAACACACACTCTCTTATCGACGATAACTCCGGACACTCGCATAAGAAATGTCTGTCAGTTTCATCTTCCTGTTCACAAATCCTGCATAGCTATTTCCTCGGCGCCAACTTCCCAGGATGATCCTGGCAAGACTTCATCCTTTGTCCGCAACTGTCAAAGTCGTTAGGCCGTATGTGTCACTGGGTCCTAGAATTTTTAGTCCAGCGGCTTCCCTGGCTAAAGAATCGGCAATGCGATTTCCTTTACTTCTGTCGTGCCCTTTAACCCACCTCAGGATAATATTGTTATCTACCGAGGAGCTAGTAAGCTAAATGTGGCACTCTAGTACTAGCCCTGATATAACACGTTGTCTGTTCAAGGCTAATAGGGCTTGTCTTGTCTTGTCCGTGCAAGTACGACCCTGTCACAGCTAATACTTTTATGGCTTTATTGCATGTCATTATCCCATCTTCGGACAGGTCAGTTTCTTAGACCTTTTAAAAAACTGATACCATTCATTCATATAATGAATTTCGCACAAAATAACATTCCACATAGAATGTATCTTTTTTTGTCTTTTTGTAATTTAAATGCAATATTTTTACCTACGTTGTATCTTCAGGTGTCGGGGTCAATATATCGAATGCAGGTACTGAACCAAACAACCGATCAGACCGTCACAAAACGTCTTATCAACTATTTTCATCTAACTAGACAAGATCGATCGGTCGGCGTTTGGTTCTCAAGATGTCTTACAAGATACTGAAGTAGACGTACGTCGGGACTAAAAGCTTCTGTTCAGTCACGATTCCGTTGTTTGATGCATTCTATAATTTCATATATTTCTTGTAGCAAGCTTATAAATGTCAGTTTGCATCTGGAAGACGATAGTTATATGTAGAAATGATAATACTTTGCGATAAAACGTTTTTACCGATATTAATAAGCCGTTATTGTTACGTAAGAACAGTATGGTTCACATCGACAGTACGAGATGGTTTTATAATGAAAAAAAATGTGGTTAGCAATAAAAATATTCATACAAAGATACAGATAGTTTTCAGTAGAATTGGGGAATGAACATGTTAATTATCTTGTTGATTTACCAACCCCGCTTGACTTTGAAGTGTAATTCAATATCCGTCGGGGCCTATGCCCGGGAAGTAGTTGCTGCTCCTTAGTTGAACGGTTACTGTTTTAAGCTTTTTCAGGTGCCCATTCAGGCGCCAATGGATCGTTAGGATCCCTGTTAAACCTCTTAGCGTAGTTTTACTTTTACCATTTTATTTCCTTGTAATATGCAGAATAACGACTCATTCATCTTACTAGAATTTCAAAACTTTCTAATTAACTGTTTCAAAGATAATCCCCTAGCGCGAGACTTTTCAACAAGAATGTATGATAAAATTTAAGCTTTTTTTTAATTTGAGTGACAAAAGTAGAGTTGTATGTAAAACCGACCTCAAAGTTTAATTTCTCGATCAAATTATTAATTTTTTTTAAATCCAAAAAGATTATGGTAGAAAAATTATTGAATTTTGAAATCATCTATAATCATTATAACGAATTTTAGCGTCTCAAAATGGATCGATAGAGTGTCGAATTTCGGTTTATTCCCATTTTGTCTTGTTTTACAGATCACCCCTGTATATGAATATTTGTATAGGTTGTAGCTGCCGGATATTACGTCACTGATGTGTTTATTTGTTCCAAGCAAATATTAGTTCTCGGCCATTCGAAATGTACACAAACTGCATATCGTTTCCTTACCAATGAATATACCCTCCTTCTAGATTCAATATTGATTCTATAAGCAGTTCACAATAAAGACTAGAAAAAAAGATTATGTTTACTTATCAAGGAAGGTTTTTTTTTATTTATTTATTTATTTATTATAAATCATAATTTCATAATTATATGCTTCAAAACCATTATTAATAATATTTCTTATGTGATGAGAATATAAGAATTTTTTGCATGAACTGAATTTTAATACCGCGCCTGTTTCCGTCCAATACACCTGTTTAGAATAGAAAATCGTACAATACATTTTCAAGTCATACACGTAATCCGTATTGCTTTCTAATTACTTATGAACAATTCTTACGTTGTTTCTTAGGGCGTACATTATATAGTGAGAATCGCTTGAATAATTCATTACAGGCATTACAGATGAATGGGAATACCTACTACTTCTAAAGGACTATAATGGTTTTCGAAACTGATAATTAATTCCATCACGAACTATATTATTAAAAAAGTTGGATTATTTAATAATAGGATTCAAAATAAATAACTTGTATAAGATTTAGTTTGTAAATTATTGATAGTTTTTGAAAGATAGTTGTAATTAGGTTGTTTTTTTAAGTAGTTCACTTATGCAATGTTTATGCTCGCGTGCTTCCAGACTGACTATATTCTGGAAGGAAATACAAAGTGAGAGGTTAATGTATAAAACGTGTACGTCATACGTTGGTCCACGTGAAATATATCTTTCCATTATTTGAGTATCTTTTCTACTAAAGTTTTATATCGTTGGTTGAGACATGCGCAATAGCTGGCACCCCCTCTATTTGTTTGACAAGTGGCGTCGTCTGATTGACAAGTACACTGTCTGTTTTCGCTCCATAGATTATGAACGTACTCCTCATGTCAATAGTCATTTTTGGATGAGCGCCAATTTTAAACTAATGGCATTTAAATTCAAATAATTTTATCTTGATCGATAATTTAGAGTAGCAAATATGTTAATAAGAATAACCTGGGTATACAAAATTATGCAGTTTAAGTTTCTCAGTTGGTTAGAAGAAGCAATAATTGTCAATTGTCAACAAAATTATTTGTGGGCACTGTTTGAGTTTTATTCCCTATTCAAAAAAAGATGTAAAAAATTGAGTTTGTAACCACAAGTTGACCGTACCGATTTTGCATCCGGTTCTTAGATTATTACCAAATACACACACAAAATATGAAAAAGCAGCCATGTAATCTTAGACATGTTTATAGTATATTATTAAACGAGCAATTTATGATAGCCATAATTCACGATGGGTGACGTTTGCGTCACGAGCTGCAGGCGAGGGGCGCAAGTCACCCGAGTGAATTATGGCCATAAATTGCGAGTAGAATAGTATACTTTGTCCACGACACTTAATTTCTTTATTAAATAAAAGTCAGTAATGATTTGACATATTATACTAACCTCAAAATGTTTTGGCAGCTACATTAAATAATTTGACATATATAGAGATGGGCGATACTGTGTAAAGTATCAATACAACGTACCGTTATAAATATATTGTTTTAAAATACTTAATATTAGAAAATATCATTATGAAAAGTATCAATACTAAAAATTACAATATTTTATCGATACGATATATGTCAGAAACAAATTTCCTGAACAAAATACACAGATTCAATAGTTATTTATTTCATATTTTACCCCCATCTCTGGTCGTGAATTATGAACCATAATACACTACAGTGTATTATGAACCATAATTCACGACAGTTGATATATGGGTACCATATACCTTTTGTTAGGAGGTAAAATATTGACTTATTATTAGGTGGTCGTGGACAATAGTAGTTTGTGCAACTAGTGTGGATATGGACAATCCACACGAGTCGAACAGTATATTTTTTCTACGACCCACTTGAAAAATCTAGAAAATAAACATTTTAATAAACTGTAATCTCGACTGTAATATAACTTCAATCTCAAAATTTTTAACAATTTTCATAATTTTACCAATCAATATCAAGCGGAATAATTATTTAGAAATAAAATTAAAAAAAAAAAATTTCTTCATTGGGAATCGAACCCTGTACCTAGCGAGCAAGACCCTAATATGCTAACAACTTAACCACCGAGGAATGTTTACAGTGATATCTATAACGTCCCATGAATTAGAAAATTTTATAAAAGCTGACGTCTATCAAAAGTCCTCTTAAATACCCATTTTATTCTGTTTTCAGTATTTGTTGTTAATTTATACGGATTATTTTATTTATGTTTATTATTGTTAATAAATATTCTTGATCCAGTGCTTCTAGGGAAGCCTTTTTTTCGATAAGTTATTTTGACGTTTCTTTCAAATTCAAAGAAGGGGAGTTGACGAATACTAAACGCGAATGCTGATTGGTGGATTTCATATACGTTCTAGGATGTATATGAATATATACGTTCAGTTAATTGATATGGCCTACATTTCCATTCTGTAAACTGTGCGAAAAATGGACAATATACATGTGGGTGTAGAAAAAATTATTATTTGCTAAGAAATTCTGATCAGTGGATTAAAAATGATGAAAACAAGCAGATGAATTTGTGTAAAGAAATAAAGTACCAATATACCTAAAATCAATATTTACCAGATGAGATGTTTTGATAATGGAGCAAATTTCGCTATTTGTTGTGTCAATATAACGTCCGGACTGCTGAGAATGCTCCGTATATTTACCTTCGTTTAAGTTTGTATTCGTAATAGTACAGGGAATGAAGCATTTCACCTGGCAATTTTATCGCCCACCATGGATTGACTTGAAATTTTAACAGAAGGTAGGTGATAGCTTAAGGATCAAAATCTATATCGAACTGAAGGGCGCTATAGCCTTGGGGGTGGTGGCCACCCCATCTCTGGGGTGAAAATTTTTAATTACATTTCAATCACAGGAATCGATTGAAAAAGTGATTCTAAACAAAAAATGTTCTATACATTTTTTTGTAAAATCAATATTCTCCAAGTTATTCGCGATTGAAAGTAACGCTTTTTAGAGGAAAAAATCGACGTTTTTGAGGTTTTTCGCGGATAACTCGAAAATTATACATTTTATCGAAAAAACTGTGGAAAGCAAAATTGTAGCTTTGAAAAAACCAAGCAAAAACCTTTTTTTATAATTTTTTTAAAACCAATAGGAACCGAGATATGGCCCATCAATGATTAGCTTTTTTTCCCAAATGCAAAATGTGATAGATTCAAAGTCAAATACCGGAAAAATGATGCATTTTTCGTAGAAACTCATAAAATCTTTTTCAAGGAGCATAATTAGACCTTTCTTTTTCAAAAAGGTCTGTAGTATCAAAATTGAGTGAATTATGACAAAAATAATGTCAGTACTGACATACAAAAAAATCGGTGAAAACAACCCTTTAACTACCCCCCTAATTAAAATTCATCTTTACCCTTGTGTAATTCTCTTTGTACATGTATGGTTAATATGTCCAAGAAGTTTGACCGATTTAAAATTCATAGTTTTCGAAAAATTATGGCTTAAAGTAAAAAGTTATTTTTTATAATTTTGTATTTTTTACCCTTACTTTCAAAATAACTCCGAAAATATTAGAGGTACAAACAAAGTTGGAAAACGAAATTGTAGCTTTTTTTATGACAAAAATTTTCCTGTAAGTAGATTTTTTGTACAGTTAATATTTGAGGAGATATAGCCGTTTAAAACGTCTATTTACGCACGAGCACCGCCTTTTTTAGCTCTTTAAACTCACCCCATTTAAAAACGAAAGGGTCTATAGAGATTTAACTTACAGATCCTTGTAGTTCTTGAAAAACTCTACAAAATCGTTTTTGAATAAACTTTTTTCCATCAAACATGAAGGAAATACGTTATAAAAAAAACCAATCGATATTTTTTTCCGAAAAATTCCAATAGCTAATCATTGATGGGCCATATCTCGATTCCCATTGGTTTTAGAAAAATTATAAAAAGAAGTGTTCTGCTTGTTTTTTTAAAAGCTACAATTTTGCTTTCTAAAGTTTTTTGGTAAAATGCATAATTTTCGAGTTATCCGCGAAAAACATATCAAAAACGTCGATTTTTTCCTCTAAAAAGCGTTACTTTCAATCGCGAATAACTAAGACAATATTGATTTTACAAAAAAAATGTATGGAACATTTTTTGCTTAGAATCACTTTTTCAATCGATTCCTGTGGTTAACAGGTTGACTGCCATATATAAACGATAAAAAATGACCCATACGCCAAGGGAAGAATAGTTATAAAAATGACCTTTTAAAAGATATGTTCTATATGTTTGTACAAAATTCATCAAAATAATAGCAGTTTTCCAAAAAAAACTGTCAGCGGTCGTATACGCCCGCCCGAGCATAGGCGGCATATTTATGTCATTATTGCCAGCGGTCGTATTGACAGCGGTCGTTTTATTCGAGTCGTAACTTGTCAGTGTGAGACGTATCAGTTCAGTTTCGTTTTGATCTTGGTCGCTGTTTGATGTGCACGTGCCGCCATGAGTAATCGTAGTAGAAAAATTGTTGAACTAGCATTGAAAGATGGCCAAAAGTCAGGTAATATTCATTATTTACCTTTGAAATATACATTCTCAAATACAGTAGTGGAAAAAAGTTTGGAAACTTTTGTCCGCTACTGTAGATATAAATATTTTGAATCATATGCCACTTTTTCTATCCCTTCCAGGTGACGAATCTGATCCATATAGTTCATTTGACTCTGATCTTGACCCCATGTTTTTGCCGTCTAGTGACGAAGAAATATTATCTAGTTCAGATTTCTCAGATTCAGAAGAGGAAATCAAAAATTCCAGTCTAAAGAAATCTAAGCCCAAACGCAAATTGCAACCCAAAAAGACAGTCTCAAAAAAAATGAATACTGGAGAAAATAGGTTTTTGGATCAACCATGCTGTTCCAAATCAGTTTTATCCGATGATGTCTCGCACCAAGAAACAGAAGCCGCTAACGCCACAATCAGTTTTCCATCTGATTCTATGGAAACAAACAAGAAGAGTTCATCAGTAGATCTGGAGCAGGATCAACAACTGGAAGAATTCTTTGAAGTTGAGACTTTAGCTCAAGCCAAACCACCAAATATTGAGGACATCCAGGGATCTGACAATGAGGTTGAAGTTAACCAAAATGTTTTAGAGCATACGTGGACGCAGCCAATTGGAAATCATCAAGAATTCGAATACACTGCAGAGGGTGGTTTACATGGAAATTACGCCGCAATACTGATAAACGATTTGTCGCCTTACACATGTTTCCGTACTTTCCTTGACGATGAAATCATTGATGAGATGGTAAATCAGACAAACCTATATGCCACCCAAGTTTTGTGTGATCCGAACGACGTGAAGACAGATTCGAGACTACACAGATGGGCTCCAACTGATAGAAAAGAAATGATTCGATTTATTGGTGTAGTGGCTTACATGGGTTTGGTGAAGATGCCTTCGTTGGAAAAGTATTGGAGTAATGACGACCTATATAAGAATGTGATTATACCAAAAACCATGTCCAGAAACAGATTCCAGTTACTTCTCAGAATGTGGCACTTCTCCGATAATAAAAGTTGTCCAGAAGGGGATCGTCTTCATAAGGTGAAGCCATTAGCAGAAAAACTTGTCAACAACTTTCAAAGGATCTACACTCCTGGCCGGACATTTTGTATTGATGAGTCCATTATTCCTTTTCAAGGGCGATTGCTATTCAAGCAATATATTCCACAAAAAACCCATAAATATGGAATAAAACTTTTCAAGTTATGCAGTGACAATGGGTATACGTGGAATCTGCGAATATATGCCGGAAAAGAAAAAGGTGATGGCAACGCTTCTGTTTCAACAAACATTGTGATCAATCTCTCCAGGGACCTACTAAATTCTGGACGAACCATCATAGCTGACAACTATTATACAAGTCTCGAACTCACAAATATTTTGTTGGACAGTAAGACACACTATATTGGTACCTTGAGAGCTAACCGGCGTGGAAATCCGAAAGAAGTCGTACAAAAAAAATTGAAGAAAGGGGAAGTATTCGGACAAGAAAACGAAAGAGGCATATGTGTCTTGAAGTGGAAAGATAAGAGGGTTGTTCTTCTTCTCACCACTAAGCACACTGTTGAAACAGTGAATGTCCAGCGGCGCACTGGTATGGTTCAAAAACCGAAGGCCATAATCGAATATAACGAAGGAAAATCGTCGATTGATCAATCTGATCAGATGACCAGTTATAATTCACCCTTAAGAAAATCCCTAAGATGGTATAGGAAACTTGCCATAGAATTTATTTTGGGTACAGCGCTTGTGAATTCCCATATTGTATACAACCAGCTTGCTGACAAAGTTTCGTGAACAAGTAGTGAGATCCTTTCTGACATATGATGAAACCGCTCATGAAAATAAAACAAAGCAGAGACCATCGAGGAAATCAGCAATCCATAAGTTCCTCAAAAAACAAGGGCCTTTCGATAAAGTCCGGAAGTACTGTAAAGGTTGTTATGCAAAAAAAATTCAAGGGAAAATAACCAAAAACCAAGTCAAGAAGGTTGTAACATATTGTGAAACATGCGAAGACCAGCCTCATTTGTGTTTGGAATGTTATAATATCTCACATTCAAAGTAGTTATAATGTTTTTGTAGTATTCAAACCCCTTTTCACTTGTTTTGTTTCGTGTAACTGCATTAATTTGTCAATAAAAAGTAAAAAATAAAATATGCCGTTTTTTTCAATAATTTTTCGACAATTCCAAAACTCGCAGTGATATGCGAGCCTCGTAGGCCAGAGCGGTCGTATACCGTACCTTAAAACGTTATAGATAGGACCGCTGGCAAATGAGGATCGATAGTTTTATATGGTGCATAGCGGTCGTATACGACCGCCATGGCATATTGGCATGTTTACATGTCGGTCGTATACGACCGCCGTGGCAGTCAACCTGTTAAAATGTAATAAAAAATTTTCACCCCGGGGATGGGGTGACAACCACCCCCCAAGGCTTTAGCGCCCTTCGGTTCGATATAGATTTTGAACCTTCGGATATCACCTACCTCCTGTTAAAATTTCAAGTCAATCCATGCTGGACGAAAAAATTGCCAAGTTTTACCTTTTTTTGAGCTTCATTCTCTGTACTATAATATATATTTGTACACTACATGGAGAATAGAAATTTTTTGTACACCGTTTAGATAGCAGCTGAGACATCGGTCATAGTTATATTCAGTGGCGTTATCTGTTAAAAAAAAATGGAATTAAAATAGAGTGTGTAATGTGTAATCAACCTGAAAAAAATAGCTTTACATTAATGTTCAGAATTGATAGGATTAAATCAAGTATTCAGTTGAATATCAACATGGGAAATACGAATGAAATATTGGAAATACAAAAAATAATAGAAACTAACGAGCAGTAGAAAATTCAAAAGGTTAAAAGTAAAATTAAATTCTAAAATGTGGGATTAATAACTGAAACTCCTTTAATAAATTAGTGAATTGTTAAATATTCACTTTGCCAGTTGTTACTTATAAATGAATTTTATCATGAAAATTTTACTATGGAATGAACCGTATTAGGCCAGTGTGAGAAAAAAATATACATTAGTGCAGTAAACTGCAAAAAAAACTCGAATTCGAATTTTTTTTAATCACTATGTACAATTTCATCTAAAAAATGTGATTGCAGCAATTTTTTTCAGTTAAAAAGTTTATTCATTAAATTCGAATCATATTCATGTCATACAAAATCTCATCAAAGGTAAATATGCATGTAAATCAAATCGTAGTATTGAAATTAGATACTTCATTCTGATTACGTTATCCATTATAATATTATTAAAAACGTTAATCTTCTATCTTGAATTCTAATCACTTATCCATTAGTTTTTGTTTCTTTGATGGCATTTTTTCATCGTTAGATTCGACAAACCCTTCAAACTTTAGTTGATCTTTGAAATCTTCAAGACCATCACCTCCTTCGTCTCCAATGTTATTTCCAGCTCGATTTCCAGTCTGTAAAAAATATTTTTTTTGATAAAGATAAAAATAAAAAACCAAAAAGTTGGTTATTTGAATTTTTTACATAAATTTTAAGGTTATGAGTAAAAATTGTGAATACCACAGTTGTAGAGCTAGTTTTTATTACTATTACTATTATTAGGACTTGTAGTTTTGCCGGAAATACACACCCCCTCCCACTTCCCGAGCTCGGATCACTCGTAATATATTTTTTCTTTCCAATTTGATCAAGTTTTTCTCTTTTTCTAATGCGTTTCATCCTACTGTTATTTTTTTTTTGTTTCAAAAATTGTCGACCCTGGTCTATATTGAAGAATTCAAATTCAAACTACCATCGTATTATAATTAACTAAATAGATGTTTAGTGCTCTAATTCGCCTTTCAGACAGATGTTGATTAATCATTTATCATACTGATGATTGGATTAATAATTTAAACGATACCTTCCCTTTCTTAAAGAAGAAATATTTCTGAAGTAATGGGAAAAATTGTTAGAAGCTTTTGTTACGTTATGATGGAAGTTTGATGTGATTAATGGCTTTCTGCATTCATTCATTCACTAGAAGGTACACACAAAGACGGGTTGAACGGAAAAGTGACTTTTCTGCGGTTGGCAACATTTTTATATATTTCTTATGTCATCTGTCAAAATTGTACATAAATTTGACAGATATATTACTTTTAATACTAAAAAATTGTTTTTTGTATGGGAAAACAATTGAAGTAACCGTCTAAAAGTTACGTAAATATTATACTGTACGGAACTTTAAAAATTGTAAACATGTGACACAAACTCAAGTAAACAATAGCAGTTACACAAGTGCTGTTTGTTCGACAAGTTCGAACCAGTAGGTGATCAATGGTCAGGTCAGGACTTGACACACGAGTTAATGTTAACGAACACACTCAATACCATACTAGATTAGCATTGACTTTAATGAAGTCGAGTGCTTTTAGCGCTACCTATGATTATTAATTTCTATAGAACAGTGTTGGATTATCGTCACTGCGGTTTGGAAGATCTTTCATGAGGGTAAGATGTTTCTGAGCCGCACGTTTAACAGTCCACTTTTACCATAGTTCGGAGAAGTAAGGATAAAAAATGAAAAAGATATCTAGCAGATATTTGACTTTTTGAAACGAATGTATATATGGTTCATTCAATAACCTTTTTGGTGTGCGTCATCGATTGTTAATGTCTTTCGTCGAAAGAAATGGAAAAAAGGGCAGGTCTGCGATAAATCCTAATCACAATATCACAATAATGAGCCATTTAAATGTATTATAAACGTCAACCCTAATCATTGACTTACAAAAATTTGATTGGTTGATGTTCAGATTAAGCGCAAGCGCGACCTACCAATCGGAAGAAATTTCTTTGTATAGGACGCAGATATACCTTTCGTATTGTCAATGTCTCTGACATCTTTTTCTACTGTCCCACTGACAGTTCTTGTCAGGTCTGTACTTTGTTGTTCACGGTCAATTATTATTTATGAAAAGTTAATATGAATATTATTGTTATATTTATTCGAATAATACAAAAATATGCCGTATACACGGAAAACCACAGCATTTTGAAAGTTCTCAAGTATTTTCAGTTACAATAAGAAGCTGGTAACTATTAATTTCATAGCCTTGTCGAATTTTGCTGAATGCGATCCTGATGATTTTATAACATAACATTTTTTCATTCATTTTTTTTTATGTAGATTTGATTAAAAAGTCAAATCTGTGCTTTAAATCTTTTCAATTTCACGACAACTTTCGGCCTAACTTCCCTGGACTAACTTCCCTAAACATAAATTTATTTTCGGAGCTATATATTAAGACGAATTTATCGTCTTATAAATATAAAATGGAGCCAAACTCTTTAAAAAAAAAATATAGTTTACAGTTTTTAAAAAATTCATTATTATATTTGCTTATTGTGATATATTTTTAGACAATATATAAGAAATTGTATTTAAATATTAGAAGTTAAGTTAATGTAATGTGAACATACAGAATTATGTTAAAATTAGTGTTTTTTTAATTTTATTGAAAGAAAATATGAAATTTAAAAGGTTTAATTATGAACTGTCAAGTGTAGATGAAAAATTAAAGTTTTGAAGAAAATAATAACTTGTGAGGAAAAAGAAGACTAGTTCCAGACTCAGGAGATGAAGCTCTAGAAAATGGGGCCAAGCACAGGTGTCTCAGCTAAAATAAAATTTTTGAAAGGTATCATTTTTGAAGGTGATGTCATCAAAAATGTCAGATGTGGCCAGAGTAGCACGATAATTTTTTGCTATGAGACTCGTTTGTTTCCGGGAACTAGGGACCCAGGTTGCCCAGGTAGCTGAAAAATAATAAATAAGAGAGTGAAAAAATTTTTGGAATATTAAAAGAAAGATTGTCAAAAGTTAATTTAAAATTGAAGAAAATTTTGGTTAAAACGACTAAAGATAAGTATTATTTATCTAGAAAAGAAAAAGTAAATAGATACATACCCTTAGAATTATTTGAATGGCCATGGAACTATAATAGGATATAGTTCAAATCAATCCATACAATACATGGTTTATGGACGAAACAATTCCTTGTATTGAGAAGATGTAAGGTAACAAACATTCCATTGAAATAACCTTCATAATATCTAAAAGTTTTTGTAAGAAGTGATAGTTTATTTGTTTAGAACAGTTATTATATAAAATTGACTTACCAAAGGTTATATTCATAAATATTTGATCGGTAGACGTATAACATAAATCCTTTATAAACTTTTCACACATTGCACAAGTAATTTTAATCGTTTTTTTTTACTTTATATGTATTTGTAGGTTAACTTAGTTAAATCTTCTTTTTTTTTAATGGAAGAATGCATTCTACGTTATTCAGCCAATAGGCAAATATAATTAGTCATTGTTAATAAATAAATTTCGTAGGTACGTAGGTAGGTATATTTGTTGTTGCTACTATATTAATGTAATTAAAAAAATCAACTTTGTTTTCAATAAACTTCTATTTAGGAAATCAGTTGTTTTCTACAGTAGATAGTGTGTTGATAGTTCTGTGACGACTATCATAGATAAAAAAAAAACATAAAGATCGAATCGTACGCCCAGAGTGCTAACGCTCAAGAGTCTCAAGGTAAATAAATTTCAAATATTTATAAATTCAGGAATTATATATTTATATAATATAAAAAAAAAAAAAGAAAATAGAATTAAAATAAAAAAAAAAACTAATTAAGATTTTATAACTGGCGCTCAACATTAAATTAAAATTAATTTAAAATAAAACCAATTCACAGTTAAAAAAAATAATTATAAAAAAAAAAGAATATTGAAAAAAAAAAAAAAATATCGTCACAATTGGCGCCCAACGTGGGGCGTTCTTTATTTCAAGACATATAGTTTTTTTTTCTTAGAATAAATTTGAAATTAATAATGAAAAACACTATCTACTTAAGAAAAAACTAAAATTAAATAGATGGGTAAGAGAAAATAAGAGTCATAAATCATTGAAAAACATTTATTGATACAATTCAAATAAAAAAATAAAAAAAAAAATTGATAAATAAATTCTAAAGCAAAACAAAATTTAAAAAATAAATAAATCATCATATATAAGTGAGATACGTCTGCTGTTTGCGTGGTTGGGGTGTCTTATGTGCTGTCTGATGTGTAAAGTCAATTAGTAATAAAATATATAAACACGTTATGTCTGACAAGCGGGAATTGGAAATAAAAGAATACACGGTAGCGAAATTAAAGGAACTTTTGGTGGAAAGAAATTTAAGCGATAGTGGTAAGAAAGTAGAGCTACAAAGAAGACTTGTAGAAGCCATTAGAATGGAATCTGGGAATTATGAAAAAAGGAATACACAGGGGGAACAAGACAGTTTGAACAAACAGGAAGAACAAGAAAAAACATTGGAAAATGAAATGGAAGAGAATAATAAAGAAGAGAGAAGAACTATAGGCACAGAGGTACATGATAATACAATGGAAGAAACAACTCTAGTTTTTTCAGAAGACGAAACACAAGCTGATCCTCAAGAAAATAGCGATATGGGACAAGTAAAAAGAATTTTGCAATTAATGACGAATCAAATGCAAGTGATGACAAGCGAAATACATGGAGTAACAAGCGAAATCCAAGGTGTAAAAGGAGATATACAGAAGGTGAAAGATGAGCTACAATCTGATTTACAAGCAATATCCGAAAAGTTTGATAGAAAATATGAGTTACATCAAGTGAGAATCAATGAGATGGAAGATAAAATGGGTAAGCAAGAAACAAAAATTGATGAGATGGAGAAAAGCTTAGAAAAGGAGACGAAGAGCTTAAGAGAGGAAGCCAAGCAACAAGAGAACATATTTAAGGAAGATCTGCTACGAATAGAAAGAAAGCAAACAAACGAAAACATCAAAACTAACAGGAGAATTACAGACTTAGAAGGAGATGTTCAAAAAGGAATACAAACGACATTGGATCTGGCTGAAGAAGAAAACAGAAGGACAGAAGCAAGATTGAGAGAAGAGTTGAAAGAAAGTATAAAACGAAATAATCCAAACAACAATGAAATGGTTGAAAATTTAAAGAGAGAGCTAGAGAACAGAGTAACAAAAATTAGTGAAGAAGTAAAAAACTTGTCAGATACTCGTATTATTAGTGAGTCAGCTTCTCTGTATTTTGGTTGTAATGGTAAGGTTGATGAATCTTCAAAATTTTGTGGTGACTTTAGAAAGGTACACCCTATAAATTTTATTAAAACTATCAAAAGTAGAGCCAGAAGAATTACAAACACGAGTGAGCTACGCGAATTTTTAAGGGGTAATTTAACAGGTCAAGCCTTACTTTGGTTAAATTGTAAGGAAGATCAAATTCAAAATATGGAAGATTTTGAAAAATTATTTTTACACAATTTTTGGGGTGAGTTACAACAGGGAAAAGTACGTGAAAAATTATATTTTGGTAAGTTTGATGCACAACGCAATAACTTAACAAATTATGCATTGCAAGTGTATTCTCAAGCGCAATACCTTGTACCAAGTATACCTGAATCAGAAATCGTCATGTTTTTGTCCAGGCACTATAAAAGCGAAATTTGTGAAACTATAAGCATACAGAATATTCACAAATTTGATATGCTTTTATCATATTTAACTAGAGTAGAACGAAACTTAGATATTGGTCATTCTAACAATTTAGACATTAATAGGAATTCTCAAAATAACCAGAATAGGGCACGAAATAATAGGAATTATAATGAATTAATTGATAGTAATAGTCAGAATAGAAAGTATTATAATCAAAACTATTCAAATGAAAATGATAGAGGTTTTCAAAATAGGCATAATCAATATAATCAGACAAACAATAATTTAAATAGAGATTTTGGTAGATATAACCAAAATAATAATTTTCAAAATTACAGAAATCAGAATAATAATAACTTACAAAGAAATAATTATAACAATTATAATCGGGGGAATAATGGTAATCAAAACAATGAGAATAGAAATAATAACAATTATAACCAAAATACACGAAACCCACAAAATGGTGATAACCAAAATAATAATAGTAGTTATAATAGAAACATGAATTTTCGAAATTCAGGTGAGCAGGTAAGACGTGTCAATCGCATAAATGTAGCAGACGTAAATCACAGAGGGAGAAGTGCAGAAAGGCATACTCCACGACGTTTCTCTTCTCAGGAAAATCTTAGATCTTCAGAAAGATCACGTTCCTCAGAAGATGTAAGAAATAGTCAAGATAACCATCCGCATTTTTAAAGCGGGTGTATGATGTTGCAACTAGGTGTCAATACATGTACCCACGTGAATTTCTTGATCTCAACAATTACAACGATGTACACCTAAAAAAAAAAATTGTAGGTTTAATAATTTTAAATGGTAAGATATATGATAATAATGTTAGCATAATTTTAGATACAGGTTCTACAGCGTCTTTAATATCCGAAGATATTATAAATAAGTTACAAATTTTGAAAAAAGACATAATTAAAATTCCTAAAACGCACTTAGTAGGTATAAATGAGAAATCTTTAGGATACACAAATAGATCAGTGGTGTCTAAAATAAACTTTGGAAAATTGGAGATTTTAGTTCAATTATTAATAGTAAATCATATGGAATATGATATACTTATAGGTAGTGATGAACTCAGTAAAAATAACTTTATAATAGATTTTGAGAAAGAAATTGTGAAAATCAATGAGTTTGAAATGGAAATTTTTTTTAAAGAAAATAAAAGGGTAGTAAAAAACTCGAATATAATTAGTATATGGGATTGTCATAATTCAGGAAATAATAATGAGTGTGAACGTGAAAAAGAAAATATAAGAAATGGTAAGATTATTAGTGATAGAGTTCTTTGTACTAGGAATGAAAGAGAAATAGATACAGTTGAAAATTATAATGAATATGAAGTATTAAATGAAAGTGATAGAGAAGATAAATGTGATTATGTTAGCAAGTTAAATAGAGGAGAGATTTCTGATGAAAGGATTCAGGCCAAAGATGCCATAAAAGGAGTGGTACATAAGAATATAGGTTTCGATTGTGATAATAAGTGGAAAGATAGAATGATAGATTTAGTGGAAAAGTATAAAGATTTAATAAATGAGGAATCAAGAATAGCGAAAGATTATGTTCATAGAATACAAATAAAAGACATGAAACAATTCCATGCAAAAAGTTACCCAATTCCCTATAAATATAGACAAGATGTAAATAATGCATTACAGACGTTATTAAGAGATAACATAATTAGTTACAGCACTACACAATATATTAATCCAGTAGTGATTGTTCGGAAACAAGATAATACAGTGAGAATATGTCTTGATGCAAGAAATCTGAATAAATGCTGTGTCCCAGAATTTGAAGCACCGCTGACTGTAGAATCTATTTTAGGTAGAATAACAAATGCTAAAGTTTTTTCTAAATTGGATTTAAAACATTCTTTTTGGTTAATTCCTTTACACCCAGAATGTAGACATTTGGTAGGTTTTAAAATAAATGGTAGGGTATATCATTTTAATGTAGTACCATTCGGGTTACAAAGTTCAATATCAGCATTACTAAAAGCCACAAATAAAATCCTAGAAAGACATGAAGCTTATACCATTCATTATGTAGATGATATTTTGATTTTTTCGGAAAACAAGGAACAACATTTTACTCACATACAAAATGTATTACAGGATCTTGATTCAGCAGGTCTCAAGCTTAGTTTAGGAAAATGTTCATTTTTTAAATCAGAAGTCATATATTTAGGTTTTAAACTAACATCATCTGGAATCGAAATGGATCCAGAAAGAATAAGTTTAATCAAGGACTATAAAAGACCTAAGAATTTAAAAACTTTGAGGGGTTTCTTAGGAACTCTAAATTATTTTAAAAGATTAGTACCAAATCTTTCAGAAAAGGAGATACCACTTGTTGAGTTATTGAGGAAAAATGTAACTTGGAAATGGACAAATAAACAGGAGGTAGCTTTTAATTCCATAAAGGAATCTTTTCATGAAAAAGTAAAAATTTATCATCCTGATTATTCAAAAATTTTCAAGTTAAGAACTGATGCATCCATACAAAGAATAGCTGGTGTGCTTTTACAAGAACAAGAGAATGTGGAAGTTCCAATATCTTTTGTTTCACGTTTAACTCGCCAAGCGGAAAAAAATTATGGAGCAAGCGAACTAGAGCTTCTCAGTATTATTTTTTGTGTAAACAAGTTACGTTATTTTTTATTAGGTGGACATTTTATAATTGAGACAGATAATCAAGGTTTAACTACGATTTTAGACAATAGATTTAATAATTCTCGTATCCACAGATGGAGTTTATTATTGCAAGAATATTCATTTACAATAAATTTTATTCCTGGGCATTTAAATATTGTATCAGATGCTATTACAAGAATGGAAGGTGACAACATTGGTAAACCATACACTCATAAAGTAGGACTTAATCAATTAAAATATGAACAGGGAATATTTTCATTGGATGCTATTCAAATGAACCAAAACAGGTTAACAGATAAAGATAAGGACAGGCTAAATTATAGGGAAAATATTTATTTTAAAATCATAAATGGAACAGAAATCTATGCAATAACATCCGAGTTGGCTATTTTAATCATAGATCATATACATGTTACTTTTAATCATCCTGGAGTTAGACGTACTCATTTGATCTTTAGAGAGAATTATTATTGTAAAAACGATTTAGCATTAATAAAAACACAAATAAGAAATTGCACTGCTTGTCAATTTAATAAAGAAAGAAATATGCATTATACTAACTTACCAAAATCTTTAATAGCTAGTAAACCATTAGAGATAGTAACAGTAGACTTTATTTCAAATTTAATTCCAAGCACACAGGGAAATCTCCATATTTTTGTAATTCTAGATGTTTTCTCGAAGTACATAACTTTACATGCATGTTCTAAAACAAATAAAACAATGGTGAAAAAGTATTTGAATAAATTTATAAATGATCATGGAAAATTTGATATATGTATAATGGACAATGCAACATATTTTAGGAGTAGACAATTACAAAATTGGTTTGATAAAAATAAAATTAATTATAGATATACGAGTATTAGGCATCCTAAATCTAATTTAGCTGAGAGAGGAATAAAAGAGGTTATTAAACATTTAAGATTACTGGTGTCATATAATCATAGAGAATGGGAGGATAAATTGTCAGATGTAGAATATTTTATAAATAATACTCCTAATATAAATTCAGGATTTTCTCCAATAATATTATTTAAGGGAATAAGTTCAGATAGACCATGGGAAATTAATTTTGATTATAATCAGATAATTGAACAGGCTAGAATGAAAGAATCAATAAAGGAGAAACGATATAAAGAAAAACAACTTAAAAAAAAAGAATAAACATATTAAAGTTTTTAATAAGGGAGACTTAGTATTATTAAAGGCATTGAGATTTGCTGATCACAGAAATAACAAATGTAAGAAATTGGATTGTTTATTTGAAGGTCCATATGTAATCCAAAATGAAGGTGGAATAAATAGTTATATTTTAGTACATCCAGAGACAGGAAACACACGTGGGGTATTCAACATTGACCAGTTATTTGAATATAACAGTTGTTCAACACCATAATATTTTATAAATTTAGATAGTTAAAAGTTATTTATTATTTGAAAGTTTAAATTTTTTTACTAACAGAAGGATCAACCCTTTTCGAATTTCTAATGTGAACATATAAATTACTCAAAGGCTTGAGGGGGAATGTTAAGACGAATTTATCGTCTTATAAATATAAAATGGAGCCAAACTCTTTAAAAAAAAAATATAGTTTACAGTTTTTAAAAAATTCATTATTATATTTGCTTATTGTGATATATTTTTAGACAATATATAAGAAATTGTATTTAAATATTAGAAGTTAAGTTAATGTAATGTGAACATACAGAATTATGTTAAAATTAGTGTTTTTTTAATTTTATTGAAAGAAAATATGAAATTTAAAAGGTTTAATTATGAACTGTCAAGTGTAGATGAAAAATTAAAGTTTTGAAGAAAATAATAACTTGTGAGGAAAAAGAAGACTAGTTCCAGACTCAGGAGATGAAGCTCTAGAAAATGGGGCCAAGCACAGGTGTCTCAGCTAAAATAAAATTTTTGAAAGGTATCATTTTTGAAGGTGATGTCATCAAAAATGTCAGATGTGGCCAGAGTAGCACGATAATTTTTTGCTATGAGACTCGTTTGTTTCCGGGAACTAGGGACCCAGGTTGCCCAGGTAGCTGAAAAATAATAAATAAGAGAGTGAAAAAATTTTTGGAATATTAAAAGAAAGATTGTCAAAAGTTAATTTAAAATTGAAGAAAATTTTGGTTAAAACGACTAAAGATAAGTATTATTTATCTAGAAAAGAAAAAGTAAATAGATACATACCCTTAGAATTATTTGAATGGCCATGGAACTATAATAGGATATAGTTCAAATCAATCCATACAATACATGGTTTATGGACGAAACAATTCCTTGTATTGAGAAGATGTAAGGTAACAAACATTCCATTGAAATAACCTTCATAATATCTAAAAGTTTTTGTAAGAAGTGATAGTTTATTTGTTTAGAACAGTTATTATATAAAATTGACTTACCAAAGGTTATATTCATAAATATTTGATCGGTAGACGTATAACATAAATCCTTTATAAACTTTTCACACATTGCACAAGTAATTTTAATCGTTTTTTTTTACTTTATATGTATTTGTAGGTTAACTTAGTTAAATCTTCTTTTTTTTTAATGGAAGAATGCATTCTACGTTATTCAGCCAATAGGCAAATATAATTAGTCATTGTTAATAAATAAATTTCGTAGGTACGTAGGTAGGTATATTTGTTGTTGCTACTATATTAATGTAATTAAAAAAATCAACTTTGTTTTCAATAAACTTCTATTTAGGAAATCAGTTGTTTTCTACAGTAGATAGTGTGTTGATAGTTCTGTGACGACTATCATAGATAAAAAAAAAACATAAAGATCGAATCGTACGCCCAGAGTGCTAACGCTCAAGAGTCTCAAGGTAAATAAATTTCAAATATTTATAAATTCAGGAATTATATATTTATATAATATAAAAAAAAAAAAAGAAAATAGAATTAAAATAAAAAAAAAAACTAATTAAGATTTTATAACTGGCGCTCAACATTAAATTAAAATTAATTTAAAATAAAACCAATTCACAGTTAAAAAAAATAATTATAAAAAAAAAAGAATATTGAAAAAAAAAAAAAATATCGTCACAATATATATATATATGTCTCCTTGTATTTGCGTCATTTTTCGTTTATAGAAAATATTAATATCTTATTCGGAAGAAATACGTACGCGATCGTCTAAAAAACCTCTCACAATCGTCTAAAAAACGTGATCAACTCATTGATCATCCCTGTATGTTACATGAAATTTTAAATTTCACTTGAGTTAATGAAAAAAGAATCAACGTAGGCATATCCTTTTCTTTTTTTAATTATCTACATGTTCTTTTTTTTATAAAAGTACACTACAGCTTTTCATTTCTTGTCAATTTATTGTTATTGGTGTATTCGTCGAGGGAGATTTGCTATCTCTAATTATTTGCGTGACCGCAACTATTGACATAGAGAATTAATTACATATTGTGTGCTTGGTTAAGTGGTTTCTGGTGTTTGCCATATAGAGGAAACAGTTTCTATGTAGCCGTAGGTCTATGGGAGACCGGAATTGAATCTGATTTAATCATAGTCGAGGATTACATAGAGATGAGGATAATTTTCATGTGTTTATTAATTATTATAAAAAATAGAGGTGTTATACACTATGTTATTTATAAGATGTACCATTCCTGTACAAAACTGTCAAACGCCAGCTAATTCTTTTACCAAATGTCGTTTATGAACAATAATAACAAATTTGGAAAGGTCGTTGGGAAATAAGTTCAAATGCACTTTTAATTTTCTCAAATTCGCTCTGGTTTTATGAAAAAATGTATGATTGTACACCATTTTCATAACACTTTCCAATACTGAAAACACCACAGTGGGGAATCGAATCGCGATAATGCACGTTCAGCTTCCAAATTTCCCGTGCTTCTACTCGTCTGGCTATCTCCTATGTGGTTGAAAGTATTCGAAAGTGGTATGAAAATGGAGTTCGACTTTTTTAAACATAACCATCCATTTTTTATTAACTTAGAGCGAATTTAAAGAAATTAAAAGTGTATTTGAACTTATTTTTCAACGACCTTTCAAAATCTGCTATTATTTTGTATGAATTGTATTTGGTAAAAAAGTTAGCTCGCATTGCTATCTACTTTATTCACAGTTTCCTGCAAAAAGATATCATTTCAGGAAAGCGTGTTATCAATTATGTCAAAAGTAATGGTATAATACTATTATAATGCCTCACAAAATCTTAGAAAATAAAAATCAAAACAAAGACGTTCACTCCGAAGCAACAACCACTTCTCTGGCTGTACTCCCCGAAGAATATTGAATTTATACTTCTCAAAGTTAAACAGGGTACTTCGAAATTTGTGTGGACCTTAGTGGAGTCCAGCCTCTATGGAATTCAATATTTAAATTCAAAAAAATTTAATAAATCCTGTTATATTACTTATATATTTTTATAATCTAGTTTTTATCCCTTACTTATTTCTATTTTTATTTTTCAGGGGCCACCGCAACCAGGTCAACCATTCAAATTTACAGTTGGAGAATCGTGCGACAGAATAAAAGAGGAGTTCAGTTTTCTTCAAGCACAATACCATAAGTAAGTTGTCTACTACAAATATTATAATGTGGAAAAAATGAGTATGTATGTATGTTTGTATCTGTATCTGTAAAGTAGAGAGGGTGAGTGTAGGCTCATAGCACTGAGGACACATGTGACCCATTGTACATCCTCTCGAGGAGTTGTCCTCCTATGTCATCGTCCATCCTGTCCTTCTCAGGAAGGTGAACAGGTCACCAGGAGACATCTCCTCTATATCGGCAGGTGTAGGCCAAGACTCACCCAACACACACTCTCTTATTGACGACTCCGGGACACTCGCATAAGACATGTCTGACAGTTTCATCTTCCTATTCACACATCCTGCCTAAAGGTTTGTTCACTAGCTCCACAGTATGGAGGTGTTTCCTTAGTTGACAGTGGCTAGTCAGAAATCCTACTGTTGAAGGTAGGCTTTTCCTAGTCATCGCCAAATATTTCTTCGACGCTAGCTTCCCAAGGTCGCCCAGGGTGATCCTGGCAAGACTGCATCCTTTGATTCCATCCCATCTCTTAAGGGATTGATCATGGGTGTAACGTTTGGCTAATTCCGCAATTGTCGGTATGTATGTATGTTTGTTTGTACAGCTATAGAAAGCTAAATTATCTACGGGTAGCATAGGATGTATTTTAATGAAAAAAACTAGAGATGAAATTCACAGTAACCCAAGGTATCAAAAATTTACCTAAAGAAGTCTTTATTTGACAAAAACTGTTTATAAATAATAATACTAATGTACTTCATGTTTATGGTACTTATGATTAGCGACAAAACATTCTCTTACTTTCTTTCGAATTTCGACTTTTGGCTTCTCGTGATTTGTTCTCTTGTACAGCCTTTCCTTGAAAGTTTTTCAAGGCATAGATAAAAAATACTGGCTAAAGGTTAGAAAGTGTCATACTACACACCTCTAATTCCCGCTCTCCAAAATATTGTGATCGTTAATATCTATTTTTGATTAATATTTTTTATATTTAAAAATATAACACATTTATAAATATTATAATTGAATAGATGAGGCTTTTACTTGATGTAGATCCATACTAAATTATGAAATAAAACAATTTTAATATGTTTAAATCTACATAATATTTTAACAAATTAAAATTGTTTGTCAAATGTGATATTTTAGATGTATTCAAAGATTTATTAAATTTTGATCGGGATATGATAGTTGTAAGTAAAATAGTATACAAACCTCGGTAGGAAGTTTCATTCCTATCTCAAGAAAATAGCTAACTAACCCCTCGACAGTAATGAAACTCTTCCCACCTCGGTGTGTAATATACTATTATCCACCAATACGATCGCAATACTACCCCTAGATCCGTCATAAGGTTGGAATATTGTTTCGACAGAGCTTAAGATGTATTTTTCTGCTCAACATTTTTTGGAACTGTACGTATGCCATTTGAGGCCTTTTGGAAGTCCTTTTTTGATATTAATACATTATTCTGTAACTCCTTTGTTTTTTGCTTTCGCGGACGTACTAATTAGGCTGTGGAACGTGATATCCTGAAATATATAATGCTGTACGTGTCGATTATCAGCTTCATATTATAAAGAACAATTCAATATGCAAAGTATATCACTTCAACGTGATAAATATTTCATTACAATTACTTATTTCTTTTCAATAATTCAATTCACAACGCATAAGCTTGTCCAATTCAATTAATCTTGACCACTGTTCATAAAACATCGCAGGGTAGCTGTATCGTTGAAATATACTGGGTAGCGATGATTTATATCAGTTTTGCCTTTGTCTTCCCAATTTTTTAAGAATGGACTGGCAGATCTAGAAGAGGCTGAAATATTAAATGTACAACTTATAATTCCATTATCAAGATAATAATTTCGAATAATGTGAAGAGTTCTTAAAGAAAATTTTCGTTTTCCTATATTTTCTGTTGATTCGAAAGTTTCACAACTGTACCTTTTCACGTCAAATGTAGCTAGTCACTTCCAATCAAGGAAACATGGAAATATATAATACTGTTAACATCACTCAACATTCCTCTCGGTGGTGTCATCAACTATCAAGATATTTAGACTGGTTGACAAGCCGAGAGAAAGTTGTTAGCTTTTCGCGGAAAATGTATAAAAGACTACGCGATGTAACTAACAAAGCATACTCCTTTATATAATTTACTTGGGAGTCTCAGATAGATTGCTTGTGCTCAAATATTCAAATAAAATTGTTTGAGTCGAAATATTCTACGTGTAGTTTATTTTGCTCTCGTTTATAGTCATTTTGAATATGGTTTTATACGGTTGAGTACCAAAAATGGTTGTGTGTATTATCGCAAATGTCGCCAGTAACGGTTTAAGAAGTAATTTGAAATGGAAACTGGTTTATTTCCTATTATTAGTTATTTTTGATATCAACTTTACTATTACAAATTAATATCTAAGCAAAATATGAAATATGCGTGTACCCTATTATTAAATAGATGGTTTGAAATTAGTTATATTTTAACAGTTGATAAAAACCATAATTGCCCACTTTTTGGCGTGATATACAAGTCTACAACATATTTGTGGACTCAGATAGCGATTAAGTTAAATGGTGGATGCACCATTTTTTTGGTAAGTGAATTTTTTCCAGCAACAATTGGCTCTTGTGACATTTTGATAGCAGTAACGGTTTAAGAGATACGGGCAAGTTTATATCGCACTGCAATAAGCTTTCACTTTGTTTAACCATGAAAAACTTCATTAAAAACGAACAATTCTTTTGCCCACTCATCTTGTAAAATAATCTCTTTCAGAACTTGTTACGTAAATAACTATACTTGAACAAACTAGAAATTGTAATTACATGTGTAGTCTGGTATGTTTGTAACTCTACTTAGTTCTTATAAGAAACGTGTAATTTGTTATACAGAAAACTCTGTTCATAAGGAGCTAATGAATTAAAAAAAGTAATTAAGAATCTCCCTTGTGACCCATTTCAATCCTCTCGACTACAACAAGATCGGAAGTCCATAACAATTAGTTGATGGTATCAACTCAATACCGGTACATCGACCTACTATAAAATACCGATCATTGAAAGAATACAATAATTGTTTCTAAGTAGAAGACTGTTAACATTTTATGTGATGGTAGTAGCCTTTAAAACTACTGTTTGTTTGTGTCTCATCAATAGCAATGTGTATTGTATATGTTTAAAACAGTTTTATACAGGGTGATTCATAAGTAATGGGCCAAATTGTAAATCTACGCTCAGAAGGCCAAAATAATAATATTTTTATTAACAATAATGGGTCTTAGTCTGCTCCTTACTGAGGTACAGGATGTTGAAGCAAAAAAAATAAAATAGATTTTTGCTAATAGATCAGCTACTTTTCTACATAATGACTTGAAAATTGGGTATGAACTAATTTTTGTAAGGGTAAACAAGAATGTGTGGGAGGATTTGAGTTAACTCGTGGATGTCGCCACATGCGCCATATGAATTAGATGAAATCAGCTACAAATTTTTTATCGCTCATTATTTTACATTTTTCTTATTTAATTTGGATAGCCCCATCATTTCTGTAGGAAAAAGCTATACTTGTTTGATCTTCAAAATATTAACGATTTTCGAGATATTTGAATTTTACTAATTCACTACACTACATTTCACGGTGGTCGACGTAGCATTATTTTTTTCGTTTTAACATCCTGTACCTCAGTAAGGAGCAGACTAAGACCCATTATTGTTAATGAAAATATTATTTGGCCCATTACTTATTAATCACCCTGTATATACTAAAATACTGAATTTATTTTTATAGACAATGCTTAAAGTCTTGTACCCGATGGCATAGTCATTTTTTCTAATAAACTCACTATTTTGATGCTCTTTTGCTTGGCCTAATTATTATACATCCACATTTTTTTCCCTATTGAGATATATACTTTACTAACATTGTGTAAGCATTGAAAATCAATTTCGTTTTACTCTTCAAGCTTTTTGCGCCTCAACTTGAGCGGAACAAACCGTATTTTTTTCCTGTTAAATATAAATTATAAAATGTTATAACCGTTCAAGAGAATTACGTATTCAACAATAGTCTGTCAATTATTTATGGTGGAAGTGCTGTTGTAATTCAAAATCGAGTTATAAGTGATTTACATTATTGCTTTACCACAACCATTCTTGGTAATAATCGTAAAGAATTCTTTAAATTCACCGACTACGGACAGACACTTCGTAGGATACGTGAATACTAACTAGTTTTTAAATTAGTTATTATCAAGACGCTGTCAGCTGGTTTAATTATAGGATAAGTTAAAATACAACATGGATAAAATAATAATTGTACTGTAAATTTTAATTTTTTTTCATTAAGAAATAAACTGCAACAACTACCTTGGGTTATTAGCAGTGGTACAGTATGATTTGTTTAAAATTTTTGGCCAGATCGAAAGGGGTCGGATTGTATTGTTTTTGGGAAGCAATTGTAGACTTTTTTCGCTCTAGAATAGTTTGCATCAACGGATCAACAAGCTTGACGCGATAAAAATTTGGTATATATGAATTACTGAGCACCATAGTGTTCTTTAGTCTCTGAAGAAGATAGCTTGGTTATCGAAACGCACGTAAGATATACAATATATTATACAATGTCAAGTATCGCCAACACAATCAACACATCCAGAATTATCAACTTAGTCCCCTTATTTGGAATAAATTAGGTTTGTGCTCCACGAACTCTCTCTGCTGTGGCCCGTATCAGGTTTCTGTACCATAGAGATATTACAGATGGAGGCAACAAGCCAGCTCGGAACCAATCGGAAGATAGAGAGTCGAAGGCTCAAGGTACGGATTGTTAGAATAGTTCCTCCGGAAAATGAGACGCAGCCTGGAGAGGTGAGGCAGTGTGAGTCACGGCGTGTCTTTGTGAACTCAATAAAGAATATGACAATATGCGCATATTCCTACGCAGCGTGACGTGATGCAGTTTTGGTGCAGTTTTTTTCAGAAGATCATGGCTCACGGTAACTACAATCTTATTTTTTGTACAGTCTTGCCCACACTCACCTCCTGCTGTGTCTTATTTTCCGTTGAACCAGCGTTAGCATTTTTCTCCAGCCGTAAACTGAACGTGACTCTGCGTCACTTCACCAACCTGCGTCTCATTTCGCGGCGGGCCTAAACTTAAAGCAGAATCTGCCCACCTCGACTCACGTCTGCTATTGTTAGAGTGGAGTGTTAGGTAGGTAGGTATTCCGACTGACGAATGGCAAGTTAGTTCGTTGTATGTATTTCCTATTTTTCACAATATTAGCTTTGTAGCTTTTACTTTTCACCTTATATAAAGCATGATGTTTAATGACCAAATTCATTGAAGTTTATTATTCCACAGTGGAAAATTTTGCCATAATTAAGTTAAAAATAATAATAGAATTATTCAACAAGTTAAGCCAACAGGCAATTCTGCTTTGCTGAACGTTTGCGTCCAAATCAAACTTTATTTGGTATCGGCGTACACGAACGACGCACAAGCATGAGTCGAGAGTGCGCTTTGCTCGGCGTAGTCCGAACAATCCAACATAAATTAATAGGTTTGTTCCAACAGCAGTCAGAAACCGTCAGAAACTATCAGAGAATAGTCGACCATAGCAAACAACGAGTTATTTCCGCGTAATTCCTATCACTGATTGCAATGGTCGACTATTCTCTGATCGTTTCTGACGGTTTCTGACTGCTGTTGGAACAAACCTTATTATTCCATTACATTGATTTGAGCGTTCGGCAGAGTGTGAGTTTTGCGTCGCGCACTAACAATCCATACCAACAGCGCAAATGCTGTATATTCAGAAAAAGGCAGAAAAACCTCTGACCGCTTGTCTGTTTCCTCGTCACTGGTGACGGACATTTCCACTTACACTGTGGCCTATGGCTTGTTGCCTCTATCTGTATTAACTTTGGGACTCTATACACTATAGAATTCTACCGCTTTCCACAGTATTATTCCAGTCGACAGCAGTCGAAAGTCTCATTCTATTCACTATCGACAAATCTTATTTTATTTCTGACCTGTTACTATGAAATATATTGAAGTTTTTACGAAGAAATCGTCGACAGAAGACGTGTGAATAGGGAAATTCTATAGTGTGCGAATACATTAATAAGCATTGTAAAGCAGCTGAGTTTGAACCTAACCATAAAACCACACTATATTTTAAATCCCTCGAAAATATACGACACTGTTAATAATATATACCTGTAAGAAATTATGAACCTCTTATTTGGTTCCAGGGTATATTGTTATATGGGTTTCCGTCTCATTATTTTAATAACCTGTTATTTCTTCAACTACCTATTTCTATAATGTTATGCTAATGGAACTGTAATGCTTCGGCTATGTTATTTACTGTGACTAATTTTCTACCGATAGGCGGAGTCGTTTGACCAGGTAAACGGATTTCATTATATATTATTTAATTTATTAGATTTTCAAATTTTCACACCAATAGTTGTGGTTATATTTAATGTTATTTTAACGGTGTCAATACCAACAAAATATACAGGATGTAATAAATAAATGTTAACTGGTTAGTGCTATCAAGAAATATTGAATAGTTATTCATAGTAACATTTAATAGCGTTTTCCATTGGCATGCACTAAGTTGACATCAAGTTCAAGCGTACTCTACCTACACCAGTGTACCGATATTTTTCACTGTGTGCAGGGTCAATGCACCGAAAGAAAAATCTCAGTAATTATTATCGAATGTTTGTTAATGTCAAATTTGTTCATAATTATGTATTGATATTTATAATTGAAAAAGCTTATTTATTATAATCATTACCGATGATTTGTTTAATTAATAAATAATAGAGGATTTGTTTCCGCTATAATTGTTAATTTTGAATAAAATTTTTCAATAATAAACAAATCATCTAATACGCCAACTTCGCGATGATAATTACTAAGTTTAATTAGTAATTATAACTTTGTTTGATAATTATTATAAATGGTACACTGTCTGTTAATAAATCTTATTGTATCATTATAACATTCAATAAATTCATTTGTTTCTTATAAGCCTACGTTATACAAATGAGCAGAATATTGTTTAATAGTTAATCTTGTTTGTTATAATCAACAAACAGTCATGCGCGTGACCATACATCGCCTTAGATAGATGCACATGTGATGTAGCTTCCGCTTCCCTTATCCATAAGATTTGCACGTGTGCTGTGTATCTGTATCGTCTTAAATAATATCTTTCCCTCAGTGTGTTTAGTGTTGTTTATTATTCATATTTGGATATTAGCAATAGTGTGGGCAGCGTGGGTAAATAGTTCAGTGTTTACTGATTATATTGTGCTTGAACTGGATGGTTCTCAACGACTGGATATAAGATTTGTATTTTTATTTAGATATTATGCCAAAATAATGGCGGACGGAGGTGTCGACTTCAGTAGCACCCCTATAACCATTTTCATTGAAGAATGTGGGGCATGCAAATTTCGAAAGTGAGTAGATAGACAGTGAAAATATAATTTTGTTTAGTAGGATAGCAAATACCTAGTAGATATAATATGTTAGGTAGGTAGGATCTTATGATTTATTCGAGGTGAGACATTTTCATAAAATTTCATAGTTCCTAGTAACTCTTTTTTTTATTAAATAGTGCGGCACAAAATATCCAAATTTACTTGAATAAACAATATATTTTGTTGTTATCCATTTAAGAATTTTATTTGTTTTTTATATTTGCATAATAATATAAGAATTTTTTTCCAAGTTGTGTTGCATGAAATTTCATGAACATTCAAATGGTTAGTATATATCGTTACTTTCCTATGTATACCTACCTTTTCTTTAAAAAAGTACAATAATTTTGTATCACACACATTTGCACACATATTTGCACAAAGTATCAACATTGATTTGAATGATCGATATATTATTATTTTGTTGTTATCCCATTTAAGAATTTTATTTGTTTTTTATAACTGCATATTAGAGTTTGTTTTATTTTTCTAGATGTGTTGCAAGAAATTTCATGAATAATCAATATTTCTTATACGACTGATAGTTTCTGGAATTTCTTGAAACACAGTTTTTTTATATAT
The DNA here is from genome assembly GCA_963978555.1 of Galerucella nymphaeae. Classification (NCBI taxonomy): domain Eukaryota; kingdom Metazoa; phylum Arthropoda; class Insecta; order Coleoptera; family Chrysomelidae; genus Galerucella; species Galerucella nymphaeae. The sequence goes on along the minus strand of OZ021705.1, from coordinate 2,995,110 downwards.
TTATATTGTATTTTTTGTTGAAATTTTAATGAAAAAAATAAATAAATCACTTGATTAAAAGATTTGTTGTTTCATTTACCAGCATCTAGGTAGATATGACAATTTTAAGAAAAGCACAACAATTTATCATTTATATATTAGAAAATCTGTATATAATGGTGTAGAAAACGAATAATAGGTATCTATAAAATCTAAAAAAAAAAGAAATTTTCAAAAATTTAATGTCGACACTTATTTCATCAACTGCAGTTACCATCTCCAGTAAGATCCTCTAAATAATAAATGTATTAGCATAAATCACCAAATGCTGATATGGTTTCACTATCTGCTAATATCATGATAACTTTTCGGGAATACTGATGATGGCAGTCTATAGTTGCTGAAATAAGTATTTGGACATCAATCCATAAATATTGGTAACGAAATGTGAAAGATATTTGTTCATTATCAATAAGGTGGCTTTAGTCATGTTGTCATTGTGAACAAATATATTAGTATAGTAATTCAATATGGAATAACAGTGACTGAATATGCAATAACTATATACAATGACTTTGTAATAATAAATAGCATTCGGTATGGTAGAAAAACATATATTCATACTGATTAATCAGTTTTTAATAAAAAAAAAATATAAATTTATAGTTAATAACTAATTGTTATGAGAAAATATTCTTATGTAATAGTGAATAATTCTTTATTTATAGAGTGAAAACAAATAATTTGTTTTTTACCAACAAACGTTTAATAAGCCATATTTCAATAACGGATTTGGTGATAGTTAATTAGTCTTAGTGATTGTAACCAAACTGTTCTTTCAGTGTGGAACACAGAAAATTTGTCAGTTCACAACATCATTAATATAGTTTTGAATTTTTGGAGCAGATGTTCGTTTTTTAATAATTAGTTCTTCTAATACGGTTTCATATCCGAAGATGACGATGATAATAATAAAAAGGCTGCTGCTTTTCTTCCGAATTCGCACTGTTCATCATTCGCCGCCATTTTGCACTCTTGCATTATACTCGAAGCTACCTCCTGAGCAGGTGCCGAAAAAATTGCACTCAGTGCACATTCGCTTGCACTAGTTTTCCAATGGAATATGAAACACTGATGCAGTGCAGCCAATGGAACACAAATTTTGCACTCAGTTCAGTTTCAGTGCACCCCAGTTTTGTCAATGGAAAACGCTATAACATTCAAGAACGATTTTGCGCACAAGCGCTAACGAAGGCTGGCGTTAAATTTCGAGTTTGAAATATTGGACAGCTTGAACCGGTTTCTATAGTGACATAAGCAGAAAGGTAGAGGAAAGAAGGAAGGAAGAGGTCTAAGAAATGGTACGAAACAAGGACTTTATTTATTCATCCATACTGAATTTTTGTACCATTACTCATGTTATCCACCTATCTACCTACCTATTCCAGAAGCTTCGTGTCTATAAGCCACCAATTTATCTGGAGGTATCTTCATTAGTTGTGATGATTCTGTTATTTCCACTCCAAAGTGCTTTCGTCTGAGTCCTTGTAAAGTTCTCACAGATAGGTTCACTAACTTTGCCCATCCTGTGCAGATGCTTCCTCAGGTCGGTAACTGTCTTCAAATTTCTCTTACCCAGTTTCAACAGCCTGGACGAGAGTTCCTTGTCTACCTTATTCAGTAAACTCTTAGTATGGAGGTGTCCTTGTGTCAGCTTCCATTTTAGTTGGTGTTCCTTGACTAGCCAGTTCCTGACTTTCCTTCTTATGTAATCTTTTGTGACTCCACAAAACGGTACCGGACCTACAAAGGCTCGTTTAGAACCTCCTTTAGCTAATTAAAGACACTTTGTTGCCTCTTGCCAGCAAGTTAAGGTACTCTCTACAGTTTTTCACCAGTTGAGACCTAGTTTCTATTGCTGATAGCTTCAAGCAGAGCTTTCTGTTCAAGAAACCTTGCTGTTGGCGTTCTTTCAGGAAAAAATCTGCTGTATTAATGTCTCCATCAAGATTATGGTGTGAATATTCCATGCTGAAGTCCAACCTTGTCATAGAGAACAACATAGATATGTCCAAGTATCCTAAACATTTTTAAAAAATTGTAGTGATAAGGAGAATTGCTGGAGCGTGCCCTTATATTGAACTCTGTGCAGTGAAAATGGACAATGTTGAATAAAGGTACATGACGAATTGTTCCTTCTTCTCGGTTTCTTCAATTCTAACTATAAAATTGTTAAATTTCCAAACTTTAAGAGCTTTAAGGGGGATTCCTTAGAACAGCGTCAACCACTTTATTGGAGAGTATTAGAGTTGATGTCTTAGCTCTCCAGCGATTTGGTAGATAGAAATATGTAACAATTGCGAAAAGTTTCATAGCGGAGCGTCAACATAAAAAGGAAGCTGCAAATAAAATTTTATACAATATAACGAATCCAAAAGTCTTCTGATTACTTCAAGAGTAATGGAGAACTTGGTTAGAGCTGGAGTTGAAACATTTCATACAAATTGGGAAAAAAGGAGTAAACATTTATCTAACTTTTGTGAATAAATTTTTCATAATTATTATTAATATTCATATGAATAAATAAGATGTACAAACACGTTTTAAGGTATAACTCATTACCACCTGCCTTCGTCAAGAGACATTTTTGGAAGTTATTAATTCTTTTATTTAGCTCATTTTTTTGTGATATTACAAAAAAAAATAGTTGTAGTAGGTTGTATTTCCAATGATTTAAATGAACGATTTTTGTAGTTTTCGGGATACTAAATTGTATGCTGTTTTGGATTCCACATAAACTAGGGGAAGCCTGGGTTCCTTTGGAGCCGCTAAAATAGTCGTATGAAAACTACAGGATTTGCAGGAATGATGTTTATTATGAAGCTTAAGAATTTACACTATTTCTGACAAGGGCAATAAGTATTTAAGCCTGTCATGTTAATTAAATAATATGAATGAACTATAGAAAAGCCAAATAAAGTTGCGTGCACGTCACCAAGGTCGTATTTCTATCGCATGTGTGGTTACTTGTCTATCGAAAAGTACTATACTCAAATTTGTTAATTAATCGGTTCTGAAGATAACCCAATCAATGAAAAAACTTTTGTACGAAAATAATGTATAAGCAATTTAGCTTTATTGTGCTTAAAGACGTCCCTCGATGTAAAAATTAGTATTAAAATTTTCATAAAGAAGCCTTCATTTATTGACGGTAAAATAGTCACTGCCAGAAATAATGTCATGTTGCCGCGTTGCTTGTGTCATCGATTTTTGAGGTTATAGTTACTTGCTTTATAAAATTTTCTTGTGACAAATATTTAAAATCAAAAATGTTTTTTTCAAAACAACAAAGCATCTTCTGTCATTGTTAAAATGCCCAAACAGCTGAATAGCCGATGCAAAGAACTTGTGGCTTCATTAGTAAATTATTTTGAACAAGAAAGGAATAATAATGGTCCTTTGTTGCCCTTGAATGCTGTACAAGAGGTGGGTAATACGTGAATGAAATATCCTTACTTTACTTTACGAAAATTTCTATTATTTTAGCGTGTAGCTGCTGCTTTAAAAATCAGTGTAAGAACAGTGAGCAAAAATTTGTCAAACAATGAAAAAAGGTGAAGAGTTTGAGTCACCAAAGAAAAAACGTTCCGCTCATAAACGAATAACAAATACAGAAACTTTAAATACAAGCTCTATTCGTGATACCATTATTTTACAACAATCTGACAACGCAGCAAATGTTCACAATGATGACGTGCACTTAACTTTTACTATACATTGAAATGTGTGTGATTACTTATATACGTACTGCCCTAGGTCAACTATCCTTTTTACGTGACAGTTCTCTGGCCTCCCACTGACACGTTCATTCTTACTCTGCTTTTCATCATTATCTTACGTGTCTATTCACTATTCGTCGAAGTAGTAACGTCGCTGAGTGATTTCGGTTGTTTTTGTGTGTAATTGTATGTTCTTGAATGAAATTATCTAATTGCATGATTTCAGATGCTTTTGTGTATATTTTGAAAGGTTTCTTATGATTCACGTTGAAGAAAAAGAACAAAAAACGAGTGTTTACATGCAGGCGCAACTCGAAAGACACTGTCTTCTATCAGCAGTGATTGAATTTGAACGAACGGCATATTTTAATTACTTGGATTTTATGATATATTGTGAACTATTAGATGCGGTTGAGAATTTTGTTGTTAATTAATGTTTCCATTTTGTTTCAGTTTAAAGTTAGAATGTGAAAAATTAGCAAGTGAGAAGATAGAAATTCAACGACATTACGTGATGGTAAGTCTTTCAGTTGCTTTATTTCTTGTATTTATATTGAAAAGATATAATTATTTTTTGTGGGAATATCTGTTCGTCACCCTTGACAAATGTTTCTTCGATCAGCATGAAAACTATGAAAAGTTGGCAATGTTTTGCGACGTCTATCCACACTAGTTTCACAAACTACTATAGTTGTTGGGAGAGAAAACTTACAATGCGTATTATAGGCCAGTCATTATATTAAAAATCGAGGGTGTTTTTGTTATGAAGTTTATTAGAAAACTGCTTGCACCAAGACTTCGGGGATACCCTGTAGATTACTATAATCCAAAAGCAAGCCAAATTTTTCACTTGTGTAATTCATTTCAACAATAATTATTAACAAAAAAGCCCATTTTTCATTTTTTTTTGCAAATATAATGAAAAGTACCCGATAAATCGCGTTACTCACGAAAGACCGTTTATAGAGAGTGCAATTTTTAAAAAATGCTCAAAATTCCTCTCGAGCGACGTTTTTTTGTGACGAGAAATCGACTGCCACAGTCTGTTTTTGTATAAAATCATTTTTTCTCCTCCAAATGAAGTCATGAAATTTTCGAAAATCCCGTTTTCAAAACTAAAAATACTCATAACTCGACTAATATGATAAATAGAACGTTCTAGTCTTAGGCAATCGAGTCAGGAGGAAATTTTACATATACCAGTATATTTTGAGTCGATTATTTCCATCTAAAAGAAAGTTAGCAGATACCAGTTTATATTAAATATTTCCATACCTACCTCTTGCTTAAAAATTTTCGACAAAAAAAGTGTTTTCGACATGAAAAATGCTCAAATTTCGTCTTGAAGGGTTTTTTAAAATGAGAAATCGACTGACACAGTCCCTTTTTGTATAAAATTATTTTTTCTCTTCCAAATGGAGTCATGAAATTTTTGAAAATCCACTTTCCAAACTAAAGATACTCATAACTCCTTAATATTATAGATAGAACGTTCTAGTCTTCGAAAATTGATTCAGGGGAAAATTTTACATATTAAAGTGTATTTTGAGTCGATTATTCCCATCGATGAGGAAGCAGGAACCAATTTACGATAAATATTTCCATATTTCCAATGCAGCTTGAAATAACATATATATCTAATGATTTCTAATTACAGTTATTTTGATTTTCATCAATGCAGATTTTAACGTTTCGGCTTTAATGGAAACAAATAAATTAACATAAATAAACAGTTATTTCCATCATGCGTTAGTTTAAAGCACAAATTAATATTAACACACCTACATACTATCTTACAACCTAAAATGAGTAATTGCTGCATAAAGCTACCTCTAGTTTATCGCTTAACTTAAAGTAATCCCCAATAGTATATTCTTCAACGAGTGCAGAATGATGGCTATTATTCACACGGATGAAGTTTCCAAAACGAGTGAGCGCAGCGAGTGAGTTTTGGAATCATCCAAGTGAATATTAGCCATTCTACACAAGTAAAAGACTATACTTTCTCCACGACTAAAAAAAGAAAGCTTCCAGTGAGGATCCAACCCCAATCGTCCGCGCCAGAGTCAACTATTTCTACCACTAGGCCCTAGAGCATGTTTATTTCCAAAAAGGGATACGTAACATACAGTTTTAATCGAAATCCTTATATTTATAAATGATAATTGGGAGTTATAACTGAATATAACTACTGTTGTCCATTTTTTCTCTAAATAATACGTAAAATTATGATTCTATCATTATTTTCAATAGAAAATTATCTGGTATTACACGGGATTTTAAATGATGTCAAAGTTATAGCCCATTTTCTACGAATTTCTAAGATAATAATAATTTTATATTTGATCACAGTAACCCCTCCTAGTGGTGAAGTTTTAGGTCGAGAATACTTAACATATTTTTCTCTTGGACACTCTTGCTATTAGTATTTTTCCCAACAACCTGAGAGAAATACTTCCCTAGATACAGCCGCTTAATGGGCCACCCTGTTCATATTAATAAATAATTAGTGTTAAATAAAATTCATCAATTCAAAATCAATATGAAACTACTGTAAATAATGTACGCACTCATCTGCATATTCGCAATTATTACCGATTACGTTTCGTTCTCTGGATTTTCCAATGAAATAAATACTAATGAAATATTTATTAATTATGGGATAGTGTGTTTTCGTAATTATGATTATAATAAATTAATTTGTCGATAAAGTTATCGCATTATTGGAAAATCTGCGGACGAAAAAAATATTGATCGACACTTTTATTTTATTTCGCTTCAATTGGCGTTTATAGAAACAATCATCATCATCATTATCATGGCCGTGCAATCTCGAGGGATTAGGGCCAGCTCAAAAGGGCTGTGTTTAATCCTATTGTGCGACTATAATGTTTTATCTGTCCTGGCCTCTTTTGTTATAATTTCCCATTTCCTCCTCTCACCGCTTTTTGTTTTTCAGTCTCTCATTTTCAATGCTTATATTTTCCTCTACCTACTTGGTACCACTGTCTGCTTCGTTGTCTTTCTTTATTCTCATCTTTAATGTTACTCTTCAATAGTTCTGTTGGTGCTTTTCTCACAATGTGACCTTTCCATTCCATCGCCTTGCTTTTATACAGGGTATCCCACGATGTTTTGACCAGTATATATCTCGAAAATTATTTCAACTACAATATTGAAATTTGCTAGTTATTAACTGTAGGTAGTATTACACATTTTAAGCAATCACATTTCGGGTTACGTGGTATCATTTTTAATAATGTTAATGAGAAAACCTGTATATTGTTCCACTGCTTTAAAGGTCAATCTTATACAAATAAGGCGATACCTATTTTTTTGTGTTAGGTACCTACTTAGAGACGACAAACTAATTTTTATTTGAAATGCAACTCCTCATTTTGCTTAGCAAGTAACGTCACATTTGAATGTGTATTGCCAAGACAAACGGATTGAGAGAAATAGTACATTACGTTGTTTGGCATACGTAGTGACTGGTGTGATCAACTTAAAGTTTTGGCTTTTTTGCAGATCGATTTTTGTTTCTTTTAATACCCCTTTTTCATCTTGCTTTGACTATTTTCCCCTATAAGATGTTCCTGAATAATCTAAGCTTGATACAACTCCATTTTTAAGTAAGTATTATTGTTGGCCCACTCTGGTTTTGAAGGCAACGAGATGGCGGATGAACTGGATGCGGAAGGGGCTGCAACTCCTTTCTGCGGCTGAGAACCAGCACCTCGCTCATTGGAATGCTCTGAAGGTTCCTAGACAATCCAAACTTCTACTGAAGGGATGGACTGATGGAGCAGCTATTGAATTACCAAGGAAGATAGTAGAACTCCTAGCAGGGCACTGCTGTATGAGGAAGCACCTCTATAACCAAGGAGTAAAGGAAAGTTCCCTGTGTAGAGGCATGACTGACGAAACGTCAGTCCATGTTCTCTTAGAGTGTCTACACTGTGCTGTACTACGCAGGCGAATCTTCGGAGTTCCTGTTATGGCTCCTGGAGACACAAGCAGATATCCACTGAAAAAGATTGTGGCCTTTATTGAAGGGCTCGGCTTCATGGATGTCTAGGTAGCAGGACTGGCACAATGGACCCGCCAGTGGCATCAGTGACGGAACCTTAGCTTGTCTTGCCTGCACATTTAGTAGTAGTAGTAGCAGCATTCATCATTGTTGTATATCATCGCGTAAATTTTGTTTTGTATCCATTAATTGTGGCTTGTGTAATAATATTTAGTTATCATCTAAATTTTAATGAGTTTAGATCTGATACTGTACAATAAGTGATTTCTAAACTTTCATTTTTAAATCCTTAAGACCAAATACCAAGTCAACGAAATATCTTGTAATGGAGTATACCTATGAATCTGCTGCATCAAGTAATGAATAGTACAAAAACTTGTTATTGTTCACACGTTATGTTTTCAAAATAAAATGATTAAACTCTTGAATATATAAAAACATTGTAGTTCATAAATAACTGTCGAATCACGAATATTATTGCTAGACCAAATAATTGGATTCCACACCAATTATCGAAAAGTTAAACGATGTGACTGCAACTCGCTTAGCGGCGAGTATAAATTAAATTCGTTTTGAGTTTTGAAATTAATTCGATAGAAAAAAAAAACACGTGTCGTAATCTAATAACCAGTTTAGCTGTCAAACCCGGCACAAATTGAATTATACTATTTTTTTTCCAATTAATGACACACCTGGGCGCATGGATTATTTATAGCTGGATCTAAGGCAGACGCTTCATTTGAAGATATAAACGGTCTCATATCTTATTCGAATCTACACATAGACTAAGTTCTAGCTGTTAAAAAAAGAAAGTAAATAGTTTTAATAAGCCTTCCAACTAACAATTATACAATGTATATTTTTTTTTTTTTTTTTTTTTGGCTTTGGACAGCTTGATCCATTCAGCCACGAATTTATTGTACTGTTGCACTGTTTGTTACAATAATCAGCATAGTAGGTTAGCTATGGTACTTAGATTGTTCAAGACAAGTATATACGTATCTTCTAAACTTCTAAACACTGCAAACACTGCATTGACCAGACAGACAAGTATTCTCCATTCAAGGCCCTAATCAACTTTGATTATGGTTACTTAGTTATGGAAACTTACAACAGGATTATACAGGGTTTATTATTATTTTTCACGCTAAGGTGCCTTTCATAGCGACTTTACAACACACAAAACGGGCAACGGAGAGAAGGTAAAATATATAACATAGGGATAGACACGAGGAACAAGACTGAACAGATATACACTGACACTGACATCCGATACTAAATTCTTCTTTTTGTCCTTTTTAAAAACTCCCAGATTATTTGGCTTAGCCTAGGATTACGTCGAGAGAGATACAGAACGCTAGCTTGATTCTGAGGGAGCGGAATCCTTTCTTTTGCGAGGGATTCTGTCAAATACTTAACTGCATTTTCATTATGTAAACAGCCAAACATCCAGTGATTGATGTCATCAATATTGCCGTCGCAGTCACATAATTCCGTTTCACTTAGTTTAAATCTGTAGAGGTACGCATTTACGGTGGCATGATTAAAAATACATCTGACGAACTTGGTGTAGATGTTTCTATTGGGGTGACTTCTTGCAGTAAAAGACTCAATTGGTAAAGTAGGATGAATTTTAGTATAAAGGTTATTGCTTCGATTACAGAAGGTATACCATTCAATATCCCAGTTTTGCTTTAGAGATTGTCTGCGTGCTGCTGATCTGTTCTATATAACCAGTTGGTTTCTGTACCTTTCAAGATCGCTTCTTTAGCGAAGTAATCTGCTTTGATGTTGCCAAAATTGCCAGCGTGCCCCTTTACCCAAATGAACCAAACAGAACTATTTATTTCTTGTAATTTTAGTTGATTCTCTAAAATTCTTACAATGAGTCCATTCTTGTAAAGCTGATTATGTGAGTTTTTTAAAGCAGATAATGCAGACTTTGAATCAGACATTATTACAATTTGCTGATTAGTGATTTGTCTCTTAACGGCCCATTCGAGAGCTTGGTATATTGCAAATAGTTCTGCGGAGTATATGGAACAATGTTGATTCAACTTAAACATTAGCGATTCTTTATAGTTTTGGATGTATACAGCACAGCCAACTCCTAACTTTGACTTCGAACCATCTGTAAAAATCTTGCAAGGTTTTTCAAACTCTCCAAGCAATTCGTGGAGAGCAATGAAATTATTACCATCAAAAGAGGGGAAGCAAACGTTGGTCCGGGCATATGAGATATCGAAAGTGGCTTGATAAAATGAAAATTCAGCTGGAATGTCTAAGTAAGAGGAGACATTGGGATATGCTATGGCTAATGTTGGAGAATTTTTATTGTGCCACCACTTATCAACTAAATTAGATTTGGAGATGTCAGATATTTTTCGCAATAGTTCAATCTGATTGTTAGCTTGACATTTAAGGATAAACTTCTCAGCTAAAAATACACGTCTTAAATTCAGGGGAGGTTCCGTACATTCAGCTAAGAGATTATCTGTGGGTGTGGATTTAAGTGCGCCCAAAACCAACCTCAGGGCTTTATACTGAATTCGATCTAGTTTTTTAAGTCGAGTGTTCGTGGCAGACCCATATAGGAAGCAACCGTAATCAAGAATGGATCTAGTATATGCACGATAGAACATTAAATTGACTTTAGGATCAGCACCCCATTGATATCGATTAACTGCTTTGAGGACATTTAAGCTCTTTTCGCATTTAATTAAACATTTATTAATGTGTTCATTCCATGTAAGTTTAGTATCCAGTGTAATACCAAGATAGGTAAAGTGATTGTGTACGGGTATACTTAGGTTACTTACCTTCACATTGGATAGGGTCGGTAAACGGTGCCGAGTAAAGAATACCACAGCAGATTTATTCGGAGTAAGATCAAGTCCTTGATTGAGAAAATATACTCTGGTATTATATATAATTTGTTTAATAGAATCAGTACATTGATCGTAAGATTTTTTAACGGTGTAAAAACAGAAATCGTCCGCATATTGTAAAATGTTGCAATTAATATCCATCCCATGAAGGTCCATGGTGTATAAATTGAACAAAAGAGGGCTAAGAACAGAGCCTTGAGGTAATCCTTGATGAACTACCCTTGGTCCAATCAGTCTGTCGTTGCACCGGACGAATATATGCCTATTAGTGAATAAATTTACCAAAGCATATGCGCACATTGTTGGAATACCCAAATGCGTTAATTTTTTGAAGAGTAGATTTAAGTTGAAATTGTCATAAGCGCCTGAGATGTCAAGAAATAGGGCAGATAGATAACTATTGTCTGAGTAAGTCAACTGAATATCAGTTGTTAGCTGCGATAGACAGTCGATAGTTCCTTTTTTCCTCCGGAAACCAAACTGGGATACCGGAAACAAATTTCTGCTTTCACACCACCATTCTAGTCTAGTTTTCATGATACGTTCGAATGTCTTCAATAGACAAGACATGAGAGAGATAGGCCTGAAGGCATTTCGGTCAATTACTTACAATGTATATGAAAATATAATAAAATTCTGTATGAAAGATTTATAAGTGTTCATTAAATGTGCTAGAAACTTTCTTAAATTTTATTTAGTATAATTGTTGAAAAATTATTATATAATGATTAAAGAGTTCTCGGCCACGGAACGCTATAACAATCGGAAGGGACTTAAATGACTCTTCAAATTTGTGATCCTAGAAATTAGAGCTGGCAACAGCTTACATAGACAGCTTTCTAAGGCCCGGTTTTATAAGCTCGGGTTACCCCTGCCCCGAGAGTTATCCCATTGACCGTCATAGGGATAACTCTCGGGGCAGGGGTAACCCGAGCTTATAAAACCGGGCCTTACACTTCCTAACGACATTGAACACAAAAAATAATCCAATTGAGATCTAGGCAACGTCTTAACCTGATCCTATTTTCGACAGAATGTCACTGCGCCCAAAAGCTGCGCGTACTTATTGTTGTATGGCAAGAGACTTTTCCGATTGTTATTATAGTATTCCGTGTCTCGGCCGAGAAGGAAGAACAGAATGGATCATAAATCGTAAACGGTAAGTTTCACGATAAAAGATCACTGGAAACAAAAGCTGCGAAATTGTATTTTCTACAATAATGGTATCAATGACTTTTACCATAAAGTGCAAAGTTTCAAAGATATCAGTCAATGAAGCTTCACCGAAATCTGACAGCATTTTGTGATTTTATGCCCGGTAAGTGATCGTGAATTTTATAAAAAATTAGATCGAAAAGTTAGTTCGACTAAGGAAATGGCTTGATATTGTTGTGATGCGATTTTACCACTCATTTTATTGGGTGAAACAACAATTATGAATACTGATCAAAAATGTCAATATCTTTGGAATGACAAGAGATACAGATTAATAATTCATCTTAACTGCCTTTTTCTAAGCTGGTCAAAGTACGTAAGAATTTCTTCACACCTATTTTAGTTATAAACTCTATTTTTTTTAAGTATTATTACAGTTCCCTATAATATTGTCGTATTCAATAAAGTGAGTTACCAATAGATATCGCAAATAATAATTATTCTAACGCATTATAAGTTTTCAAAAAATATTTGTCAAAAACATTAACTAAGAAATAACATTTACTCCCAGGGCTATATGCCCCGGCGGCTATTGAATTACACTTCAAAATCAAACGGCTTTAGTATATCAACAATATATTAAACACCAACCTTTCTGGTTTTGCAATTGCAATTAGAAAAACAACATAAACTGTGGACCAGTTTCGTGTACTACTTTTTTCTTATTCGTATTGAATCACATACGAAAAAATTCGATTGACTTCGAAATTACGACACCTGAATGTTCGCTTTTCTGAATTCGCGAAATCGCGTACATTGTTTCAACTCAAGTTAACTGATACTCTCTGTCGTCGCATTCCTTTTTAGATGTATATCCTTTTTTTTATCGTTATGTTTGCAAAGGAATCGCAACAGGTTTTTACAATGGAAAAGTATCCAACGAATATAATACCTGACACTTAATGTCACCATTATCTACCTGGCTCCAGTCAGAAATTTCAATGAGATGTTGTCAATTCTTAAAGTAATCTGTTAGATAAGCCGGTAGAGGATTCTTAATGTTATTGAGGTTTTATTTTAGAAATAAATTGGTGTCTAGAAATATTTTGTAAGTCTTATATTTGATAGACAAGTACAAGCAAATTTGAGGATTTTAAATACCAAATTATTAAATATTATCTTGTGAAATCATCAACAGAAGTTCGACCAAATCATATATACAGACGCCTCCAAAAACAGCAAAGGAGTAGGATGCGCAGTGAATTCATCAAACGAAACCCTTTTCACAAACGCTCTGAAGTATATTTACTGCAATTCTGCAGGCATTCCAGAAACTCCAGAAATAAAAAGGTCACTATCTGTACACTGCAGATTGGAGCGCAAAGGCAGCTAAGTGGTATTCAAAGGCAGGCCTGCTTGAGTATCACAGGGGCCATGAAGACGACTCCGACAGCGGCTCTGGATACTAGACCTACCACCACTGCATATCCTCATTCAAGGAAATGCAAGATTTGTTAGTCACAGATTATCACAGGGATCTTCTCCGATAAGCCAAGAACACGGTAAGGTCTACAAAGAACTATATGAAAAATAAAGGCAGATCCAATACTGGGAGTGCCAAAGGATCAGATTGCCCCACAATATAGTTTTAAGAACGAATATACAATCTTCATTCCAGAGAGAAAGGACTGGGAAGCAGGGCCTCCAATAATGGCGAATCTCAACTGGTACACTGATGGCTCTAAAACATACTCTGGAGTAGGAGCCGGAATATACGGGGTACAGGAGAAGATAGCGATCTCTCTAAGCCTAGGGAAACATGCTACTGTCTTTCAGGCAGAGGTAATAGCGGTGCAATGCTGTGCAGAAGAGTTGATAAGACGGGAGGTGAATAACCAAAGAATCGTCATCTACTCTAACAGCCAAGCAGCACTAAAGGCGATACGCTCATAAAAGATAACATCAAATCTGGTGTGGGAATATCGCAAGGCCATCAACAGACTAGGTAGGCCAGAACCTTCCTGTGGAATTGCTAAATGCCTAAGTAAAGGAAGCATCCACAAATGGATAAACAACCAGGCGTTGCACTGTTGGTATGGAACCCCAGGACAAATTAATCCTTAAAAGCACTTCGGCCAAACTGTCACACGACCTACTACGCCAAAGTCGAGTAACAACGAGGATAATAGTGGGAATGCTCACAGGGCACTGTAGGCTGAGGAAACATATGCATACAATTGGACTAGCAGAAGACAGCCTATGCAGGTTCTACCAGGAAGAAGACGAAACCGCGGAGCACGTACTTTGTGAGTGTGAAGGCCTAGCAAGGTTGCGGTTTCACTTATTCGGAGAAGAAAAACCGAAGGCAGAGAGCTACGCAAAGGAGGTGGTAACCAGGCTATTAAGTCTAATAAAAAGAATAAAGCTGGATATCGAGCTCTAATAAAGGAAGGACCACAAAGGTCGCAGTGGGATAGGACAAAGAGCCACTCCAATTCTAATCTAATCTAATCTAATCTAATCTAATCTAATCTAATCTAATCTGTACAGGCTCTCTCACCTCAATCCAAGAAATTAGAAAAGCAAACTCAAAACTCTCTTTAATACAAGAAATCCAAGAAAGATACTAAACACTATCTTCTGAAAACGCCACGGTCACGATATTTTGGACTCCATATTGGAATTACATCACATATTGGAATTACTGGTAATGAAACAGCTGACAACACCGCTAAGATGGCTACAACTATAACCCAAAAAACATCTTTACAAACTCATGGAGACCTAAAATCGCTGTTTAAAAAACCTCTTAGAGACTCCTAGCAATCATACTGGGACACAACACACTACGCCCTACATGAAATACAGGCTAGTCTGAAGTATCACCTTGACTCCACACTCTCCTTAAAAGAAAAACTGATGATGAGAAGATTGCGCATTAGACATACACGCTGTACCCATGGATACTTGATGACAAAAGAAGATCGCCCCCTGTGCCAATTAAGTTTCATCTTTTCTAACTGTTGAACACATTTTAGTGGAAAGCCCCCGCTACCAAACCTACCAGAAGGAACACAATATAAAAGAACCTCTCAGGGATATCTTGAAATTTAGTGAAGTGAATATGGTGCTATCCTACCTGAAAGACATAAACTCAATAAACCAGTATTAACATGCTTTGTCTAAAATGTATCAAATGTCGTAACTCACTAGTCGAGACATGTTAATTTAAATTAAAAAAAAGTAACCTATATTACACGCAAAATAATGCCTTTTATATGAACATTTTTATACCTTGGTTGAGTTGATTTACTAGTTCAGCACCACCAGTCAAAGATTTCGAGACCTCAGCTCCCCATCTTTTTGGCTGTGCGCTCCCTCCCTACCTTGTGCGCTAGTCTTTACCTCCAATGAGCCAGAGTATAATATGTAATATGTGAAGATTATTTGTCTCTTCCATGCACAACTTATATATGGCTTCCTCCCCTTATATATACCAACTGTATGCATGTGTTTCCTTAGAGTAAAGTCACCAGTTAGAAATCCCTAGGGCAGCTATTGAACTACCAAGGTGTAGGCTGAGGAAGATAGCAGGATGTCTAACAGGGCACTGCTGTATGAGGAAGCACCTCTACAACCTAGAAGCAGAGGAAAGTTCCCTATGCAGAGGTTGAGGCATGACTCAGACGGAGCGTCAGTCCATGTTCTCTTAGAGTTTCCACACTGGGCTGTACTACGCAGGCGAATCTTTGGAGTCCCAGTTATGGCCCCTGGAGACACAAGCAGGCATCCACTGAAAAAGATTGTGACTTTTATTGAAGGGCTTGGCTTAATGGATGTCTAGGTAGCAGGAATGGCACAATGGGCCCGCGGTCGTTAATGTGTGAACGATAGTTAACTATACTAGATTAGATTAGAATTGGAGTGGCTCTTTGTCCTCTCCCACTGCGACCTTTGCAGATCTAGTGTGGTTCTCCCTATATTAGAGCTCGATATCCAGCTTTATTCTTTTTATTAGACTTAATAGCCTGGTTACCGCCTCCTTTGCGTAGCTCTCTGCCTTCGGTTTTTCTTCTCCGATAACTATACTAGTCGCCGAATTTGCCTCTGAGTGATAGCTTTACAAAAATGAACCTTTCAATTCATAAAAATCCAATTATAATCTATGCCGCTATAAATTGGCAACATTGCTTAGAAATTTGTGTCTATATATTTTCAGCACGCATATATAAAATCTCATCAGTATTCTACCGGTACTTTTCTCTGTATCTGAAAACTGAAATCACTGGTTTCGCCATGTAGAGTTACATAAACAGCCATTTACTTCTTCTTCTCTCTCGACATACGGTAATAAATATCCGCGCCACCTTGCGCTCTTTAAATTGAATTCCTTGCGTATAAATGACAAAAAAATTAAATTAAGTGAGCTTTTTTGTCGGTCTGACATTCGCGCTCCGTTTAAGAATGATTTTTCAATTTGAGTGTAGAAGAAAAAACGAATTAGTTGACAATAGTATGATGTTAAATAGGTATTCTTAAATTATTTTAACATTAAAAATATATTACACTGATCACAATATATTTATGAGGTGACGAAGAAATGTGAAGTTTAGGTTATACATATATACAGTGTGACCCATTTTTAGTGGGAACACCCCCATAAAATTTGAAGTTGTAAGCAGATTTTGATAATTTTTTTTTGAAATGTCAAGTACTACAAGGTCTACCTTGGGAAAAAATTTGAAATGTTCATTCCATTCAGGGCATACTACGATATTTTTTCTTAGTCGAAAATCGAGATTTTTTTTTAGCGTTTTTTTTAATGAAAAAATCACTACGCCACTGGATTCAGTTTGCCTTTAAACAGATGTGACCAAAATTTCATAGAAAAATATTAATTAATAACAACTCGAAAACTCACACAGCTAATAGTCACAAAAAACAACAGATATAGCCATAAGAATCTTTTTTTATGATTTCAACAATAAAGTGACGCCAGATGAAAAAGAGAACAAATAACTTTAATTTTTTTAATCAAAATAACGGAATTACATTCAAGTTTGGCGTAAATTAACTAGAACTAAGACCTAATTGATTTTTCAATTTAAATCTTAGAAATGATTACAGAAAATTTACGCTATATTTGTTTCCATCTGGCGGTACTTTATTGTTGAAATCAAAAAAAATATTCTCATGGCCAAATCTGTTAAATAGGGTGTTTTTGTGACTATTAGCTGTTTGAGTTTTCGAATTTTTGAGTTGTCATAACTTTGTTATTAATAAATATTTTTCATGAAATTTTGGTCACATCTGTTAGGAACACTGAATCCAGTGGCGTAGTGATTTTTTCTCGATTTTCGACTAAGAAAAAATATCGTAGTATGCCTTGAAAATTTGAATAAACATTTCAAATTTTGTCCCAAGGTAGACCTTTTAGTTTTCGACATTTCAAAAAAAAATTATTAAAATCTGTTCACAACTTCAAATTCTAGGAGGGTGTTTCCATTAAAAATGGGTCACACTGTATGTAAATGGAAGAAGTGTCAGAAGAAAGATCTGCAGACGATATAGTCATTGTAGCCGAAAAAGGCGTAGATTTACAAAAGGAGATAGAGATTTAAAATGATGTACCGCTCGAGAAACGTCTGGAAATTATTTTCAGAACTGTAGGTAGAGTGCGTATTTGAGAGTCAAAATTTTACAAAATTCATTCTATTAAGGAGCGTAGTAAATATTAAAATCAGATTCCTCGACAAATTCTGCGTATTTTCATGTGTCATGGTATTCTATGGAATTGGGCACAGGACGTGTGTCCCGTGCTTTATGGAACCTCCTCAAAACCAATAAAGCAAATCTCTTTCGCAACGATTTTAAAATACGTTTGTATTCGGCCTTAGGTCACTAACGGTCAATTATAAAGGTATAATTTAATATTTTTATTTATTTAAACGATCGTACCAATTATATTTTATTACTGTTAGTTATATTATGCTAATGAATAGTGATAAATATTGCGGTAATGTCCCGAATTCCCAGGAGATATCAGTTGATTAATAGTTCGCGTAGTCGAACATAATTACATATAAATACATCAATTAGCACCTATTAATTATTGTACAATATGATTATAAATTTGTAATTGCCTATGTCTACACCTAGTATGAGGATGTATAAACTATGTTACAACTAACCAACATACCTATATACATGGTGATTCATTATTGGTGACGACCGGCCGTGAGTCCTAGAATTTGCTTCATTTTTTCATTGTTTTAATTTCGAATAAAAGCTGGTGGTGTACAATTCAATATTAATTTTATACCCCATCCCAGCGATAGCGTATAGGCTCGTTTAATTGGTGCTGAATTTCACTCCTAGTTACAGTCCCAGGATACACTGGAATAGAAGGAAATGGAATAGCAGATGAACTAGCAAAGAGGGGAACTAAACTACCTTTCTTGGGGCCTGAAGCCTTTTGCGGAATCAGTTTCAATGTAATATTGGAAGAAGAAATAGGTGAAGCCGAAAGAAAGAGAAGATCTGACCATTGGAAAGATCTAGTGGGGCTTAGACAATCTAAGATTCTTCTGGGTGACTACAACCTGTTGAGATCGAATGAATGCATGAGTTGAAGTAAAACTGCGCTAAGAGTTTTAACAGGGACCCTAACAGGACATTGTCGCCTGAATACGCACTTGAAAAAGCTCAAAATAGTGGAGGAAGAATGCAGATATTGTGGCATGAAAGAAGAAACCTCCATCCACATACTTTCCAACTGCACAACATAGGACTAAAGGAGCTGTGATCCAGAGACTCCTCAGAAACTAAGTAGAAGTAAGGGGGCACAATAGATCTTTTAGGTCTCAGTGAATGTTACCCCAAAAATACATAAATACAGTCCCCGGCTTACCAATTTTTGCTCTGAAGGTTTATTATGGTTGCTACAGTGAATTTAATTCGATTATTTATTATTAAAATATCACTCGTTTTAGAAATAAACAATGACTATTGTCTACATAAATTAGCATCATTTTATAGAATATTAATGTAAGATATTCAGTCTTGACACCATAGCGAGTATATTTTTAAAATTTACATACAATATTGTCGTTTTTATGCAAAAAAAATTGGAATATTTAAACCAATAGATGGTAATATAATTATAAATATCAAAAATGCTCGAAGCTTTACCAAGAATAGATGGTATGGTATTATAGATCTAGATCCTAGCTTTGATAGGGTGTCTGCTGTTTGATTGCCTAGAATACCCTTGTGATCAAGGACCCATTTAAGTGTTGGGTCTAGATCTGATCTGGGGGCATGCTAAGAACTTGAGTGCTTTCTGACTATCTGAGAGTATAGAGATCTTTCAGCTTATATATGCTCTTCAGATGTTTATTTGCAGATTTTCATTTCTTGAAGAAAACAACATAAATCTTCTGTATTATTATTGAATTATATATAATCAATGGCATCCAACAAATATGTCAAACTATCAATAATAAAAAAATATATATATACAAAATTTAAGGATAAAAATAGATAAAAGAAGTACTTAAATCAATATGTATATTTAAAATTTTGAACCCCATTTTTCTAATAATCCTTGTTAATTGCTTAAAAAATCTCCGTGAATATTTTTCTCAGTGTAATCGTCTGCTGCATACAAGTTTTGAACTTTTTTTTTTGTAAAAGTCTCAAATAAATTAAACCTCTATCTATATTAACGATGCTATGGCCATAAAAAAAACTTGTTCTTTGAGTACGCTATCGACTGAAATTACTTTATAAACTTTTCGCTGTCGTATCCTGTTACTAAATATGAAATTACGAAATTTCCTGAAGGTATAAGTTATAATATTTCACGAACATACTTATTTAGAACGATAAAATTATTATTGTATCACCTACAAGACAAGGTAGACCGGGGATTGAGCTTACAAATTTGATCTACTTGTGGAAAATAATTTAAAAGTCAAGCTGCAAGTAGACTTAAAATATATCAAAAGTATAAGATTGAGAAATACTTTAAATAAAAAGTCGATTGTAATTTGCTGCTAGCCAAAACCCAGTTTGATAGTCCTTTCGCCAATAGAAACTCAAAACTTTTGCCGCCAGTCAAAAATTAATTATACAGTTCAGGAAAAAGAATTGCTAATATTTTCATCCGATTATATAATAGTTTTTACGGTTGTACCGTCTTCTTGGAAATACATTTTCGAGAATATCCAATACTTTCAAATCATCCTCCATAAACATCCTTTTCCAAAAATTGAAAGAAACACACCTGAAATTGGAAGACAGAAAACGAAAACTCGAAAAGAGGAAAAACATTGACATAATCAAAACACAAGAATGTTGGGTTAGAAATCTCCACTTTGAGGATAAGTGGAGAGCGAGAATAACCTAGCTTAGCTAGGTGCAGCTCAAAATGACAAGTTGTTCATGGTGCACAACAAAATATTCTTAAAGCGCCACTTAACTTTAAGTCGACTTAAATATCAGTTGGTTCAAACGGCCATAAAACAATGAATACACCCCCGAAGCGTATATCTTGAAATTTAAAATGACTTTTTAGGTGAATACTCAACATATCAGTGACCAATAATTTTAGGAACTCTTGGCATGTCACTATTTAATTTCTGTTATTCAGTCACTAGTTATGTCAAACGTCAGTTATATTTATTTTTGTTGATATTCGTTTAATTGTGTATGTCCATTTTCGATTAGATTTCTTTTTTTGACAAACCTCGTACACGACTAGAAAATTTGATATATGATGACTGTATTCTAGGTTTTAGATAATGCACAACTTTTTATGAAGAATAACTTTTTGTCGTAAAATTAGTAATAAAAAAGTTTTCCATATGATTCCGACTTAGGCGGACATATTGTTTATGAAAATTCTGAATTATTTTGTTAATTAATTATTTCGATATTTAAAATCAGAATCACAGAAGTTACATTTTATTGATACCTACATATTCAAAAATAAATAAATTCAAAAAAAGTTTTTCCTTGAAATAAACTTTTATATTATTTTTATTTCAAGTAAATTCACTCATAATAATATTAGTTTCACATGCCCGCACATATAACTTATACTTTTTTTTCGTATAGTCTAATCTATTAAAAAACACAAGAATTCAAGATAATAATAAGTAATTAATTCCATCGTTTTTTTTATGTTGGCGGTATACAAGTTTTACATTCCAAGACAAGAAAATAAAAAGTGGTTCGTTAACATATAATTCGTTCCGAAACTGGTGGTCCGGAATGCTTTTTCAATGAGGTATGTGAGGACTGTCAGCATAAACGGTTTTGTTAGTTTTTACAGAACACACGTAGCCTTTTAATCAAACAGTAGCGTATCCGTTCCATTATAGAACTAGGCTCACTTTTAGAATAATGAGCGATATCTATATCAGCTTCTGAAGAGAACAGAATCGAGAAAAAATCTCCTAAAATAACTTCAAAATATTTAATATTACTTCCCATAAAATGACAGTGAAATTGTATGACTCAAAACTTGCCTGGAACCAAAACTTGGAAAAAGTTCTAACGAAATCTGAGACCACAATAGTAGTGGTTAGACATTCCTTTGTGATAAAGTTGTGGCTAAAATCTGATATACTGTATGGGCTATGCAAAAACTTCCATAACTTAGCCTTTGGTATGGAGGCCGAAGGCTCTGCTTTGCATGATAAAAAAATACTTCCAAAGCAACTGAGGAAGTGGTATAAGACCTCCATTCCGTAAACTTTGTGATACAGGAAGAGGAAAGTTAATGTATGGATAGACAATTCAAGAAGATGTATTCCAAAAATGCTGTTAATACGAAAATATTTATTCAAAAAGGCACCTATAAATTACTGATACGTTTACTAACGATCTGATGTGTTGGAAAAAAAATTAACAAGCTATTTCCTAATTGATTCACTATTCTATGGATAGAAAAATCCCGTTTGTCAAATTGACTGAAAGAATACCAATAATTTATGTAACTAGCAGTTGATTTGCATATTATACTATGATCATTATAATTTTTTTATAGTTGATAGTTGCCAATCATCTGATACAGTCAATAAATTTCAAAATTAACCATGTAATGTTGAATGGAAAATTGATAGTCGGAATTTGCTTTAATAAGAGTTTTTAATTTATTTTTATGCAAATTTAAATCATGATAAAATTGTAGACTTTCTGTATTTTTTCAAGTGGATTGCAATAAAAAAATTGTAGGGAGGTTGTCTGTGAAAATAGATTTTTGTTTTTGTGTTTTATATTTATATTTCACTTAACAGTCCTTTGGCAGACACCCCTCACTTTCTATTTTAAAATAACACTCAGCTGTTTACTCTTCTAGTATGTATTTTTCGGAGGCTGGAACGCAAAACTTGTAGTTGATTATCTTTATTTGGTACTACTGGACGATTTTTTCACATTGCGCTTGATCAGATTATAAAAAAACACGCTGCTGGAACAGTAGATTAAATTAGTATCCATAAATTTGTAAGTCAGTAGGTAGTTATCGTGCAAACCACCAATATTATTGAAAACATCGAAATTCTTTCAATAAAGATTGTACTCTGTTGAAACATATTTATATTTATTATGATAATAAAGGTAACTGCTAAATCGCGTGACGAACTGACATCAGCCTTTACAAAAAAACTACTTTAATAACCACCGGTGAAGGAAATAATTCAGGCCGATTTCTATCAAGTTTTTTTTACCATTGTATATTGCAGTTTGTGTATGGCGTGCCGTGCTCTTGTTGTTATGTTAACGGGGTATTCATATCATGCTGATTCGATCACTCAACTTGCTTCAATATCTAGTAAATTTATTGAGAACACAAACAATTCCATTATTGCCATCCACAGAGTTATCATGTGTATCATCA
Organism: Galerucella nymphaeae; assembly: GCA_963978555.1. Classification (NCBI taxonomy): domain Eukaryota; kingdom Metazoa; phylum Arthropoda; class Insecta; order Coleoptera; family Chrysomelidae; genus Galerucella; species Galerucella nymphaeae. The sequence goes on along the minus strand of OZ021705.1, from coordinate 2,972,373 downwards.
ATCTTTATTGTTAAAAATAAATAAGTATTTTTGAATAAGACAGGTAATTTTATATAGAAGTTGTAGTCAATATATTAACCCTCTTTATTCCATCGAATGATGCGTATGAAGTAAGGTTCTTTGTATTTTCCAAATATACAAGGTGTCTCAGAAAGATCATTATTAAAAGCAGGGTAAGAATGAACGTGCCAGTGAAAGGCCAGAGAACTGTCACGTAAAAAGCATAGTTGACCTAGGGCAGTACGTATATGCGCTGATGATGTAGAAAAGATATTATGCGAACTTAAATTTGCCGGCTTTTTGTATGACCTTTTTTTTTATTACCTATTATTTTTTTTAAAGAGCCGTCCCATCGCCGGCATCACCCCAGTCTCCAGTACTGTCATAGTCCAGTCAATATTTTAATTCATGTTCATTTGACGATAAATTCATTTTTCTACTCTCACACTAGTAAATTTCCTATTGCCTACTATTTGGTTACTAAGCAAATAAGATCATTACGGATACTGACACGTAATGACTAGCACGTAATAATAGTATTTTATGCAACGATCGTGTAATGATAGCCATTAAGACACGAGCATGTTGTAGGATAGGAAACGAGCCGCAGGCGAGTTTCGTATATAATATGCGAGTGTATTAAGGCCATTACATGAAAGTTGCATACAATATTTTTTCTACTCCGATTAATAGGAATTATTTAATTAATTATAAATATAGTTATTTTTGAAAATTATTTGAAAACTGTCAGATTAAGTGTCACTTAATAGGTCTGTTCGCCTGCAATAAAAGTGTAGCACTGAGCTATATAATTTTGAAAAATTCAGGTCTATCTGTGAAAAAATAATTAATTTCAGAAATGTCAACCAGGTATCATTGGCTATATTAAATATTGTGCGAATGTTGCATTCCAATTGGCTCAAAAATCTGTATCATAATGAAAATTTGTATCATAATGAATATCATTATGATACAGATTTTAGTCTTTCAATAAGTATATTATAAAACAGGAGTAAAAAAAAATTACGCTTCAGTTCTAGAAAAATATCAACTTATCACCCAAGTCTTGTCAGTCAATGGTTTGGAGTAACCATGAAAACGAGTTAGTAGAGGTTGTTTTGACGTTTAATAATTAATAAGACTCGCTGTCACTAGCTGTTAGTTTGAAAGTACATTTGTTTTAAAGACAAATAATTAAAATTCGTAGAAAAAGTATAGTACACAACTAGAGTTGTAAGCTTATTACATGCTCATAGAATTATCACACTCGCCGCTACGCGGCTCGTGAGCAACTTTTCTATTCGCATCTAATAAGCAACTTACAACTCTTGTTATATAATATACTATTAATATTATAATATCAACCAATAATAGTTAAAATGTTCTTAATAATTTTTAATTATTAAATAACTGTATTGACTATCTAAAGACTATTTTTAACCCTAAGTTATGGAGAGCTATCCTACTTTTTAAGATACTTAGGTTTGATGTAAAAAACAAAATATATTTTTTAATAAATCTTCACCTGATCGACAACTTGAGTTTCCATGGATTCGTAGTTTCTTTCAATCTAAAATATATTTGTTCTTTCCTCACCAATATTACTATTTTCATAATTGAAAACATCTTGAACATAATACCAGACGATTAACACCACCTTATTATCGTTTTATTAAGAAGAAATAGAAATTTCAATTTTAAATATTTTATTATTTTTTACATCTTTGACTGTTTCAGAGAGGTTTATTTTACGAAAAGTTGACCACCTGTTGACGCTTTAGTAGGTGGTCTCATCAAAAAAAGAGTGTAGTTTTTTTCTGTAATTTTTTAATAAAATTTAATTTTGTTCATGGTTTTTGCTTTGAAATTGACTTTTCCTTAAAAAATCGAATGGAATACAAAAATGGTTCAGTTCACGTCTGGTATTACATGAAATAAAATATAGAATTATGTTTGGTAAGTACAGTCGACAGAAGCAAACATGAGCACCGGAAAATATGCGAATTAAAGAATTTCATCGCAACGAACCAATCAGGTGCTAATGTTAACGAACGAACATTAGTAATTTGTTAAAATAATACAACTACAGCGACATGGACACCCCCACCAGGGCTCATGTTTGCTTCTGTCGACTGTAGACAAAAATAATTTTAATATTTCTCGCAATTTAACTTAAAGGGGATATACGATTAGATAGCTACACAATAAGCTCTGCGACGACTATACACACATTACATTACATAGTTCATTGTCAAGCAACTCATTTATATTTTTTGACATGCTCAAGCCAGAATAGTTGAGTTCCATAATTAACACCTTGCCAGTGAATCCTGTAGTTTTCTTACGACTATTTGAGCGGTTCCCAAAGGATTCAGACTTCCACAAGTTTATGTGGAATCCAAAACAACATAATATCAATAATCAGTTCCAAAAAGGTATAGAAATTTTTAGGATATTTCAATAAACTGGGCGAAAGCAACATCGTTATCCTACTGTGGGTTCTAGTGAATTTTCTTCTTGTTGTCTATGCCACCGAATAATAGTCAATAGTTGATTATTATTCGGTGTCTATGCTTAAGATTGAATCTATTTAAATTTTGTGCCTTTAAGGCATATGGCATGCTGTCAGACACTAAGTAGGAGAACTGTTTGAACGATCATGTAAATTTATTATTATTTATACTATGATAATTATTCCTAGATTAGATTTGATGTGGTGGCTAATCAACCTATACCATAGCGACCTTATCAGTTGTATACTATAATCGTTTATTCCAAAAACTATTTTGATTTAACATTTTTTGTTTGTTTCAGTACTATGAAATGTCTTATGGTCTCAACGTCGAAATGCATAAACAGGTAAGTCAGTTACAGAAATCATTATTACCTGCAGCTTTTTTAGTCCAGGGTCGATAATTTTTAAAACCAAAAAAAATCATAATAGGATAAAACCCATTAGAAAAGGAGGGGAATATGATAAAAATGAAAGGAAAAATAATTTACGGGCGATCTGAGGTTGGGAAGGGGATGGGGGTGAGTTTTTAAGGGTAAAAAACGGTTTTTCTCGATTTCCAGCAAAACTAAAAGTCCTATCGAAAAAAGTCAAATAGAAAAGTTGTAGATAATAAAAAGATCTAAAACTTTTGTATTCACACTTTTTTCACATAACCTCAAAATTTATGTGAAAAATTCAAAAAACCAAGTTTTTGGTTTTTTATTTTTATCTTTCACAAAAATTTTTTTTTTTTAACGAAATTTTGTGAAAACTTACCTTTTTATGTCCCAAATACGCTGTAATTTATTTAATTAAAAATATTTATTTTTTCACCTTATTTTGAATTAATATCGAAAAAACACCCTAATTTTCAATCGAAAATTCACCCGTCAAAATATCAGCTTTTTTCAAAAAGTTGGTGTGGTTTCTGTTCGTTGAAATCTCTACTTTCCGATGGTGAAAAAAAAAATATATGTTACTATGGTAAATCTTCTCAGAAAACGCAAAAATTAAAAAAACTCGAATCCGTTTTTTGAATCATTATGTATAATTTTGAGCAATTTATTAAAATTTTCACATTAATTACTAGGAAAATGTATAATTTCATGTTATAATCTAGGAAAATGTAAGATTTCATGTTATAATCTTACGTTTTTCTAGTAATTAAAGTGTAAATTTTAATAAATTGCTCAAAATTTAACATAATGATTCAAAAAAACGGATTCGAGTTTTTTTAATTTTTGCGTTTTCTGAGAAGATTTACCATAGTAACATATATTTTTTTTTTCACCATCGGAAAGTAGAGATTTCAACGAACAGAAACCACACCAACTTTTTGAACAAAGCTGATATTTTGACTGGTGAATTTTCGATTGAAAATTAGGGTGTTTTTTCGATATTAATTCAAAATAAGGTGAAAAAATAAATATTTTTAATTAAATAAATTACAGCGTATTTGGGACATAAAAAGGTAAGTTTTCACAAAATTTCGTTAAAAAAAAAAAATTTTTGTGAAAGATAAAAATAAAAAACCAAAAACTTGGTTTTTTGAATTTTTCACATAAATTTTGAGGTTATGTGAAAAAAGTGTAAATACAAAAGTTTTAGATCTTTTTATTATCTACAACTTTTCCATTTGACTTTTTTCAATAGGACTTTTAGTTTTGCTGGAAATCGAGAAAAACCGTTTTTCACCCTTAAAAACTCACCCCCATCCCCTTCCCAACCTCAGATCGCCCGTAAATTATTTTTCCTTTCATTTTTATCATATTTCCCTCCTTTTCTAATGGGTTTCATTCTATTATAATTTTTTTTCACTTTTCATTATTTTTAAAGGCTTCTACCCTGGACTATTTGTATTACTTTTACTTATAATTAATACGATCTACTAATCTACACTGACCATTAAAACTTAAATAAAAATTTTTCTTTTCAAATTGTCAGTATTTTGTCACTTTCTTGAGTTCACTTAAAATTACTTTTGAATATCTGACACGTTCGAATAATTTTCCCCCCTCTTCACGGCCACCCACCATAATTAATCAATAATCAGATTAATATATACAGTGTGTCGCATATAAGATGAAGACACTTCCATATTTTCGCTGTTTGAAGAATTAGAGATTTGAATTTTTGTAGAGTCATGGAGGTTGATGGGCCACATTTCTTGAAATAGTCAACTTATATGTAAACTTCAAACTTAACCTACTACGATTTCACCAACAGGACCGCTTCTTGATATTTTCCTTCGCGTTAGAGATATCGAAAAATATTATTGAAAAAAGTTGTTCAGAATATTATTCTATCCCACATACCAAATTTCATCACAAAATTCACACTTTCAATTTTTCATTTTTTGGTCTAATTTTACAAAATTATTATTTATTTTGATAATTATTGTGCCGTGGAAATTAAATTCTTGACACAGTGTCATGTATTCAAATATTTTAGTAGAGTAAACAGCACTTTCGAAGGAATATTGATCAAATTGAACAATATTTTGTTTGTTTGTTGCGGTTGAAATGATATTCTGAACAATTTTTTCGAATATTTTTTTTCGATATTTTTAACGCGAAGCAAAATATCAGAAAAGTAACCCTTTTTGTGAAATCATAGTAGGCTGAGATTAAAGTTCAGATTTTAGTTGATTAACTTAAAAGATGTGGCCCATCAACATGTATGACTCTGCGAAAATTCAAATCTGTAATCTTTCAAACAGTGAAAATATGGGGGTGTCTTCATCTTAAATGCGACACACTGTATATCAGTCATCAGAAATACATCAGTATACAGGGTGTATCAAAAAGGCAGGACATACCACATATTCTAGGGCTAAAAATAACTCGATCCAACTCAAGCTACCCCAGTACAAATATGCATGCGAAAAAAGTTACAACCCTTCGAAGTTACCAAATGAAAATTGATTTTTTCAAATATTTCGACAGCTGTTCGACATATTATAATGGAATTTGACAAGTGGCTTTCTTATGATAAGAGCATCTTGAAAAAAAAAATTAAGGAATTATTGCACCCTAAAACCCCACCAAAATTTTTGTGTACGTTACAATTTAATGCTTATTGTGGCACCATTATTCAAACACCTTATTTTTGTAACTTTTTTGTCCCCTAGTTCTTTTTATTTTTGAAAATTTTTTGCCCCCTAGTTCTTTTTACAATTATCAGTTTTTACAGAGATACGGCCTATTTTTCATTATGATTTAAAAATGTCGAATAACAAAAATTAAAGTCAATGAATTTTCAAGTTTTTCGAGGGTCCCAAATTTTTGATTGAATCTTATTAACACATGTGTAGTTTTTATCAGATGTTCGAAATGGCCCCCATTTTCTTGAATACACAGTCGGCACCGTTTCACTAACGAAAACCGAATATTCTGGAAAAGCAAAGGCTTCTGACCAAATCTAATTGCAGCCAGGCTATAACTTTTTTCACATGCACATTTATTTTGTATCGGGTAACTTGGATTGGATCGAGTTATTTTTAGCCACAGAATATGTGGTTTGATTTATGATCTGCCTTTTTGTTACACCCTGTATATTATGAATGTCTGAAACGCTCTAATTAAATATTTCCACGTGTCCTTTTTACATTTCTTTCTACTCCTGTTTTATAATATACTTATTAAAAGACTAAAATCTGTATCATAATGAAATTCATTATGATACAGATTTTCATTATGATACAGATTTTTAAGCCAATAGGAATGTGACATTCGCACAATATTTAGTTTATAGCCATGGATACCTGGTTGACATTTCTGAAATTAATCATATTAGGTCTATTCCCTGCAATAAAAGTGTAGCACTGAGCTATACGATTTCATTTATTTTGATTATGTTTTAATGCTTCTTGCAGTTTACAAATGCAATATACATAGATATTCCCAAATTTAGTAATTTTACACGTATTTTTTCACAGATAGACCTGAATTCTTCAAAATTATGTAGCTCAGTGCTACACTTTTATTGCAGGTGAACAGACCTATAAAGTGACACTTCATTTGATAGCTGTCAAATAATTTTGATTTTCAAAAGTAACTATATTTGAAATTAATTAAACTAATAATTATTGATTAAATAGTTTTTATTAATTGGAGTAGAAAAAATATTCTATGCCACTTTCATGTAATGGCCATTAATACACTCGCATATTATATACGAAACTCGCCTGCGGTTCGTTTCGTATCCTACAATATGCTCGTGTCTTAATGGCTATCATTACATGTTCGTTGCATAAAATACTATTAAAAATTTTGCAGACTAAAATGGATAACTTTACAAACACTTTTTTTCATTTTATAGGATCTAATCTACACAATATAATATGTTAGGTTAAGATATAACCGAGAATTTAGCTTCCCTATTACTATGTTCGTAATATTATATTTACATTTTTTTTAATGGGTATAATAAATATAAAACGCTTAAAATATGAAATATAACAATAGAAACAAACAATTATAATGTTTGGAATTGATATTGTTGCATCATACAACTAATTGATTTTATTATTCCAGAATGTGACATGTTTCTAAAATAAACGTTTGAAAATATTTAACGTATTCAGTACCTGAAATATATAAAAATTTCACAAATGTCTAAACGTCAATGAAGTCGCAATACTTGCTGCATATTTTTATAAAGAATGGAATGAAACAGGAATGTCAGTCCAACTGTATTTAGAAAATGTTAGGCATTTTATTTTATTGAAAATGAATTTCGGTAGAGTAGACGTTGATTTAAAGTATGCAATTTAATTAATATTATTTACAGTAGAGATTCTGATTATTGATGCAGAATGCTCGCTCATGTTCGCTCTTGTTCCTTGTTTTCGTGGGAACAACCTTAATAACAATATTGGTTTTTTTTAATTTTGTTTATCCAATGGCAATATTTGTTTGTTCCCATTTCGAGATCAAATTTTCAAATGTGGAGCAAAATTATTTCCCAGTCAAGACAGCGACATCAAATCCTTCCTTGTGTGACGGGGGCATTTTTAAATTTTTCAAATTAATTTGGGAATATTAGACTGATGTGAAAAAGAGATTTCAATTACTGGCTTAAGTACATTTTCATGTAGAGATTTATGGGACTTGCATTTAAAATAATATAAAAGGTGTTATCTTAACCACTTCAGATCTGAATATTTTACTTGCTCACGCTCCGAGCACAACGTGGAATACTCACAATTTCGGAATTAGAATGATCTCAACTCAACCATTATAATTGAATATTATCTGAGACATATTTTATAGTATGGTTTATAAAGAATTCCATAAGCGTACCTTATGTGGCTTGAAGTATTATTATAAAAAAAATTCGTTGCTTGGAATAAGCCAAAAGATAAACATTAAAGCAAGCACAAATGTTCGTCTTGTCAGTATTCCAAACTTGTAAAGACACATCTTCAATTGATGAAACTGTGATTTATATATCCAGGAAACGTGAAAATTACGTCTCTATTCATTCTAGTTGAAATATCAATCATAAATCCTGGCATATAAAGAATTTTTAATATGTAAAATTCGATATAGACCAGTGACGAAACGTTCAAAAATTGTAAAAAGTAAAAAAAATAATAGTAGGATGAAACTCATAAGAAAAGGGGGGAATATAATAAAATCGAAAATAAAAATAAATTACGGGTGATTCGAGTTTGGGAAATTAGAGGGGGTGAGTTTTTAAGGGTAAAAAATGGTTTATCTCGATTTCTGGCAAAACTGCAAGTCATATGGAAAGAGTTGAATGGCAATGTTGTGAGTAATGAAAAGCTCTACAACTTTTGTATTTACAATGTTTACACATAACACCAAAGTTTATGTGAAAAATTCAAATAGCCAAGTTCTTGGTTTTTTATTTTAAATATTTTTTTTACGAAATTTCGTGAACACTGTAATTTATTTAATTTAAAATGTTTCTTTTTTCACCTTATTTTGTCTTAATATCAAATAAGCATCCTAATTTTCAATCGAAAATTCTCGAGTTAAAATATCAGCTGTTTTCAAAAATTTGGTGGGATTTTTGTTCGTTGAAATCTCTATTTTCTGATAGTTGAAGATAGAACAAGAAAGTTTTTATAAATGTTATAATGAATATCGTAATCAGAATGAAGTATCTAATTTCAATAGTACGATTTATATGCATATTTTCATTTGATGAGATTTTCTATGACAAGAATGTAATTAAAATTTAATTAATAAACTTTTTAACTGGAAAAAATTGCAGTAATCACATTTTTTAGATGAAATTATACATAGTAATAAAAAAAATTCAAATTCGATTTTTTTTTTCATTTTTTTTTTTAACTTTCTGTGAACATTTACTATAGTTATGTATATTTTCATTCACACTATCAGAAAGTAGATATTCCAACGAACTGAAATCCCACCGACTTTTTGAAAAAAGGTGATATTCTAACGCGAGAACTTTCGATTGAAAATTAGGGTGTTTTTTCGATATTAAGTCAAGATAAGGAGAAAAAAGAAATATTTCAGATCAAATAAATTACAGTGGGTTTGGGACATATTAAGGTAAGTGTTCACGAAATTTCGCAAAAAAAATTTTTTTTGAAAAAGATAAAAATAGAAAACCAAAAACCTGGTTATTTGAATTTTTCATTTAAATTTTGGGGTTATTGAATACAAAGTTGTAGATCTTTTTATTACTCACAACTTTTTTCCATAGGACTTTTGCCTTGAATCGAGATAATTCATTTTTTACCCTTAAAAACTCACCCCCTCCTACTTTCCGAGCTCGGATCGCCCATAATTTATTTTTCTTTTCAATTTTATCACATTCCCCTCATTTTCTAATGGGTTTTATCCTACTGTTATCTTTTTTGTTTCCAAAATTATCGATACAGGTTATTGACTACATATCCCATTAATTAATTGTTAAGTCTACACAAATTTCAATTTATTGTTAGACCCACAGACATCATCTCTCCAAATCTCATCTGACGTACTTAAGTAGACTTCCACCACTCGATAACATCGCGAGATAATGTCGTTTTCCCTTTTCGCCGTCGTTTTAATACCCCCAAAACTCCATTAAACAACAAAATTAAACATCCACCCATATTCAAATCGAATCTCAGGAGGCATTTAACATTCGCCCTCTTAACTCAACATGAAACATAGACCACTTAGACCAGGCATCACTTCCACTTACTAGCATATTTTAATTCGTGATTTTTGGTTTTTGATTATAAATTTTACAAATCTCGAATCTGTGAAATTTTTAACTATTGGGTCACCCTGTATATAGAGGATAAGGAGTATCTGTGATAAAAATAGCAAACATGGAAAATGGTACAAAGCTTCAATTCAAGTTACCCAAAGGAATCACTGTCAAGGTGATTGAGTCTCCTGTCGTATTTTAATTTAATAAATTTATCCGCCAATTTAATTCCAAATAAACACATACATTGCAAAAATTATCAAATATCTCTAGTCAGTGTATTATGAACCATAATTCACTCTAGTAAGTACCATATACCTTTTGTAAGGAGGTAAAATATTGACTATTGATTATTAGGTGGTCGTGGAAAAAATTAATAAATTCAAAATATCAATCTTAAAATGTGTATGTAATTATTATTTCCACATATTTATATACTGGCCTATTGGAATTAGTAAAGAGAAAGCGTCTCACAGCAAACATGTGATGCTAACATATGCAAACGTGTATGCCGTATGGGGTAGCATCGGGATATACACACCACGCCGTCAGCAATTAACGCACCCTAATACTACCAACCTACCCTCTTCAAACATGAACAACATGATTCCGCCAGTGTTGCCGTCCCACGCTTATTCTCACTTAACAAGTGACCTTTGACATCGGCGGCAGCGGCGTTGACACTCTTTATTTTTTGTTACTTTGGTGAGAAAAATGGGGTCGGGGATTTAAAGGAACTTTTTTTACTTCAATGTTGTGACACGGTTTTTATTCATTAGTTTCACACTTCAAAAGGCTTTGAAGGGTGAAATACTGTTTGAAGTGTTGCATTAAAAAATTGTCTTTATGGATATATATGAACTTTAAAATTTCATACAAGGTGATAATTCAAAAAGCTGCAATAATCATAACGTCTTGTTATAATGATGTTGAGGAAAGGGTGGAATTATTTAGTTATTTAACACCCTTTGCAAATATCAGAGGTCAGATTAATTCATACTATTGGGAACAGCCGAGGAACTCGATCTGACTCTTTATACCATTACCCATGTTATCTACCTACTTCAATTGCAGAATTGTCGTGTCTTCTTTATGGGACACCAGTTAAACTGGAAGGATTCTCAGTAGTTATGGTAGTTGTATTATTTCCTCTTCAAAATGCTTCCGTCTGAGTCCTTGTAGGTTCTCACAGAAGCAGTGAGTAGATGTTTCTTCGTTTCTGCTCTTAGGGTCACTAACTTTGCCCATTTTGTGCAGATAATTCTTCAAGGTGCAGTGTCCAGTCGATAACTGACCTAGTTTCACCAGCCTGTAAATAGCCAGTTCCCGATATCCCCTATGATGTAATCCTTTGTGATTCCACAAAACGGTTCTGGGCCTATAAAATCTTTAGATCCTTCTTTAGGACTGTCATTTTATTACCCGCAATCCCCCATATTGATTAATACACTTTGGTGTATCTTGCCAGCAAGTTAAGATATTTCTTACAGTTTTTTAATATTATACTACCAGTTGTTGCATTATTGATAGAGAGTAATAATAGAGTTTAGAGCCTGGCTTTCAGTGAATATTTTAATTTTTAGTTCAGTATATCCATTTCTGATGATTTCAGCATACATTTTTGTCCAAAAACAAATCTCCCTTCACTTGATAACAACTTGTAGTGCCGGTGGCTTTTGAGATTAAAAAACACAGGTTTATGTAGGTTTGGATGAAAAAGGATAACTTGCCCTTATATTCAGGACTATCTCTACAAGGTGACAAATCTCGTATGACAAAAATATTAATTAATGAATATATTTAATATTTTTGCAGTATTACGTTCATAAGAAAATAGTGAAAAATATTTAAAATATTATGTATGTATTTTTGGGGTAACATTAATGGAGACCTAAAAGATCTATTGTGCCCCCTGACTTCTACTTAGTTTCTGAAGAGAATCTCTGTTCTATTTCATGGAGGAAATTAATGAATATCTGCAGGCTTTAACATAGGTAAATGTTCCTCTTCTGTCCAGTAATCTCCCAGGTACTGTGCTTTAAGTTTCTGGAGTACTGTGCAGTTGGAAAATATGTGGATTATGTGGATGGAGGTTTCTTCTTCCACACCACAATATCTCCATTCGTCTTCCTCCACTATTTTAAGGTTTTTCAGGTGCTGGTTAGGATTATTCATGTTTAATATCAATTAGTAATAATTAATTTTTAGTTTTAACAATCTCGGATTACTTTTTAAGATCTGTCAACAATGTGTTAATCATAACAGTGCTATACAAAAAATTTTATTTCAAATCCGGCTCGAAGGACCAAAATGTTTTGTCGAAAACGCTTAAAAGGCAATTATATATCTTTATTCAAGATTACAAAGATTGACATTCAATAAAATTACATTGACATCTAACTAAACTTTTTGTAACTAAGTAACTTTTTGAGAACCTAAACTAATCACTAACAAGTTGAAATGATACACTACATCGTAATCTCCTTGATTTATGTTGAAACAAAAACATTTTATAAGTAATAATTTGTATAGACTGGTCTATCTTCAATACGTCATTGTATATCAATACTGTATTGAGAATTCTCAAAAAGTGGTTGGTAATTTTATTTTTCTCCGATTGGCTGCAAATATTAATTTTGCTGACTGATATCAATCAGCAAAGTATTACTTTTCCTGCCTAGACAGCAAAGTGGTTACTTTGCTTACTGATTACTTTGCTGCCTGTGATTATACATTTCCATAGCAACCAAATAAAATAGAGAGATTGTGGGAATTGTAATAATTTCCAAATACAATATCCTCATGAACAATCGGAGAAAAAATTATATGTTCAACTTGGCAGCAAAGTAGATTGACTGCCTAGTTAAACAAATAACTATTATTTTGTTACCATTTCTGTCCTTAATGTTTAATGGGTTTACTGCGCTCAAATGTTTGATTATTTTGGTTATTCCTTATTCAGCCCTTATCCCACGCTCGGCAAAAAGCATCCAACTATCACTGACGGCCACGCTTTCACACCCAAACTAATTTCTACGACACTTATCGGTGAGGTAGTAATTAAAACACCTTAAACACGTAGCCAAGGTTCAGTCGCAAATCGTCTTGAATATTTTTTTACAAAACTAAAAATATGTGAAAATATTAATTATTGTTGCGAATAATGGTATATTATACTACAATTTGATGAAGACAAAAATTGAAAATTATTCAGAGAAGCGTTTACTTTGATGTCTAACTGACAAGTTATGTCATCAGTCATGTTAGTTGAGCGCGAATTTTAAATTAATTGCATTTAAATTCAAATAATTTTAACTTTATAGGTTATTTCAAGCAGCAAATAGGTTGAAGACAATCTCCTGGGTATACAAAAATTATGTTGCAAAAGTTTTTGTTGAAGTAAAATCCCTGAATACTCAACAATTTTAATGTTTCCATTATTGACCTAAATAGAGAAATTCAACTTCTCAGTTGGCTAGAAGAAGCAATATTTGTCAACTTCACAGCTTGTTGTGAAAAACTTTTGTTGTTGCCTCAACCAAATTTTTTTGGAAAGAAAAAAATGTCGCATTGTACAACATCAAGAGAGCCTCATGAGTATGTTTATGAGCATCAAATGCGTTACAATACACTCTGATAATACGATAATCAAGCAGCCGTTGGTATACCCACCACGGTAATGGGTCGTAGACGTGGCCTGCTTGATAATTTCCGTCATTTCCATTGAAGACATATTCCGGTCACGATTTGCAACCAGCAAACTGTCCAGCATTCGAGTGGAGTGGAGGCGCTGCATTTATATGTGGTTTAATTCAGGAATTAGGTTCATTCCAGAAATTTATACCATCAACACTATTTTGAATCTAACAATGACGAGACGTGAATATTTAGATTGAATTTTAATTGTAGGGTGTTGACATGTCGCCTAGACCCTCGAATCCTAAAGTAGAATATGGGCGAGCTTAGCATTATTTATTATACATCCTAAAGGGAAGTTACTTTTTAGGGTTGAAAAGCAATGTGCAAAGTGCCTGGTATTGATTGATGTGTCAAGTTTCATTGAATTCGTTGTATAGGAACTGATTTTGGAAAAAAGGTAGATATATGGGATTTTGAATGCGGAAATCAGTGAAGTAGATAGGGAATGACTTGCAAGATCCGATAAAAAATGGGAATTGGAAAGGGAGGATTTATTTATTTCTTTTGACTTGATCAAAAATCGGTTGAAAGATTTCTCACTCAACGATTATGTTCAGATAAAGACTGAAGACCGTTTACCTTTCAATAACCGGTTATCGAAACATGAGTTGCCGTACAGTCCACCCGATTGCTATATTATTTTCATTCTTCTCCAGTTTATCATTATTTTCATCATCTTGTTTGATTTTATGATAATCGGAACAGTTAACGGCAATCTGCTCATGTCATTCAGAGTTAATCAAATTGATTCCAATAAATGTTAGTGCAATGAATTTCATCCAAACAAGATATTGCATTTCCACAAAAAATATGATTACTATTATCGTTGTCGATTAAAGTAGAATATTTATCATTATTTAATAAGCAATAGGCATGATGACAGTAACTTATGATAACTTAAATAATTGTATAGATTACAGAGGTTATAAAGCAATCAATCACCTTTAACGTGCAGATATGTCTAATCCAGGGTTGAGTATCTGGGCATAATTCTGGATGCAAAACCAAAGATTACAGAAAACTATAAGATGTTTCACTCCAGGGCGGCTTGATTAAAGTTGCTGTCCGAAAGTGACAGTGACAGTAATCTTTGGCAAAACTCACACCTTCATGACAAAAGCAATAAAGATAAAATGGCCCTAATGGCTGCCAAACGATCGATAGGAAACACATGGGGACTAAATCTACGGATCTTACACTGGCTGTACAGAGCTGTGGTGAGACCCACGGCCTAAGTTTGGTGGCCGCAAACAAATCAAAGAAAAGCCGAAGTGGAGCTTTCAAAACTTCAGAGACTTGCCTGTCTATACATAACGGGTGCTTTGAGAAGCAGCGCGACTCCTGCAATGGAAGCTATTCTCATGCTGTGCATGTTAAGACGGAAGCAAGAATGGCTGCATAGAGACTGTAGTGCAATGGAAACTGGCATGAAGGAACTAAATTACAGAATCTGTTCGTTTACGCCTAAGATATTCCAATTTAAAACCCAGAATTTGCTGCCGGAGTCCCATGCTATCACCGGATATCACCGGAGAAAGGAAGATAACGTTTTGCCAGAGAACACGAAAATCGGGTTGATGCTATCTGGGAATTCCAACTTCACAGATGAGTCAATATATTTTTTGTACAATAATAATAGACATATGAACGTAACGTATGTATATATGTATTTTTGAGGTTACATTCACTGATACCTAAAAGATCCATTGTGCACCCTTACTTCTAGTAGATTCTGTATTATAATCCTGTTTCCCGGAAGAATTTTTGGATATCTGCAGGCTTCAACTTAAATAAGTTAGTATTTTTTAATCAATAGGTTTTATCGTTTCGTAACTTGGTTAATTCTATATAAATTTTGCTGGAAAACAACAGGATAAAAAGACGTCACGTATAAACCTTGCGGGTGGTAATCCCCACCTTCAATCGTGAAATTGTTAAATTATAAAAAACCTGTATTACCCGATCGTTTTACTATATACAAACTCGTGACATTCGTTCTATTAAATATTCCGATACAACACAGATAAAACACTTTTATACCCAACAATAGCGACTGAATTAATGACCAACTGCCAACAAATTAAATCAAAGCATGCCGAAGCTCCCCCATTCACTGAATAGACCTCCCCTGCCCATTTTAGGTTACCCTGGCTCGTTTTTCATCGATGCGTGAAGTGAGTAAAAAAGGGAGAGGTAGGCAGTGACCTGTAACGGGTAAACATGTTACACAGCTAATAAAAGGAAGCTTTCAAAAAAATATGTTTTTCAACACACGTTTCACTATCCCCTTGATGCGTTTATTACTTTCGCAAAAAATTTGGGAATAAGTCTATCACATTTTATACTAATTATGGATTTTTATTTCAATAATAAATTCTTAAACAGATAAATTATATATTCAGATTATACCTCATTTAAAAACCAGTAGGAGTAATTTGAATTTTAAGTTGGCAATTCTGTAGACTCTGACAGATAAAAGAAAATACTTGGGAAACTGACCCGTGGCGCCCTCTATTGGTACGCGTGACGCCACCTTGAATAAAATGAAACCCTTTTTCACATATTTCAATGACAAATATGAATGAAAATAATATTCAAGAATAATACTGGGAAGTTAAAAGCTGTATGGAAGAATAACTACTTCTGTCACTTTTTATTAATGAAACATGTTTTCTATTGAAGATAAAGCTTACCGGGTGCACTTACACCTCGCATTACAGTCTTTTACAATATTCTCTACATTGTCTCTTGAAGTAAAAGTCCCACTATAAACAATAAAAACCAATACTCCACACACAAACAAATAATAAGCAAAATAGTTTTTAAAAACGAAAACTGGACAACTCCCGATTTAAAAACACCACTGTTAACGATAGCCATGAAGAAATAAATAATAAGAGAGCTGTTAGATGTGTAGCGTTCTGTGCAATAAATCTACAACTAGCGCCAACCTTAGCTACAGGTATGAACTATCGCTTAAAATGCAGGCTATTTGAATTTTTAAATTTTCAATTTTTTGGCTATTGGAAGATTTTGCACTTCAGTCTTTAGTAGTTTTTGACTATTTTTTCAACTTACTTAATTATAGATGATAATGAATCCTGTGGATATACTACCAATGATAAAACAAGTAAGTATTTGGGGTGGAATTGGTGTTTGAATGTTCAAATTCAATATTTACCTAAACATACCGTTTTCTTATCTAACCGGAATTTAAAATTTAAGTACCTTTTGAACAATAATTTTATCAGTTGTCCGATCAAATTGCTATTGCACTTAAACTCCCATTCTGATCTCCCTGCTGACCTTCCAAATCTCCGTTAAAACCATTCTCTACCGACACAACAGCGGCAATTAAGTCGTAAGTGAAGACCAGTTAGGAGGGTACTTTACAACACTAGAGAGTGCTTGTAAATCTTCTCCCACAGCCATCGCGTCAGTGAGTAACTGCAATGTAAACTTCCTCGCAAACTTCAGGAAATGACTTCTGTTCCGGTCTCGGAATCGCGACCCACCGGAACTTTTATTGCGGAACACGTTTATCAACTACGCCATGTGTCATAGCGCCGTGAAAAGAATTACTCATTAGTTTCGAATGGTGTTTGGTGTTGAGTGAAGAAGTCGTTATAAACTTTTGAAATATTTCTGAACCCAAATGTAATTGTGTAAAAGAATTTTTCGCTTCCATTGTTTGATTAAATACACAAGGCAACGAAAAGGACAAAAAAAGGGATCAGAGGCTTTATTTATTGTACCTAAACCATTTTTTGGCATTGAAAGCACAGTTGGATCAGCCATAGCTACCTTAACGGAGAGGAAAACTCGTACTGGGCTGATATACCGGGGCTCTCTCACTCAAAGGCGTTTATATACTGTGATAGTACAAAAAATAAGCCGATCCTGGAATGGAGTAGAGCAAACCTACGTCGGGAATGCTTACAGGACATTGTCGACTGAATTACCACCTAAAGGAGATGAGACTGGTTCAGACCTCGGACTGTAGGTTCTGTAATTTGGAGGACGAAACTGCGGAGCACATGCCCAGCTTTGGGCAGGGTAAGGTACAATATATTAGGTTGAAGTGCCTTTCGAGTCGAAAGACTTCAGAAAAGTATCACCGAATAAAACCATGGACTTGTATGGTGACTCGTATGGTGAATTGTATTACCTGGGGGTGACCTAACGGGAGTCGCAGTGGAAGTGTCGAGAAGGCCCCTCTCACATAGGACCTAGCCTAACCTAAACAGGGCGTGAGAAAAAGAAAAACTAAGGAAAGGAAAACTAAGAACGGCCGTCGGCCATATCTCGGGAGTGGAGCATAGCACAGGTCCGGGAAAAAAACATTTTTATGACAGAAGTGACCTCGAGAAACGTCTGGAAATTATTTTCAGAATTGTTGGTCCACCACTAGAGAGCGTATTTGACATTTAATATTAAAAATTACAAAATTTTCTCCATTAAGGAGCATATTCAATATTATAACAAGTGGCAAGTTTTGATTTTGGGTACTTCTTGATGCAATTTCAGATGCAGGTGATCCTGTAGCATTATTCCCGATATCTCTTTATTGATTATTATGAACACTTATATTCACTCCACGAAAAATGTAGCGAATTTCGTGAATAATTAATTTGACAGTATAAAATGACAGTTATTGCCACAGATAACCATAGTAACCACAGAGGATAAGAAGTGTTTGCGGACGAAAATAAAATGACGTCAAAAATGGACCATTTTGCATCCAGAAATAAGTACGTAAAATATCATTTTTTGTATAGGTCGATGAAAAAGTATTTCAAAACAATATATTTTTAACGGTACGTGGTATTGATACTTTACACAGTATCGCCCATCTCCATACATGTCAAATTATTTTATGTAGCCACCACAACATATTGAGGTTAGTAATACCAAATCGTTACTGACTTTTATTTAATACAGAAATTGAGGGTCGTGCACAAAGTATAGTATTCTACTCGCAATTTATGACCAATATTCACTCGGGTGACTTGTGCCCCTTGTCTGCGGCTCGGAACGCAAATGTCACCCATCGTGAATAAGCTGCTCGTTTAATAATATACTATTTTTTGTAACTTGGAAACGATTTTGTATTTTTCCCGATCTGTCACTTTGTTATATTTTCCTTTTTTTTTTTTTGGTAATTTGGTTGGCGAAAAATAGTTGTGTGTTACACATACAGGAAACGCATTTTCTGGCCTTGTAACACAATATACTATTACTTCCCAGTAAAACATATATGGACATGAGAACAGTGTTGCATAATGTTGTTTTTAACATTCTCTTCCCGTATGCATCCAAAAGTTATGTTGCTTAAAACTTTCTCGAGATAACGTCAAATAAACCCCACTCGCATATTTACATATGGAAAACCGTTGTCTTCATCGATACATCCGTAGCCGAAACTGATTTCAAATTCAAATAATATTATTACGTCGATGCCTTCAGGGGATATTTCCATATCCACAAAATCTCGAAAAGTTTTTCTTGTTATATCCAACATTGCGAAACTGGTGATCAAAGGGGCAAAAAATTCGTGTAACCAACGTTGAATTTGGTTTAAATTTATATCCGGTGATTTTGCACGGTAACAAACTACTTGTTCCACATGAAGAATTCCGATCAGATTGGAAATATACGAATCGTATTTTTTTTTCTGTGTTAACGTAGCGAAAGTAATTTGATTTTGTGAGTTAGTTCCAAAGAATTTATAAATTTCATGAAATTATGGGAAAATATATTTGTCTTTGGAATCTCACCTGCATTGAAAATGTTTCCAAAGTGAATTACAAGCTTTTTTTAGAAGCATCTACGCGAGCTATGTTATAATGAACTTATACAGGGTGTCACAGGAGCTCGTATCAAAAACTTGAGAGGTGATAAAAAAACGAACGATGAACAACAAAACCCTGAACTACATTACATTACCAGATTTAAGAAACGAGTAACCAAGTAATTAACGATATTAAAAAGCCAAAACGGTTAAAAAAAAATTAAAACAAATGTTCAATATAGGCTCTTCTTACATCCACACATTTCCTCAATCTTCCAAGACTTTTATTAAAGTAATGTTCTTTTTCTATCAAGTTTTTTATGGTTAAACAAAGTAAAAGTTTATTTTTATAGAAGTAGACTGTACCGATTTGATAATAATTTACCAATAATACAGCATGCTCCCTGTAATCGTAAATGGAATTAAATAAATTGCGATGCTGCAACATTCCGAAATCGGTTTCATCATTGATTCTTCCTCTTCTCCTTTTTATACTCTCCTCTTTTTTTTTATTGGCAATAAAGGTCCAACTTCACTGCATGTCACGATAAGAGCCCTTTTATCACGCTCCAGGGAATCGATTTCGACTAATAAAATACAGAAAGGAAAACGTCATGTTTGTAGAGCACTATTACCGCTTGTGGGATTCGCCAGACTATTTTTCAATGCGATACCATCGTTGTTTCTTTTAACAAGACACGAAACTGATCCGTCTTCAATTTCAGTTTTGATCTTTGTCGAAAGATCAGTGGTGTAGGTACAGATGCAAAAAAGATAAGACTTGTTTTATTATAACGACTACTTATATCTTTTGTCTGTACTGGTTTCCGATTGTATCTTTCTTTGCAAAAATATATATTTAGTCCGCATATTATATATTGTTGAATAAATTCAAGCTTCTTTAAAAAACCGAATATATCTGCCCTTATTTACTCTGGGAAATTGATTAATAATTGTCTGGTACAAAACAATAAATGACACAATTTTGAAAAACCAATTTTATTTATCATCATCATTAGCAGGGTTAAATACTGAGGGTACATGCTTAAATAAATCAGTTAACGTGTTCAAAACATGTTGACTCTCTGGCCAACTCAAATTCAACAATTATTATGTTCATTGGCTGCAAGGCAACTATAACTGATGCTTATAGTGCTGATCTTTTATTATAATTGTTACTTATGAAGACACTTTAATAGTAGTCCAGGGTCGATAATTTTTAAAACCAAAAAAAATCATAATAGGATGGAACCCATTAGAAAAGGAGGGGAATATGATAAAAATGAAAGGAAAAATAATTTACGGGCGATCTGAGGTTGGGAAGGGGATGGGGGTGAGTTTTTAAGGGTAAAAAACGGTTTTTCTCGATTTCCAGCAAAACTAAAAGTCCTATCGAAAAAAGTCAAATGGAAAAGTTGTAGATAAAAAAAAGATCTAAAACTTTTGTATTTACACTTTTTTCACATAACCTCAAAATTTATGTGAAAAATTCAAAAAACCAAGTTTTTGGTTTTTTATTTTTATCTTTTACAAAATTTTTTTTTTTTTAACGAAATTTTGTGAAAACTTACCTTTTTATGTCCCAAATACGATGTAATTTATTTAATTAAAAATATTTATTTTTTCACCTTATTTTGAATTAATATCGAAAAAACACCCTAATTTTCAATCGAAAATTCACCCGTCAAAATATCAGCTTTTTTCAAAAAGTTGGTGTGGTTTCTGTTCGTTGAAATCTCTACTTTCCGATGGTGAAAAAAAAAATATATGTTACTATAGTAAATCTTCTCAGAAAACGCAAAAATTAAGAAAACTCGAATCCGTTTTTTGAATCATTATGTAAAATTTTGAGCAACTTATTAAAATTTACACTTTAATTACTAGAAAAACGTAAGATTATAACATGAAATCTTACATTTTCCTAGATTATAACATGAAATCTTACATTTTCCTAGTAATTAATGTGAAAATTTTAATAAATTCCTCAAAATTTTACATAATGATTCAAAAAACGGATTCGAGTTTTTTTAATTTTTGCGTTTTCTGAGAAGATTTACCATAGTAACATATATTTTTTTTTCACCATCGGAAAGTAGAGATTTCAACGAACAGAAACCACACCAACTTTTTGAAAAAAGCTGATATTTTGACGGGTGAATTTTCGATTGAAAATTAGGGTGTTTTTTCGATATTAATTCAAAATAAGGTGAAAAAATAAATATTTTTAATTAAATAAATTACAGCATATTTGGGACATAAAAAGGTAAGTATTCACAAAATTTCGTTGAAAAAAAAAAATTTTTGTGAAAGATAAAAATAAAAAACCAAAAACTTGGTTTTTTGAATTTTTCACATAAATTTTGAGGTTATGTGAAAAAAGTGTAAATACAAAAGTTTTAGATCTTTTTATTATCTACAACTTTTCCATTTGACTTTTTTCGATAGGACTTATAGTTTTGCTGGAAATCGAGAAAAACCGTTTTTTACCCTTAAAAACTCACCCCCATCCCCTTCCCAACCTCAGATCGCCCGTAAATTATTTTTCCTTTCATTTTTATCATATTTCCCTCCTTTTCTAATGGGTTTCATTCTATTATATTTTTTTTTCACTTTTCATTATTTTTAAAGGCTTCTACCCTGGACTATAGTGGATAAGTCCCTAGATTTATTTGTTTTCAATGTGGGTCTTTTAAGTGTCTTCTTATTTTTAATTCTTTGAGGAAATTTAGTTCTTTTTGCCTTTTTGTCTTTTAGCACCCTGGTGGATATTGGATTAAACTAAACCCAATAAATACATTAACTTCGGTCGAAGCCACTTTAAAGTTGTGCCATACTATTAACTTTATGCTAACGAGGTTTTATTGTTTAAGGACTTTTTTCTTCTCCTTTATTGTGTTGTTTTACTTCTTATTTAAATTTAATTGTCTTGAGAAAGTGGAAGTTAGTTTGGTATACTTACATTGGAAGCTCTCTCCTTTAAACGAACTCCATGTTTATTGAAACAGACTTGGTTTGCTGTGTAGATGGTGCAGCCCAGTTGGTGAAGGAAATTTTATATTCGAGTGATTTATAAAAAAATTTCACTGGTCAGTTAATTTTTTAAAGTCAACATAAATTTCGAAAGATATTTTTATGAAAAAAAATTGGGATGGGATGAATATACTGAAAAATAAAAAATACCATCTGGTAGAGGGAGTATTTTTCTAACAAAATAGTAGAACCAACTTTCATTTAGTGGAAACCAGTTATGTAAGAAATATTCGTTTATTTGCCATTAGGACTATTTTTCAAACAGAAAGACTCGATTTCTTTTTGCGGAAATGCATAATTTTCATTTTTCCGATTTTAGAATAGCTGAAACCAGTTACAAGAAAATACGTTTCTGATTTACATGTTAGATTTTCTAAACACAAACACGCAAAAAACTTCTTGCGGAAATATACTTTTTTCATTAATTGATAAAATATATTGTAGATTTAGATTGATTCGAACTTTAATCGGCGACTCTGTAAAAAGGCATGTACAAAACGTTCAAGTATTGTCGGGAGATGGTTACCAGTGCTTTTACTTCAATGCAAGCATCTCTTCCGAAAATTGGAGGGCCAGGAATCATAGTGCAGGTTTGTGTCTTGAGATTTTAAGCGATATTAAGCTGATAGCAAAGTCTATATTTTCCAATATAGACTTTGCTGATAGGAATAGATATTATTCATTGATCTGTGTTGAAGGTCGGGAAGATATTTTGATATTTTTAGGTTTATATTTTAATAAAACATCAACAAATTGAACAAGAGAAATTTTTATTTTTAGATTGACGAATCGAAATTTGGGAAAAGGAAGTTTCCATTTATCTGCAAGGCACAACCATCTGTACAAATAACACCTGGTCACATATTTCTGCAGAAGTTCTTTTGCGTAGTTATGTTTAGGAAAGTGTTTGAAATTCAAAGCATAAAAAAGTTTTCATGTAACTGGTTTCAATTATTCTAAAGTCGGGAAAATGATGCATTTCCGCAAACATTTTTTGTGATTTTTTGTTTGTGATATACTTTCTGAAAAAACAAATTTTATTTTGAAACTTCTTTTATATAGGTAACTAGTTTCCGTTATTTTCGAGTCGGAAAATGATGCATTTCCGCGGAAAAATGTTTGTGATTTTGTGTTTGGGGAGGCATCTTCATAATGAAAAAACCAAAATTTTTCCTAAAAGTGGTTTCAGCTAAAAAAAAAGTTCACCCAAATAGTATATTATGCAAATGATACCCATTTTGTTGCGAGTTGCATACTATACTTTTTCTATGACAACATATAATTCACGTTTAATACACGATTTTGTCGTTTGATCTACCTTCCTTTGAAAAAATCGCGTTGATACATACTATTCGACGTTTCCGATTATACATTCAGTGTTGTTAGCTTTCCTGCTTCTATTATGTTCGAAGGTGTCAAATCTAAGTCAATATATCACTATCAGTTTCCATTTTAATTAATAGTTTTTATAAAAAACAACTATGAAATCACTCGTTATCAACTAAAACTTTGTCATAAATATGCTGACATGTCATCAAATTGTCGCTGGACGTCATAATCTGACAAGCCGTAGTCGTCGTGATTTTAGAGTGAACCTAGAACTAACACGAAATATTCCATTTCGCATTTATTACTTAGCAACTTGCCTAGCAACCGATGCAAAAATGAAATTCTGACCAAAATGTGCTTGTTTATGATTGAAGTTACGGTTATAAAATGAACATTTATCGAGGTTGTAGAAAAAGATATTTTGCACTTTTTTTTCAGAGTTGTTGTTTGTCCGCAAAAAAAAATCATTTAGGAACTACATACTACGCACCCGATGCCTGGTCGGCATCATTTATTGCGCCTAATCTAAACATCAACCAATCAAAATTCTTAAGTCAAAGATTGAGGTTAAGAGGCAATGCGCTGTGTGCGCTCTCGCCAAAAAAGCTAAAATGTACTAAAAGTCCCTGTAGAATGTGTTTTTTTTTGTTGATTGAAACTTGATAGGTATTTACTCAATACATAAACTTGTATGAACAGAAATAAAAATTATTTTGAGATTTGCTTTAAATTTGAAAAATAAGTGATTTTTCCTTCAAACACATTTTTCTCCCTTATTAGTTAAGATAATACGTTCAAAATTTCAGGGTTTATATGAACCATTACAGTGAATAGACGATGCATATTATTTTTTGGAAAAAAAATTTCTGTGCTGTGAAATTTGAAATAAGTTTTGTTAATATTTTATCAGTGCAGTAATAAATATGCATCGTCTCCGAAGCTACACACTAGTAATATACTGTCAAAATTTGAAATCATTATGTTTATTAATTAATGAGAAAAATGTGATTGAAGGTGCGTAAGAATTTGAATTTCAATGCTACGGTCTGAAGCGACATCTTACGGGGTACATACATATTTTGCACAGAGTGTACTGACTGACTCTCGCCTTGTTTAACGCTTGGATTTTAATCAGAGGCTGTCCTCCTACAAATTTCGGAGCTTTCCAATCTTACGCGGGTAAATCAGAGCGCATTGGCTCTTAACGTTTGTAATACACATTTAAACGGTACATTATTTAATCGCTAATTACTTGTTCTTGTGACATCCCCCAATTGGACTAGTGTATACATATTTATCAATATTTTTCATAATTATAAGAGGAATCTCATAATTGACTACTACTTTATCCTAGAGAGGAAATTATTGACCTAAGAATTATATTTATTTTAGACTTACTTTTGTTGCTGTTAGACGTAGCAAGCAAACGCTAGTTATTCTTGGCTCCTGTATAATGTTTAATACCCTTCTGATGCTAATTGGGTACCTTTGTTCTTGGAGCACCAAACAAAACGGTAAACAAACACCCCCTTATTTCATTTTATTAAAAATTCTACAAAAACAGCAATGAATTGATCTGTACTTAAATTAATTAGCGAGGGGGCGGTCATGATCTCCCTCTACAAAAAGCGAGGTAGGTTTATTTGATCGACAGTGTGCGGGGACGTGATGCGAAAACTAGGGTGAATCCCCTTTTGTCCCAACGGTATAACTCAACGAGAAACTTGACTCTTATTTTACTTTTGATAGGCGGGGAAAATATTTACAATTTTTGGAAAATCTATCTATCCATATAAAATATTCTTTTTACAAAATTGTATATAAAAAAAAGGTTTCTTCTAACTTGAATATCGATACAATCAAAAAGAGTATTATGAATAAGAAAATTCCTTGGTAAAAGATCCTCGCGTAGAACCCCAAGTATGTTTCTTAAGGAGCTAGCTTTAGGGGATCTTCCCGAATACCAAAATTACCCATGCCCATAAAAAAATTAAAGAAGCTATACAAAGCAAAGCTGTAAATAACACCCTATTTACTCATATTTACTCCTCATGATAATGACCAGTTTTTCCGATGTAAAGAGAGACGAGAGAAAGTTGCAGTCGTATGCGCAAGCTTGTCAAAATCCACACTACAAAATAACTATTGTAATGCGAGGCAACATTGCTAAACAACAGCCATTTTGGTTTCTGCACAAGTCAGTTGGCAAACTTCACTTGGTTTCTTTTTATGTGAAACGTAGTCTACCTATATTCACTCAACGTTCAATAATTCTAAAAACTTACACATAGGTTCAAAAACATTGATTAAGTTCAAAAATTAGTCAGTTTGGAACGTGGAAGTCGAAAAATAGCACGGGAATCGGGATGCGTATTGGCATTGTTTACTATGCTGCAGCACATACATGGTGTTGCAACGCGGTAAAGAATGACTGAAAAAATGCTCTCTCTACCCAGACATATCTTACTACGACTCAGCACAGGCAGGTGTTTAGACGTAGTAACTATTGTATTATGGATACGCTACCATTCTCCAGACATTGTTTACCGCATTCCAACTCAACATTAAGCGCACGCCGCCACCTACATGGCCTCACACCGACTTTTTGAGGTGTTCTCAGTTACGCAAGACCACTAGACAGGCGCAGACGTTATGAAGGTTAGAAAAGGTTAGGAAAATTAGGCGTGGTTTAACATGCGGCGCAAAACGTATTCAAGCTAGTAGGCCATCCAAAAAAGAAACGTGAAATCATCCCAAAAGGCAAAGATCTTTAAGGAAAAATATTGATCTTAATAGACCAAATGCAAAATCACATGGAAATGCACACTAGTATTAAACTTTAGTGGATTTTGTATTTGATCTAGTTTTGTATTTTAGTGTGGTTTAATAAACTATTTTTGGCAAAACTATTTATTTTTTATATTATACAGGGTGTCAAATCATATTCCTACTGTTTTTAAGAGCTTTTATTTTCGAAACGGTTCTAGATAATAAGATGCGGTTTTCACAGTTAGGTTTAAAATTACCATAAGTTTTGTTCTGACACATTTATATAAATGGCCTATTTCCGGTTTACCCGTTAGAAAATTGGCGTATTTTCAGAATACAGTAGATGTAAGTAGAACATAGGATAGAGTTTGGGCATATAATAGTTATTTGCTTAACTAGGCAGCAAAGTAGTAGATTGACTGCCGAGGCTGAATTCATAGCCGGGCGTAGCGAGGCTAGGAATTCTGCCAAGGCAGTCAATCTACTTTGCTGCCGAGTTGAACATATAATTTTTTCTCCGATTTTATTGTATTTGCAAATTATTACAATTCCCACAATCTCTTTATTTTGGTTGGTTGCTATGGAAATGTATAATCACAGGCAGCAAAGTAATCACTTTCGTACCTAGGCAGCAAAGTAACCACCCTGTTTCAAAATCGCGAAAGTAAGCAAATTTCAACGGGGTTGGGACTGCAACGCGGTAAACAATGTCTCGAGAATTAGCAGCGTATCAATAATACAATAGTTACTACGTTTGAACACCTACCTGTGCTGAGTCGTGGTAAGATATGTCTGGGTAGAGAGAGCGTTGTTTCAGTCATTCTTTACCGCGTTGCAGCACCATGTATGCGTTGCAGCATAGTAAACAATGCCAATACGCAATCGGGATAGATCCCATCGTACGAAAGGACCGTATGAATTTCAAGGATAGTCGCCCCGGTAGAGTAAAAATAAATCCAATTTTTCTCAATTCTCACAATTATTTACTGGTTAAAAAGTCAATTCACAAAAAGTAACTTGGAATAATTGAACTGTCTCCGTTTTGAGAACGACTTTACGACACTTTGTTGCGTAATCATTTTTCTTTTCTATTTCAAATTGATACGAAGAATCATATTACCAAATTCCAATATAGAATGTGTCAATGAAGCATGAAAATCCCGACAAAGCCCTCGAAAGTGTGAGAAGGGGCGCCTACATCAAAGAGGAGAGAGCAAAAAGGGGAAATACGGATGATGTGGAGGAGCGGTAAGAGATTTTGTGTAACATCGAAGCCCGTTGCGGCCTCAGAAAAGTGGCCACTGATGTGATCACGAGCCGTGCAAATCGATGTTCGTTTTAACCGTTAATAGACGGGGTCGAATCCCTTCTATTCGGGTAAATATTTTCCTGGATAATCGAGTTCACTTCAGAAACAATTTTCGTCGAATGAGGAATGGATTTAATGATTTTTTTATAACCTATACGGGTAATATTTCAGGTTTCGATGGCCGGAGGATATGGCGGGATGAAATAAACCTGATTACCATTGAAAAATGAGTTATATATTTTTGCAGTTTGAATTTTCATATAAAACTGTGTTGAAATCTAGGCCACTGTGTGCAGGCACTCGTTTACATGAAACTTTAAACACTCAAATGGTTATTTACGGACGCACTTACCACATTTGCAGATCTATTGTGGTTCTCCCTATATTTAGAGCTCGATATCTAGCTTTATTTTTTTTATTATTTTAAAGTCGTCTTGAAGGATACTTTAAGATAAAGTCTACTTTTACTAAAGGCACTTTAACTATCGAATTATGAAACTGGCCCTAAACTTTACAGAAGATAAAGTGGCTTTAAAGCAGACATAATCTGGTTTTCTCCATATTTTTTAATAACCAGACTGAATACTTCACTAAAAAATGACGAACATGCTTGATAGTTCTTCCAGCTCTAGTTCATCATCCGATGACGAAGTGATTTATTTGAGAAGAATAAGAAATTATTCAAAGAGAAAGTGTCACTTTGAAAGATATATGATGATGCTGACTTTTTTGATCGCCAAAGCAATGATTTTAGGTTAGATAACTGAATTAAATAGTGTCTAATGTATCGAAAAACAAATTTCAGGGCTGCCAACTTAGCTAAATGCTACTTTTATTTAAAGAAGGTGCTACTTTCATTATGAAACGCAATTATTTTAAAGCCGTCTTAAATGATACTTTAAGGTAAAGTCTACTTTTACTAATGCCCGGTTTTATAAAGTAGAGTTAAATATCTCGAGTTACCTCGAGGATTAACTCTCAGGTTAAAATCCATAGATCACTGTAAAAATATATAAAAGAAGAAAACTTCGGTCCATAAAACAGAGTCCACAGTGTCTTCTATGATTCTAGTGCAACCTATAACCTCACATTTTTTGTTAAAAGTGGCATGGAAAATGTTGTAAATATATGAGCTATCACAAGCTCAATAATATCTTCAGTTGAATGTTTAGATAAACGGAAACGTGCTATGAATTCTTTATCATTCCAGTAATCTAAAGACTATATTCTATTTCTAAAAACCCTAGGTTCTCGAGGTGCCTCAACTATTTGAATAATATCTTCCTCATCATCTGTTAGGAAGTCATCAAAAATTTCAAATATATCTCTCACTTCATCCATGTCCACATTGAAAATATATATCATAGAACAATATACATATCGGATATGATATTATCTTCACATTTTAGCATTTTGCTCATGACAACCGCTAACTTGAGAGTTAACCCGAGCCAAATGGTGGGGCAGGGTTAACTCTAACCCCGCTTTATAAAACGCTGTATCACCCACCGGTCAAAGGGTTAACTCTCGGGGCAGGGGTAACTCGAGCTTATAAAACCGGGCATAAAGGCACTTTAATTATCGAATTATGAAACCGGCCCTTATTAGCCTGGTCCAAGTCCTACAAAATAATAGACATTATCAAAAACATTTACAAATATAATAAAAATTATATAATATACAAAAAGAAAACATCAGAACCATTTTCAACAACACAAGAAGGAGGGGGACTACGTCCATTGTATATTTACAATTTTTATTGATGAAATAATCAAAAAATCGTAAACCAAAATGGCAAAACTGCACGTTGGATACAGACATTTAGGAAGAGTGGATACATCAGAAGCAGCTTTTGCAGATGATCTAATAATTATGGCTGGGAAAGAGAAGGATTTACAAAAGAATATGGTAATGAGCACGGTATCTGAAGAATTTGGAATGACAGTTATTATAAGTAAAACCAAAGTTATGGTTATAGGACCGAAACAAAAACATTTAAATATACAGTTAGATGGAATAAAAATTGAGCAAGTTAGAATATATAAATACTTGGGAGTAGAAATAGAAGAAAATGGAACCCAAGAAATCGAAATTACCAATAGAGTAGAAGAAACGATGAAACTTTATCACACGATGAATTCGACATTAATTAATAAAAAAGACATTTCCAAAAAATGAAGATAACTGTATTTAAAACAATTTACCGGTCAATATTAACATTCGGATGTGAATCTTGGATTTTAACTATTAACAAAGAGACAAATATCTACATATACTACTTATACTCTCGTTTCAAAAGGTTAAATATCTGCTGGAAATCTTTTTTATTTCACATCCATACCTTCCTGAGCTATTATAAATATTTCTCTGTCATGACAATGTTTAAAAATATTGGTGTTAACTTTTCAGTTTACAGACCACTGACACACATACAGACTAATGGCTTTAGGTTGTGCTGATTATTAATATAAATAATGATCAATATCCATAAAAACAAAACAATAAAGCCATCGGAGAAGATTTAGAATGATCTATTAACTATCAAATCAAAACAAAATCACAAAATAGACCGATAAAGCGGAATAAACTGAACAAAAGATCCAATAAAAACGCCAAATACCGCTGATATATCCTATTAACGATTGAGCGCAGTGCCATATGTCACTTGGTTGTCTAAAATTGGGGATACGGTAAAAAGCAAATTCGGCATGTGTTGTTATAAACGGTCCAATAAGCATCCTATTATTCCTATTTTATGTTTTTTTTAGGCCAGTTTGCATGGGCACACAATTGATTCATAAAAGTTGAAATTATTGTGTTTATGAATAACATAAGAATTGGCCTGTTATCTAACACTAGATTGGTACAGACTCCAGTACATTCAACGCGCTTTACAGCTTTTATTAACCATATCATCCTTTCATGTCAACATAAATATATGATTATGAGGGTCTCCGTATGTGACGGGAAATATAATGAAATTGACGATACATGGGATGTTATGTCGTTTTATAGTTGACAGCCTCTCATAAATATTTCAATTTACTACCTGTGTTTAAATTTTTATTCCATTGACTTTCCTGCAACTTTTTTAAGTAGGGCTTAAACTACACCAGGGTCGATAATTTTTGAAACTAAAAAAAAAGCAAGATGAAAAGGATTAAAAAAGGAAGAGAATATAACAAAAACGGAAGGAAAAATAATTTACGGGAAGTGGAAGGGGGTGAGTTTCTAAGGGTAAAAATCGGTTTACCTTGATTTCCGCTAAAATTGGACGTGATGCAGTTCCTCGCATCTACCTGCGTTAATCCCTTTTCGAACGGAGGGTAGGATTAAGACAGGTCTGCAGTTCCTCACACTATTGTTTGTAGGGTAGCACAATAATGCACCTGTTTATAATAATTTGTCTTCAGTTTCAATTTCTTCAGTTTCAATTTCTAACCTAACCTAACCTAACCTAACCTAACCTAACCTAACCTAACGAAAATCATTGATTTAATGTTGTGTTTCTGTTTTTTATTTTACTTATATTTGTTCATATTTAATATTAACTAGCGGTATTTCTTCTGCTGCGGTGTGTTTCTGTTTGTTTATTTCATATGTATTTGTTCTGTTTGTTTCTTTTTTATTTTGTATTTTATTGTTATTATTTGACAAAAATATAATTTCATATTGAAACATTTACTAGCAATATGTAAATATTACCTAATCAAAATCCCTCGCACTGTCATTGTGGACCTTGCTACCTGATACCTAATCCCTTACCCTTCGTATGCTGCGAGGAACTGAACACAAATTTTGTACCTACCTGTTAATGTGCGAGGAACTAGACGACTCCGCTAAAATTAGGTGAAAAAGTGAAATGGCAAAGCTGTTGATAATAAAAAGATTATTGTATTTTTTCATATAACCTCAAAATTAATGTGTAAAATTCAACCTAGTTTTTGGGTTTTTATTTTTATCTTTCACTAAATTTTGGTGGAAACTCACCTTTTTAGGTTCCAAATACACTATAATTTATTTGTTTGGAAATATATTTTTTTTCACCATATTTTTATTGAAAGGAACGAAGAAGCACCCTAATCTTCAATCGAAAATATTTAAGCCTAAATAACTTTCGGATAGTGTGAAAAATATTGTTGAAATCTACTTTCTAATTTTTAATGTCAAAGTTATTTAAATGTATTACTGACATTTACGTACGTAATAACTTTAGAACCACCCTATAGATTACTTTCAGTTTTGGTAAGGGTAAGTTACATAAGCATCAAAATCTTATCATGTAACGAAAACAGTTTGAGATTGTTAATTGTATTCGATTTTCGCAATATTTGGAAACTAAAAATACTTATTTGTTTCATAGGTAAGTATACCTACTGTCCAAAATAAATAATGACATTGAAATGTCATAGAGAAGGTCGCTGACTCAAATGTCACTGTTTTCGTTTTTCTTGAATTCTTTTTTGGATGTCTTAACACTAATAATTATTATAATTTAGTAGAATAATAGAAAAAAACGATAGGTACGTCAAAAACTAGAAGTATTCCATATTAGTAATCGTTTTTTAAGGTGTTATTGTATGTTTGGTTGCCTACAACACAGGTAACTGTCAATATAAATATGATGTATAAGATGTGTGTTGGGTTGTCTGTGGAAAAATCGATGATTAATGTAAATCATGTATTAATAGGGTTCATTATTGTAGGATTTTGTCTAATTTTGAGAACGAACGACGGAAAAAATATTCACACACAGTATACATAATAAAATATCTCAATATTATCAACGACACATTATCAGTAGTTACATAGGTGACAAATACAACTAGAAAACGAGCTTCCAACTAATTTTCTAATCTAATAAACCAGACATTCAACTACAAATCAATCAATTGAATCGACTGAAACACCCAAACGAGGAAATTATGTAACACCATAATTTCGAAATGTATAACAAAACAATCTAGTTGCAATCACAAGCATCAACAAATCAGGAAAACAACTGAATTATCTAATACCCTGTTCATCGCATGTTACTCTTGTCATACTCACACTCTATTTTGAAATGTCACCGCGACTGCCG
Organism: Galerucella nymphaeae; assembly: GCA_963978555.1. Classification (NCBI taxonomy): domain Eukaryota; kingdom Metazoa; phylum Arthropoda; class Insecta; order Coleoptera; family Chrysomelidae; genus Galerucella; species Galerucella nymphaeae. Next base: position 2,939,672 of record OZ021705.1, on the reverse strand, counting down.
AAATTAAAATCGCCGATAGTCAGTGGTTTGGAAACGATATAATCATACAGTTAGTTGTACAAACAAGCGTCACCCACCACCCTTTTATACACCACCTGGCTGTACAAAGGAATCAAATCGGAACATGATTAGTTCGATATTTTGCAACTTTTGTATTTCATGGTCCATTTGTAACGGATTTAAAACATTACGATGACATTTAATATATTTTAAAAAAATGACATGTGACCATTATTATAATACCATGTAATTCCAAAAAACAGATTTTAGATTTAATAAAAATATAACTTTGGTCTGGCACGAGTTTATGAAACACCCTGTAGGATGAAAACTAATTTTAAAATACAACGCATTATGGTGACTATGATCTATCCAATTTTCATTCTAATATCTAGATGGACATAGAAGATGCTGGACTTTATCGCACTGTCAATCACCCTGTATTTATTCATTTTTTTTAACAGTTCCGTGAAATTTCGAAGAAACTAAACAATTTCTTAAAGTAGTGAATAAAATAAAGGAAACAGAGTGATAATTTTGAGGTTAAGTCTATTACAAGTCAAAGTGGAATTAAAAAAGGAAAAATTAATGCAATTACTAATCAGTGCTATTTTATGTACCTATGTATGTATCTGGGGTAACATTCACTTAGACCTAAAAGATCTATTGTGCCCCCTTACTTCTACTTAGTTTCTGAGGAGAGTCTCTGAAACTAGTAGCTCCTTTAGTCCTATTTCCCCAAGGAATTTTTGGACATCTGCAGGCTTCAACTTGGGCAAATCTTCATCTTCTATCCAGTAATCTCCCAGGTACTGTGCTCTAGGATTCTGGAGTGCTGTGCAGTTGGAAAGTATGTGGATGGAGGTTTCTTCTTCCATGTCACAATATCTGCATTCTTCTTCTTCTTTTTCAGATGCCCATTCAGGCGACAATGTCCCGTTAGGATCCCTGTTGAAACTCTCAGCGCAGTTTTACTTTGACTTATGCATTCATTTGATCTCAACAGGTTGTAGTCACCCAGAAGAATCTTTGATTCTCCAAGCCCTACTAAATCTTTCCAGTAGTTGGATCTTCTCTTTCTTTCGGCTTCACCTATTTCTTCCAATATTACATTAGGGCTGATTCCGCAAAAGGGTTCTGTTCTGGCCCCCAGAAAGGTATTAACCCTTTTTGCTAGTTCATCTGCTATTTCATTTCCTTCTATTCCAGTGTGTTCGGAATCCATAGTAAGTTGACTTCATTGTTCTCACCTAGATCATTGAGTTTGTCTAGGCATTCCCACACCATTTTGGAACTGATTACACAAGTGCTCAGTGCCTTAATGGCTCCTTGACTATCTGTCATTATGATAATCAATTACTAATCAGTGCTATTTTTTCTTGTAATTTTTAACAAAACCAAAATACTCGTCGATATTCAGTAAAATCATTTCTACTTTTGGGCAATATCCAACTCTGCCATTTTCCCTAATCTCACCCCATGGCAGCTTATCAAATCGGATATACCTGTAATATATTCCGTGCATGATCTTTTCACTATTCTGCTTTATAGAGTAGAATATAGGAGGGTGCGAGTGTATGTAACATGTAGGGAGTTGCCACTGTATAATTTATGCTGATGGAAGTATTTGGGTATAATTTAATTTTCAATTTATTATTTACAAGGGCCTGCCAGAGTGGGGTGCGTCAAATATGAATAGCCAGATTTTATGTTGATGGTTTTAGGTATAAATAATGGATTAGGGGATTTAAATTTATTAAAATTAGTTGTAGGATTTATGGAGGATATGCCAATTATACAGGGTCACGTTTTATAGTGCTACTTTGTTGCACACTTTGTTTATAACTAAGGCACGGAAAATTTCAGCCGAAAAAGCCAAAAATATGCGCATTTGCATGATTCAAAAATTGCATTACATTTTTCCGTGCTTTATTTATAATCAACATCTGAATCGCTTTTCTCATGCTAATTAAAGTATAGCAAAACACGGCCAAAAAGCCCTGATATTGATTATAGCACTAATCCTAGCATTCCTAGCCGTTTACCAGTAGAATTTCTGACTGGCCACTTTCAACCAAGGAAACACCTCCATACTATGTGGCTAGTAGACACACCTCTATGCAGGATGTGTGAACAGTTAGATGAAACTGTAAAACATGTCTTATGCGATACTTACTGGGATGGACAGGATGGACGATGACCTAGGAGGACAACTCATCGGGAGGATGTACAATGGATCACACGTAGCCTAAGTGATGTGAGAGTACCCTCACCCTCTCTACTCTACAGTTTCAGATATACCGTTTCGGCTTTTTTACCTTCAATGGAACCTTGCCGCATACAGTTATTTCATCCTGAAACAGTGCTAATTATTTTTACTCACAACTATACTCCAAGCCGTCGCGTTTCTGTCATCCTCGGCATACTGGAAAATATTTAACCGAAAAGCTACAACACGTATTTGCCACCCTTGTTGAATTTTTCCCTTGATTGACATATCTGATCGAGGGAAAAAGTATGCCGATCACAGCAAAAAGTCGCTTATGGCGATGAACGTGTGTTTTAGCGTTTGCAGTTTATTTTGTACAAACTATAAGATATCAGACACTGATCCAAAATAACTTGTTCATTTATGAGAGTGTAGGTCTGTTCAAATCTCAATCAGAAATCATCAGAAACCATCAGAAACTATCAGAAACTGACCAAGAAAGGATTAGAAATTGTCCAAAACGATAAGAAACGATCAGAAACTGTCAAAAACGATTAGAAACTGTCAAAAACGATCTGAAACTGTCAGAAACGATCTGAAACTGTCAGAAACGATCAAAAGAGATCATAAACTGTCCAAAACGATAAGAAACAATCAGAAACTGTCAAAAACGATTAGAAACTGTCAAAAACGATCAGAAACTGTCAAAAACGATTAGAAACTGTCAAAACCGATCAGAAACTGTCAGAAACGACCAGAAACTGACAAAAACGATCATAAACTGTCCAAAATGATAAGAAACTGTCAAAAATGATTAGAAACTGTCAAAAACGATCAGAAATTGTCAGAAACGATCAAGGAATAGTCGACCATTGCAATCAGTGATAGGAATTACGCGAAAGTAAACTGGTTGTTTCTTATGACCAGCTCGTTTCTGACAGTTTTTGATTGCGATTGGAACAGATCTATTATCAAACGTATTTTTGAATTTCTATTGATTCTAATAATTTTGACAACTAAATTAAAATTCAATAGTATTTTTACACATACCTAATATATACAATCGGTAGTAAACAAAGTAAACATATGGCGTTATTGGATAAAATGGACAACAATATAGATTAGAGACTCAGTTGAGATTAACATTGTCAGTTTTGAAAAGAAATTGATAATGACGGATGGCTTGATTTAACCTTAGTTGTTATTTAATCTCCCTATTTGGACATATGTGATTGATGCTAATAAAAATATTTGTTCGGTGGAAGGAATATATAAAGGATTATTTTCTTTATGTTCCTTGGGGTGTATCCGTTATTATTTCAGGAAATTATCCATATTCTTCTTTTAGATTTTTCAATCCAACTGTTCATCAGGTAAGAGTGCGACTCTGCACAGTAAATCCGAAAAGTTTCAAGCTTTTATTGCATCTCAAGCCTAAGTCAAGTTAGTTCAGTTTTTTAGATCGTGCAAAAAACTATATATCTATTAAATTTCTATGAAAAATGAATTATTACATGTGTGAAAGTTTTTTTATTGGTGTGTTGGAAAATATATTATAATTTAGGCCCCGTTTCCGTACGGTTCTGTTCCATCCCCTCGTATACATTTTTGAATCGAACAAAGAGGAGATTACGAGATATGGCCGGGACACAATGGGCGCATTAAGAGAATACTCTATGAGGGATAAAAGAATTAGGGAGAATTGGAAATGAAAGAAATCCAGATTTAGTCGTCGATAATGTATATTTTTTCATTTCAGCTGAACAACGGTATATAGTTGAGGGGCTATTCTAAGATAAGAAAGAGTCACGAAATAAATATTGAATATACTTGTATGTACAAAATGTGTCCATGTAAATTGGATACACAAGGATGAGATTATTTATAACAAATTATTGTTATTAGTTTTTTATATTTTGAATTCTGAGCAGTTGGCGATAAAATTTTGTATGCACCACGTCAGTAAAGTGTCTATCGTATTCGCCTAGCTTCACTCGTTTCATAATTTCGTCCGATAAAGAATCACTTCACTGCCTTGGTACATAAATAACTATTAAATAACTAATTAAAAATAATAATCTACCTGTATCGAGATTGTTTCATATTACAGCTCATTCAACGACCAATAAATTTATTAACGCTCTGTATTTCTAACTAAACTTTAGCTCAATAATTTGATAACATTAAAATCTGGAATATTTGAAAATATTTCAATATATTATCTTTCTTAGATGAGCTCTAGCCGCTGGACTATTTTTCATGGCGCTTCCTTTAAGTTGAGTGATGGAAAAAGTGTTTGATCGACTGGAGATAGGAAAAAGTTATTTTAATTTTCCAGTCGAAATTTTCATTAAAACAACAAAGGTCTGCTTCAGATTGAAGACTTTCTTAATTGGGTATTTTACCGTCGAAAAAGATATTTTAGGGTGCCGCAATTTAAGCTCAAAGTAACAAAAGAAAACTTGATGTTCTCCATTAAAACGCAATTATGTATTAGAGATTCTAAAAGGAACACGAGTTATGTATTATTGAATATAGATATTTTCTGTAAGTTTGTTGTGATGTATTCATTGATTATTTTTTTCAAAAAATTAACGAAAATATTATTGTATATTGAGCTGGAGGCAGGAGCAGTTTGATGGAGCTCCGGCTAGAATCTAGATAGAAAAGTCGCCTATGATGGCACGGTGTAGAAACATGGTGGTATGTCGACTGTAAATGTTAAGAGGCTTGAGTAGTTCATGACGTCAGGGCAAACTGTCAAAAGTACCTCCCTCTTCCTACCACTTCAGGTCGTAGTTTGTGGGCACCATCATTTTATGAAAGAAATGGGTGGCAACACCGCTAGATATCTAATCTCCTTCGACGAGAGAATCTAGCCCGAGCATTAAATTTAAACTACCTAAATACTTTATTATTTCGGTTATTGAGATTTGTTTTTTCACTGAACTATTCACCTATTAGGTACATTCATTCACAAATTTTAGGTGTAAATATATTTTAGATAATTGCGTGAAACTGATTATATTCATGTTCAGACTGCTATCAATTTCATGGAATGGAAGAATTAAATATTTTTATTTAAGAATTTTATATTCCAAATATTTTCTAATTGAGCATGTCGACTTCTTTTTCCCTACTATAACCATTGACCTTTTTGTCATTGATGACTTATTTTTTTTAGATACCTAACTCTAATCACTACTGCAAAAATGTATATTCTGACAGTCACATAATATCTCGAAAACATCTTTCATAGTCTTTCAACTTATCCAAAGAATTCAATAAACTACAGGTTCAGATAAATATATGAAACAAATTCTTTTTTTTTAATTTATTTGAAATTTCTAATTAGAAGACCCTTTATCTTTATACGTTGCGGCAATGTAGCTTCGCCTTTTACCCTTTTCACAAAAAAACTAAAATCCTGTTTTTATCTAAGAATCATTTCACTAAGAAAAGGGTCAAAATTGCCAACAATCAGGTTAAGAATATAATTGATCTATAAAACTACAGATGTGTATTAAATCGGAGACCTCTGATAAAATGATACAAACATGATCTTAACCACAGATAACATACTGACGATTTCCGATGTTGCCGAATCCAGAACTTTTAGTTATCAAAAGTGCCGTGTCAGCACTTAACAAGGAATGTTTTATTCAAATCGCGGTTAGGAATTATGGAAAAACTAGACTCTACCAAGAATTTTTTTTCTTGAAAAAGTTACTTTTTGTATCATTCCAAATGTGGGAACTTCAAAGTTTTTTCATTTAAATCGTTAATTGTGATTATGTCAATTTGACATGCTATGCATTTGCATAAAAATGAAGTTCCCACATTCTTGGTAACATTTGTTATTGGTTAAATGGCAAAATAGTCATTAGCTTCACATAATAAAGCGTCAAATCCTAACCGCGTTTTTAGCAATATGGCTGATGGTACACAGGCCTCTTAATTTATCTGTTCTAACCATAGAGTAATAAATAAAAAAGAGATGTTAAACGTGTAGCGTTTTGTGGCACAAAGTTACCACTAGCGCCTACCTTGGCTACTCGTATGAATTTGCATTCAAGACGCGCTCTTTTTGAATTTAGAAGTTTTCTGCATACGCGTATGGGATTTTTACGATAAAAAGACGATGACGTCACATTTAGTTACTTTCCTGCTTATCAGAATAAATAATAATTTACCAACCGTAAATACAATTTATCCTTAACAGCCAGTGCAATTTACAGCTAACGGGTTGGCAAAACTTCAAGACGTTGTCAGATAATGTTGTAGTTAATAAAATGCCGAAGCAGCTGAACAGTAAATGTCAAGAGATGGTAACATCTTTGTTAAGGTATTTTGAACCAGATTGCCGAAATGAGGGCCCGCTTTCCCCGCTTACTATTGAGAGACGTAAGTAATAGTATTCGATGTTTGTATTCATTATTATTAATATTATTGTTACATAAATGTAAATGTCAATCTAACATATCAGATCGACTTTACTAGTTTTCGTTAAGTAAAGAAAAAAACTACAGCTTGGCAACATCACAATATTTTGTTTTGCAACGTCATCGTCTTTTTATCGTAAAAATCCCATAATATTGTATTAGTAAGAGGAGAAAAAAAACCTCTGCTAGTGAGAAATTACTATTAAAACAACATTTTTCATACAATAAAATATCGAAAATAACACAAAAACAGTCAATAAATATAAAATAAGAACAGACAAACAAATAATCCACACTTATACATCAATCTACCTGGAGAAATCTTGAAGCACAGACCAATATCACACGAACAACGTTCGAAATACCACTTTTTCACAAAACTAGAACTTTTATCAAAACTTCCTTATTGTCTTCCAAAAAAACGATAAAATGAAAAATATTGTTTCCATTGTTTTACTTTTTCAACTTAACTATGATGAGTTATAATAACTATGATAATAATAGGTGCCAATCTTGAAGATAATTAATTTAAATAGAGAAAGGCCAATAATAATTAAATGAAAATAGATATCAAATAGATATGTTCAGACGTGACTAGCCTCAAATTAAAATAATATTGATATATTGATAATTTTCGTGTGGTAAAAGGCGGGGTTTGTTAGTTCAGTTAGTCGCTGTGATGCGCCATGCTCAACTGGCTGCGCACAAACATTGTGCCAGTTTCTTCCATATGTTTTAAAATCTCTCTTTATTCTGTGATGCTGCAAGTGCATTTTGTGTTACATTCTACTGTCTATGTGTAGTGACGGAGCCAGTTGAGGAGTGTTTCAGTTTTTTGTGGAAGAAAAAGGAAATTGGTAGATAGTGATAACTACTTATAGACTAATAAATATCATTATGTTATCTACACGAATGAATCCTGCAGTGGGGTGTTTCATGTCATTGTACGTAAACTTTGGCAAGCTTATCTCAAGCCGTGAAAGGAATGCAGTCGAAAACATTCGATATCGAAAGCTGACTTCTTATTGGTAAGCTCATACGTGTGTTCTTCCATCTCACTTTGTCAATTAACTGAGATTGATTTACCCAGTGACGTTGGTATTGTCAGTGACCTTTGTTCTCCCAGTTTTACTTCATAAAATAGGTACAGTACGCTACTGCTACGTTTATGACAGATATGCGTCATGTTTCCTCGCCTCTTACCGATGGGTTGTAGCTTCAGATAAACTTGCCAAACTATATGTGGTTGTTTTAAGGTTATGTTCTTTTGGAGAAAGTTTTTTGTGTTATTATTCAAAGCCCTACTTTTGCCTATGAAGACAAACCATGCCTTGAGCCCAACCTGGACGTATTTAAATGAATGAGTTATTGTAAATAATGGATTTATTAGCAAAATTAACCCATATTTATTGTAAGAAAAGTGTTTTAATTCAATGAATTCAGTGCAAAAGTAATTAAATAATTTGAGCGATTGTGTGTTTCTATAAAACGAAACGGATTATACACATACATTTTGTTGGCGTGCTGGTGAAGCAAATGGTGTACCATTACATTTGCGGTCGACAGAAACAAATAACGTAAATTACCAGTTGGTACAATAAACGCAATTGCGTTTAATTTTAATTGTGTGTGGGTATAGTTGCGATTGTCACGATTAAATTGGAAATAAATTCAATGCGACTAACTAAAATTACTAAATATTCAAACTACATCCAAATTGAATCAGCTTTGGAATAATGTTTGGCTGTAATATTTTATTCGTAGATATTATGTGAGATGTGTATAAACTTGTGACACAAATGCAATTTAAAAAAAAAATCCAACCATTAATTTTTACGAAATTTAAAATATTTTGCAAAATGGTTTTTTAAGCCACAAACATAATTAGATTAACAATAATTTATGAAAATATAATAGTTCGTCACCTGATAACGGTGGTGTTATCAGATTTTGAAAATGGTGGCCCTTGAAACAATTTCAATATACAGGGTGTTTTAAAATGACACTTGCAACGTTTGCATGAAGATACCTCTCGTAAAATTGGACAAAATGATAAAAGGATTGGGGGGTCCAGCTCATTTACTTTTCGAAATACGGGGTGTTGAAGTTGATAACTTTAAAATGGATTAAAATTGATAAATTGATTTGATATTTGGCAGGTTGTTTATAAATGTAGAAAGACATTTTTTGATAAAAAAACATTGGTCAATTCTTGATCCAGTGCTGTACATTTGGAAAAATATGTCACTTTTCTCCTCCCATTTTTCACGCCACTGGCATTTGTAGCTATTTTTAATCATTTTTGTATTCTTCAATGTTTTTCACGTAAAAAACACATAACCTTTACATATAAAAAATTTTTAGTTTTCAAGATATTTAATGTTTTCATGAAGTTTGCAGCATCATTTTCAATAATAAAAGCACAAGTTTGGACAAATATTTTTGAGAGTTTTCTCCCAATGTTTAAGATGCATTGCTGCTTCACAAATTAGTTTCTGATTCATATTTTAACCATTAGTAATTTGAAGGTTATTAAAAAAAATACAAAAGAAATATTTTTTTCCATTTTATTATCAAAAAATTAGGTTGCAGACCATGAAAACATTTAATATATTGAAAACTACAAATTTTTTGATATGTAAAGGCTATGTGTTTTTCACGTAAAAAACATTAAGGAATACAAAATTAATGGAAGATAGCCACAAATGCCAGTGGCGTAAGAAATGGGAGGAGAAAAGTGAAATATTTTTCCAAATGTACACCACTGGATCAAGAATTGACAAATGTTTTTTTATCAAAATATGCCTTTTTACATTTAAAAACAACCTGCCAAATGTCAAATCAATTTCATTCATCCATTTTGAAATTATCCAATAAAAACATTTAAATTTTTATAACTTCAATAACCCGTATTTCTAAAAGTAAATGAGCTGGACCCTCAATCCGTATATCATTTTATCCAATTTTACGAGAGGTATATCTACATGCAAACGTTGTAAGTGTCATTTATAAACACCCTGTATAATAGCCATTTATTCCAAATTATATTGACCATTATTTGGTTATTTTCAACGAAAGAAATTTCTCTTCTGCACACAAAATGTTACACCATAGACAGTTGGGCAAATAAATGGAATCCTCGTACCTCATACACCCCCGTATAAGTAGGGGAGGATTATCGAGCATCAAAACGTGACCTATCATTATGTTGCTCTACCATGTTGAATAACTGTCTGTTTAATTATTAATTCACGGGTAGGTTTTGATTGCCTGTCAGAACAGAACATGAATAATTGTTTGATTATTTTTAAACGCGCGAATCCCGAGTTTATTCCCATTTATAGTGAGTTTTTTGTGCTGATGATTTTGTATCCGGATGGCGAATAATGTCATGTTATTTACCGATGATCAATTTTGTTTTGAATACCCACTATTGTTAAGCGGTTTGCGTTTTATTCCAATTTCGCATTTTGTTATAAAATTATGTGACTGAAAAATGGTGTTCAGTTTCATAATATTGATTACTAGCTATTTTTACGACAATAAAAAGATATTATTTTTTCACGGTTATTGATGATAACTTTTCTGTAGACTCGGATAATGAAAATTTGTGATTTTCTCATACAACTTCCAAAGAACTTTTCTCTATAAATACATCACGATTTTGTTTTTATAATTGCTTCATACGAAAACTATCACATAAAATGACAGCTACGGGTCTTCCCATTGCGATGAACTTTAAATCATCAGAAAATGTTAATTTTTTCCCGAGTTATATATGGTACAATGCGTCCGTCCGCTAACATGTTAATGCATAGACAGCAGGATTCCTACGGGGCACGGGCAGAGCAGCAGCCTAAAATGAGGGGACTTTTAGATCTCATTCTCTAGAAAATTATCGAATTTCAGAAAAAAATTGATCGAGACCATTTTTATAGAAAAGGAACTGATCTTCATCTTTTGTCTGAAGAAAAATTTTCTAATTTGCGTATTTAGCCAGATGATTCCGCAAAAGGGTTCAGGCCCCAGAAAGGTTAGCCAGATATTAGCGGGAACTCATTTTCCAGGGTTCAGGAGCCCTTGAGAACACCTGTTTAGACATACAAATTGAGCCCAAAGTGAGGTCTTCCGGTACTTTTCAGTAGCTTTGTCCCTTTATTTACTGGACTATGAGGACGCCATTCAATTTCCAAATATGGCTTTCAGACATGCGCATACAAATAAGTTGTTAAGCTGGTGTTGTTATTAATTCTTTTGGATTGCAATTAATAAAAACCAACAACTACAATTGGTGAATCATCAAGATTCAAATCTAGACATTCCTTGACTACACTTCCAGAAATATCTGATGCGAAAGGCTTTCTGCAAATATCCTTTGGAGACATCGTTCCTAATAACAGGCGTCTTTCTATATGACCCAATATTGACACTTCGTGGTCGGTACACACTGTGTCTCGTCATCGCCTTCGCTACGCGGCCTTCCCCGTTTCCCTTGAACCCCGAACAAACTAACTGCTGCAGTTCTATTGGGTAAATTATTTGAGTTGCTGAACTAACAAAACTAACGGGCCGATGTTTACCCTCAGTATTATCTGCGATGAAAATGTGGCTCGTTTATCTACAAACAACTCAACTTACGATGTTCCATATCCGCAGAGTTAATGTTAAGATAAGGGTTACGACAGCGTTACTTTCCACTAATTGAGAACCTATTATTCTTTCCACGATCTAAGAAATTGACCAGACCTGATATGGGATAATGACATGCAATAAAGACATAAAAATATTAGCCGTGACAGGGTCGTATTATTAATTTTGTTGGTTAATTAATAGACGTTTGACGTTTGACTAATACAAATTAATAATTTGTCATTGTAAATATAGAAAATTTGAATACAAAAAAATTAAATGAGTTCATAGAACGGTGGAGATAAATTTATTAGCAAACCACCTAATATTATGCAGTTAGCTGCGTACACTACCTAGACTTGACTTGACTTGACTTAGATTTCAGATGCAATAGAACCATAAACATTTTCGAATTTTTCCATATTGCCATCAATTTTCGTTTTAACTTAGAAGTGTAATGAGGCATAATAATATATAGATAATTAGGTTAAACGTGTAGCGTTCAGTGGCACAAAGTTACCTGCAGGCGCGGATACAAGGGGGGGGTAATAGGGTAATTACCCCCCCCCCGAGTGATTAAAGATTTGTTCGTCCAAATGAACGACCACTAGAATTTATTAGCAAAAGACTTTGTTATTAGGTTCGCCGTTCGGCCCAGTTCGGTCTACAGTCGTCGTCCGTCGAGTCCACGTCGTTTTTGTAATTTTTTAAATAAACGAATGATTCAGGATTCAGTGATAAAATTATTTACCCCCCCCGAAAAATCTTCCCAGATCCGCGCCTGGTTACCTGTAGCGAGTACCTTGGCTACATGTTTGTACTATGAGCTTATTTGTTTTCCAGTCTTTCAAGTCAAGACTTCAAAGAATAAGAAATAACATTGTTGTGCTATATTATTCAGCTTCAAATATGGTATTGGAATTGGAATTACGGTAGGAGAATAAAAAAAACTCTTTGCAAGTGAGAAAATATTATAATTCAATATATTTCATACAATAAAATATCCATAATAACATTCAAAAACAGTCAATACCTGAAAAGTTTCGTGTAGTGTAGAGGGAGACGGGGTTTGTTAGTTCAGTTAATTGCTGTGCAGCGCCATGCGCTACAGGCTACGCAAAAACTTTGTTCCGGCTCCTTCCATATGATTCAAAACATCTCTTATTACTTACTCTATGCAATAGAGTAATAAATTAAAAAGAAATGTTAAACGTGTAGCGTTTTGTGGCACAAAGTTACCTCTAGCGCCTACCTTGGCTACCGGTATGAACTAGCATTCAAGACCGTTTTTTCAATTTGGAAATTTTCAGCATACGCGTAATATTGTATTAGTAGGAGTAGGAGAAAAAAACTAGTGAGAAATTACTATTGAAACAACATTTTTTTATACAATAAAATATCGAAAATAACACAAAAACAAGCACACACCAATATCACACGAACAATGTTAGAAATACCACTTTTTCACATAACTAGAACTTTTAGCAAAACTTCCTTATTGTCTGCAAAAAAAAACGATAAAATGAAAAATATTGTTTCCATTATTTTACTTTTTTAACTTACCTATGATGAGTTATAATAAATCCTATGATAATAATAGGTGCCAATGTTGAAGATAATCAATTTAAATAGAGAAAGGCCAATAAGAATTGAATAAAAATAGATATCATATGGATATGTTCCTAAGTGACTAACCTCAAATTAAAATAATATTGACATATTGACAATTTTCGTGTGGTAAGAGGCGAGGCTTGTTAGTTCAGTTAGTCGCTGTGATGCGCCATGCTCAATTGGCTGCGCACAAACTTTGCGCCAGCTGTTTTAAAACCTCTCTTTTATTTAAACCTCTATGCTCTATTCATATAGCCCAAGGAGCAGTTCTTATTGAACGGTCTACTTTTTGAATCTATTGGTACCACGTTCTACTTGAATATGACAATTAAGGGGCAATGCGCTGTGTGCGCTCTCGCCAAAAAAGCTAAAATGTACTAAAAGACCCTGCAGAATGTGTTTTTTTTTTGTTGATTGAAACTTGATAGGTATTTACTCAATACATAAACTTGTATGAACAGAAATAGAAATTATTTTAAGATTTGCTTTAAATTTGAATATATAATATCGTCTCCGAAGCTACACACTAGTAAAATACTGTCAAAATTTGAAATCATTATGTTTATTAATTAATGAGAAAAATGTGATTGAAGGTGCGTAAGAATTTGAATTTTAATGCTACGGTCTGAAGCGACATCTTACGGAGTACATACATATATTGCACAGAGTGTACTGACTGACTCTCGCCTTGTTTAACGCTTGGATTTTAATCAGAGTCTGTCCTCCTCCAAATTTCGAAGCTTTCCAATCTTACGCGGGTAAATCAGAGCGCATTGGCTCTTAATACAGGAAACTGCGATTAAGTAAGATAGCTCTAGCAGTATCCAAATGAATACGTAGAAAATTAAAAAATATATAATTGTACTTATAATTAATTTCTCCCCATTAATAAATCTATGCCGGCGTAACCCATTAAATTCGGGTACCTATCATGTTTTCGTTTCACTCTAACACGTTTCATTCTTGACGGATAATTATAATATACCGATTACACCGGATTGTAGGAATATTTGAGTTTGTTGAAGATAAATAGGGTGGAAACGATGATACCTTCTCGTCTTGCGACTGCTGATTAACGCGTCGGCTCTGAATATAAATGATATGGTAATTATATTTGAATTTAGTTGGTTTGTTTATCTTTCACTATATATACCTACGATGGTGTAGAAGTAGAAGCTATCGAAAGAATTGCCTCGGGTCGTGTCTAATATCAGCTGGGGTGTTGACTACGATCAACGTATTAAAAGTGTTTGGGGTTGGATGTATCTGGAAACTTTATTCTGTTGTTGATATTTTATACAGTAAAGATCCAATGCCTAAGCGACGACTGGAGCGGTTTAGCAGCGAGGTCGAAAGGTTCATTCCTAAAGAGCGGATAGAGCAGTTAAGTCTTGGACGTTTTAATTGATAGGCATCTGCCACAGGACGATTCAATGTTCAGAAAGTTTTTTCGTGTAAATAGAGTCCAGTTTGATTGGGTTGGGTTAGGTGTTTGGTGAATGGGTCTATAAGGCCCACCACTGCGACTCGCAAGAGTCTATTGATTACATAATGTTTACGCAATTGTTCAATAAGTTGAACGTCAACCATTTAAGCTCATGCTAGCAGTCCAGACGTACGGCTCAAACCTCCTCACTAGAGCCGCTACAGTCGCGTCATAAGCATGGGTTTCATTCACTTGCACGCCAAACAGTATGAGTCATAATAGCCGCCACCGTCGTCGCTCAAGAATTCTACCGTGAGAAAAATATTCTTGGGTTACATGAAGTCCATAAGCGACAAGTTCAGCACCTGGGAATGCCTACAGCTGGTTCGGGTCCGTTCAACAGGTTTGACGATCCTGCTCTTGCAAGTTCGTCAGCTTTTTCATTGCCAGCGATTTCTTCGTGCCCTAGACCCACTTCAGTGATACATTGTTCCAGTCGCCAGTTTTCTGACTTCTCGCATTCTCATACCAGCCAAGATGTTACTTTAGAGCTCTGAGAGCAGCTTGACTGTCACTGTGGATTTTGATCTGCCTGTTGTTGTAGGCTCTCATGTTATTTGCCCTTGCACATTCAAGTATTGCATAAACCTCCTAGTTTGGTTAAGATTTTAATGTTTGACAAGTACTTAATATTTAATTTTGTAATAATAATTCTCCATATTACTTGCTAAATAATAATAATATTGATTTACGGCAGTCTTTTGGATAAAAACTTGGATTAACATATACCAAGCTGGATTTTCCAAATACTATGCTATTTGTCATGATCTATTTTGATTAAATTGATTTTAATTTGTGATATTTTTTGTTTCAGGTAAGCCCAGAAAAGTAGTCATCGACAGTAAGTGAATTTCCTTGTTTTATAATAAGTTAATTCCACCGTTTCGCTATAATCCTCCGTCCCGTTGGTAGTAATTCACTCTGTATATTGCTTACAGATATAACACTATGCAACTATATATAAATATTTATCTCGTTTCGCAATAAATAATTGAATATTGATCTCTCTTTAACACACCATCGACCACAAACTGAAAACGAACCAACTCTATCAATAAATCAAAACCATTAGTTCATCGTACTGAAGATGTAAAATTTATTGTACGTAACATGTCAATCCGGTCAATGTTTAACATCACCGATACCGTATACGCTCATAGCAACGCGATACTGTTGCCCGTTTACAAATGCATTACGTCAAATTGTTCACTCCAACTACATATGTTAATGTTAATATAACCACAAGCCGCATTCGAAGCGGTTAACCGCGCTGCATGACGTCATTGTTTTGTTGCGGTTTACCACCGTGCGACCGCACAGATCGGCAATCCTAGTACGTCCAGCTGGTGCTTCGCCTTAACCGATCCGTGGCATCCGAGCATTATTACAAGGGATGGTGGATTGTGATTGATGTTACAGGACTAATTAAATTCAATATATTGAAAGGACAAGTTAGTTTTTAGTTATATTCTTTAGAGTATTGATTATTTGCTCCCCTTTCCTTTTTTTTTGAGAAATATCTTGAATATTTAATGAATTTGGGAGCAAAAAGTTGAAATAATGTGTCGTTTAATCTATATAATTGAATTTATCGCCAACAGTCAGTAAACCGACAATTATCAGATTGATTTTCGAAAGTAAACAAACAGTTTACCTTCCTTAACAGCGGCTTAGTTCAACAATCGTCCATTTTTCGTCCAGAAATTAGTACGTAATACTTATTTATGTACCAAGGGTATAAAAAGATGTTTATGCTCTGAGGGCGACGGATTACGAACAAGAGGGCCTCTGGCCCGAGGGTTTGTAAGTCGCACGAGGGTATACACATCTGTCTATGGCATAGACTCTATGCCCTTGGTACATACAAACTTTTTTATGTCATGCTAGTTCGTTATTGCAATCCAATTTCAATACAAATCAGTATTTCAAAAAATCCGGTTAGAATAAATAAAATTTCCATTTTATGATAGTAAGTAGACACTAGGTGAATTTTGACAAACGTAAATGTCATAAAATCACAATAATTTTCATACGTGTCAAAGTTAGAAGTCAAAATGGACGAAAATTTTGAAATTCCTGACCAAATTATCGAAAAGGCAAAGAAAAGCAACTGAAAATCTGTTGCCAAAAAAGTCTAAAGAAGCTTACGACTTGGAATACGAAAAATTGGAAATTGGATGCAAGCAAACTACGTAGAAGATGTTGATAAAAAATTATTTCTCTTTATGCCAGTGCGGGCCTTGAAGTGAACTTTAGGCCCGCACGGGTATAAAGTACCACATTAGATAGTTGGTAACTAAGCAATAGAACCACAATAATGATTTAGTATGACAAAAATATAATTTTTTTCTATTGGCCTATGAAAAATAATATCTTACCACTATTTTAAGTATCTTACAGTAGGTACGGCAAATACTTATCTTCCATATGCAAAATCTTATTTAGGAGCTTAATGGAAGAGAGGAAGCTATATATTCTATACTTCTATCCGGAGATTTTCGAGTAGTTCCGATTTTTAATGCTTAATATAAAATTGAACAGGATGAAAACACATCAAAACAAAACTCAGAAATGGAAATTGATGTTACTGGCAACTAAAAATGTCAAAAGCATCTAAAAATGTCAAAAGCATCACAAGATATAAATGTTTTCAAGTTAGTATTTGTTTCTTTCTACCCGAACTCGTTCGAAGTTTACAGGCAAAAGTCATAGATAGTAGCATTTGTCGATGGAAATAAGTTTCTTTTCTTTGCATTTCTTTTGTTTTTCTATTAAGTTGAAAAGTCCGCGCGCAAAGAGATAACGTCTGGAAAAGTGGAGTCTATGTTCATGATTTACCATTACAATATTGAATTATGAGAAAAAACAATTTAATTTGTTAAAATCTACAAAATATTTAAACTTAAAATTGTGACGCGTTTCGCTAACACAGTAGCTTTGTCAAACGAATGGAGGTATAAGGAGAAATGGAGGTGTAATGAGAAATATTAACAATAAAATTAGTATCTATTTACATGGAAATAAAATAAAAAAAGGAAAAAAATGACAGCTAAAAATCAGATTTCAACTACTCAAATCATTTATTAGCAAACCAAATTTTGAAAGTTTGCATATAGAACCTAAATCCTTCAAATTAAATCTTTTAGAAGCCCTTGAGATAAATAAAAACAAATATTCAGTTAATCTTCTTAATGACCAAATAGATATCAACAATTCTCCCTTATTAAACTTTTTCACCTAGAAAGGTTCCTGTAGGATTGTTGTTAATTAATTTCTAAGTAAACTTGTTAAATACCATATTTGTAAACATTTTCCCTTTTTTATTTCATTTCCATGTAAATAGATCATAATTTTATTGTTAATATCCGTATAATTTAGTATTAAGGCACTGTATAAATAGAAAATGTCTCATTATACCTCCATTACTTCTCCCTGGTCATAAGCAAACAAAAAAAAAACCTCCATTAGTTTGATAAAGCTATCTGTGTTAGCGAAACGCGTCACAATTTTAAGTTTAAATATTATGTAGATTTTGACAAATTAAAATTGTTTTATTTCATAATTCAACATGGATCTACATCAAGTAAAAGCCTCATCTATTCAACATTTCAATCTTCTTAACAGTGTATGAACAATGAATGGTTCAAAACTTCCTCTACAAGCTTCCTAATGGATGTGGTCGATCAATTCTCGAATATCAATTATTTCAAGCTGTAAATTGACTTTGTTTAGTGTCAGATATAATTCATAAATTCAAACCACAACTCTCGGTGTTTCCCATTTTAATTTTAATTAATTAAAACTAGTACAATTTGGATGGGTCCATTATATATTTAATACAATTTGTGTTTTAATAAGAACAACCGATAAGTTGAAAAGATTCAGAGAATAAAGTAGACATTTGTTTAATTAAGAACGAAAGTGACATTTTCCCTTCCGCAAAAGCAAAGGAAGAAAATGACACTTTATATTCATTTCGCATCTCTAAACTCAGTTGGTTTAAGAAAGTTGTCGGTACAACCAAACTCGCTCGACAACTTCAGAGCAATATAAACATAGAGCGCCAATGTGTTGACTTGGTAAAATAGGTTTAAAAGTAACAAAAATATTAAAATAAAAAATAGGTTTTGTCTTAAATATACATTTTTATTTATTTCTCTATGGTCTCCATAAGCTAGTGCTGCCAATCGTACTAAAACCATAGAGCTATATGGATGGAGTATGTTTTAAATAAGTGGCAATCGTTGATAACTGTGTACAATATCTCTTCTTCTCTTCGAGCGAAAGGTTATTAGCATGGGATATTCTTTTTATCCATAGGTATAGCTCAATGACTAGACCGAACACAAAATGTACTTGATAAATGGCAGGACGTTTCAAAAACCGAAAAAATACCAAGTAAATATAAATCGAGTACTCAGAATTCCGAGCGCCCTGTCAAAAAAATAAATTGCAACATTTCGAAATCCAAATCGACCCTTCTCCGATATCCTCTATCGGAATCAATGACATAAGATCGGAATTCGATTGTCCAAAACATATTTAAAATGAAAAATAGGTCAAAACATTTATTTGAGATAGTGAACATAAAATAGTTTCACACATCTATTTAAAATAGAGATTAAAATTAGGTATTGCAAGCGCCAAACGTGATGGCTAGCCCGCCCCCATGCGCACAAACAGCTTTTGCAAGACCTATAAATGCTCTGTACAGAGGCGTATCATTAGTTATCCTCCAATTCTGTATAAGCTTCTGGGATTCAATAGTTTTTGTGTTGTTTCTGAAAAAATGTTATCGCCTAATAAAAAACCAGTTATCAAGGGTCATACACGTGAAATCATTGTTATAAATTATTTCCAAAATGTCGAATGTAATTTAACTGAACTCCATTTTCATACAACTTACGATTTTGTCTGATATTTGGCCATTCAGTCAAAAAGCTTGTAGAATGTATTCAACGAATGTCGCGTTGAAAATATTGTCTTTCCAATAATAATAAGGGTTTTATAAGACATACCCCTTTCCCAAAATAGAATTTAAATTTGTTATTTGCTTACAAAATAGAGACAGCAGTAGAGATGAGCTTCATTGTCATGAAAATTTCACGATTGTATGGACACGCCGGAGACATCGTTTTTCGAAAGTTTTGTAAAATCTATTAACCCAGCTCCTGAGTATACAGACTATAATTTATTCATAAATACGGCGGAGAAATCAATCAATCAATTTGCTAAATTCCATAGGTGTAGATACTTAATATGAGCTGCTTCCCTATACAAAAAAAATCAGATAATTCCAAGATATATAATTCAGATTTATTCAAAACGTTCAAAATATTCACTTCATTCTCAGCCTACTTCCATGACTACTACTGACTACTGATCCTGATCCGGGATGAAGCAACCTGCCGGATACATAAAACTGGTGTTAACGATAATATTTTGTATAATTTGAATAGTACCTATCAGTTTTGCAACTGTCATGAAGATTTATTATAGTCCGAGGGAAGTTAGGGAAGCTGTCATGAAATGAAAAAGATTTATACCGGAGATTTCACTTTTTTAAACGAAAGTATCTGTAGAGGAGGAAGGGTGAGTAAACAGGTAAAACTAGGAGACATCTCCTTTATGTCGGAAGGTGTAGGACCAAGACTCACCGAACACACACTCTCTTATTGACGATAACTCCGGGTAATTGCATAATACATGTCTGACAGTTTCATCTTCCTGCTCACACATCCTGCATAGAGGTATGTCCACTAGCCCCATAGTATGGAGATGTTTCCTTAGTTTACAGTAGCTACTTAGAAATCCTATTGTTGAACGTAGGCTTTTCCTGGTCATCGCCAAGTATTTCTTCGGCGCCAGCTTCCCAGGGTCGCCCAGGGTGATCCTGGCAAGACTGCACCCTTTGTTTCCATCCCTTCTCTCTTAAGGGATTTAGCATGGGTGTAACGTTTGGCTGGCTCCGCAATTGTCGAAGTAGGTGTCACTGGGTCGTGAAATTTTCAGTCCTCCCGCTTCCCTGGCTAAAAAATCTTCAATGCGATTACCTTTACTCCCGTTGTGCTCTTTAACCAACCTCAAGATAATATTGTAATCTGCCGAGACGTTAGCTAAATCTTGGAGACACTTTGAACCACGTTGGGATTGCTTCCCATTCCCCACTTAATCCTTAGGCTTAGTGCTATGGAGTAAACTCCACATCCTCAGCTTCCTTTCATTTTTGAGTTATTTTTATATACGCGTATTGCAATTGCAGCATCTGACTCTGTTTTGTTTTATTTGTATTTTGTAGGGTTTATTGAACACAAACCTGGGTTCAATTGCATCATTGGCCGCTTGCAGCAGAGGTAGCGCAGTGAGCGCTTCTTGCCATAGGCTTAGCCTCAATTGGGCCACTTCTACATCGGGGTTTACACCAGCCCTGCGCAATCGTATAATGGCCATTAACGCAACCTCCTTGACGTACAGGCCCAAAGGGGTCAGACCAGTAATAAGTAAGCTCGAGAGGAATCTTCTCACCAATCTAGGAAAGTAATACTTTCGTTTAAAAATTAAAATTTCTGGGGGAAATCATTTCCATTGTATATCCCCACTATATCCCCAGACTATTAGTCTGTCGCACACATTTATAAATCGACATGATTGAATACTTGTTATTTCTCATATTTAAATTAGAATACTTGTTGTTCCTATCATTTTATGCTCATAATATTGATTTTTCACTAATAAATTTCCTGTTTTAATTTATCACATTTTCAAAACAAACGTATAGTAACATTGATTGTATTTGAAGTTGATGATGATTTTACCCATTAGACTGGAAATATTCATGTTATTAATGATATATTCTACATTCGAAGTATGCACCGTGTAATGAAATAATATCCGCATAAAATATTTTGTAAATAGAACGAATCACGTGTGAATTTGTCAGCCATAACGTAATTTTCATTAAATATGTTTTTATTAATTTCCGTCAACGATATTGCATGAAATTAACAATAATGTTCCTCATAATATCATTATTAAATATTGTAAACTGATTCGATGTTCGTTATAAAAGATTTTATTACAGCAAGCTTTGCTATCAGATAAATTAATTATTATTAAATGAAATCATACAAGAGCATAAATTAACTAATGAAGAGTACAATAATATATTATGGTTGTACAGTCATCCCCCTAAAAGGGGTGAATACCCCTTCGAGAATCTTTAAAGGCCTGGAGGGTCGAGTGGCACATAATTTTATTTCGATTTTCTTTAAAGACAGGCTAATATTTTTGTGTAAGGTGTTAAAATTAATGCCAAAAACCAGCTGGAAGTGGGAATGGAAGAAATAAAAGAGAAAGTCAGGAAAGATTTAATCAAAGAAAGTGTTCAAATTGTGATCCGTTTATTCCCAAACAGTAATACAACTTTTGTTGAACAATGTTCCGAACGTTTTGTAGCATAACAGGAGTTATTTCACCACATGCCACAGTTATACGGTGGCGAAGATCTTCTAAAGAGTTCGGATGCATTTTGTAAACAACACTTTTTAAATAACCCCATAAGAAAAAGTCCACCGGTGATCGATAAGGCGATCTAGGGGGCCATCCCCCGCCAACAATATTTGAGGTGGACTGTTTCTAATGCGCCACCCTGTATGTTTCACCTAAATCAGATTTGTCACATTCATCTATTTTTTGAAATATTCGTAATATGTAGTTTAAAAAAATGTATTTGTTTTTGGTTTAGTTTTTCTTAGTTCTTGATGTGTTGGTAGATTTAAATCTATAGTTATCCTGTAGCATACGAGATTGTATCCCAAACTAACAATAGTGTTTTCTGGAAATCACAATAGGTATTCATATGAAAAAAATTAATAAAATATAGGAGTAGATTGAATTAAATCACAAAAGAATATAAAGAATGATTGTCCTTTGAAAAGAAGTGCAGAAAAGCTGCACTTAACATGAAGTAGATTGTGTTTCAAATATTTTAATGAAAACAAACATGTTTATGTACACTATACCTCCCACCACCTCAATACAAACAATAATATTGGAGATTTGTTTGGTATACGAGCTGTTGGTACATGTAAACTACATGTATACACACCCCATTTACTTTGTGAGCTGTACATTTTGATAATAATGACATGGATTTGGTCCCATGTTTACTATGTAGCTGTATACCAAAACAAATTTCTTTTTTGGCATCCACTTTATCGAGTACATGTACTAATATTTTAACTATACGATTAAAAAGTTGTTTTCTTTTGTTCTTATTGCAATTCAATGTATTTGAACGCATGAGTCAAAAAAGTAACCAGGAAACAAAACTTTACCAAATTCTAAAGGGCCTCCAAGTAAAAATATTAATAGAGAAGCGATGTATTCAGTGTTTTTGTTTTTTTTTTTATCTCATATTATTTCCACAAAATTTTCTTTCAAGCCCGTCTCTTTGCTTGTCAGTCGCTTTAAGATTTCCCTAGTTCCCTAGACGTTACTTATCTATTTTGCACTTCTGTATTCAGTATTTCTGTATCAAACATGTTCAACGCAAAAGGCTTCGGACTTTCGGACAGCCAGTACCATAGAGTAATAAATAAAAGAGAGATGTTGAACGTAGCGTTTTGGGGCACAAAGTTAGCACTAGCGCCTACCTTGGCTACTGGTATGAACCAGCATTCAAGACGCGCGCTTTTTGAATTGGGAAGTTTCCAGCATAAGCGTAATATTGTATTAGTAGGAGTAGGCGAAAAAAAACTGCTAGTGAGAACTTACTATTAAAATAACATTTTTCATACAATAAAATATCGATAATAACACAAAAATAGTCAATGAATATAAAATAAAAACAGACAAACAAATAATCCACACTTATACTACACCAATCTACCTGGAGGCATCTTGAAGCACACACCAATATCACACGAACAATGTTCGAAATATCACTTTTTCACATAACTAGAACTTTTAGCAAATCTTCCTTATTGTCTACAAAAATAAACGATAAAATTAAAAATATTGTTTCCATTATTATACACAAAGAACCTCCACTGATCTTACGCCTTGTCTGATTACATCAATCAAAATATACACTGTGCGACGTTGCCGCTCTTACGTAACTAACAATGGGTTACCGGAAACGGAACAGACGCTGTACGCTCGACGCACTAACGAATCATCAGTTGGGTGTGAATGGTTGAATGTTTTAATAGGTCTATTCCAACTGCAATCAGAAAATATCAGAGAATAACTGGTCATAGCAAACAACGAGTTTACTTTCGCGTAATTCCTATCACTAATTGCAATGATCGACTATTCCCTGATTGTTTCTGACATCTGACAGTTTCTGATTGTGGTTATAATTAGAACATATGGGATTTTTACGATAAAAAGACGATGACGTCACATTTAGTTACTTTCCTGCTCATCAGAATAAATAATAATTTACCAACCGTAAATACAATTTATCCTTAACAGCCAGTGCAATTTACAGCTAACGGGTTGGCAAAACTTCAAGACGTTGTCAGATAAACTGGTAAAATTCCCCAGTTTGTTTTGACGTTTATTGACATTCGATCATCGTCTAATATTTACAAGTATTTTTGGTGCTTTTGAATTCATTGTTTCTTTGAGATTAACTAGATTAAGAAAACAATTATTTCCATAACTAATTATTTACGCTAATCTGCAGTGTGTAGTTAATAAAATGCGGAAGCAGTTGAACAGTAAATGTCAAGAGAAGGTAACATCTTTGTTAAGCTATTTTGAACGAGAATGCCGAAACGGGGGCCCGCTGCTCCCTATAACTGCTGTAAGAGACGTAAGTAATAGTATTAGTTAGGTATTTGTATTAATTATTATTAATATTATTGTTACATATTTAAATGTAAAGGTTGATTAAACTTGATATGTTATTC
This sequence comes from Galerucella nymphaeae, assembly GCA_963978555.1. Lineage (NCBI taxonomy): Eukaryota > Metazoa > Arthropoda > Insecta > Coleoptera > Chrysomelidae > Galerucella > Galerucella nymphaeae. The sequence goes on along the minus strand of OZ021705.1, from coordinate 2,915,378 downwards.
TTCCATAAGTTGAAATAATTATGTTGTAGAGATTTGCAGAAGCATTACAACTTAACCTTACTACTGTTAATCATATTGCCGCCAAGCATAATAGAGGTGAACAGCCTAAAAGCCCACCTAAAAAGAGACAAGGCATAAAACCTACTGTTGAAATTGATAACTTTGAACAAAATGCTTTCCGAAATGTATGGAAACAGTGCATTGGTTTGAATACCAGCTTTTAGTGAACTTGGAAAAGCCTGCCACAATCATAATGGATATTGCAAGTTATGAAAGTATGGTGATCAATAAAGTACCAATAACAGCTACCAAAAAGGCTGATATACAGAACTGGTTGATACAAAATGATATTCCGTTTGAAAAAACTTTCTTCAAAACCGATTTATTGAATTTAGTACAACAGTAAGTTGATATAAACATTTTTCAATATATTATGGTAATACTGAGCTAACTTATTTTGTTTGAAAATATGCATGCTTTAATATTTTTGTAGGGATAAATAAGAAGTTGAAATATCTGAAAAATATGGTCACAAAGTGCTTCGACTTCTCCCTTACCACTGTTCAACCCAATTGAACATATTTGGATAGAGATCATGTGGGATCTGATGGTGCATTAACAGAACAAGCAATTGGTGTATGTAAAAAGGCTTGAGAAAAAGTTACCCCTGATATTTGGTCCACAAAAAAATTATACAAGAGTGTTGTGGTAGAGAAGTAGTATTTGATAGACAGGATGTGCCTCCACTTATTATTAATTTTGACAGTGATGATGAAGATAGTGATGATTCTGAGATGGATTAGTGGAAATCTTGTGTTCTATTTTTCTATATTTTTCTCCAATTTGCTTTATTTCCACCTTTTTAATCACTAATAACTATTATTGAATTAATTATTTGAAATAAAATGTATATTCACAAGTTATTGTTTTTATTATTAACATAAGTAAAACTTAGAAATACCTACAATATAATATCAGGAAGGTAGTGACTTAACATAATTGTCATACAGTCTTCAAATTTCAAATTATTATCAGAAGGAGCAGAGATTTTGAGCAAGGTATTCCAGTTGTTGATAAAGAAATGTTCACTAGATATTTCATTATTTCAATTTGCATTGGTCTAATAGCACACCTATATGTAGCCAGCTTCCCAAGTTTATATATTTTTGTGAATAACACCTCACACAAAATTAACACTGCACAATGCATAATATCAAACAGAGATACGAATGAAACCATGGAGCATCTTAATTCAACTTCCCAATGTATGATTGTGTAGAAAATAGACTCTTTATATCACAAAATCATTCAGATGATCTATATTCACTTCTTGTTCCAAATAATGTAGCGGTGATGATACAAATGTATACCTTCATAAGTTTTTTCATTCTATTTTTATTATAATAAATATAATAGATGATGTATGTATAAAGAAACTATATTTAAATTTGCATGAAGATGATTACAGATGTATGGATATTGGATTCCTTTTACCATAAACTCGTACATTGCTCTAGAGGCTCTAAAGCATAGAATGTTTTTCTCATACCTAACCCTCTTCTTTCTATGTAAAATCAAATGTTAATTCGAATATGAAATGATTGGTTACTATTTCTTCTTGTATCTCATCCATAGTTTTTCATAAATAAATATTTATATTAAATACAAGCCTTTAATTTTTTAAATGAATATTTTTGACTTAACCTCTACACGAGGCACGGACCAACAAAAAAGAAGAATTGTCAATCTAACATCAAATTGACTTTTCTAGTTTTCGTAAAGTAAAGAAAAAAACTACAGCTTGGCAACATCACAATATTTTGTTTTGCAACGTCATCGTCTTTTTATCGTAAAAATCCCATATTTATTATACAGTGACGGGCAAATGTGTGGAACCAAGTAAATATCTCTGGAATTATTAGAGATATCAAAATGAAATTTGGAAGGTGGATACTACAGTAGATTGGCTAACTTTTTTCATATTTCTTAGCAATTTTGAATTTCCGGTTTCACCGGAAGTAATGTCGATTTTAAAATTTGCAATGGAACACCCTGTATATTATTTTAGTTTCCGATGAAACATTTTATTACGAATATTATTTTATACTAAGGAACGGAAAAATTTGATGGTAGCTAGTAGTCCACGAAATTCATTGTAGAAGTGACAGTAGTTGTCCAAATAAGTTATTAGTGTTTGTATTTGAACGTGAAAAGATTACATTGTTAATTTGATCGTGAAATGGCCGAATTAAGTGAAAGAGAAAGAATAGAAATTCACAAACCGACTTGCCTATTGTCAAGAAGTAGACAGTGCTCAGTTTGAACATCTGATACATTAATTTTAGTTTAGTTAAGAGCCAATGCGCTCTGATTTACCCGCGTAAGATTGGAAAGCTTCGAAATTTGTAGGAGGACAGCCTCTGATTAAAATCCAAGCGTTAAACAAGGCGAGAGTCAGTCAGTACACTCTGTGCAAAATATGTATGTACTCCGTAAGATGTCGCTTCAGATCGAAGCATTAAAATTCAAATTCTTACGCACCTTCAATCACATTTTTCTCATTAATTAATAAACATAATGATTTCAAATTTTGACAGTATATTACTAGTGTGTAGCTTCGGAGACGATGCATATTTATTACTGCACTGATAAAATATTAACAAAATTTATTTCAAATTTCACATCACAGAAATTTTTTTCCAAAAAATAATATGCATCGTCTATTCACTGTAATGGTTCATATAAACCCTGAAATTTTGAACTTATTATCTTAACTAATAAGGGAGAAAAATGTGTTTGAAGGAAAAATCACTTATTTTTCAAATTTAAAGCAAATCTTAAAATAATTTCTATTTCTGTTCATACAAGTTTATGTATTGAGTAAATACCTATCAAGTTTCAATCAACAGAAAAAAAACACATTCTACAGGGTCTTTTAGTACATTTTAGCTTTTTTGGCGAGAGCGCACACAGCGCATTGCCTCTTAAGTTCCAATACTTTGAAAATCACTTAGTTTTAGTTAATGATTATGATTATTTCTTCAATTGATATTAGATTTTTCCTTTCCTTAGTTACCTACTTTTTTGTTAATGCCTCGGTAGGTATTGAAATAAAAAATACCGAACCCGATATTTTTGTATTCGTAATAAAATGATTCATCAGAAACTGAAATAATATACAGGGTGCTCCATTCCAAATTTTGAAATCGATATTACTTCCGGTTAAACCGGAAGTTCAAAATTGTTAAGAAAAATGAAAACAAATAAGCAATCTCTTGTAGTATCCACCTTCCAAATTTCATTTTGATATCTGATAATTCCAGAGATATTTACTTGGTTCCACACATTTGCCCATCACTGTAGGGGAGCGAGGGGGGTTGTTGTAATAGTTTTCATTAAAACTAATACATCTTGAAATCTATTGATTAAATTTCTACTAAATAAAGATGGATGAATACTGTAACTCTTCCTCTACCGAATCAAGTAAAAATAATACCATACCTATTGGTCATTATTTTACAATCAATTATTTTCTAGAAGAAGTGCGGTGTTACAACTTACCTCGTGCTTGGGGCAAGTTGTAACATCTACCGGGGCAAGTAGTAACGACAAAAAAAAACGACAATAATACCTCTAATCATTTATTCTTTGTTTTTTTTATTAAATTGACATCTTTCTAAAGTAAGTATTACGTAATTCTTATCAAAAATCAACTAAAATTCCTTTTTTTTAGTAATCAACACTTGAAAATTAAGTAATTAACAGTTTTATTTAGTTAAACACTACTTATAATCATCATGGCATTTTTAAATCACAGTAAGTAATTAAATTATTCAAGGTATGCTCGTAATTATCTCTTCTTAATAGCTATCTAACAAAGTATTATACTTATGTAAGAATCAACATTTGGTGGCATGTAGTAACACGTTACAACAAGCCCCGGGATTTTGTTACAACTAACCCTTTGGTATGATTTTCAACATTTATCAAGATAACTATTTAAACAATTTAGCAATCATAAAAACTGTTACACATTATCAGAGAGAGATAAATTTGAATGGAAATAAGATATAGAAAGTTTGAAATTAGTCAATATTAAATACGCAAACCGAAATTTTACGATAGTACATTTTTATATTACCTGGCAGAAATGAAGCACGTGCACACTTTCCCTCAATGCACCGGCCGGCAGGACATTGGCTATGGCAACATGATGCGGCGCGGTTTATTGGTTAAATCGAGTCAAAGAAATACTTTAATAGCGTTTAAGATCCTAGTGAAAAGGGCCTGTTACTACTTACCCCTGTTACAACAAGCCCCTCGCTCCCTATATTAGTCTGTGATGGGGTTAGGCGACCGTTTTCCCTCAAATATGTACCGACTCTATTCCCCAACAACCTGTCCGAGATATCAAAGAATACGTGACACTTCGTTGGTTTTTTTAATTATTCATAGTATGAATGGTAAATAATTAGCGCGTTAAATAATAATTGCAGTGGCTGTTGGAGTGAGTCTATTCTATTATTATCATTATCTCATGCATAGTTTGTACTTTGTAGTACTTAATGGCTCGTTGGAACCTGATAATTACCGAACAAAAGACTCGTTCGATGATAGCTAAATATTCACCGGTAACGGCATCAACGATTGTGTGTTGGAACGTGATGGAAATCGATAGGTTTTAGGTATATTTTATCACAATTATTTCATAATTTGATACTTTAATCAACAAAATAGTAATAGTATATTATTATGCAAGAATATAATGATCTATTATGATGCGAGCCCCAGGCGAGTAATAATCAACACCTGAGTAGCCATTATATGCGAGTAGAATACTATACTTTGTCCACAACTATGAATTACCTGTTTAGGTATACCTACATTTTTTGTCAAACTAAAACACTTACCTTCATATAGCTTATTACTTCTTAAGTTATTGAACAAATTATACAGGGTATTTTCCAATGACACTTACAACGTTTGCATGTAGATACCAGATACCTCTCGTGAAATTGGACAAAATGATATAAGAATTGAGGGATCCAGTGTTGAATAAACTTAATAATTCCTGAGACTCTACAACACACGAGTGTACGTGGCAACCCTGTGAATGTGTTCACCTACGTGCCCAGTGCTTGTGCGCGAGAGACATTAAGATCTGAGTTCTTGTTAAAGAGACACACACAAGTATTCATTAACAGAATAATTATTATTGATATTTCTAAACATTATAAACCATTAAAAATTCAAAATACAGTCCACTTATTGTCACCCAGTGATCCATTTTCAACATCCAACTCATTCATTTTTCGAAATACGGGGTGTTGAAGTTATAAAAATTTAAATGTTTTTTTTTATACCTTTAAAATGGTTGAATAAATTGATTTGATATTTGGCAGGTTGTTTTTAAATGTAAAAAAGCAAATTTTCATGAAGAAAATATTTGTCAATTCTTGATCCGTGTACATTTGGAAAAATATGTCACTTCCCTCCTCCCATTTTCCACGCCACTGGCATTTGTAGCTATTTTCAATTAATTTTGTATTCCTCAATGTTTTTCACGTAAAAAACACATAACCTTTACATATCAAAAAATTTGTAGTTTTCAAGATATTTAATCTTTTCATGAAGTTTGCAACATCATTTGCAATAATAAAAGCACAAGTTCGGACAAATATTTTCGAGAGTCTTCTCCCAATTTTTAAGATACATTGCTGCTCTTCAAATTAGTAAAAGGTTATGTGTTTTTTACGTAAAAAACATTGAGGAATACAAAAATAATTAAAAATAGCTCAAAAATATACGTTTTGTTGCTCTACGTCTATACTTTTTGAAACCCTCTTAAAATTCAAAAGCTGGCAATCGACGACGCATTCAGACACGCTGAAAATTATATGAAAAAATTAAAACTGCAATTGTTATCAAAGTAACTGTCGCTTGGCGTATGCTATTCGCGCATATGAACAAATTTGCTTACATTTAATAATATCTTACAAAGATATGTTTATTCAAACTTTTTTATTTTTTTTATGCCAACTCGACTTTCCATTTCCTCCGTTTAGTTTGTTGTATACGCGGTAATAAACTATTTATCCGCCGTTTTCTGATTTCCCTGTGATATATATCAAGCCAATCCCGACGGTATTTGTCGATTTTTCCAATGAGAAATTTTCCGATCGGGGTGCGAATTGGATTTCACGCTGTTTGAAAAAATGAGAGCAGGCACGTGATGTTATGGGGTTTGAGGTTTGGAGATTAAGTCCCTAGTAACGTCTCGGCTGCTTTATTGCCGAACTTGTAGAAGTGGTCGGTATTTGAGAAGCAGTTTTATATACCACTTTGGCGCAGGAAACCCGGTTTATTCTTTACACGTCCAAAAAGCGAAATTTATAGCTTTATATTGGTTGTCTTGGGTACTATTTGGCTTTCAACAACTACCACAATACCTATGATACAATAGATATCTTGTATTAGTGAAGGATTAGATAAATTTAATAATATTTTATTAAATCCTTTTCATCATACAACATCGAATTTTTGCTTTTAAAAACATCTTGGAACACCTTGTATATTGTGGGCTCAGGACTAAATATCCTGTCCAAAAATATCCTGCCAAAAACAAACCCCTTCAATATTATCTCTAGCTTAAAAAAACCTATTTCAAAAATATCCTTGAATTGAAAATAATTATTATAAATAATATTTGGAAACTTTAAAGTAACAAGCACAATCCTAACCACAACCTAACCTAACCTTTTTCAATTAAACAAAGCTTCTCTTCTCTCAAAACCGACAACAATTTATACAAATTCATTAAAAAGAACAAATCCAAATCTTCAAAACTAAATAAATCAGGAGTTTATAAATTAAAATGTGGTAAAGACAACTGTGATAAAATTTATATGGGTAGAACTTTTAGGAACTAGAATTTCAGAACACAAACGTAGCTATGACAACCAAAAATCAGATTCCAACTATTCAAATCATTTATTAGCAAACCAACACTCTTTCGATTCAAATTTTGAATTTTGCATATAGAACCTAAATCTTTCAAATTAAATCCTTTATTAGCCCTAGGGATAAATAAAAACAAATATTCAGATAATCTTCTTAACGACCAACTTGATATACACAATTCTCCCTAATTAAACCTTTTTACCTAGAAAGGTTCCTGTAGGATTGTTGTGAATGAGTATCCAGGTAAACTTGTTAAATACTTTAGTTAATCCCATATTTAGACAAATTCTTTTTTCTTTTTTATCTCATTTCCCTGTGAATATAATTTTATTGTTAAATATCCGTTTAATTTAGTATTTTAAGGCACTGTATAAATTGAAAAGTTCTCATTATACCTCCATTCGTTTGAAAAAGCTACTGTGTTAGCGAAACGCGTCACTTTAAGTTTAAATATAATGTAGATTTAACAAATTAGAATTGATTTCAAAACTTCTCTTTCTGATTTTGAATAATATTTAACGGCATCGTGATAAACAAGTTAATTCATACCTTCCTAAATTGGTCACTATAATCAACAATAATATAAACAACAATTATTACATTATTATTTTTTATTTAAAGGAATACTTTTGATACATTAATTGCTATAAAATTGAAAATAGAAATATATTGTAGGTCGAAATAACGATTTAATGATAAGAGTAATAAAATTCAGAATATTAACAACTGATATATCGTCTCATTAGCCTCCCAACCGGTAATAAACAATACACTATAAATAATATTTCTCAATAAATAAACCTCAAAAAGTGACATTAATAAATAATTTGAACCCACACATGAGTTTGCATTGAAATAACAACTGAATTACTGAATTACTGAATTACTTCAGTAGCAGTTAGATGAAGAATAGAAAGAGAGAGAGAGGAGGAGAGTTGAAAGAACTGTGTTTGCATGTGTGTGGTTGAGATTATATTTGTGAAATATGTGATTTAATAGAATACTACTTTGTGTAAATACGTATTATAAGCAAAATAAAGTTTTAGTTGACTGTTGACTAACATAATCATCAACGGTAAAACCATAAACAATTGAAATATTGTATACTCCTTTCCAAGATATTTTTGGTTCGAGAGAATACGATTACAATAGCACAGTCACGGAATATTATAACAATCGGAAAAATTTCTTGCCATGGAACAATAAGTACGCGCAGCTTTTGTGCGCAGTGACAGTCTATCGAAAATAGCATCACATTTCTACGTTGCCTAGATCATAGATGAAAAAAATACTTATAGATGGGAAACTGACCCGTGGCGCGTCTACTTACACGGGTGGCGCCACCTTGAGAGTCTCGTCAGTACCTCTAGCACAAATCAGATGGTTGTGAACTTCGCTAACAGCTGACATTGTCTCTTAAAGTAAAAGTCCCACTATAAACAATGAAAACCAACTACGAATAATCAACACATACAAATAAGCAAAATAGTTTTTGAAAGCAAACACTGGATAACTCATGATACATGTCGTAAAACGTTGGTGTGAAGTTGTCAGGCAGTTGTAAGGTACGTTGTCAGCGCTAATATACAATATTTCTCAGTAAGTTGGGAAACTTTTTTATTATTAATTTTAGGAAAAAAATGTATTCTTCGTAAAAAGTTCTGCATGTTCTAAAATCTAAAATACAATCAACAGATATCAATTTTTTTCAGTCGTGTACGAGGTATGCCAAAAAATATGAATTTTACTCAAGAGTAAAGTACCTTTATTTTCCAGAATATTGACAATTGTTATTATAAAAAGTTGATTATAATTGAAAGTTATTGTCAGATATCTAATATTATCCATCTGCCATTAAAAAAAATAATGTCTGCTATTTTTACTCACTCTTTTCTGTATAGTAATGATAATTCTGTATATTAGCAATCTGCGTACGTAACGATTTATAATCTAGGATGCACTGACGGCAAACGTCAAATCGCTGGTTGGTTTTTATAAAATACAAGAAATGGCGGTTCTGTTAAATAGTGAAGAAAAAATAGAAACAATAGTAAACAAGCACAAAACCCATTTTTTCAAAATAAATGAATGTAATTGCATATTTGAACATAGTTTTTGGTACTGATAACTTTTTTCTAATACCATTTTTGATATTGTCAAACTTAAAGGTACTTTACTCTTGAGTATAATTCATATTTTTTGACATACCTCGTACACGACTGAAAAAAAATTGATATCTGTTGATTGTATTTTAGAGCATGCAGAACTTTTTATGAAGAATACATTTTTTTCCTAAAAAAAATAATAAAAAAATTTCCCATATGGTTCCAACTTACTGAGACATATTGTATATGTGGAAGAGTCTGCAACTATTTCTAACGGCGTTACAGTTTTCATTCTGGTTCTCAATAAATTAGAAATTCCAGTACTCACGGGACTCTCTATGGCAGCATCCTCGTGCCTTCAGAGATCCCCTACCCTGGCCTAGATCACGCCTAGATTGTTGTTTCTGTTGATGTCGTTAGGAAGTGTAAGGAATCTGTCTATATATAGCCGAGCGACTGTCAAAACTGTATTGAGTTGGCTGAGCCATATGTAGATTCTCTCTATTAGTGGAAGAAACACAAGATACCTACCAGTGCCGTAATGGAAATGTGTGCTTCTTTGTACTAGGTTACAAGAAGCAAATGACGAAGGAAATCATGAATGATTCAGCTACAAATCTGTTGAACTTTGAAGAGAGTTTTTCTAGGAAAAGTAATATAAATGAAGAGAAGAGCACCATAATAGATCTGAAAAGTCCGCAGTACATCTCATAACATATAACATAATCTATATTATTTGAATTATTCCTACGGTTTAATTTGTATTTTTTTAAAAACAATCATTACAAATCATCTACGAATATAAATTATTTCAATTATGACACTGTCATTTCAATAGCCACTACCAATATTAAATCTATGTGGCATGTCTATCGCCATTTGGTAATAAAATATCCTGTTACGTGCAATAGTTGCACCTAACGTCCTTCTGAACATGTATCTGAATATATACCCGTATGGTGTTAACAACAGTAATGTTATAATAAATTCAAAGATATGAATGCAAAGTGCATATTATTTAACACTGAAACACAGCGGATGTAAAATTATAATATTTTTTATTTGGTAAAGGTACGTTTGCTCCCATCACGATCTTCTTGAAAAATATGGGCTGCAATTTCTTTTTCATCTACAAACCATACACAATATCGTACGTATAAAAATAAATAGTCTTTATTGAACGATCGGTATTTTTATTTATTTATACGACCCTCGGGCTTTTTTAATAAAAAATTTGAGATTTTCGCAAAACCAAAATTAGAAAATAACGAAAACCATACAGCAAAATATCAAAATAAATAAATTTATTTAACTTTAATGCATATTAAAATTAATGGAATAGTTTGAAGTATAATTATGGAAAATAAAAGACATTTTCTTTTGTTGGTGATTTACTTCTTGATCTATGTTATTGGACGGAGCTCCACTTGGTATGGAACTACTTGGAACGGAAGTAGCAGCTGGCATTGGAGCTGAAATTTTTTCGATATTCATAGATATCGCGCAATAATGTAGAATTTGATGAACAAATTGCACTTTATATCGTATTTACAATCTAATTTTATGATAACAATGCTGGTTAATGAAAAAAATATACGGTTCGGATGTTCCCTTACAGCTTTCGGGTTTGGTAACCAAACCATCAAGCTGGTAAGATCCACTTCCGGCCCTTATATCTTAATATACTATTATTTTGATCCTTCTTGTTTTACGATAGAATGAGACTGCAATAACCTTTCAGTTTACCGTCCTAATACCGATTATATAGAGATAACTGGATGCTCCTTAGAAAGGAACTACAGATAGATGTTGATACTTGGTTAGCCCAAAAAAAATACGGTCGCGAACTTATGCTTACTTACTTACTGCTTACCAACTAACACCCAGAAAACGCATCCAAGTACACGATATAAGTACTATTTTTTCTTCAAAGACAATCACTTTCATTAAATTTTTCTATTAAATAAAGACGACTGAGCTTCGATTGAAACTTACACACTAAATTATCAGATTAATATAAAACTTTGCACCAATTTACTAATTTTTCACATCTGGAAAATTTCGCTATTTCTTTCTATGCTCATTCATCGTTAACCTCGTTTCTCAGTTCAGTAAAACTCATATTTCATCCCGCCATCGACTCACTTTATCCTATAAACCTGACAAACCTATAAAGATTCTTGTCGTTTCACCAAACATGTTGCCAAGGTCGATAAAGTGTCATCAAATAAGAATTTTGTTGTGTATAGCAGGTTGTATAAAGCCTTTGCGGACGAAGTATACAGCTGACTCAGCACGATACTTCACTTTTATATACACTCTTATTTCCTGCCATGAAGCCGTTAAAATATTAAAAGAAGTTTCAAGAGGAAAGACATCATAATTCAAGCTACAAACTCCAGATCAAAGTAGATATACGCTTTTGTGCACGGTATTTACATAAAATATTTTTTTATACAATTTTTCCAATTGAATATTAATCCAGTACAGGAGGTGAATTGGAAGATAATTCATTCGAAAAAAATGGCATTGAATTTTGTACAGTGGAAACATTTCTATTCTAATGCTAACTGTAGATTGGTTCCCAATTCCTAAAGCTAATTGTTATAAACTTGTGAAATGTCTATCAACCCGTTTCGATTTTTAACTTCACATAGTAAATCCTTTTGGATTTTCGCTAGTCGTCTCATCAGCCACTACCAATTCCCCAAATAATGAAACAGCATGAACTTGAGTTTTAATATTGGCTGCTAGAGTACGGGGCTACTGGCGCCCTCTACCATAATTAAAAATTGTAAAACATGGAGTTTTCCAACGATTTCAGTTGTGTCTTGGCCAAATTGTAGACTATATTAAGACTAACTCTAGAAAAGTTTTCCGAAAGTGTATTTGTAGTCAATTTCTTAACACCTTGTGGAACAGTTCAGGAAATTTGTAAAGTTTACGATTGTATTATTACAAAGACCATCCTTTTCGCCATCTTTCGGTTTTTATTTCACTTTGATATCTCGATTTCTTTTGAAGATACACGTATTCAAATAAAAGCCTTGAATTTTATAAACACGCCAGGCTCTATTAAGGAAGCTGCAGCTCTCTATGCTCCATTTATTGGAGATAACTCTATTTAATAAGCGACAATGCAAGACCGCGCGAAGCAAATATTGTTAACCAATATTTGGATGAGGTTGATTAGAATTGCCTGCATGTAACACGGATCTAAATCCGATTGAACATCTGCTCTGGGATAAAATTCAAAGAAACATTCGTGTACAGCTATTTATGCTAGAGGTGGGCATACGAAATATTAAAAAATGCCAATTATGTTCTTCTTTTTATTTGATATTCCTGTTGAATATTAAAACATTACAAATTAAATTGTTTTCCTCTTTATTTGAATACGTGTATCTTCAAAAGAAATCAAGATATCAAAGTGAAATAAAAACTGTAAAACGAAAATGATGTAATAAACTATATCCATTATCTTTAAATGAAAAAACTCTGATATTGAATTGTTGTATATCATTGAAAAACAAGGATCCAAGTGCAAGTGTTGATGATATTGTGGAATTAACGGCTGCTATGTTGTGTATTGCTAAATCAACAATTTATATATTACTAAAAGAAAGCAAGAATGGAACTCTTCAACCCCCTAAAACTCCTTCAGGCCGAAAACCAATTGAGATCGATGAGTCATTAAAACAAAGACTAAGGCGTAAAGTTCATGGATTTTACTTACGAAAGGAAATTCCAACACTTGACAAAATTATGACATCAGTGCAAGAAGATACGGACTATCCAAAATTCTCCAGAATGACATTATGCAAACTTTTGAAAGATGTGGGTTTCAGATATATAAAACATAATAGAAAATCTCTCTTTATAGATAAACCGGAAATAGTTTTTTGGAGAAGAGACTATTTAAGAAGCATTCGACATGCCAGAGAACAAAATTTGAAAATCTTCTACTTAGACGAAACATGGATAAATGCTGGATATACAGTTTCCAAATCTTGGCAAGATGAAAACATTAAAAGCGGAAGGCAGGCATTCGTGGAAGGTTTGTCGTTAGGTTTGCAGCCACCATCTGGAAAAGGAAAAAGACTTATCATTGTCCATGTTGGAAGTTCTGAAGGTTTTGTTGATGGTGGATTATTAACTTTTATTTCAAAACGCACGGGGGACTATCACGAAGATATGAATGGGGATGTCTTCGAGGAATGGTTTGTTCAAATGTTGGATCTGATTCCGTTATTGTTATGGACAACGCAAGTTACCATTCACGGTTACGAGAAGCATTGCCCACAAGTCGTTGGCGTAAAGCAAAGCTTTTGGAGTGGCTTATTTCGAAAAATATTAATTTTCCAAAAGATCCACTAAGGAAAGAACTTTACAGAATTGCAAAAATGAACAAGAATAAATACAAAACCTACATTGTAGAAGAAATGGCTTCTTCTCGTGGTATATCAGTTCTTCGACTTCCCCCTTATTGTGAACTTAATCCCATAGAATTAATATGGGCTCAGGTAAAGGGGCAAACTCCACAGATTTCACGAACTGTTTCACAGGGTGTTGAGAAATTGGACTAAAATACATGTTTTTTTTTCACCCTGTATAAATAAGCTATCAACATTTTTGGAAAACTTTTCTGCAGTTAGTCTTAATACCGAAGAAATTATCTACAATTTGGCGTGAAAACAATTAAAATCGATGAAAAATTACGAAAGTTCTTGGGCAGCAAAATTTCAGGTGGGTGAGTTTTTTTTTTGCCTGTGAATGTATTTAGCCAATAAATGCTAAAATTTATATGCAGAGGAATGAAATGTAGCTCTAATAACCAAACTTGCCGAGATATTCCATCAAATAATAAGATACCGACGTGCACCCTAATCACGCGAATCAGTTTCTATTCGAAGTCAGAGAGTCACATTTCACAATTATTCCTTCCTACACAAAAGCACGTGCTTCTAAATCCGATTATGCTGTCGGATCCGTTCCACATCGACTACCGATATACTGACAATTCCCCCTTTTCAGCGCCTCCTACCGTCTTTCCTCATAACTATTCAAACCGTGGATTCGACTAAACGCCGTATTTCGAAGTGAATCAACATTCACGCTACGTCATGGTGTGAATGCAAATGCGAAGAGGAGGTTTCTGCATTAATTATTGACAACGACGACGTCGCCGATAGTGTGTACGCCGCTGAAGCGACGCTGGGCGTCTATTGTGCGGCGTCGAAACTAGTTGCCATGGTCTGGTCTGTTGAAACGACCGCGCATGCATAATTTACCCGATCGCCGTGAAACAGATTAACTCGGCCACAGCCCAGAACTTTATCTAATTACGTTCATATATCTCCCTTGCGGCTTTGTCTTCTGCCGAACGCTCTCCTGCGGTCTTTCTGTTTCTCTTGTCTGTCCGGTTTGTGTTTCTGTCGATGTTTGTACGTTCCATCCCGCGAGATTTAATGGATTACGTTAATTTCAACTAACATGAATAAATTGTGCTTTGGAATCGTTCATTATTCCGTTTCTCTTATCGAATTAGCTGAAGAGTGTCACCTGTCACTGTGTTCGACCATGTTTTTAAACGTTTCTTTTTGTGCTACAATTTATTCCATTTCAGTTTTATTTCAATAGATGGCTGTAGGTTTTGTACCATCCAGTTTTTGACTTTAACCATGGAATACTTAAATTATAGAAGATGTGGCATCGTTGGAGATTTATAGTTATTTTTCCATGCTAATAATGGCACTGGTCATGTTTGAAAGATCATATTTATTAGTGGCGCTACGTTGCTTGTTACATTTGTTCATCTAAGTCTAAAGTAAGGCTTATAGTTTTTGATTTTGACAATTTGGTATCTATTTATTGGTATTTTCATAGCCGTTTGCACATATAGAAGCATAAGCTTAGAATAGAGCTATGGCAAGTCTAAAATTTAAGGGTCCCTTAGTTAAAGTTCAGTTGCACCAATGTTTTAGCTCTGCTTCTTAGCTAAGTGCTTAATACATTTGTCAACCTCGCTATTTAAGTTAAGTTTTATCAATTTCTCTTTGGTTTGTGGTTAATTTTTGTGGTTTCAAGTAACGTATTAAAAGCTATTAAAAGTTAATTCTTTGAAAATCAAAAGATTTTATTCTTGTTTTTTTAAATAAGATAATAGTTTATAATGGAAAACACAGTAAAAAAATGAGAAAATCAGCAATTTATACAGTTCAGGAAAAAGAATTTCTAATATTTTTATCCAATTCTTTCTAATAGTTTTTACGGTTGTACCGTCTTCTTGGAAATCCATTTTCAAGAATATCGCGCTATCCCAATAAAAAAACCGTTCCTGGAACGTGCACTTCACTGGATTCCATTTCTAGTAGACTATCATATCGTTGGAATGTCATAAAATGGAATATTTCATTTAACATTTTACCGGAGATATGATCTACTATGAATGGACCTTAATAAAAATTTGATAACAAAATTTTGCAGTCTTAAACTTCGAAATTATTTTGATTGTCTAGTTGTCAAATTTTTTCCGTTGTGTCAGTTAGGGATAAAAATCAATTTTTACTTATTTTTCTTGACAACGGTAGCTGGAACGCTACCGAAACGTTGAAATAAAGAATTTAAAAATATTGTGGTTTAATTTCCCAAGAAATTAAAAAAAGAATGAATAATATACCACAAGGAACATACAGAAGATAATATCTAATACTTCCAATTCATCCTCCATAAAAATCCTTCTTCAAAAATTAAAAGAAACACACCTGAAAATGGAAAACAGAAAACGAAAACCCGAAAAGAGGAAAAACATTGACATAAATCAATCAAAAAACAAGAATGTTAGGTTAGAAATCTCCACTTTGATGATAAGTGGAAAATAAGCGAGCGATTTTCGAAGCTTAGCAATTTTGATAGGTTCAGAACAACAGTAACCATTGCAACACATTAATACATCTGAATATCTCGACTAATTTGAGATTTCTGGGAAAACGCATTGACCCATTTCATTGCTCATTATTAGGTGCAGAAACGATAGATTCTGCAGCACCACAAAGCGTTATATAACTAACTACATGCATATGGCAGAGTGTAGTCAGCTAAAGTAATTTGTGTGCATTGCATTTTGGTTTTAGTCGCAGCTTAATAAGTTGGAATTGGAATTAATAGGCTTTCATGATGCCTTTAGCAAAGATATACAGATTGCGACAAGGCAAATATTAGAAAAACTATACTTGAGAAAGAGAGAGCAATTATTGTGCGCAGTCAGCGATGGACGTGTGCTCAGTGCTACCCATTTTAACCGCATTAATTGTTAAATTGAAAGCAGTGTATAGATTTCATTTATTGCAGATTGTAATTTGTCCAAATTTTTTCTTGAACTATAAATAAGTTATTTATTTCTAAGAAAGTATCAAACATTTTAAACTGACAACGCTGCTTTCATATCAGATAGGTAGCTGGAACTGAACACACGCCCAACGCTGACTGCGAACAAGTATTCTTCTCTCTTTTTCAAATAGTTTTTCTAATATTTTCCTACTTCGTACTTGTGTAAATGTTTCGAATAGACTTTTCGATCTATATAACTTCATGTCGTAGACGACTGTATATAATAATATAGTTCTAGTATTTAAATTTTACCTTCTACGGTTTTGTTGCTCCGCCTATGCCTGCCAACAATTTGTTTTCATTTTATTTTTCACGATTCTCGTGCTAATGTTGAATTCGTGTAACTTACCAACAAGAAACTTCTTAACAGATTCTTGTAATCAACGACAATGCACATTGATTAACTTTTTTTATTTGTTGTTAAGCACTTGTTGCAAATCATGTCGGTCTCCTTTCTTCCAGTCAATTTAATTACTATGCAGTAGAAGGACGGAAGAAGATAAAAGGTATAAAAAAAAACAACTGCTAAAGAATGTACTCTAAAGGCGGGTACTGACTAGAGCATTTTTACTCGCACGAACGACTTACGCGTAAAAATGATCAGATGAGGACGCCACGCACATACGTACGCGTAGCAATTCTACGCGCACAAACACGATCCGGCGGCTGTCGGTCTTCTGAAAAGATCAAAAGGTTTTCGTGCGCATAACATGCTCAGTGTGGACGTAGTTGTCGTTGTGTTTTGTTGTTTGTATCGTGAACTATATGAAAATGGCATTGAACAATATCACTGGAACGACAATTTAACGCGCACTAATTATATGCTAAAAATAATTTTCACGGACAATATATTCGCTTTTGTGTGTGCACGCAATTTGTGCGAGTGAAAATGCTCTAGTCAGTACCCGCCTTACAGTCTATCAATTACTGATTACAATTTTTGTTCAAACTAATTAGTGGAACAAGTTTTGATAATTTTTTTCAATAAAATCATGTAGAGATCGTGATATAGTATAATAAGTATTGAGAACGATAAGGGTTGTTTACCTGTCGACAGCAATGTTTGGTGACCGGTAAAACCCAAAACGTTACAAAAAAAAAATAGAAAAAAGCATCAAGACACAAAATTTTAATTAGTTTTGGTGTGAGTTCAATTTCTTAAGTAGAAAATATCGCCGAAGCAAGCTTAGTGAGGCTTAATTCAAATTGCACGTTAAAATAATTACACGTTCCAAAAGGCTAATAAAGCCTTAAAATTCTCCACTTCGCTGTCGTCTCCATCACGACAGCGACGGCGACGGCGACGTTGTGACGTCTAGTCGGTGTGGGTAATGAAGTTTCGGGGGTAATTAGTAATTTTCCGTGTTTGCGACCCTTCTGAAACTTATATCCTGGGGGGTTGTCGTGGAATTTTTATTGTCAAAAGTATATTAATTTGAGGAGACGTTTAAGCCGAGAACTTTAGTTTTACGTCTTCATTAAAATATAATTGAATTTTGGTTGAGAGTTTCCTGGTTAATGAATCATTTTTATTGGTATTTAAGGGCACTGGAGAAGCCTTTCACATATATTTAATGGCACTAGACAGTTTAAACCATAAAATTTAAAAAAAAATCGACAATAATAACTAAAGAGCACATTAAATTGATCCATTCAAATAAATTCCAGATAAGTTTATTTCATTTAAGACATTAACAAACAAATTTCGAGGGTCCAAAAATTTACCGTGTAGGATGGCAGACTGGAGTTTCTTTTAATTAGTCAACACTTAGCTCTTATTTTAGATTTACTTTTGATGTCTAATGTCATATCTATATAAACATTCCCTATGGCAACATTGGAAACTTTTTGACACTTGGTATATAATTTCTGAAATAAAAATCGCATTTTCACTAATGATTCATTGAAGTCAAAAAAAAACTTAATAGAGTACCTACAGGCATAAATTTTGCTATTGGTGGGAACTGACGCTTTATCGGGTCTCCAACACCTTGCATGATTATTTTTCCAAAAAAATATTGACTTTACTTTTAAAACGACTTTAAAAATCATAAAATTTGAAAGTACACCAAAACGCGTTTTACGTCATGAAGATGGTTGCCCCAACCGTTGACGTCACTCCTTGTTCACGTTCTTATTCGTGTATCGTGTATCACGCTCTGAGTTTTTGTGGCCTAATTTGTTTCTGAATGCTTTAAAAATGGATAAAGTCAAAAAAACTTAACACTCCAAGTATTGCATTATTCCAGAGTGTAAATCGAAGTTTATTAAAATTCCAGACTAAATATTTCTTACTTTACCTGGTGGCGCAAGCGAAAATGCACTTATGAGAATGGCATTGTGATTGCAAGCTATGCGTCGGAATAAAGACAATATTTCGACAAACGCTACTGCTTTTGTTTGTGAAGACCATTTTAATGTAAGTGCCTAATTCTGTGTTGGTAATTTTGCTTCTTTAATAGTTGGAGATTATCTACCTATATGCCTAGGAAAAAACCATGAAAATATTATTTTCTTACGACCACACATCAAGTTTCCACTGAAAATGTGCAGAAATATTATTCAACAGGAGTGAAATTCAGTGGTTTCCCCGTGGGTACCCGAAAATCACGATTAAGTCATTTTTGAGTATATTGGAAACGGCTAGTGAGACAGTGACTTTCTTATACGGCGTCGAAATATGGTTGGTTTATATTATTATATATTATAATACATAGTTACGAAAATGCTACAACTGCATTACAGGCCATATTGACAAAAGTAATAAAAATGTTTGACATCACACGTATCATCGGTAGAGCTCGGAAATCCTCGGGTGTTGGTCGGAAAGTGCATTAAAATTTGAATTTCATTTTAAAATTTGGAAGTAATTTGAAATAGAAACTGGTTTATTTCCTATTATTAGTTATTTTTGATATCAACTTTACTATCACAAATTAATATCTAAGCAAAATGTGAAATTGTACCCTATTATTATATAAGAGTAAATCTAAAAACGTTTTGATTGTCAATTATAGTGTGAGAAACAACGCATTCTCTGAACAAAATCAAACCTCCACCGGACCGGAAAAATAAACACAGACAAAGAGGGACTACTAGAAAGAGGCAAAAAAGAGGGAATAAACAGTGTTTGCTGTAGGCTAAACAAACACTCGTCAGCAGAAGCACGGGAAAAATTGGTATAAAAAGTTACAATGCCAGACAGTATTTATTTTTCGTACATTCCGCCCGGCAGGCACGGTTGATATAAAACCTTGTTGACATTTTACTTATGTTAATCCTTCAATTTTGATGCTGCCTCGGTGTTTTTCCACATTTTTTTGAGCGCCCTTTTAAGAATATTCCAGAAAATCGTCGTTGTTTTTATAAGTCACATAGAGTTACGCTGAAGTTCTGTTTCCATTCATTTCACCTCATCCCTTAAATTTTTATGACAACGAATTATTCAGCAAAACTAAATAATATTCATAAATAGTTATTTGTGTATTTAGAGACAAATAAAATCATACTCGCTAAAGTTGGAAAATGTAACTTACCCTTCAAATTATATCAAATCAATTTACATAAAACAAATAATAATGTTACATGTGCTGTATTCCAACTGAAACTTTGCAGTGTTTATTTTTGTCTTTTCGCAAAAGAAAATATAAACAATTCCTTAAATGTAAAAATTAGATTAAAGTTCAATATCCAACTATCCGTCTACTCAATCAAGAGCAACATCATCTGCCAAAAGCCGAAGTGATTCCCAGTTGTCCACGCAACGAAAGCCCCCAGGATTAAATCTCGGATGTAACTAAACGAGAAGAAACTAATTGAAATTTTAATTACTCCCAGCTTAATTTCACGTTGAGGAATTAACTCGTAATTATTGTAAAGATAAGGATTATCGACTAAAGACGGGTTGGACCGATACCGAAACGTAAGCGTTAAAGTTGTTTCCTTCTCTGCCACGCAAGGACCACCCAAAAACGGACGTTAATTTATTACAGTTAAACAATTATTCAAAAATGTGATTTAAAATCTCCACAAGATGAGTAATTATGTTTTATATATAAATTTTTTAAGCAATTTTTTAATGATTTCTTCGTTGAAACAATGGAAGAATGTTCAACCAAAACATTTAAAATTTTTAATAAAACTATTCCAAATTTCGACCGGCACTGTAAAGCATTCTGTATCTGTTGAGTAGAGACTTATGTGTGACGTGACCCTTTCTACGGTATCCCGAGGAGTAGTCCTCCTAGGACATCGTCCAACCTGTCCTTTCCAAGTAAGTGGACAGGTCACTGGGAGATATCTCCTTTATAACCTTAGGAGGAGGCCAAGACTCTCCGAACACACACTCTCTTATTGAGAATAACTTCAGACACACGTTCAAGATATGAGTTCATAGAGGTATGTCCACCTCCAGTCAGAAATCATACTGTTGAGCATAGATTTTTTCTGATCATCGCCAAGTAATTCTTCGACACCAGCTTTCCAGGGTCGGCAAGGGTTATTCTGGCAAAACTGCATTCCTTTATTTCATCTCATCTTTCTAAGGAAGTCGTCGAACGCTGGATACTAAACGTCTTAGTCCTGCAGCTTCTCTGGATAAAGAATCAGCAGTGCGGTTACCTTTGGTCCTGTCGTGACCATTAACCCACCTTAGGAGAATATTGTTATCTACTGAGGCGTTAGCTAAATCCTGATAGTACTCTAATACTAGCCCTGAAGCAACGCGTAGTCTGTTCAAGATACACCCATGCTCAATTCCTTAAGAGTTGGGATGGAATCAAAGGATGCAGACTCTGGAAAGTTGGCGCGGAAGAAAAACCTACGTTTAACAGTAGAATTCCTGACGCCACTGCCAATAAAGGAAACACCTCCATACTATGGGGCTAGTGGACACACCTCTATGGAGGATGTGAACAGGAAGCAGCTGAAACTGTCAGGCATGTCCTATGCGAGTGTCCGGAGTTATCGTCAATAAGAGAGTGTGTGTTCGGTTAGTCTTGGCCGATATAAAGGAGATGTCTCCTGTCAACCTTCCTGGGAAGGACAGGATGTACCATGACATATGAGGATAACTCCTCGGGAGTATGTACAATGGGTCACATGTGGTCTAAGAGCTGTAAGCCTACACTCTCTTCACTGTACAGACACAGATATCCCCATTAACAAGATAGGTCATTATTTGGTCTAGCCCAAAAGTGACCATTACATGTCAACATCGCAATAATTAGTAATATCCCTTCAAAATTTATTTATTAAAAAGTGGAAATAATTATAAACAGTTAGTTCCATTATTATATTTATAAAAAGAAACTCAATTTCTCCGATTAACCAACTTTTGACATCGTTAACCAAAGTATTTGACTTTCCTTGTTTGCTTAAGATTCTGTTTCTCAGTTTGTTCCGTATTTTGTGGTGTCTTTAAGTATTGTCTTCGTTTTCATTTAACAGTGTTGTCATTCTATTCCTACAGTACACTCATTCTAAAGTTAATTAATTTAAGACCATACTGTGGCTTATGGCGCTTTATGTAAATTCCTTTTTTGCATCTAGAATTTGTGGACAGAATGAGAATATTATCACAAAGTGTAAACCTGCTAAATCAACTTTACTCATTAGTTTTTTTCTTGTTTTAGACTGAAATCGCTAAGAGACTGAACGCCATCATTGCACAGATCATGCCTTTTCTCTCACAAGAACATCAACAACAAGTGGCCACTGCTGTCGAAAGGGCGAAACAAGTTACAATGACGGAGTTAAATCAAATTATAGGGGTAAGTACTTTCTTTATACGAAAACTTCAGAAGTCATTAATATTAATTGTGCAAAGTGAAATCGCAAGATGCAAATTATAATACCAACAGTAGACAAAAAGCATTTTATTTCCTACTAGCGTGCGCAAAAAGTCACTTTTCCACACTATATAGTGCGGAAAGTAAATTTGTTAAGTTTTTGGGAAGCATACTGAAATTTGAATATTTGAAATATGTATTTGCAAGGTTGTAGTTTACCAAATGACTGAAAAATTGAGAAATTTATTAGAATTCTGCTATAATTTTTTATAAATAGAAACATTTTTTTCAATAATTTTTTAATAGCTCTGCTATAAGCCTTATCAAATGGATGTCAAATAATAATAATTAAGTTGTTGATATGTATTTACTAATAAATGTTTCTTTATGTTAACTTTTGGGTTAGTAGAAAAAATAGTGTACCCAACACGCGCGTAAAGTGACTTTTTTCCACTACTAGCTGTGAAGTATTGCTTCTTCTAGTTGATGTTGAATTTTTCTATTAGTGGTTAATACTTTTTTCTATTATTAACCTGGGACAATCATGGTTTAATTCAAATATTTTGAGAATCCAATGATAGTAGTTCAACAAAAACTTGTGCAACATAATTGCGTATACCCAGGAGATTGTCTTTAAGGTATTTGCTGCCTGAAATTACCTGTCAAGATGAAGTTATTTTAATTTAAAATTCGCGCCCAACCAAAAATAACTGGATGACATTAAGAGAACGTTCAAAATCTATGGACAAAGTAAACAGTTCTCGAACGAAGGTGATTTTAAGTTTTAAAATTGTTGATTGTTTACAGTTTGTTTTTATTTGTCAGTTCATTTTTCCGTGTAGAAAAATTCACCTATTTTATTATAGAAACAAAACGGACAGTTTTTTCTTAACAGGCTGTTAATTACATGTGCATTATTTTAACATATTTCAACCCATACTTTGACACACTTTGAAAACAAACAAGCTTAATGTGAACCAGTGTTTGCGAAGTTCAAACGTTGAAAACGTATGAAAGAGGAAAGAAAAACCAACCCACATTCTCTATATAACGAATTAAAACAATTAGCGGTCGCGCTTTGTAACCAGCCACGAACAATTGCGTTAAAGTATACGCTAACTAACATTATTAATTTTGTTTGTTCTGCGACTGTTTGCTTTCGTCATTAAGAAAAGTATCAGTCACTTCGCATGAAGTTGCGAATGAAACTGAACAAATTATCCTACTTGCCGTTTTCTTGCCTAATGAAAACGCTTTGTTGTTTAATTTGCAGGTAGGTATGTATTACTGAATTAATAGAGGATCTTTGATGTGAATAGTACAAAAAAATCATAGAGGATTTGTCTATTTATAGATATTAGCACTAATGGAATATTACTTAACAGATTTTATTATTTGAACTTCACGAATAACTTAAGTAGGTAGTTTTCAAGAATCGAATACAAAAGTATGGGTGAATAGAGGAGTTCAGTTTAAGGTTATTGTGGCCAACAAAAAGTAATTTTTTCTGACAAGAATGACAGTTAAGGTCTACTGTTTAAAACATAAACTTTTGCATATTTTTTATGATTGCGAACATCTTGATTGCTTTATTAAAATAATGAATACACCCCCGAAGCGTATATCTTGAAATTTAAATTGACTTTTTAGCTGAACACTCAACATATCAGTGGCCAATAATTCTGGGGGTGTATTCATTATTTTAATAAAGCAATATAGATGTTTACATGCAAAATGTTATGTTTTAAACAGTAGACCTTAACTGTCATTCTTGTCAGAAAAAACCACTTTTTGTTGGCCACACTGACCTTTAACTGAACTCCTCTATTAAGTTAGGTGAGTGGGTCTATAAAGTCATCCATTGAGACTGGTTAGAGTAAACTTTCGCCTAAAATAAGGTCGTAGAGAGGTCAGAATGTCTGTTCTAGGTCTGCGCTCTCATACACCTGCACCAGAACCTGAGGGTGTTTTTGAGCCAAGTGTCTGCACTTAAAAGTTCATCTTTTAGGAGGAGCCATTCATCAGTATAGTTAGTCCTCTGAATCTCAGCAATTTGGCTTTTTGTGTTCTTGGTTGTACTGTTAAGAAAATCCTCTCTTGTGCGTTTTAGTTGTTGGTCAGCGTTAGCTATATATATGATTAGGACTTTGCTGTCCAGAACAGTTTGGACAGGACAGATTCCCTTTTTATGTTATGAACATGTAAATCTTTGTCTGGATTGCGTATGCAAACTTCCCCAAAGATGTAAGCGTCGCACCTGGGCTTAGCACCATGGACTCTAGCTCCAGCAACTTGAGAATCAAATTGACGTGTTCAGTCTAGTCCAGTCAAGTGGCCAGCGTGTGGTAAAGAATAATTCGAAGCATTAATAGGAAAATTTCACTTGAAAAAATGAGACTCAATTGTGTGAACTTGAGAGCCTGTTTTGACATATGATTAACTGGAACAGTTTAAGAGAATCTTGGGAAATTCATCAGTATGGCTTACGGCAGCACCACCACTAAATTTCTCGTTCGAAGACACGGCAACTTACTGATTTTGGAAAATAATGAAAGCGTTAGAAAATTAAAAGGAGTAATGGGAGGGATATGAGAATAGGGGGAATTCTGCTGCGCTGCAAAGTAAATAATTTATATTTAACTATTGTGAACAAAACACGACAAATTTTATTTTTGATTCCATGTCTTTGAAATAATGTGCAGTTTCTTGGGAAATTTAAAATTTAAGAACACCCACCAAGTAAAACTCGCCTTAGGGGACTTAATACTAATTTCGAAGCACATTATCATTTTACGAGGGATTTTCTGTTCTCTACTTTTACATAAAATATGCACTTTTCACCCGATTTCCCTCATTCCTTTCCTTAATATCATTTTCCTTCGGAAATATTCCACTTTTACTACTTTATTAAGTTTTCTTGGAAATAGAAACTCTGTATAGACTTTATATGAATCACTCGGGAACTTTTTCGGAATGAATAATCATTCGGATTATGTTAATTTGAAATAAAAATTTGTAATTTCATTTCTCATCTATGAACAACTGTCACTAAGCCCATCTTATTCTTTCCCGTGCTCAAAATCGTTAACTAGATAGCGGCTAAGATGAATGAATCACTATCTGGTCTGGTCAGGAAATGTAACTTCTGTCAATATTTTGTGATGATATGTCAATATCGAAATAATGATCAATATCCAATTTTTTTCCCCAATCCTTCAAATATTTTTACTATCGATTATTTATTTGTTACCTGGAAAAACCTGGCTCTGGATTCCAGCCGCAATATTGAGATATGAGGCGGCGAAAAAGCTCATTTAAAACGAGATTCCCTTGGGGGTGAGAAACGGGCTTAAAGGACCGTGTTCAAATTCCTGCTCTTTGAGAATTCCGGTTTCCTGTTCCGGTGAAGCTGTTGGGCTGCTCTTAACGGGCACTGCCAGAAGCGCACAATGAAGGTTTCAAAAGATTTTCTCTTTACAAGAAGTTTCTTAAATGGAAAATATGGAGTGAAAAGCAAAAATAAAATGCTTTTTTGTATTTTAACAATGAAGGTGACGAAGTTATTGTCTAAAAGTGATCATATAAGTACACAATATACAGGATAAGGATAAAAATAAGTATTGTGAAATGAGGTAAAAGAGTGAAACTGAATGCAGATAACA
The DNA here is from genome assembly GCA_963978555.1 of Galerucella nymphaeae. NCBI lineage: Eukaryota > Metazoa > Arthropoda > Insecta > Coleoptera > Chrysomelidae > Galerucella > Galerucella nymphaeae. Next base: position 2,889,473 of record OZ021705.1, on the reverse strand, counting down.
CTAGGGTGACAAAAAACAAGCTAAGTACTACCTCTTTCTAGTAAAAGAGTAAACAACGGAAAATTAGGTAGCACACAAATTACAAAAAGTGACATCACTAGTATGGAGTTGCAACAAGTATCAAGGGCTGCATCAAGCTGACCTGGACCCGGATACCAGGCTACCCTTCAGGGTATCCTAACGGGACATTGTCGCCTTAATGGTCACCTGAAAAAGATCAAAATAGTGAAAGAAGAAGAATGTGGATTCTGTGACATGGAAGAAAAAACCTCCATCCATATACTTTCCAACTGCACAGTACTACAGCATCCTAGCGCACAGTACCTGGGTGCTTACTGGATAGAAGAGGAACATTTACCTTAGCTGAAGCCTGCAGATATCCTAAAATTCCTCCGGGAAATAGGACTAAAGGAGCCACTAGTTTCTGGAACTCTCCTCAGAAACTAAGTAGAAGTAAGGGGGCACAATAGATCTTTTAGGTCTCAATGAATTTCACCCCAAAAAATACATACATACATACGTACATACCCTGCAGGGTATCAAAGCTAATAAGCTTTCAAATAGGGATCAGAAGACATACAGCCTGTACCAGGACAAATTTTTGGTAGACGGAACACCCAGCTAACAACAAACTGGTGCAGATGAGGCAAAGATGTGAAAAAATACGAGCAAAAATACAATAAGCTCGAGAGAAGAAGTGTTGCATTTCATTTGAGAAAAAAATGTAGTCTGAATAGTATTAACACAATATTTGTTAACAGCTATAAAGGATACAGAACTAGCGGTCTGGAAGACATATTTCTGGGAAATGTTATCACTTTCTGTAAAAAAAAGCTGTCAAATTTTCCATAGATACACCAGAAATAGAAAAAAAATTAACCAACGTAAATGTTCATAGATCTTCGGAAAAGCTATTAGATCATTATCTACTATAGTTTGGCAAGTTTATTTAAAGCTACGGGGCATCGGTAAGAGGCATGGAAACATGACGCATATCTGTCATAAACGTACCAATGGCGTACTGCACCTATTTTCTGGAGTGAAATTGAAAATACAAAGGAAACTGACAATACCAACGCCGCTGGATAAATCAATTTCAGTCAATTGACGAAGTGAAAGGAAAGAACACACGCATGCGCTTGCCAATAAGAAGTCAGCTGTCGATAAAAATAACCAATTATGTAATTCGGAGGGTGTGGTAATTATGGTTTTCACACAACGCTGCCAGAGCTTAAAGAAGTCCATGACAAATTTGGGAAAGTGTTCATCTTTTAATATTTATAAATTGAAAAAATTATGTTAATAGACAAAATCCAATAATACAAGCACATTTAAGAATTAACGTTTGATCATATTGTTAATAATAATTATTACTACATACTTAGCATCTTAGCTTTTCCATAGATAAACGTGGCAATATCGAATGTTTTCGACTACATTCCTTTCACGACTTCAGATAAACTTGCCAAAGTTTAATTAGGGTTATTTAGAAATAATTTTTTATTAACTATTTTCATGTAATGTCCGTGAAGACTTGGTTAGTCTGCTATTATAACAATCAACTGTAAATACCTATCAAAACTTGAATTGCTTCTCTTTTCTTAGTTTTTATTTCACCTCGTATGTCTGTTAATATCCGGCGTTTTTCTACAAAAATAACGACACTTCATTCAGTATCATAAAAATATACAACTTTGTAATTTAAGTAAAGTGGACGTTAAGTAGTAAAATAATTATTTACAACATTTCACAACTCACAAACGATTGTCTGGCATCCACTCGTAAACCCAGAAAGTCTTTTTTAGTTCTTTGTCGTCGTCACTTTTACGAGCTGCTAGAAACGATTCTTCCACCACTACAGTAATTCTCTGTTGAACTTTTTACCTTTCAAGATTGATCGCTCGAAAACCCGAAGATACTAAAACTCGTTCTTTTTTTCCGCTTTTATTTCGGTAGTGACTAAGCACCAAACTGTTCGAAATCTTTATGAATTCATTTCGAATTGTAATAGTCAAAATCCTTCTGTTTTATATACAATTTCCTTAAATTAATTAAAATATTACCAGGTTTAATAAAATTTTGTTATTAAAAGATATACAGGGTATTGAAAAGAAAATTTTTCCTTTTGTTTTTTATAATTTTAACGCTTTTTAAAGTGTATGCAAAAAAATATGACGGTGGGGGTTTTTTGATATGAGAAATCATAATTTTGTACCTATTTCGATGTGTTTTGTAGAGGGCACCACATATGCGGTATAAATGTTAGTTATTTAAACTATCGGTACTTTCGTAATACTTGGGGTATTACAAAAAATTTCTAGAGTCCAGCAAAATAAATAAATAAACTTTGGCATTGTTTATGATGGCAGAGGATAATAATATGCTGTTTAGTATTCGAAAACAATCTTCCGTACTATTGAAATATTACTGGAAAACACAATATTAATATTTAACGGCGTTCATGAGTTTGTACTAAAAGCCTAATAAAAACTAAAGGGTAATGAAACTGGGAAATGTGCTGGGAAAAGATCATAAACTTTCACATCATTGGGAAGATATTTTACGGCAGTAACTTTTATTACTTACTGTTTTTATTTTTTTTTAAATTCAGGTCATGGAAAAATCTATTTAAATTTACAGATTTTCTGAAGCCGAGTTACTTACAGGTCATGTGAGCAGGAGTTAAAATTTTAATGCATTTATAAAATAAAATATGTTGAACAGGCAAACATGAATTTAATATTGAGCGTATTGGTGTATAATATACTATTATTTTTTCTTGTTGTATGAGAATGAAACGTAGAGCTTCCTCTAAACGCGAACATAGCATTCAGCTCATGATCCCTCAGCTCCAGTCTCAGAAATCTCTTGCTCAGTTGAATTACTTCAAAAGTATCCAGGCTGATATCATTATCTTCGGCTTCTTTATCTCCTGAATTAATAATGGATTATTGTCAGAGCCATTTAAGGATTTTTTGTTACCTTCCGTAACTAGCAGCAGCCATTGTTTTTCTTTGAAACAAAAAACTTGATGAGTCTTCATAAATATTTTTTCCACGTACAAAATTTACAGAGTGTTAGGGTTAGATAATGGTCTGTATAATACATTGATTTGGTCACCCCAAAAGTATCATTTACATAACACACAACCGACATAACGTCCATAGATAATGTTGTCACAGTTTTGCCAACTTGTTTCAATAATTTACTCGATCTTTATAAAAATAAACAAATATTTCACAATATTTATCTTACTTCGGAGACCAGCTGAACGGCGAAGTTGCTTTAGGAATGTTTTCTTTATTTCTCAATTCAAAAGAAACACATATTTGACTTATTTCTTATAAACATCCTCATTTCTCGAACACACTTACAAAAACGAAACCCCAATAGAGTGGCAAACACTTAAAGACACGTTATATTCTCGGTCGAATTTCCCAGTACCCCAATCACTGTCTAAGAATCTCTGTGGAAACGGATTCTCGTCGCGTCCTTATTTCTCAATTTCTTTTTCATCCTCAACGACGGAAAACATCAAAGTCGCTCCGTTTTTCTCCCACCTCACACCTCGCCTTATTCCCCAATCGATTGAAGAGCAAAATAAGATTTCTACCATCAATCCTTAGTTGCTCTCGCCTTCACGCGAACCTAGCAGTACTCGGTCGGGGGAATAAGGGTCAAGAACCTCTCGAAATTCATTTATTTATGATGAATAAATTTATTATTTTTTGTGTTAGTCGTTATTTGATTTCATTTTATTTACTGCGTCATAAATTCAACCAATTATAATCTCTGGATTCTCAAAATATTTGAATGAGTCCATTATTGACCTAGGTTAATAATAGAAAAAATTATTAACCACTAATAAAGAAATCCAACTTCTCAGTTGGGAAGCAGCACTTAATAGTAAACTTCACAGCTTGTAATGGATTAGTATATTCTTCAACGAGTGCAGAATGATGGCTATTATTCATTTGGAATCATCCAAGTGAATATTAGCCATTCTACACAAGTAAAAGACTATACTTTCTCCACGACTACAAAAAGAAAGCTTCCAGTGAGGATCTAACCCCAATCGTCCGCGCCAGAGTCAACTATTTCTGCCACTAGGCTATAGAGCATGTTTATTTTCAAAAAGGGATGCGTAAAATACAGTTTTAATCGAAACCCCTACATTTATAAATGATAATTGGGAGTTATAACTAAATATAACTACTGTTGTCCATTTTTTCTCTAAATAATACGTGAAATTATGATTCTATCATTATTTTGACGTTTCAAACGACGCGCTGTCAAAATCGATTTGCATTATTTGGTATTTCACGTTTTAAGAGAGACGATTTGATTTATTCATTTTAATTCATTTAAGTGTGAATTCTGATAATAATAGAATGTGATTGGCTAACGAGAGTGAATTCTTTTTCATTATTCACTGGTGTGAAGAATATATATTATTATGTAGCTAAATATGTATGTAATAATAATTTGTGCGTTATTATTTAGTCGTGGAGAAAAAAATATTCATGGTAAATAAAATTGGGGTTGCATTATAAGACATTTCTTTAAAAAACTAATGTTGTTGAAAGTCAATGAGCGATTTTAAATTCTTATTATCGATATAATAACTTCCTTTGTACTAAAAGAACGCACATCCTTGCGTATAACGCCTTAGTGGAAGCGGAATGCCGACTCCACTTAATTTTCCTGTCGAGAATTTGGGGCCCTTCACCCGATAAAGTCCAAAGGTGATTGGAATGTTGATTAGGGGAGTTGAAAAAGGACGAAGGGGCTTGTTCGGTATGTCCCTTGAGAAGTTCCTTTTACTTTACTTTGCTCTTCGTATTGGAAAAATATGTTTTCATTTTGAGGGAGTAAAATGGAGAAGAAGGTTTGTTCTTTAAGTGGTTAAGAAGAGATACGTAGTATTAAAATTTGTTAAAGGGGCTCTTATTTATCTCGTCAAATTTAATTGGATGGTACTGATAAAATTATTTGTGTGATGTTTTTTGGTAGGGGCAAAACTTATGAGCCTATTCATCACCGCCAGTTTAATCGTGGAAATTTACATTTTCTTTGGGTGAACAATAAAAGTTTCAAAATGGATAACTTCATTTTAAGTTGAATAAAATGAAAATGAAATGGTACTTTGCTTAGAAATTTTATTACTGTTTCCCAGTGTAAGGACTAGAGAAATTAATACCCACCTTGTTATATTCCATTTTTATTAACACGCTTTTATTAGCTTTACTTTGTTTGTATGTATGTTTGTAACTCTCATGTGGCAGCTGCTGTGGCAACTCGCTACACCTCACTCCGTTTGGAGGAGTCTGACTCCGACTCGCTACACCCCACTCAGGAGGAGTCAGACTCCTCACACGAATTATACTTGGAGACAAAAATTATAGCGATAGTGTAATTTTGTGCTGACGAAGTATTTAGTTATCTAAGTATTTCCGACAATTAAAAAGCTATAATAAAGATGCTGGATATACATGATAAATAGAGAAATTGATTTGGATAAAATCATGGAATTAACAAAGTATTCTAATTGAATTAATATTAAATTCAACTTAAATGAATTTTAAATTCAACTTCGAAATAAAAAAGTCTAGATTGTTTTTTTAGAATGAACTGCTAATTTCCTCTTTGGCTCGAAACAACTTTTACAACTGTCCGCCCTCTGTTGGGGAGTCCCTATACTACCTGCTTTAGTATTTGGCACCTTAAATTTTATTGTCGAAATGTATAAAGTGGAAAATAAATATAGTTAAAATAGTTATTTATGCAACAAGTGCAAAAAGTGAGTGTTTTTTGCACGCGACGTGAAATTGTCCAACGAGGTCTTTAGGCCGAGTTGGACAACACGTAAAGTGCAAAAAACACGTTTTGCAAGAGTTGCATACAATATTTTTTCTACATTCATGCAAAAACTGGAAAATTAAAACATAATATGTTGGGAACCTAACCTAACCTAATCAAAGTCAACCTGTTCTTCTTTTTTTGTATCTTTATGGCCTCCACCTTGTTAGTACACAATCATAGCGTTGTTTTTTGCATGAATGTACAAAAAAAAACTAAAAAACACGCTTTTATAATAGGATAAAATAGTAGAAAATTTTTATGTATAAATTAATAAACAATACATATTATTATTGTGGGAAAAGCGTGGAGTGCTCCATATATCTGTTCTTAAAAAGCACCCCACATTTGTTCCACAATAATACTATTTATTGTTTATTAATTTATACATAAAAATTATTTTCTACTTTTTAGTTTATCCTATTATAAAAGCGTGTTTTTTAGTTTTTTTTTAAACTATATTTATTCAAATTACTTGATCGAATAGTTTTGTATTTTTCTATACAGGGTGAATCACGACCAACGGGATGGAGGTTGAACTTTTGATATGCTTGTCACTTTAGTAGTTTCTATGTTCATTTTAAAATTATTTTGAAATGTACAGGATGCTGTTCGTGAATCACCATGTATCATAAAGAAAATATTTATCAAAATTGTATATACTTTTGATGTTATTTTATCTCTGGAAGGAATATTAATGGCAGTCTTGCAAAGCTTCTTATTGAAATGTAAATATGAAAATAGAATAAGTCGAGTAACGTATCCTTTGACATGTACTTGTACTCTCAGATTTGCTCTCAGGCAAATGCTGAAATTCGAATATAAATAGTTCATGCGAGTGAGGAATGGCAGTAAGAAACGTCGAGAACGATAAGGATGCCAAAAGGAAAAGATAAGTGAATTGACAGCAGTGGAAATTCCGACACGAACGGAAAACCTTCGTGGTAAAGTAAGTGGATGCGAACGTTTTCTTTCCTTGGAATATCTTGCCTTTCGGTTCGGCTATTGCTTCCTATTTCAGAGGTGGAGATTGAATACATTTCGAAGACAAAACTAAAGCTGTATCTCGTCGACAATCTAATTTCATAAATTTTATTTTTTAAAAAGAATTTGAATACAACCATCCAAACTTTCTCTTTTAAAATTCTCAGACACCCTAGAAAAAAAAGTGTACATAGCTTAGATTTCCAAGCTTTCGTAAGCCGCTACCAAAGTTTAATAATTTATCCAGCTAGCATCACAAGCACATATTAAAATAATATAAAATCGTTATAAAGTTTAAATATTAAATCTGCTAGAATCCACACAAGTACGTGGACTTGATAATCGTTTTTATCGAAATTTGGAATTAGGTTAAGGGCAGGCTCTTATATCATATAGAGTGCATAAAAGGAAATCCTAAGACCATAATGACATTAACCAAAAGCAATTGAAATTTGAGTCTCAATTGAATACAAGTTAGAGTGAGTGTAGGCTCACAGCACATAGGCCACATGTGACCCATTGTACATCCTCCCGAGGAGTTGTCCTCCTAGGTCATCGTCCATCCTGTCCTTCTCAGGAAGGTGGACAGGTCACAAGGAGATATCTCCTTCATTTCGGCAGGTGCAGTCTAAGATTCACCGAACACACACCATAACTCCGAACACTCGCATAAGACATGCCTGACAGTTTCATCTTCCTGTTCAAACATCCTGCACAGAGGTTTGTCCACTAGCCCCACAGGATGGAGCTGTTTCCTTGGTTGACAGTGGCCTACTGTTAAACGTAGGTTATCGCCAAATATTTCTTAGCGCCAGCTTCCCAGAGTCTCTCAGGGTGATCCTGGCAAGACTGCATCCTTTGATTTCATCCCATCTCTTAAGGTATTGAGTCAGGCAGTAAGTGTCACTGGTTTCTAAAATTTTCAGACCTGCTGCTTTCCTGGATGAAGAATCGTCAATGCTACTATTTAAGGTAGATATTTTGTCAATGAAAGAATTATAAATTTACAATTAAGGCACTTTTACAAACAAACCTTTAAAAAATCTGAAAAAATCAAAGTCTGGAAGTAACTTGCCTTATATACGACAAAAAATAATTAAACTGGTAGAAACATTTTTTTATGTCGAAATAGCGTCTCGATCAGCTACACCTGCTTCAACTACTGAATGTGTCGGAATTTGTGCCACCTTTAGTGGATATCCCTCATCTTCACAAAATAATGGATAATAGATTTCTGGTAGTTATGTAATTATTCTACACTGCTAAACTGAACTGCTAAATTCTGCCTAGTGAATTAGTTATACAGGTTTTCGGTTCTATATCGTTGTAGAAAGTGGACAAGAAAATTGCCGACCCCATTGTGAATAACATCATATTATAAGACCCTTTGAATAGAATAGAATGACCAGACGACCCTTGTCTTAATTTGGATTTTGGGGTTGTTACACTAATCGTAAAATTATTTCGGATACAACTTCAAATCTATATATATAAAAGAAAGTCGTGTTAGTTACACCACTTATAACTCAAGAACGGCAGAACAGATTTTGGTGAAAATTGGTAGGGAGGTAGCTTAGAGCCAGGAGACGGACATAAGATACTTTTTATCCCGTTCGACAGCGTTCCCGTGGGACTTGATATGAAACGTCACGTTCCCGTGGGACGACATGAAACGTCAATCACTATAAAACGTGGTATAACAAAAAAGAATAAGACTTGGAATAACATGACAGCTACGTAATCTATATATATATAATTGACGTATAATGACAGCTATGTAATTGACGTATAGATGACAATTTGATATTTGTAAGAAATCAAAACTGTACAACGGTACGCGTTTGGTGGTTAGAAAATTGACGAACAATGTAATTATGATGTAATTTACGCTACGATAATGATAGGAAAATTCAAAGGTGAGGAAGTTCTTATTCCGAGGATCCCGATGATCCCAACCGATATGCCGTTTGAATTTAAAAGACTGCAATTTCCGATACGTCTTGCATTTGCCATGACCATCAACAAATCACAAGGCCAATCCTTAAAAGTTTGTGGTTTAAATCTAGAACATTCATGTTTTTCCCATGGTCAATTATACGTGGCATGTTCACGGGTCGGAAAACCATCTGCGTTGTTTGTTTTTGCGCCTGATAATAAAACAAAAAATGTCGTGTATCACAAGGTACTTAAGTGAAGAGCAACCTATGTACTAAAATATAGAAATAATAATGAATGATTCATGTAGGTATTTAATTTTTTGTGTTTTTTCCAATAAAAAAGAACACAATCTGCTTATTTATTGCCATTAAGGCGGAACAAAGTGCGCCGGGTCAGCTAGTTACCACTAAAAGGGAATCTCGACAATAATTTATGATGGGCATTTAAATTACATTGATGAAAATTAACAACTTGGTTAGTTAATGAAGATTCATGATCAATGGTTTTCCTTTATTCTGTCGATCCCGTTATTCGCCAACAATATTCTGTTTTAAATAAACTTTTCGGTATTAACATTATTATAAATTGAGAATCGGGGCTTACTTGGATCTAGAAAAAGCCTTTGATAGAGTACTTAAAGGAAAAATGTGGAAAATATTAGCAGTAAGGAGATTGAATACTATAATTATAAGATAAATACAAAATACTACTATGAGATGTGAACGCAATCATAAGAAATAACAATATATATAACAGAAAATTTCAGTACAAATATGGGACTAGAACAAGGAGGGAGCCTAAGCCATTTGTTATTTAGTATTTACATCATTGAGAAATGCACAAAAGTAAGAAAAACAGTAGGTTTGGGACATTTGTAATTGTGCAGATTGCAGAGTATATATCAATGAAGAAGCATTTGCAGTCGCATGTCATATTAATAGCAAATAATAAAAAAGAGCTACAAGAAAACATAAAAGTGTGGGTGTCAGAGCAAGAAAAATTTGGGATACCGTGGGCTCCACGGTTACACTTCGTCACAAATATGCCTCCCTTCTCCCTTAATAGTCCAGGGTAGAAGCCTTTAAAAATAATGAAAAGTGAAAAAAAATTATAATAGAATGAAACCCATTAGAAAAGGAGGGAAATATGATAAAAATGAAAGGAAAAATAATTTACGGGCGATCTGAGGTTGGGAAGGGGATGGGGGTGAGTTTTTAAGGGTAAAAAACGGTTTTTCTCGATTTCCAGCAAAACTAAAAGTCTTATCGAAAAAAGTCAAATGGAAAAGTTGTAGATAATAAAAAGATCTAAAACTTTTGTATTTACACTTTTTTCACATAACCTCAAAATTTATGTGAAAAATTCAAAAAACCAATTGGTTTTTTATTTTTATCTTTTACAAAAATTTTTTTTTTAACGAAATTTTGTGAAAACTTACCTTTTTATGTCCCAAATACGCTGTAATTTATTTAATTAAAAATATTTATTTTTCCACCTTATTTTAAATTAATATCGAAAAAACACCCTAATTTTCAATCGAAAATTCACCCGTCAAAATATCAGCTTTTTTCAAAAAGTTGGTGTGGTTTCTGTTCGTTGAAATCTCTACTTTCCGATGGTGAAAAAAAAATATATGTTACTATGGTAAATCTTCTCAGAAAACGCAAAAATTAAGAAAACTCGAATCCGTTTTTTGAATCATTATGTAAAATTTTGAGCAACTTATTAAAATTTACACTTTAATTACTAGAAAAACGTAAGATTATAACATGAAATCTTACATTTTCCTAGATTATAACATGAAATCTTACATTTTCCTAGTAATTAATGTGAAAATTTTAATAAATTGCTCAAAATTATACATAATGATTCAAAAAACGGATTCGAGTTTTTTTAATTTTTGCGTTTTCTGAGAAGATTTACCATAGTAACATATATTTTTTTTTCACCATCGGAAAGTAGAGATTTCAACGAACAGAAACCACACCAACTTTTTGAAAAAAGCTGATATTTTGACGGGTGAATTTTCGATTGAAAATTAGGGTGTTTTTTCGATATTAATTCAAAATAAGGTGAAAAAATAAATATTTTTAATTAAATAAATTACAGCGTATTTGGGACATAAAAAGGTAAGTTTTCACAAAATTTCGTTAAAAAAAAAATTTTTGTAAAAGATAAAAATAAAAAACCAAAAACTTGGTTTTTTGAATTTTTCACATAAATTTTGAGGTTATGTGAAAAAAGTGTGAATACAAAAGTTTTAGATCTTTTTATTATCTACAACTTTTCCATTTGACTTTTTTCGATAGGACTTTTAGTTTTGCTGGAAATCGAGAAAAACCGTTTTTCACCCTTAAAAACTCACCCCCATCCCCTTCCCAACCTCAGATCGCCCGTAAATTATTTTTCCTTTCATTTTTATCATATTCCCCTCCTTTTCTAATGGGTTTCATCCTATTATGATTTTTTTTGGTTTTAAAAATTATCGACCCTGGACTATAAAACTATGGAGAGCCTCTAAGATCACCCTTCTTTTATACAATGTAAATATAACTGAACTTGATACATCAAACCAACATTGAGTAATGATCGAACAGCGATCACACGTAAAATCCATTTGATTTATCAAAATTACCATCTTGTATGACTCCCACGTCATACGTAGCGAACAAACTAATAAAATCAACCGGCCATTGACTGAAACAGAATTGGAAGTAAATAACTGCATAAAGTGAGTGAGTCGTCGACAAGACATGATGTAATTATGTAAAACGTCTGGACGTAGAGCTGTTACGAGTGCCGGTTTGCTACGGAATACCAATGTAATGAATACGAATGAAAAAAAGTTTTGTTGAAGAAAAAAAGGTTGAAGGAGAGTGAGAAATAATACCGGGAGACAATCGAAAGTTACTATTTCCTTTCCAGAAGTTTCCTGTCTATAGGCAACTAGTTTAATTGGAGATTTTGAGTAGTTCTAATGGTTTTATTTATTCTCCAAAGTACTTCTGTTAGAGTCGTTCAAGTACTTACAAAAGCAGAGTATGCTGATAGGTAATTCGTTCCTGCCAGCGATTATTCCAGAGCAACGGTAAAGGATCCAAAATATTTCCTGGATATGTTTTTATTGACTTACAAAATCGATTTGAATCTTGTTTGCGTCGAAATGGTGAACATTTTCAACGCTTAAATTGAAAAGATTAAAAATTGGATGTAATTTTTTAAATTTCCGTACAAATTATTTTGGCGAGTATTGTATTATGCTAAAAATTCTGTGTTAACTATTTATTTTACATAATGTGGATCCAAAATACTTGTCTCTCTCAACAATATACTTCCCTTTTATCTCCTAAATTTCTACCATGACATACATTTAAGAGTATTGCCTAGAATGTGCTATCAAATTGTCGCCGGATGGAGATGCTGCCATGTAGAGGGTGAAAAGCTGTTATATATCCCGAAACACAAGAAGCAACTGCAATTGAGTAGTGGAATGTAGGGAATTGACAATGGATCAGATAACTGTTATAGAATAGAGATAGACATAGACATAGAGACATAGAGACAGAGATATAGAGATATAGAGACATAGAGACATAGAGATATAGAGATATAGAGATATAGATATATAGAATTATAGAGATATAGAGATGATATTGAGATATAGAGATGATATAGAGATATAGAGATGATATAGGGATATAGAGATGATATAGAGATGATATAGAGATATAGAGATATAGAGATGATATAGAGATATAGAGATGATATAGAGATGATATAGATAGAGATATAGATATATAGGGATATAGAGATATAGAGATATAGAGATATAGAGATATAGAGATATAGAGATATAGAGATATAGAGATATAGAGATATAGAGATATAGAGATATAGAGATATAGAGATAGAGATATAGAGATATAGAGATATAGAGATATAGAGATATAGAGATATAGAGATATAGAGATATAGAGATGATATAGAGATATAGAGACATAGAGATGATATAGAGATATAGAGATGAGATAGAGATATAGAGATGATATAGAGATATAGAGATGATATAGAGATATAGAGATGATATAGAGATATAGAGATGATATAAAGATATAGAGATATAGAGATATAGAGATATAGAAATATAGAGATATAGAGATATAGAGATGATATAGAGATATAGAGATGATATAGAGATATAGAGATGATATAGAGATATAGAGATATAGATATATAGAGATATAGAAATTTAGAGATGATATAGAAATTTAGAGATGATATAGAGATATAGAGAGATAGAGAGATAGAGATAGTATAATGGTGATTTTTTGAGATTAAAACCATAACAACCGTGAAAATTGTGAAAACCCGCAGTTTTCTATTCAATAGTCAGCTGCCAAAAAAAGCTCACCAATTTTGGTGAAAATTGAGTACCTATCTCTAGTTATTCATTTCGGGCTAACTACAATAAACTATACTTATAATATTGAGCAATCAACAATTTCTTTAACAATTTGTGAAAAGCCTTAAGTCCAATCTAGCATTATCTAACTATTTTTAGATATCGTCAAAAATTATTACTTCATTGAACCCATTAATTCCATTATTTGCTACACTAACAATAAAAAGTCATGTGAAAAAAATTGGTGTTTACTTAGCTAAAAATGATATAAAGAATATCGTGTGAACATGACGGGATGTACTTTAATCATTCTTAATCTGGCACTACAACTGTTTTTATCGAACAAATTGACGCTTTAAAAAACACTGCCACTGCCAAAGGCCGAATAAAATGTTGAAAACAATCAGAACACTTTTAAGGGAATTATTTCGCAACCCCATCTGGTGGGTGCGCCAAAGTGGATTGCATTCGTTAAATTCTTCGGAAAGGATGAGAGTAAATTTGTGCAGAACTCGTTCGAGTGCACTGAACCGTAATCTCCGGTGCGAGATAAAAACCCTCGTTTCACTAAAAAAAAACCTCCACGTTGGGTGGTAATATTCTCCGAGAATATCAATATGCAAAAGCGTGGAATGGGAGTATAGAGAGCTTAATTGGATTTGGGTTAATGATTAGAAAAGGAGCGTTGTGGTGTTTTTGTTAATTTTCAGTCACTTACTTCTTCGAGGGAAAATTTCAAGCCAAAAGGATGGAATTTTCAACGCGATTAAATACATCGTTGAAGAAAAATGTAAGTCTGACCCAAAAACCAAAAAAGATCATTTGGAATTATGATAGCACAAAGTATTTACCAATTACACTCGTGAATGATATCGTTATTTTCGTTATTTGGCTCCTACTTCATTCGTTCATTCATTCATACGTTTGGGTTGGGCTCAACAGACCAGGCACTTGAACTGAATCTCTTCTTCAGTAGTTTTGATGGCTGTCTTCTTTCCACTTCAAAGTGCTTCCGTCTGAGTCTTTGTAAGTTCTCACGAAAGTAGAGTATGTGGCAGCATGTTGAGGGATTCTTTACAGTATTTTACCAGTATAGACCTAGTTGTTGAATTGCTGATAGCTTTAAACAGAGCTTGGCTATCAGTGAAGATTTTAATTTGAGACTCTGTATCTGTATTTGTAGAGTAGGGAGGGTGAGTGTAGGTTCACAGCACTTAGGTCACAGTGACCCATTGTACATCCTCCTGAGGAGTTGTCCTCCTAGGTCATCGTCCATCCTGTCCTTCTCAGGAAGGTGAACAGGTCACCAGGAGACATCTCCTTTATATCGGCAGGTGTAGGCCAAGACTCACCGAACACACACTCTCTTATCGACGATAACTCCGGACACTCGCATAGGACATGCCTGACAGTCTCATCTTCCTGTTCACACATCCTGCATAGATGTGTGTCCACTAGCCCCATAGTATGGAGGTGCTTCCTTAGTTGACAGTGGCCAGTCAGGAATCCCACTGTTATACGTAGGTTTTTTCTGGTCATCGCCAAGTATTTTTTCGGCGCCATCTCCCAGGGTCGCCCAGGGTGATCCTGGCAAAACTGCATCCTTTGATTGCCTCCCATCTCTCAAGGGATTGAGCATGGGTGTAACGTTTAGCTAGTTCCGCAATTGTCGAAGTCGTCAGGCCGTAGGTGTCACTGGGTCCAAGAATTTTTAGTCCAGCGGCTAATTTGAGACTCATTTTTAGCTCCTGCTTATATAGACTTAGTTAAGTAATACAAAGTCCTAGTAATAGACTCAGTATTGAAAATTTTAAAATTGTTCGCCATTCAATTCTATAGGTTAATTTTTCTATTAGGTAAACTATTTATACCCAATGAATCTAACTCCAAAAATATTATTAAGAAATCCATAGAGAATATTATCGGTAAAATGGTCCGGAATAAGAGGTTTATAGGGTAGAGGGATGTAAATGAGAAAAACAGAGACCTCCCTGCCGGAAAAATCAATTTGAACACCGAAATATGCTTTTTAATAAATTTAGACCAGTATTTTGAAATTGCTTTATTTTTTTCGAGAAATAGCGAAATATTAATCTTATAATGATGAATTTTATGAAAGATTGTTTGAAAATTATAAAAAACTGACAGATTGACAGAAGTTATATTTGATGTGATACCTACTTGGTGTTTAATATTTTAGCTCGACTAAATAGTGGCATTCATTGTAATTCACTTAATTTATTCATAAAAAATAAAATAAAGAGAGATATGATATTGCAAATATTAACACCTACCCATACAGGAAACCCCCAGAGTTAACAAAGGAGCCAAGTCTAGAAACCTAGCTTCGGCGTACTTATATTGGCCCAAGAGTAGTCCTAGTGTAGCCTACCCAAGCTTGGGCTTGGGCCAGGAATGAGTAGTCTAGTCTTGGTAATAACACAGAACTGAAACAAAGTGATAAGAAACAAAAAACTAGATTCCCTTGAAGAATTAGAAATTAGGAGACACTGAGATACCCACAATATGAAGTCGTCAATGAACAAGTAAATCTAGGGAACTCTCCTCTAAAAAACTGTATTCTTGAATAACAATATTGTAAAGATCAAATACAATTGATCATAGACTGGAAGTGACTTAAATAAAGGCCTTCGGTGAATAGGAAGAATTTGCGATATAAACTTGAGGAAAAATCCAAACATATCTTTTGACAAAACAGAGAAACAGAAAACTCTGGAATGGGTAGGTAAATCATGACGTTATTTTTCGAACTTCTATTTTTTGTGTGGAAGTCTGGATTTAATTAATACTGGTAAAATTTTGAAAGTCTCAGAATCTAGTAGCACATTCAGTCCTTTTTCCAAGAGAAATTTTAGGATATCTGCAGGCTTCAACTTATATAAATGTTCCTCTTCTATCCAGTAATCTCCCAGGTACTGTGCTCTAGGACTCTGGAGTGCTGTGCAGTTGGAAAGTATGTGGATAGAGGTTTCTTCTTCCTCCACTATTTTGAGCTTTTTCAGGTGGTCATTCTTGTTACAATGTCCCGTTAGGATCCCGGTTAAAACTCTCAGTTTTACTTTGACTTATGCATTCATTTGATCTCAACAGGTTGTAGTCACCCAGAAGAATCTTTGATTGTAGCCATATTAGTACTTTTCAATAGTCATCTTCTCTTTCTTCCAATATTACATTGGGGCTGATTCCGCAAAAGGGTTCAGGTCCCCAGAAATGTAGTTCAGACCCCCTCTTTGCTAGTTTATCTGCTATTTAATTTCCTTCTATTCAAGTGTGTCCTGGAATCCATAGTAAGGAACTATATTGTTCTCGTCTAGTTCATTAATTTTGTCTAGGCTTTCTCACACTATTTTGAAACTGATTAAAAATTTGACTGGTATACAAAGTGAAATGAGTGATTCTCTAATTGCTTTTTATTTCCATTTTAATAAATGATATCTACTGAATTTTAAAAAATGAATACATCTGTATACACTCGATATATTGACATTGCATATATCAGTTTCACCTCGTTGATTTGAGTTCATTCGCGTAGCGTTAACTTGAAAGTGGAACGAACTCCTAAAACGAAAAATGTCAATTTTAATTAAAATTCTCGCAATGGAAATTACGCGATTCCGGGCGAGAAGCATGAAATGCGAAACAAAACCTGTCGCTAAAAATCTGTTAAGTTTGAAGCATTAATCAATAATAGCTCAAACATGAAACAACAATCCCATTAATGCAATCATGTTTAGAACTGGAAATTCTATCGAGCTATTTTTTATATAGATAGGTACTGATTAATTATTTCTATTCCCTACAGATTTTGTAATAAACCAAAGCATAACTGAACGCGTATACATTTTGTTTTCGATGAAACCAGATTTAACAGTAAATTTATTATTCAAATTCCACTGTTTCATTAAGCTTTATAATGGGCAAATTCCTCATATTGAGGGTTGAAGTGTACCTCAAGTAATCAATCGATATAAATGATAATATCATGTTATTAAACGTTAATATGAAATGTTAATATGTTAGTTTAATTATTATTTTTTTTGATACTCGTACATTACCGACAAACTGGACAAGTCGGAAAATAATTTAATTCTGCCGTTGTACAGGGTGCTCAGAAATATTTAAGATACCCAAATGAAACTTTTCTCTAACTATGTTGGTGTGATACAGGCTGTTGAAAGGTGGTAGGAGAAATAAACGTTTTATTTGATATCTTCTCGGGGGATGGAAGTTGACAATTCTCTATAATGATGTCTAATGATTAAGGAGGGCTGTAAGAAGGAGATAAATCGACATAGGCGTATTTTGAAATTTCTGGCACTACTTTTATGTTCGTTCAAGTTTTTAACGTAGGTGGCGCATAGTTCGATGTGATGCTACTTTATCGTTGTGTTGTATTGAAAGTTTGATGATTTGCGAGATTTTTTTAATAAAGTCTGGTGAATATTTGAATCTTTCAGTAATATTTATAAACAATGAGTGATAAAAAAGTGAGAAAAAGACAGAGTTTGTTTTGTTCCGGGATGTAAGACGGGTTATTCTTCCAATAAAAAATCCAACAAAATATATATTCTATGTATATATCTTCTGTATGTTATGTTTTATTAGAAATAGTATGTCATTAGCATTAGGAAGATTTTTTTTTGTTATAATCAATAATTTTTACGAGTTTTACGATTGTTTTATTATGTTTTTCACTGAGAGGGTTTAAATATCAAAACCTATTTAAACTTAAAGATCTTAGTTATTAATTTTCGTTGAAACTATTATGGTTTACCTAAAATATATAATTAGTTTAAAATAAGTATTTAATGCTATACAGACATTAAAATAAATTGGCGGAAAGACATAATATAAAATCAATACTTCCAAACTGGTAATATCCTACCACATCCCACCTTTTCTACATAGACCCTAAAACCTAAAACGACATATTATTCGATTTTATAACAAGAATATTGTATGTTTATATAATCACCCATGTACCAAATTTGCAGTTAAAAGCTCAATTAATTCAAAATTTGAAAAGTTCTCGAGAGAACTAACGACAAATTTTTCTGCTCGATTAAATTAGTTTTTTCACACGTTTTGGGACATTTTAGGCTTAAATAGCACAATTTGTGATGTGGAAGTAATAAAAACTACTCTCTATACCATCATTTTTTAATATTATATTGTCTTAATGCACTTTATTATTTTATTTAAGTTAAAGCGGTACAAGTTTCCTGTTTTCCAATGCCTAATAAAAATTAAACAAATGTATACAAACAACGTCAAAAATTATTCATTGCAGCTGCCAGGCCTTTATTTTGAAAATACAAAGAATACTTCAGTATTAACAACCTATTTTTCATGATAATTTTCATTTGCGCACATAATTCTCATAAGAAACCATACTTTTTGGGAATCACTTCGAACACTTGCGCCTCTAGCGGTGGTTTCAGAAATTGCAATTACGAGCCATATTTCAGTACCATTTGGTTAGCATTGCGATTTAACTCCTTCTTACATCCCTCCATACTAATGATAAAGAGATAACAGAGGTGTAGACAGCACGGCATTAAAATGTATGTACTTTGGTCTTGGTCACTGTATACAGCTTCAATAAAGCCCGGTTGAGGCAACTTTTCAATTTATCTTTATTGAAAATCCAGTAAAAGTGCAAAAGTAAAAAGATCCTTTATTGTTTCGGAATATTTATCATAACATCTGAATGGAAATATTTCATGTCGATTTGTATGAATCTAATTTATATTCAAAACAATCTCATTGTTACAAATAATCTCTTAATTTCCTTCTTCCTTTACCCATTTTTCCATTAATTTCTGTCCCTGGCTAATACCTTCATATCTTCTAATGTTTTTCCTGTGTTCTTTCCAATTTCTTCAATCTGGTCTATCCATTTCCTCCTGAGTCTTCCTCTTTGTCTTTTTCTTGATATTCCCATTTCCATAACTTTCTTCGCAATTCTATCTTGCTTTATTCTTACTAGGTGGCCAAACCAGTTTAATTATTTCTTTTTAATATTTGTTATTATTGGGACTCCAGAATCCTAGAGCAAGTACCTGGGAGATAACTGGATAGAAGAGGAATATTTACCTAAGTTGAAGCCTGCTGATATCCTGAAATTCCTCCAGGAATAGGACTAAAGGTGCTACTAGTTTCAGATAGACTCCTCAGAAACTGAGTAGAAGTAAGGGGACACAATAGATCTTTTAGGTCTAAGTGAATGTTACCCCAGATACATACATACATTATTGGGACTTGATTAGTTATGTTTCTTCGTTCCTTACTTTGTCCCATTTCGTTTTACCTGCTTTTTTTTGCTTAAACATTTCATTTCCGTTACATTTACTTTTGTTTCAACTTTTTCTGTAGTTCCCAGTTCTCACTGGCATAAGTTATACTGTAATTTTGTTGTAGATTCCCAACTTTATGTTCATATCAATGTATTTATGACTTAGTATTATTCAATTTAAGGAATAGTATAATCTTGTTGATTTATTTGCTCTGTATTTTTAAGTTTTGCTTCGATTTTTCTGTCTTTTGTCAAGATACTTCCTAGGTAGTTATGGGTGGTTACTATTTCTTATATTTTGTGATTACATTTCAATTACTCCCCTCTCGCTGTTTTTTACTTAATATCGCTTCCCGGCCTCTGGCTAAGATCAAAGTGTAGTATAATTTCAATAAACAACAACTTCAAAACCTTTATACAAAAATAATTAACATTTTCAATATCTCAATTTCCTACAATTCGTAAATTGAAATGACATTTCGCAACCTTCAGCAAAACAGTTGTGAATTAGTGTCCGTATGAAGAAGCTGCTGCCTCGGGTGCCGCCCCTACAGACTCCCCGGACTTTTAATTTAAAAAGTTCGCAGTTGACATCAGAGCCGCCTAGCGTCACTCACATCGAATGCTAATTGGATTATGATAGTCCCGCTGGTCGCCAGCTTTTTATGGCTGCATCATCTGGCAGACCCTTTGTGCTTTTTTGAAATGCAGAGAAAAGGGATCGTATAGACGGATTAAAATTTAAGTGGTAGTTGTTGTTCTTTTCGAGTTACCCTTTCTGAATGTTATTAGTAGTTTTATAGTGTAATTATCGCGGATTCTAACCTCTCTGACAAAAAAGATCCGCTTTTAAAATGTACTGTCGGCTTACTTTTTTTGTTTGTATTGTGCAGTGCTTGGGTTTCATTGTGATATTTAATAAGCTTCACAATGTTTTGTGACTTTACAGCTTCACATTTTATTACTTATTAGTTTCTAAATTAAAACTGTTATAGTTTGGCAAATTCATCTGAAAGTGGTGAGAAAACGCATTTGGAACGAAAATGATAACCTTGTTCGCTTGTTTAAAGGTACAATCGGAGACACAAATATAACTTTTACTTATGTAAAAGAAATTGAGAAATTACAATAATTTTGATGTTTTACTGGCTTTACCGGATATGAATAGGTAATGAGTGGATTGAAAAAAGAACTATTAGCAGAAAAATCCTTGATTTTATTTGCACGTACACTCCCAGGCAAAAAAAAACTCGACCTTGTTTTTATACTAAATTGTAGGTAAATTTTTTGGTGTTAAAACAAACCCTAGAAAAGTTTTACAAAAATGTTTATAGGTTATCTAGACATGGTAAAAAAAAAAGTTTTTGTAGCCGAATTTCTCAACACCCTGTTGAACAGTTCGTTTATGCTTAGTTTATTACAAAGACCATCCTTTTTGCCATCTTTCAGTTTTGATTCCACATTGATATCTCGATTTCTATTGAATATATATACGTATTGAAATAAAAGCCACTGATTTAAAATTAAGTCACATTTTTCTAGCTACATACTGCTTCATAGAAGCCCACACTCTATTGGATGTAAGTCCGGATGATAGGGAGGCAATCGTAATTTCCTTACAGTAAGGAAATGAATAGGAAATCCTTACATTTTCTTGAGAAATTTCGTCTAAAATCTCAAAATTTCTTAGCTATTTGCAGAAAAGTATTTTTTTAATAAACTTTTTTTTGTTTCAGCAACAAAGGCCAGATTTACCAAGGTTGTTGCAGCAAATGCATGCTCAGCAACTTCCTACACACGCAGCTCCCCCTATACCCATGATGCCACATCCCAGTTTAGGAGGAGCGCCACCTAGTACAGCAGCTAGTCTTTTGGGTCTTTCAGGTGGTTTGCCAGCTCAGCATCCCCTTTCCATGTTAGCATCAAAGCCAGATTTACACAGGCCAGATGACGTCAAATCGAATAGCGGTGAGTGATGAGTTTTCGATTGAAATTATTTTTCATTTATTTCACTATTAATAGTTAAATTTTTTGAAACATGAAGTGAGGTATTAAATGTTTTGAAGACATATTAAAAGGAAATGGAAAGTGGCTTTAATACACTTTTTGATTGATATTTCGACAATTTTGTTCTCTTTGTATAAAAGCAAATTAACAATAGTTTTAACTTTGCTTTTTCAAGTGGATGAAACGCAATTAAAACGCATATAAAATAAAATGTTTTATCCACAATCACACTTTACTTATGGGTTATGACTACTCAGGTTGTCATAGAATTTGTTTGGTTACAATGTTCAACTTTTGATCGATTATCTACTTAGATTTTTACCAAAAATGTGTTGTTTCCAAATGACTTTTAAACGACGGAAATTAGGTACCGAGATTGAAAAGCAAAGTTGGAGGGAATAAAATTTAGCATTCGTTTATGAATATTTAAACTGGGTGTCCCATTTCAAAATTAGTCTAAAAAATCTTCAGTCCTTTGTCCGTACATTGTAAATTCTAAAGCTTTAGCTTTAAATCTAATAAAGTTGCGATTTTTTAAAAAGGGATGTGGAAATTCGAATTTTTTGATAAAAAGGTGGTATTCTCCGAAATGGTTGGAAGTTTAAAAAAAATTGGGAGTGTACAGTACTAACTATTTCGGTTCCTAAAATGTGAAAAAAGTATGGCATTACATTTGAAAAAAATTATGTCATTTGTCCAGTTTACTAATGGACCACCATGTATACATGAAAATAATTTTGAAATTTTTGCTTTTAATTACCATTTCCATATACCTTTTAAATAAACATGTAAGTTTCATACAATAAGAGTTACAGAGAAGTTTGCCAGACCCTGTATTTTCCAAAATTCCCCTAATAGATGAAGTGAATAATACTCCAATTATAATTAATTACCTTGAACAAGCATTCAAAGCATCAGAATAAATCATAGAGTTGCAGATTACAACAAAACCATGCTTTTATTTGTGCCTGAAATAAATTTCTATATAAAAAAAGAACAATTTAAGTAGATCATCACTGATTCCCTAAATAGACTATTTATTTCCTGCTTTTCTTATTTATAAACTCCAAAACACATCCTGTTTATAGTCTTGGGCGCATTCGTTCATTCTAATAAAACGCCAAACGACCTGTCTGAGGGATCTGAAATATGCTCATCTTTTCGCTCCCCTAAATTTCAGCATTGGTGGAGAGCTATTAGATCTTTCACCGTAAAAAATCCAAAACAATCAGTTGCCCTTCTATACAACCATCTTCTTTAAAGTATTTATTGAACTAAATAATATGAAACTGGAACTATGCCTTAATCTCTATCCAAATAATATATTCTAGAAAGGGAAATCTAATTAAATTGGATGGAAAAAGGTTAGAGTTAAAAAATTGTTAAATGATGCAGTGAATAGGAATGGAATTGGACAGTTTTTTTTACCATCACAAAAAAATAAGTTCCATAATAGACACCGTAGATTACTCTAAACAATCCGTTGCGGAATGTAGCAGCATGAAGGAATAGGATCCAAATACCATCACCAGTCTTGGAGAGACCAATAACTTACACTCCGAAAGCTTTGAAAATACCCCAAGCAACTTTATAACTTGTGAGATAAAAACATATCTTTTTTCTGGGTATCTACCATCACACTTAGGAATGAGAGGAAACGAGGTAGTTAACTAATGAATGTCGAGAATGACTTGCTAATCTTGCAAGGCTAGAATGGATTCCAACCCACTCTGGTTTTGAAGGCAACGAGATGGCGGATGCACTGGCTGCGGAAGAGGCGGCAGCTCCTTTCTGCGGCCCGGGCCCGACCTTGGGCCTAACAAAACAAAAAATACGCAAGGAGACGAAGAAGGAATCAGCACCTTGCTCATTGGAATGCTCTGCAGGGTCCTAGACAATCCAAACTTCTACTGAAGGGATGGACTGATGGACACGCTAGGGCAGCTACTGAACTACCAAGGAGTAGGTTACGGAAGATAGCAGAACTCCTAACAGGGCACTGCTGTATGATGAAACACCTCCACAACCTAGGAGTAGAGAAAAGTTCCCTATGTAGGGGTGGCGGCATGACTGACGAAACGTCAGTCCATGTTCTCCTGTCCACACTGGGCTGTACTACGCAGGCGAATCTTCGGAGTTCCTGTTATGGCCCCTGGAGACACAAGCAGCCATCCATTGAAAAAGGTTGTGCCCTTTATAGAAGGGCTCGGCTTCATGGATGTCTAGGTATGGTACAATGGGCCCGCCAGTGGCCTCAGTGCCGGAACCTTGGCTTTGAGTTTGTCCAGGACAAGGCTCGCCTGCAAACTTAGTAGTAGTAGTAGTAGTAGTTAACTCCATAGCCCTACATCCTCTACAAAAAAATACATATACCATAAATGGGAAGACACTTAAATTAATTTGAGACAAATAATGCTCGGAATTGGAACCAAACTTACACTGTCATAAAAAGTTATGGTAAATCGTTCAACAATTGGACAGTAAAGCATCTGTTGTTATTAGAATGACCAGAAAATGAAAAAAAAAGAAAACTCCACAGCTTAGGAAGCAGTTTATAATCAACTATTTTCTCAACTGGAAACGAAGTACTGTGTCTAATAATTTCATATACATAAAGTTGACATTTAATTTTTGTTATAATAAAATGTACTACACTATCTGTAAATGTCTCCTCTGCTAATAACTCTCAGTAGTTGATAGGGGGATATGTATGTTTTCAAAATAAGAAAAAGTATCTTCCTTTATAAAATTTACGCCGTGAGAAAGTTCAACATTCATAAAGGATATAGAAGCCAAAGTAGGGTCATAGAAGAGGGACACTTACCTAAGTTGAAGCTTGCAGATGTCCTTAAAACACTTTGGAAAATAGTACTAAAGGAGCTACTAGTCTCTGAAACTTTTCTCAGGAATTCAATAAAAGTAAGGGGACACAATAGGTCTTTTATGTCTCAATCCCAATAAACATACATGAGAGACTTTTGATCAGGTATTACCCAAGATTTCTGGCATTTTTTATTTACTTATAGAAATATCAAACCGCATCGCCACTGAATTCATCTAGAAATATTCCGACGTCGGGAACAAGGTAGTATCATTGAAATCAACTATCTGGAAGGAATTCCTAAGGATAAGATGAGGATATTTTATCCTGCAGCGTTGAATAAGATTTCGGTTTGGAGATGAAAGAAGAGTGAACAAAATGGGTGAATTTATAAGAAACGGGTGAATTTATAAGGGTGAATGCAAGAGTGATTGGGATTCTTTTTGTACGGATGGGGGAGTCTTTGATTTGACTACAACTTAAGTCGATGATACTTTTACAGTGTCGTAACATTTATGGAATTATATGTCACATTCCTAGTTGTTTAATGGAGTAAGTTGAATTAGATTTAATAATTGATTTAATGAATGATTCAATGATTTATGAAAAATGCAATGATTGATTTGATGATTTTATGATTGATTCAATGATTTATAAATTTATTGATAGATTTAATGATTGATTCAAAGATCTAGTGATTCAATGATTTATAAATTTAATGATAGATTTAATAATTCAATCATTTGATAATTTAATGGTTGATTGATTCAATGATCCAGTGATCGATTTAATTATTTAATGATAGATTTAATGATTAAATGATTTGATAATTTAATTATTTAATAATTGATTTAAGGATTGATTCAATGATTTATGAAAAATGCAATGATTGATTTGACGATTTTATGATTGATTCAATGATTTATGAATTTAATGATAGATTTAATGATTCAATGATTTATAGATTTAATGATTGATTCAATGATTTATAAATTTATTGATAGATTTAATGATTCAATGATTTATAGATTTAATGATTGATTCAAAGATCTAGTGATTCAATGATTTATAAATTTAATGATAGATTTAATAATTCAATCATTTGATAATTTAATGGTTGATTGATTCAATGATCCAGTGATCGATTTAATTATTTAATTATTGATTCAATTATTTATAAATTTAATGATAGATTTAATAATTCAATGATTTGATAATTTGATGATTTAATAATTGATTTAATGATTGATTCAATGATTTATAAATTTAATGATAGATTTAATGATTCAATGATTTGATAATTTGATGATTTAATAATTGATTTAATGATTGATTCAATGATTTATAAATTTAATGATAGATTTAATGATTCAATGATTTGATAATTTAATGATTAAATAATTGATTTAAGGATTGATTCAATGATTTATGAAAAATGCAATGATTGATTTGACGATTTTATGATTGATTCAATGATTTATAAATTTAATGATAGATTTAATGATTCAATGATTTATAGATTTAATGATTGATTCGAAGATCTAGTGATTGATTCAATGATTTATAAATTTAATGATAGATTTAATAATTCAATCATTTGATAATTCAATGGTTGATTGATTCAATGATCCAGTGATCGATTTAATTATTTAATTATTGATTCAATAATTTATAAATTTAATGATAGATTTAATAATTCAATGATTTGATAATTTGATGATTTAATAATTGGTTTAATGATTGATTCAATGATTTATATTTACTCTACTCTACTCGACTAATGAAAATACGTGAATACACAGCATATTTTCTAGGTTACGTTGGGTTGATTGTTGTGGCTCGCGTTTGATACGTTTAAGATCCCTTTTATGCAAGCGTTTTGTGTCGTCCGACGTACGACGTTATATTATCATCCAGTTTCTAAACCCATTGGAGCAAATATGTTTATTTATTTTATACGCTGCATCAAATTGGTCGCTAGTATTCATCTAAGTAGATACCGTAGAATAGGGCTATTTATAGAAACACCAGAAACGTTGTGAAATTTGCATAGCGTCGACTATAAGAAATAATAGTGGAATGAATATTTAGCAAAGAGTTCCTCACAATACTACGACGATCATTGTTTGTTTTAATATGAACTGCACGAATTCAAGAATACTACCTACTAACATTACCGTGAATAAAATTTGCGTGGAAACGAACACTCTACCAAAAACCGGGAGAGTATCGTAATTTGGCTAAATAGTAGGCAAGTGTGCTTAGCCGTTTACTCTACCAATGAAAACTGGCCCATGAGGATGACTTCTGATGCAAGCTTTGAAACTTCCAGTTTATTCTGCGAGCCGTGAAAATTTATCAACCACACGACAAAATTAAATAAAAATATGTAGAAAATTAATGTCCCTTCATCGCCATTTCCACGCATCAATCAGTTTAAATTTAGATGGGAATTAATTATCGTAACTATTGTTAATTACGTTATGTTTTATTGCCAGTTCAAATTACCAATTTTCCTCAACAAATACAGCTATAAACAAACGTTTTCGCAAAGTTAATGAAACTTCCAATCAAATTTTAAAGCAACGGCATCAAGTTTATTAAAGCTCACGTTTTATTTCGCAATAATCCACCATACAGTCGTGCACTTTTGAAGCTGATAGTAAATGTTCGAATGAAATTAAATATATACCTCTTATTAAGATAATGTTCAGTTATAAAATCTGTTAAGCTCTTCGAGTTTACGATCATCCCGAACAGCTTTCTTCAATTGCCGTAATATTAAATCGACGCCGTATATTTTTGACCTAAACAATTATTACAAGGAGTTAACGAACGAAATTGGCCATAAAGTCACTTGTGGGGCCGGAGCTTTATATCTCCGGAGTTGTAGCAATTGAGAGTTACGGATAATTTCAATTTACTAATAGTAACATTTAATTCGCGAGAAATCAGCAAGACATTACTAAATTGTGCTAAAAGTGCTAAAATGGTTTCCATAAAATTATACTATCGATCCTCAAATTAGTTTTGAATATTTCTGGGGTTATTTGTCGACTTTCTTAAATAATTCCTTCGTCCAAACTCCAAACTGTCGCGAGACTTGTATGCGGATATTGTATGCTGAGAAAGCATATGCACAAAATTGACATAGCAGATGACAGCCTATGTAGGTTTTGCCAGGAAGAAGACAAAACCGCGAAGCACATTCAGTGAGTGCGAAAACATGGCAGAGAACTACGCAAAGGAGAAGGTATTCCAGGCTAATAAGCCTAATAAGCTCGAGCTCTAAATATGTATAGGACAATGAGCCACTCCAATTCTAATATAATCTAATGTAAGGTATCATTGTCCTTGAAGACGGATCAACTTACCACCCTTTGTTCCTTTAGAAATATCAAGAAACTATTCTTAGTTGAACACCCTATTAAGATTTACCTAAACTCATGCCAATTCTCCAAGTTTGGAATTCTGGATCTGATGGCAACATTCGATACCCCAACTGACGCGCGTTTCGATAATCAATTTATCATGAACCGAATCTAAAATGGACTATGGAGGCGATAACTTGGTTATGGAAACACAGACCACTAACCTCTAGATGCTCCACGGCAATACTGTATAATTGGACCAATTTTGCTCCCTCTGTTGATCTGCATCTTAAATAATACAGCTTGAGACACCTACTAATTTGTCCCTGAACTATATATTTGGTTTGACCTCCAGTAACTTGCGTGGAATATCAAGAGATAAGTACTTTTTTGATATTGAAACTAGTGTAAGACAGTGTAGTTGGTGTAACTTGTGTTCTGTATCGAACTAGTTCCATAAACACCAATAACTTATTCATTATAATGTTAACGATAACGTAATGCTTCTTGTTAATAAAAGCATTAAAATCTTCCATTCTTCTTAGCTCTAAATTGTTAGAATAGCTTATTTTTCATAAACCCATACCGCTAATTAAAAAGATTTTATTAAAATTAATTGAGTTTGCAAGTCGTAGACTTAAAAGTCAAAAGACATAAACGTTCATTCTGTTGGATTCTCTAAGAGCAAAGAGTAATTTGCTCTGGTAATTTACACTTTCACCCCTTTCCTTTTCACCGAGTAAACGGAGAAGGGTGGCGTTAAACAACGGAAGGGATAAATCAACGAAGAGGTCGCGTCGTCAAATTTGCATTTTTACGCCTCTAAAGAGAATCGTAAGAAGCATAAGGAGACCCTTCAAGTGGGATATTTAGTTGATCAAACAGACACATAGACGCGAAGAATATTTAATCTTTTTCGTTTTTTTTTGTATTAAGTTGCAAAAGTTAATAATGATCCCTCAGAAATACTTTGTATTTAGTCCAAGAGCTTACGTTACGAAATAATTATTTATGCAAAGTAACCCTTCTGAGACGATCACATAAGTCAGAAATGCACACAAATTGCTTACAGTATTTTCTCTGCTAGCGTGAGTTTTATCAGAATCACTAGTAAGTAAAGTAAAGAGAATGGAAAGAAGTAGAATTTATGGATATTATTTCATTTAAGTGGTATTTTTATCCGCACCGAGATGGGAAACTCATGTTCCAGTACCCAGAAGTGTTGTACTCATCCCCAAGAGTATGCCTACCAACCAAACCCACTCACCGTCATCTTCTCCCTTCTATCTCTCCTACCTCTCACATGGCATTCTTCTCTTCCCCTGATTATACCCTCCTCCATGCCACCTACCTACATCCAATCCTCCTCAACATTATCTCCACCAAGTTTCCTCAATACCCTTCCTTCTCTACCCGTAATTTCTTCTCCGAACTTCTTCAGCACTTACTCGTTCTTACAGCATCTAAACACATGTCCCACATCTTGCTGCACTTCACACCTCTCGTACACTTCAGTTTTTCTCTCCCCAATCTTGTAGAGTTACCCTACGACCCATGTCCAGTGAGCACCTTCCCGAATTCCCGGTCCATCCAACCTCTTCTGCTACAACTTTCATTGCCTGTTTACAGTACAATCTTAACAACCTTGTTTAATGTATCCTGTCAAATTAACGTTTTATTTTTTAGCTCGTTACTATACATCTGTTATTTTGTAATTTTCTCTTTCTATCTAGACGACAATGAAGTGAATTGTCAACCCATATTTCATACGATATATTGCTGTTGCTCATAAGTTCCTCGTAAATCCTTCCTCGATTCAGCTAGTTCAAAATTGTCGGCACTGCAAATTTTATGACGAAGAAAATAACATTTTTCCTACAAATTTATCGAAATTTTATGGTCCGCGAATTGCCACACTTTTAACAATAAAACCATGAAACAAAACAGAATGGTATAGTCTAGAAGCATGTTTGCCATACTCAAATAATTTACAAAATGTTTAACTCTGATAACTGGAAGTCTACTATAAAGTTTTCCGTGTTGTATTAGGGCCAAAAATATTTAGCTAACGCCTCGGCAGATAACAATATTATCCTGAGGTGGGTTAAAGGATACGACAGGAGTAAATGTGGAAATGTTAGGACCCAGTGACACCTACGGCCTAACGACTTCGACAATTGCGGAACTAGCCAAACGTTATACCCATGCTCAATCCCTTAAAAGGCTTAAGAGATGGGATAGAATCAAGGATGCAGTTCTGCTAGGATCACCCTGGGCGACCCTGGCCCCAGGGAAGCTGGCGTCGAAGAAATATTTTGCGATAACCAGGAAATACCTACGTTTACCTGTAGGATTTCTGACTGGCCACTGCCAATAAAGGAAACACCTCCATACTATGGGGCTAGTAGACACATCTCTATGCAGGATGTGTGAACAGAAAGATGAAACTGTGAGGCATGTATTATGCAAGTATCCGGAGTTATCGTCGATAAGAGAGTGTGTGTTCGGTGAGTCTTAGCCTACAACTGCCGATATAAAGGAGATCCTGGTGAAATGTCCTTCTCCTCCATGGGAAGGAGATTAGCTAGGCTACCATGCCTTTGCAATGGTCTCCAAGTATGACTTCTATGGAATTAAATACCTTCAGTGTAGGTTGACTGTCAATGAAGATGATATTTGAACGGTATGTCCTTTCCAGACTTAATTTTTTCAACGCAGACGATATTTGAATACAAAAATTACATATTTATAAGAATTTTGGTATGAAGCTACCGACCTATAACTTTTCTAAACCTAGGAAATGGAACAACGAAGAACATAAAATATTTTCATTCTTTTCCGTAGTTGACGCATTGAAACATTTCCTGGAGGAGAAAATTATATCGATTCTTTTTATATGCGATTTCTCAGACGAACATAATCGAATTACATACTCGGATACATTTGAAGCTGTAAGTACCATAGATTTATATGTCTGTGGTAAGTACCTACTATTGGAAAAGTAAATTATCAGATATTCAAATATTGCAGACCAGATTTTCATCACAGTTTTCGGATACACTGGAGATCGATTAAAAGAAAGAAGTACCTGCATAGATATAAGGTCTATTCCAACTGCAATCATTTCAATGAAGGTAATCCAGAATTAATTTAAACTTTTAAAAATAGGAATTCTCTATCTGACAAATTGAATTTATCAAACTCGCTTCGAACTTTCAATATTCAATTATTGTTCTAAGAAAATGATTAAGGATTAAGACTTTCCTTTACTAATTATTTTAAAAGAAGTTCAATACTAATTGATTTTGCTCTTCACTACAAAAACGTCTTTTTTTTAATACATCTACTATCTACATCGAATCTTCAGCTTAGTTGAATGAAACCGCCCTACTAATAACATACATTAGCAACACCCGACGGTATATCTTGCCTTTTTGTCCTACCCATGTTCTTCCCTTTGAATTTGTGCGGTATGTCGAGATGAAATGAGATGAGAGCTAGAGGAGAAAAAAAAAAGACCGAATTAAGAAGATGTGGAAAAAGCGAAGCGTGAAATTCTTTTTTGCGTATCAAAGAAGAGGCGACATCATCTTTTACAAGTGATTACACATACCGAAGGTTTTAATGCAAGACAGTTTTTCTGGTTTAATAAAGCATGGCGTTTCTTTATCCTAGATTTCCTATAGAAGCACAAGGAAGGGTCGATAGCCATGACTCATTGGCGTTACATGAATGGTTAAAATACAACTTTTCGAATGAATTCGTTATGGAATTAAGCAATAAGAAGGAATGGGATCCAAATACCTTTACCAGACTTGGAAAGAATTCCATTCAATAGTACACAGACGGCTCAGAAGCAATAAAAGGAACTGGGATAGGAGTGTTCAGGCCAGGAATCAAACACTCTGAAAGCTTGGGAAAAACCCCAAGCATCTTTCAAGAGGAAATCCTCGCCATAAGAAAGTGCGCCCGGTTGAAGATACAGAAGACAAAGGATTATTATAATGTCGGAGTCAAATAGCCAATAAAGCATTGAGCTCTTGTGTAATCAGTTCCAAAGTGGTGTGAGAATGCCTAGACAAACTCACTGAACAAGGCGAGAACAGTACCTTACTATGAATTCCAGGACACACTGGAAATGAAATAGCAGCTGAACTACCTTTCTGGGAGCCTGAATGCCTCAATGTAATATTACTAATATTAGAAGAAGCCGAGAGAAGGAGAAGATCTAGTAAGGCTTATAGAATCAAATATTCTTCTTGGTGACTACAACCTGTTGTTGTGATCGAATGAATGCATAAGTCAAAGTAAAACTGCGCTAAGAGTTTTAACAGGGATCCTAACGGGACATTGTCGCCTGAATGAGGACCTGAGAAAGCTGCTCAAAATAGTGGAGGAAGAAGAATTTAGATTTTGTGGAATGGAAAAAGAAACCTCCCTCCATCCACATACTCTTTAACTGCACAGCACTCCAGAATCCTAGAGCACAGTACCTGGATAGAAGAGGAACATGGATGGTTTTATTTGTCGAGTTTATTCAATAGTGCTAAAGTTAAGCAAGTACCATATTATTAGTATTAGTATTAACTATGTATTCTGGGTACTGCTAAACGATGCAAGTGTTGAGAATTTTGCGGTCACAAGTTTTGGAAACGAGCGAGACTCCAGGCTGCCAGATATGTCTCAGGATCTGAAGGAGGAACTGTAATATCTGGGAACTCCATTGTGACCACTTCAACAAACTTTAGCAGGCCAAATTTATGTTCATTTAGTGCTAAAACTAACATTCAGGCTTCGAAGATGATTTTATCTGCGTGAACGATAGTGCACCTCTCCATAACAGCCACTCTAGAGCATTTCTTGAAACGGAAAGTGTAAAATGTAAAACCAGTACTAATCTTACATTACAGCCTTTTCAAGGAAATTGCTAGCAATTTAATTGCTGGACTTTGTTGAATAATAATTTCGCATGCATGCAACTTTAAGAAATGTTTCTAAGCTTCAAGGTTATTCTCGCGCAACTTAACATAATCTCAGTGATTTTAGATATCGACAACAAAATAATTATTATGTGGGTCGTTCTTTATCCAGTAGGTAGTGTGGATTGACAAAAGTCAAAGTTTTGTTTCCCTTCATTTTAAAAGTGAATTTCCATTTTCTTTTTAGTTTAAATTGTTTTTGAATACCAAATTTGATGACTACAATGTAAGATTAGTTATGTGATTAAAAATAAAGATGAATAAAATTTTCAGAAGATGTATTTTATTTAATTTAGAAATAACCGCACATCACTGTGTACATTATTAGAGACCCAAGATCCATATTCTATTCGGTGTATGACGTTAATCAAAATTTTAGTGTTAATAAACTACAAGAGAACTTGAAAACGTTAAGATGGTTTATTTTATTGCGATATTTTTACGACTGGAATTCGTTGATTCATTTTTGCCAAGACGGGCG
This sequence comes from Galerucella nymphaeae, assembly GCA_963978555.1. NCBI lineage: Eukaryota > Metazoa > Arthropoda > Insecta > Coleoptera > Chrysomelidae > Galerucella > Galerucella nymphaeae. The sequence continues at coordinate 2,856,315 of OZ021705.1, read as the reverse complement.
TGGATTTTATTTTTATTGTGTGATAAAGGTCGTAATATGTATGAGACAATAATATTCTATATTTTAAAATATCAATCAAGTTATGTACAATATTTTTTTTATTATTATTTACACTTTTATAATAAAACTAAATAGCAATCCTAGAAAAAGTAATAGCATGAATCAACTAATAAAAGGTGCAATTTTACAAAAGTTACAGGGGTTACGGCGTTACGGGTGGTATCTGGAACCGAAAATGAGTGGTTGGCAATAGAGGAGAAAACAGGTGCACTATTATCAAAGTCTCTATATTCCAATATAGACTTTGCTATTATTAAGGTGTGCTCTTTTTGAGTGAGATCTCAGTTAATCTCAGCTCACATCTGTACCTAATGTGCGCGTTCTTTTTATTTACCTACTTCGAAGTGAGCTGAGATTTTACCTCCCCCTTCACCGATGCTGAATGTGTGGTAAGGGGGTATCAGTTGGAGCGTGGTTATCGGAGATATTCGATAGGTCAGTTCATATGTTTTATCTCTCTTATTCACGCAAGCGTTGGCAGATCGCTCGTTTCAATTGACTAGGTCGTTATTTTTGTTGCTTACTCCCATCACTTTATCTCAAATCACTTTTACTGAAGTGAGCTGAGATCTCAGTCAAAAAGAACACACTGAAATCGAGCCCTAGTGAAGTCTTAGAGGTGATTCTAGAACTTCCTGTTCTACATCTACATTAGAGATTAATTAAAATGATAGTAGTTTGAAGGTTTAAACATTTTCAACTAAATTTGTTTACTTCTGTACAGTAAATATTAATTTCGAAAGATAACAAAGGCAACAGAAAAAAAAATAATCTACCAACAACGTAATAATAACTTCGCGAATAGCACAACACTGAAATTTAAATTAATAGGAAAATAACAAAGTTAAATTCGCTGGAGAGGCCGAAATGGTGTAAGTCGTTAAGCAAGTTGTTTTAGGATAATTACACAAAGGAACCCAGCAGATCTGTACTAGAATAAATTATGAACATTTTATGATGGTTAAAGAGCTTTCGGAGACGCCAAAATAATAAATCTGAATAGGTGTGGAATCAATAAAGTAATGACTGATCCCGTCCCTCCCAGAATGCACCCACTTAAGTGCTATAAATCTCAGGGAGAGCTTTCCGCTACTCCCCATATCCTATAGAGGCTTATCGTCGTCATTCGCGTTTTCCTCATACAGCTCGTCCCAAGGCGAAATGGCTGCAGGCTTAAAAACTGTCGACGATCTGCGACTAAAGATGACCTTATAGTGGGGATTCACTTCTTATAGTTGTCCCCAGTTGAAATTATGTCTTCAGATTCTTCATAGGTGCTTCTAGGCAATTGGCTGAGCTAACACCTGTTCTTCTGTTTTGTACATGTGAGTGTGAGTCGTTTTTGATCTAGCTGCTTGGACGTAGCTGACTCCTTGTGGTTCTTTGCCTTGGTGCCTTATAGGTTGCCATGCCTCCCATTGCAGTTTGCGCAGATAGCTAGTTTGTCTCTTTGTCTTGGGTACTTATTAGAGCGGTGTGGTCCTTTAAGCTCACTTGACGCACTTGTTTACTCTGCACGTCGTGTATCTGTGGTGATATCCTTATTAGTTGTGGCACTGCGTCAATCATTTCCTCTTCGTTGCTCTTCTCAGTTTATCCTCAATTGTTGGATATGTTGTATATTTCCTACAGAGAACCCAATAGTGGATACTCTGTAGGATGATGGATGGTGGTCGGTGTGCCGTCTTTTTTTTATCCCCATCACTTCTTCTTCTGGATTTTTTATGGATACCGTGAAGACCTCATATTGTCTTTGTTTCATAGGAATGGATTCGTGTTGAACCTCTTAGCGCAGTTTTACTTTGACTCATCCATTCATTTGATCTCAACAAGTTGTAGTCACCCATAAGAATCTTTGATTGTTTAAGCAGCCCTACTAGATCTTTCCAATGGTCAGATCTTCTCTTTCTCTCGGTTTCACCCATTTCTTCCAATATTACATTGAGGCTGATTCCGCAAAAGGGTTCAGGTCCCCAGAAAGGTATTTTAGTTCTCCTCCTTGAGTTCATCTGCTATTTCATTTCCTTTTATTCCGTCCTTTGCGCCTTCTGATCAGCTTTGGATTTTTCTTCTTGCATTTTTTATATAAAGTACTATCATTATTCTTTAACTCTCTATGATCTCCTCAGCCTCGGGTCCAAACTACTGGATCACTCTGTTTTAGAAGGGTTATATAGCGTTTTTTTTTGTTAATTGGATTTTTATGTCCGGACTAAGTAAAATGAAACATTAGGAGTTTAAATGTATACTTATTGAACCAGTTGATGCACCTGAGTGTAATAAAGATGCATATTAAGACAAAGCTTTCCAGTCGCAATTTAAATTAATTAGTAGTTCTGGAATTACGAAGACACTCCTGCTGTAACTTGAGTCATAATAATGGGGCAAGTTACAGCAGAAAGGATTATACTGGCGTACATAAAGGAGTCTGAATGCGAGAAAATAATGATACCAAAAGATTATTTTTATTAGATAATTAAATGTTAGGAACTTTTGTTTTAGTTATTTATGAATTATTTCAAAAGTTTTTAGCAAATGTCATTTTTTATCGAGTAACTTCAATAACCAGTGTTCTAGTCGAAGGATGACGTATGTTTTCTATGAAAACATTCTGTATAAATAAATTAAACATGTTTTTAATCAACTTTTATTACGCATCATTACTTGAGTTGCACTACTGGAAAAAAAATGTTCTTAAAACGCCATTACAATTTAATTCCAACACATGTTTGTTTCTTCGTGCTCTTCCCATTTAAAACAAACATCCTATAAATAATGCAAACGCAGTAGCACCACTTTATAAATAATACACCATTTCTCAACTGTTTCTCTTTTTGTTCAAATAACCGAAGTGCAGTGCAAATCCGGCAAGCTCACTTGGTATTTGGAAACTTACACTAGAACAATTTTTTCACATGTTTATATCAAAATTTTGCGAAGCAATGTAGCTCTACAAACATCATTCGAAGGCCAAAATCTGCATTGTACTTTGTAATTATATCATTGAAAGTATCTAAATACAATTACTTCAAATAAGTACTATTACTCCATTAAGCAAAAGAAATTAAAGCAGCTTTTGCATGCTGAAGATATTCAAGTTCAAAAAACTTGAATACCAAAACCAAACCCTAATATCACTAATAAATACTTTTTTCACTTCAAGGAAGACATAAAGTATGTACAAAAAATTAGTAGTAGGAGTAAGTCTAAGGATTAAGTAGGAGATGGGAAAAAAATACCAGCGTGGTTCAAACAGAACTGGCTGGTTCTTGATTGCCACAAAAAAACTGGCTGGTATATTGATTGCCACAAAAGAACTAACCAGAAAAGGAATTTCTGACAAAAACATAATAATCTGCACTGATAGTAGACAAGCTCTATTAGCTATGAACAGACAACATGTTATATCGGGGCTAGTACTAAAGAGCCGAGCTAACGCATCGGCAGGTAACAATATTATCCTGAGTTGGGGTTAAAGGGCATGACAGGAGTAAAGGTAATCGCATTACCGATTCTTTAGCTTGGGAAGCGGCTGGACTAAAAATTTTAGGACCCAGTGGCCTAACGACTTCGAAACTGCGGAACCAGCCAAACATTACACCCATGCTCAATTCTTTAAGAGATGGGATGAAATCAAAGGATGTAGCTTTTGCTGACCCTGGGAAGCTAGCGCCGAATAAATATTTGGCGATGATCAGGAAAAACCTACGTTTAACAATAGAATTACTGACAGGCAACTGTCAACTAAATAAACACCTCCATACTATGGGGATAGTGGACACACCTCTATGTAGGATTTGTGAACAGGAAGCTGAAACTGTCAGACATGTATTATGGGAGTGTACGGAGTTATCGACAATAAGAGAGAGTGTTTTTGGTGAGTCTTGGCCTACACCTGCCGATATAAAGGAGATGTCTCCTAGTGACCTGTCCACCTTCCTGAGAAGGATAGGATGGATGCTGACCTAGGAGAACAACTCATCGGGAGGACGTACAATGTACTTAATCGGGGATCAAACTAAGTTTGGCAGGCTGTAGGAGTTAGTAGGCTATCAGAAGAAATAAGATGAATAAATAAATTAATTAATTAATATTTGTGTAGTTATTATTCGTATTTATAATGCCGTTTTTTTAATTAAAATGCTGGAAAACACATGTTGATTTATTATGTACAATCGAATTTAAATATTATATACTGAGAAGTATAATAACACAGCCTAAAAACCCAAAGATACATGTAACTAGTTTTCTCAGTGTTTCAATCAGCTCTATTAAGGATAACATTAAAAATTCCATGCATGTTTTTGTACACTTTATCTCAATTGTTTTCGTCTCGATTGTTTCATGTGTCTGCCAATGCTGTTGCTGTTCCCGCTGTTCTCTCATCGTGTTCTCCCATTGTTTCCGTCGTTTCCATGGATATTGCGCTTGCAGGTATCAACTCTGCCGAGGAAAGACACGTAAGTACCAATTGAATTCGTAATTTCATTATATTATGCCTTTTATCCAGTTTCACCAAGCAGGTTTCTATTTCGTTTTTTTTTCTGTTTGAATATTTTTTTCTTTTTTTGGAGTTCTTCATTTCAGTCGGTATGTCTATTACGAGAACAAAACCGTGAAAATACTTTTTTTTTTAAATAATGTAGACAAAATGTTAAATTTTCTACTGACATGTTTAGATTTATAAGGCTGGCAAAAAATACGATGTCACACCCTCATCGCAAGAAATTGGGGGAAAAATATAATTTAATAAAACTTGATCCCCTAACGTTGGGGATTACAGATTAAAGAAGTAGTGCGAAAATCAAGATTTACAAAACTGTGATTAGGCTTATAGTTAAATTCGCATCAGGAACATGGACAGTAAACCAAAAAGAACAAGGAATGCTACAAATATGGGAAGCAAAAGTACTGAGGAACATTACAAAATGGAATTTGGATGATAGGGACAAACAAAGAGCTCGAAGAACTGTATAGAGATCCGAGTATTATTTGGAATTATAAAATCTCAAAGACTAAAATGGCTAAGACAGGAAGGCTATCGAAAGTATTGATGTATAGAGCAATAAGAGGAAGGCGAAGAAGAAGTCGACCCAGAACGAGATGGGAAAAGGAGGTTGAAAAGGATCTACAAATACTTAATATCACGAATTGGAAAAGTAAGAATAGGGACAAGGTAATATGGTGGCTGAGGAATTATTATAGGAAATACCCATTTTTATTTCATACGAGCAATCACTTCCTGAATTGTATCGCATGAATTTAGAAACGCCTTGTATATAATACTACTACTACCACTACTAAATGTGCAAGCGAGCCTTGACCTAGACAAACTAAAACCAAGGTTCCGGCATTGAGGCCACTGGTGGGCACATTGTACCATTCCTGCTACCTAGACATCCATGAAGCCGAGCCTTTCAATAAAGGCCACAACCTTTTTCAGTGGATGCCTACTTGTGTCTCCAGGGGCCATAACAGGGACGAAGATTTGCCTGCGTAGTACAGCCCAGTGTGGACACTCTAAGCGAACATGGACTGGGGGCCAGAACCCTTTTGCGGAATCAGTCCCAATGTAATATTGGAAGAAATAAGTGAAGCAGAAAGAAAGAGAAGATCCAACTATTGGAAAGATCTAGTAGGGCTTAGACAATTGAAGATTCTTCTGGGTAACTACAACCTGTTGAGATCAAATGAATGCATAAGTCAAAGTAAAACTGTGCTGAGAGTTTTAACAGGGATCCTGACGGGACATTGTCGCCTTAATGGGCACCTGAAAAAACTCAAAATAGTGGAGGAAGAAGATTGCAGATATTGTGGCATGGAAGAAGAAACCTCCATCCACATACTTCCCAACTGCACAGCACTCCAGAATCCTAGAGCACAGTACCTGGGAGATTACTGGGTAGAAGAGGAATATTTACCTTAGTTGAAGCCTGCAGATATCCTGAAATTCCTCCGGGAAATAGAACTAAAGGAGCTACTTGCTTCAGAGGCTCTCCTCAGAAACTAAGTAGAAGTAAGGAGGCATAATAGATCTTTTAGGTCTAAGTGAATGTTACCCCAGATACACACATACATACATTCGTCAGTCATGCCGCAACCTCCACATAGGGAACTTACCTCTACTCCTAGGTTGTAGAGGTGCTTCCTGCTATCTTCCTCAGCCTACTCCTGTATATAATATAGTAGTTTGCATTCTCAGCAATATCTTTTTTTTTTAACGAGAATAGACCAAATTGGAAAAAACATCACCCATTTTCTTACTTACCAAATGACACTTTTAATTTGGTCCTACTATGTAAAGCGGTGAGAGGAACAAAAAATATAGAAAAGAAAGAGAGAGCCGCCCTCATCCGGAATTAATAGCATAACTCGACTTTCATTCCGGCCGTAAATTTTCAAGCATAAAAATCTCCTCGGGACATAAAAGCTCCGACGAAGCATAAATATTTGATGTAACAGCACAAAGTTGAAGGAAAGTGCATTTGCGTGATACATGCACGAATGCCTTGCGACTTTCTCTCTCCTTCTCTCTTTTAGACTAACTCGGCGTTGCCAAAAGTTTCCGAAGCTATTCGAATCAATTTAGAAATCCCAGTACACTTTAATGTTTATTCAAGCGTTCATCCAGCATGGTTTGTAAAATGAAGTTTTCAGCCGCGTTTAAAACAATGATAATTATAGCACAATATTCAGAACATGATCATCCGAAAGGCTAATTCAATTATGTTGGAATGAGTATTATAATTTAGTTACCCTAAAACAAAAGATACACCAACAAGAAGCGAAACTTTGTAATACGTTTTTCTACTTCCGTCACTAAAACCGCATCTAATTTGCACCAATTGATATTTCAGTCGACTTACAGTTAAGTAGCGCTTTAAGAAAGTTTTGTTTTGCACCATGAACAGCTTGTCATTTTAAGCTGCACCTAGCTAAGCTTCGAAAATCGCTCGCTTATTCTCCACTTATCCTCAAAGTGGAGATTTCTAACCTAACATTCTTGTATTTTGATTGATATATGTCAATGTTTTTCCTCTTTTCGGGTTTTCGTTTTCGTCTTCCAATTTCAGGTGTGTTTCTTTTACTTTTTGAAGGATGTTTATGGGGGATGATTTGGAAGTATTGGATATAATCGAAAATGGATTACCAAGAAGACGGTACAACCGTAAAAACTATTATGAAGAATTGGATGAAAATATTAGCAATTCTTTTTCCTGAACTGTATAATTTGCCGATCTGATTTTCATTTTTTACTGTGTTTTCTTCGTTTTTTAGAGGATCTGTCAAAGTTATGTGACTTCAGAACTTTGATATATCAGAGAAAAGCCTATTTCTTCCTCTTTCCAAAAATAGCGAATAACTACGACACCACGAAGGAAATATCCTGTAAAATTGCAGTTCTATTAATTTATTTGTATTTTGTACTATTGTTGTTAATCCACTGGTAATTGGTTAATGTGGAACAAAACATCAAAAAGTGTCAGTGTCTTCTATTCAAAGTTGATTATGGTTTGTATAAGGCATCTACAGTGTTTACATTGTTTACTGTAATCAGTATATATGTTTAAGTCTTTGACATTTGTTTCTTCTTTTTTTTTAATTCATCTTGTACCTACTTATTTTTTGAAAGAGGAAGAAATAAGCTTTTCTGTGATATATTATGACTTGGTGCCAGACTTTCTCTCTACCCTGTATGTAGCTAAAATATCACTACACACTCATTGTGGTCCCACATGTTGCTGCTAAGCCTCTTTTCTCAAGATTACCAGTCTGTTCTTTCCAGAAATGTCTTCTGACGCGACATCTACATCAATCTCAATTTAGTGCATTTTGACAGTTTTCCTTGATCATATTTAGTTTAGTCAAAAGTTATAGAGAACACAAATTGCGTTAATGTATTCTAACTTTAACTCCATAACATAAAAAATTCGATTCAATAAATATAATTATTTGCCACCCCATCTTCTTCTTTCTTGAAATTCTCCGAGGGTTAATTTGGTAATTTACTGCGCGAATGCATCACATCTCGAACTTTTGAATTCATTATTCATTTTATGGAACGGCTTTCATTTGCATAAATGCGTTTGTTGCCCCCTGTATACTTTCCATGTTAATCATGCCATCCATAAATTTGTTTCATCGCCAACGTTCCCACTTTTTTCCTACAACCCGCCGTTTGAAATATTACAACAAATTAAGTGAAATTTTCAGTTGGGAAAGACAGCCAGTGAGATAGACGCCAGTTTTCAATAAGGAAATTACAGAAATTTAGTCTACAGGGTGGTTAAATTGGTTAATTTATACAAAAAAAGCCCAAGCAATGTATAGATCTTTTTAACTTAATGAAATATACGGGGTTGCTAAGCAAAAACACCTCCTGGGTGATGTCCCCTGGGATTCTGAATTGCTGTGCAGTTCGCAAGTATATGAATGGAGGTTTCTTCTTCCACCCTACACTATTTTGAGCTTTTCTAGGTCCAGGCGACAGTGTACCTATAAGACTCTTATTAAAACTTGTACTGCTGCTCCAGCTTAGACATTTATTCTCAACTAGGAGTATCTTTGATTGTCCAAGCTCTACCAGGTCTTCCCAATGGCCGGATCTTTTCTTCTTTTTGGCGTTGCCTATTTTTTCCAATACCACAATGGTAAAAAATTATTGCGATCTGCATTGAGGTTATTCAGTCCTTACTTTTACTTGTTCATCTGTCGTTCCAATTCCTTCTATTCTTGTGTGTCCTGGATCAATGATAATAATGCATCTCCTTTATATCGGCTGTACACACTCGAATAAGACATGCCTAACAGTTTCATCTTCCTGTTCACACATACTGCATAGAGGTGTGTCCACTAGCCCCATAGTATGGAGGTGTTTCCTGTTATACGTAGGTTTTTCCCGAGGTTTTTCCTGGTCATCGCCAAATATTTCTTCTTCTAACGGGACATTTTCGCCTGAATGGGCACCTGAAAAAGCTCAAAATAGTAGAGGAAGAATGCAGATATTATGGCATGGAAGGAGAAACCTCCATCAACATACTTTCCAACTGCACAGCACTCCAGAATCCCAGAGAAAAGTACCTGGGAGATTACTGGATAGAAGAGGAACTTTTACCTAAGCTGAAGCCTGCAGATATCCTAAAATTACTCCGGGAAATAGGATTAAAGGAGCTACTAGTTTCAGAGACTCTCCTCAATAACTAAGTAGAAGTAAGAGGGCACAATAGATCTTTTAGGTCCCAATGAATGTTACCGCAAATAATACATACATATAACTAAAAAAAAATATTTCCAGTAGCAGTTCCCTAATAATGTGTAATATACTTTCAAAAGAAAAATCTCTGCAATCGACAACATTGCCACACTATATTGCTACAACCACAGCTTGAGTACTCAGCTGCGGTTTTCATGTAAACATGTATAGTGCTGCGGTCGACTCTTGGCTTCAAGGAGAAACAAGGCATTGCTGCCGTTTCTCGACGTTTTCTACTTGTAGACAAATTCGCCCTTCGGCTCTTTAAAGTCTCTTCATACTTAATAATCAACTGCATAAACATCGACGCCGTCGTAACTGTGTCTTATTTCTTTCACCAACTTGTGGTTGATGATGTTATCTTGTACAGGGACTGGTTAGAGATTTTCCCCCAAACAAATACTTTCTACGAGGGTGGATTAACCGAAGCCGTGATTGCTTAATGATGATCAAAAGCTCGCTCGCATTAAAAACTCGAACAAATGTTTGGATATCCGCAAACGTAATAATCCTAGTGAGTTTTTTAAATCGATATGTAACAGTAGACGAAACTTGGGTTCATCATGATACTCCAGAAACAAAAATACTGTCAAAAGAATGGATTCCATCCGAGGTATGTGAACCCAAGAAAACAAATATCATTTTTCGGTCAATAAGGTCATGGCCATAGTGTTTTGGAACTCCAACGGTGTTATCTTTATTTATTATTTAGAAAAAGGGAAAAGTACAACTTGCCAATATTATGCTGATTTGGTTGAACGATTCGATGCCGAACTTAAGAAAAAATGATCTCATGTGTTAAAAAAAACGAGTTTTGTTCCACCACGACCATGCTTCTACCTATTCGTCCGTTATTGAAAAATTAGTGTTACGATTTATTGTCTCACGCGTTATATTCACAAGATCTGGTTCCCTTAAATTACTTTCTGTTTCCAAATAAAACAAATGACTAGGTTTAAAGCTACTTCTGGCAGATGAAGAGGGGGTTGTAGAGACAAACGCATATTTTACGAAACTTAATTATATTTGGATGGCTTGGAAAAATTGAAATCCTGCTGGACTAAGGCACCTGAAAAAGCTCAAAATTGTGAAGCGAGAAAAATGTAGATGGCAAAGAAGAAAAAAACCTCCATCCATATACTTTCGAATTGTATAGCAATTCAGAATTCTAGGGCACAGCACTGAATAGAAGAGAAACATTTACCTAAGTTGAAGCCTGCAGATATCCTAAAAATCCTCCGGGAAATAGGACTAAAGATTGACTGAGATTTACACACTTTTGATAATTTTTCAAATAGAAATTGTACTAAAACACATTATACTTAAATGTAAATTAATTTTGTTGAATTTTAGTATAAATAATTTGCTTAAAGGAACGGTTTAATTGTCCTAAAGACGTCTCTGAATACATTAGAGGATGGCTTCAGTAGTTTCAGGCACATTGCAAACGTACTAGGCTAGATAGACATGGTTTGTTGCCACAAGATTGGTTTGTTACAGTGTGCAGATGTATGTAATGTGTATATGTCTGTGTAGAAATAGTTCGAATTGTATTTGCATAGAATATTATATCATCTCTAAAAGGAATATCAGTGGCGTTTCTACACTAGTTTAAATATGTTCTTGAATAACATTAATTGTACAATGTGACAGTGTATACAAAATAAATACAGAACATTTTGAAATAAAGTTGAATATCATATTTAGTGAAGATTTACTTAAGAAAAACGGATAACAATCGAATATTCAGTGAGAAAAATAGTTTTTCAACTACTAGCTGTGATGTTGACAATTTTATTATTGATTCTTTAAGTCAACTGAGAAGTTGAATTGCACTGCGTAGTGACTAATGGCTATAAACAGTTTACGCAACAAAAAATCACGCAAGATTCAAACGCAAACCCCAACACAAACTAATACTTTTTGTGTTCTTTTTACAATATGTTGTTCAGCTCTGTTGAGATAATTTTCAACCTGAGCGGGTGAACAAAGTGAGCAGAACATCTTGAAAAGAATGCGCAAAAATAATAAGTTGAGGAAAGTTAGGTTAGCGTACTGTTTAAAGTTTTTATTATTTGGTTTTCAATAAAAATATGCAAGTAGAAGACATCTTGGTTTGGTTGAAAATGCTCTTTACAATGTTTTAAAAGACTCATAAAAATCGATGTCTAAAATAATTATTTTAGTTAAATAAAATAAAAAAAATGATAGGATAAGTTTGTTTCATTATCTTTCATTCTTATGGTTATGAAATTATTGGTGTTTCCATATAAGTGCTTGAAACCGCATCAAAATAAATCAAATTCTGATTGTTTTCCTTATGTTTTGAGGTAATGATTAACTGAACGGAGCAAGTAATCAGAACCGAGCCCCCTCTGGAGGTAGTGCAGTTAGGGGCATGGGGGAAGAGATAGTTCAGCTCTGTTCAAAAGGAGCGCTTAAAAATAATACATACAATAATTAAAGTGAACAGAGCAGCTGATCTGCTCGAGCAAATTCCGTAAAAAGAACACAGTAACTGTTACAATATGAGCTTCAAGTCTGGAAATTAAAACTACGTGTATTGTACATTGATAGGCATTATGACAAGTACAGGGAAGTGATACATGGACACCTTCTAATTGCAAACAAGAATGGTTAATGTTAAATATAGTAGATACAGATTGCGAAAATCCTTATGGAATCCTCGCTTCGGATTACACAAGTACGACAAGGATATATGAAAAAGAGAGAAAGAATAATTGTACGCGGTCATCACTTAGGGGTGTATACTTATTTCCCGAAGCTGGCGGAATTTTCAGACAATGTTGCCGGATGAAAGTGTTTTGTTTTACCTATTGTGCATCGAAAAAAAGTCAACGATAACGAGGCAAAAATATTATTTATACAAATTAATCTGCGCTTCTGGCAACAGCGGTTAAAATGGGTGGGCAATGAGCATTCGGCCAGTCTCGGGAAATAAGTATACACCAATAAGGAGAAACAAAGTACACGCCTCAATGACCGCGCATAATTATTCTTTCTCTCTCTTTCAGCTGTTTTTCTGTCGCACTTGTATAACCCGGCATATTTTTGTAAGGATTTTCGCAATCTGTATATCAACCCCCTTTGACTTTAAATGTAATTTAATAGCCGTCGGGACCTATAGTCCGGGAAGTAGTTGTTGCTCCTTAGTTGAACGGTCATTGTTTTTGAAAATTATTTTTCAAAACTAGAATAATTATTATTTTGCGATATCTATTGATAACGACAATATTACAGAAAACTGTGATAATACTTTACATCAGCTTCCTTTTTTTTGTAAAAGACCATCTCTGTCTCTCTAGCTCACTTTGTTTGTCAATTTTTCAACTAAGTACATTTTAAAATAATTTAAATTCAATTAGGTAAACTCACTAGATTAATAGAGGAAGCCATGACAGAGTGGTGGTGTTTTAATTACATTTAGTCGCGCTCGCGGGTGCATAAGACATCTCTCTATTTCCCATAGCTGAACTGTTTGCCTGCGAAGCCTCCTTCACAACCCCTATTATCTTGTTCGCTCATCGTACATTGTCGTAGTCGTAACGTTTAGACGAATAAAGATTCTAGGGCTACTGACAATAACTTAATTTAAAATAATTTAATTATTTCGCCCGAAGTTGTCTGAACACGGCGCTCACAATGTAACTAAAAGCGAAAACTGAAATTGGCTCCTGTTTTCAATTGGAAAATAACTTTTTCATCATGTACAAGGTGTCCCAAATTGGTGTGTTTTACAGGGTATCTCATAAACTAGAAGAGGTAGAAGAAAAGTAGTTGAGAAGTTATGACTTCTTTTTTTGTTAAAGTAACGATAGCTTAATTAAATATTTAGTAACTACCCTGCAGTTGGAAGATACAGGGCGATTATTGAAAAATATTATATCTATTAAAAGTTTTTATAACGTTTTTTATATTTTTCTTATTTAAGAAGTTGTAGTACCTTGTAATTTTTGACAATTTTCAATAATCGCAGCCCTGTATATCCCAACTGCAGGGATTTACTAAATAAAAACCACTTTTTGTTGGCCATACTGACCTTAGACTGAACTACTCTATTGGGCGGAGTAGAATTCAATGAGAACTCTGGCGGAAAAAATTGTAATTGTCGCAACGAGTGAAACAATTGTATTATAATGCAAGTTAACGTTATTACCGTAAATTCGTACTTTATTTGTTTAGTTTTGTGTCAGTGACAAGCTTAAAACTGCGTTTTTCTAATCAACTCAACTGTCATCATTTCCGTGGTTATATTCTTATATAATCAGAGATATTATGAAAGAGGTTATGTTATTCTATTTTTTATTATAATAGCACTTTTATGAAAGTGTCACTTATTTCCTCTATAGGTACCATGCAATAATATAGGCCAGCATTTAAAACTGCCTGTCCCTTAATTATACACCTAGAAGAAGGCTCAGCACTTACAAATTCAAATAAACTTTGAATAGTCAGGGTATACCTAATCCATAGTTACAAAAACAAAGATAAAATAAGTCGGTATTAAAGATTTAAAATAATACTCAATAGAAACGTACCTTCCCTGTAACTTTTGTAGATAGGACTATATCAAAAATAAAATAAAAACACGAAATCAGACCTGAACTTGTTTTATTTTTGACAAATATCAACCATACCTATTACTCCAAAAATGAAAATATTAGGAGTCAAAATTTAGTTCAACAACACAAAATACTAAAGCACAATCAAAGAAAAAGCAAAAAATTCACAAAACACACACTGAAAATTACTAAAACAGCGAAACAAAACCACTGAAATATCAAACGGCTTATACGGCAGCTGATTTGTTTTACTCGTTGCTAGGATGACATTGACATTTCGGAGCGCCATCTATCAAATTCTACTTTTTCCAATTATAACCAACGTTAGCCTCCATACTATTCGCGTTTTCGAAGGAAATTTTGTCTATCTTTCTCTATAAAAAAAGCACCTTGATTCAAAAAAAAATTCTTCTATATTTTTACTGCCGATTTAAACAGTTACGCTCATGTTCCCCAACCCGTATCGCTTTGGTTATTTCGCTTGGGGGTGCGTGAAGAACATCCCTCGCTTCAGCTCCTCATACCCACGCCTGGCGTCTCTTTTCACCTTAACCGCTTCTTTTTTTATTAGGTGGCTTCAGGTGATTGCCTTGAGGGATGTTTGTCAAAATATTGTTTTTGTGCCGTCTTTCTAAAGAAGTGATGGTTTCTTTAAAAACGAATTAGCTTTTTATCTTGTGTTTCTATAGCGGTAATTGTTAATCTTTTAAAAAAAAAATTAAATGATCCCGTCGACTTAAAATTAATTAAAAAAGCCATTTTCTTTATTCGATAATAAAACCCTATTTAGTAAAATATATTTATGAATTTCTTTCCTGTTTCTTATAGAAAAAGGAGAATTTGTAACCTGACGATCGTAAAACTAATTAAAAAAGCAATTTTCTTTAATTATTGATGAACCCCATTTAGTAATAGTATATTACGTAACGTGTGTGGTAAGAAGCATTTTACGCACGAATGGAAAAGTTACGCACGATGCCGCGTAGCGGCGAGTGCGTAATTCCGTGAGTGCGTAAAATGCTCTACAACACCAGTTACGTACTATACTTTACCTACGACCTACTTCTACATGTATTTATACTCTTATTATTGATAATACTTGAACAACATCAACAATATTTGGCTATTTCTGCGATTTCCATGATAATATTAAATCCATCTCACTTTCACTCGACATTTTGTAATTGAATAAAGCTTTCCACAAAATACACAAACCAGTTATAAGTTATAAGGATAATAAAAAAGTGTTTTAAAAGTTTCTTGACAGTTCTTACGCAAATCGCTATTGCAGCCTATACCTTAGTTTGATGTTTTGACGGCTTATGTCAGATTTTTGAATAAAATGGCGACGTCTATTGACAGTTGCTAAGATGTTGCTAGGGAAGCCGTGCGATTTACTTTACAGCTGTGCGTTTTTTTTACCGTGCGTAATAGACGTCATTACATTAGCGCCGACTGTGTGTTATTGACTGATTACAGGGGGGGTCGTAGGTAAAGTATATTTATGTTTCCCTTTCAGCGTATTTCTTACAGAGAAATAAAAATTTTTTGCTTCCATTACAAGACCGAACCCCACAAAATTGTTATTTTGGAACAAAACAAATTTTAAATTCACCACCTTTTAATATACAGATTTCGAAAATCCTTGTGGAAGTATGCCGGATTACACAAGTGCGAAAAGGAAAATATGGGAAAAAAGCTTGAAAGAGAGAGAAAGAATAATCGAGGCGTGTACTAAGTTCCAGAGGCCAGAGGCCGAATGTTGATTGCCTCCCCTATTTTAACTGCTGTTGTCAGAAGCGCATATTAATTTGTACAAATGATATTTCTGTCTTGTTATCGTTGAATTTTTTCGAAGTTATGCATAATAGGTGAAACTAAACTTTGGAATGGGTCAATAATAACTTTGATTCCTTATTATCTTTTTCATGAGCTTACTTGTTAGGTTCCACGTGGCTTTAACAGTGGTTTCTTTAAAGTCTATACCATCTCCAATTCCTCTAACTCGGCCAATTCTTCCAATTTAATTGATACTTTTCCAGAAAATTAACTTTAATTTGTACAGAAAAGTTTGAATTAAATGCTGCTTTAAAATATTTAGGTCATCCCTAAAATTAAGTTATTATTGCTCAAAATAATTTGAATCATAAGCATATTTCAATACTAAAATAATTCTCCTGTCACTACTTCATCCAAACCTGGATTAACCCTTGTCTAGATAGTAAGAAAAGGGGCAAACCGTAATAAGGGGTGACAAATCACGAATCGGGTTACGGAGTAACTGTTTCCCTGATTGTACCGCACTCATCTGATGAGATTAAACTTACTGTGCAACACCTATTTGATGGCGTTATCTTGTGATGTCTTTCGTCGTAGCTATTACCGGTATTACAAGCATTACCGGCATTAAAATGTAATTTTGTCGTTCTCCGTCTACGACTTATTTTATCTTCAAGTTGTTTGGTTGAAGTTTGCTCACTGCATTTGCAAAATTTTGTCACTGGTATAATTTGATTGAAGCTTTAAAGCATT
This sequence comes from Galerucella nymphaeae, assembly GCA_963978555.1. Classification (NCBI taxonomy): domain Eukaryota; kingdom Metazoa; phylum Arthropoda; class Insecta; order Coleoptera; family Chrysomelidae; genus Galerucella; species Galerucella nymphaeae. Next base: position 2,839,887 of record OZ021705.1, on the reverse strand, counting down.
TTCCATAAATTTCTATTCTGTATGAAAATATTATCAAATTCAATCAATACTATAAGTATAAGTATGTGAATAAATATTTTCAAGTAATAGAAATCTATGAAGCAAAATTGAAAATAATGTATACTTTTCACTGTTATTAAACTAAATAAATTGTAATTTTCACTGACATCCAGGCTATCAGCAATTCAACAACTAGGTCTAAACTGGTAAAAAACTGTAAAGAATCCCTTAACATACTGACAAGAGACAACAAATATGGGTGCCGGCACATGAGGAGATTGCAGGAAATGAAATGGCAGACCAGCTAGCTGAAGAAGGTTCTAAAGGAGTCTTCACAGGTCCAGAACCGTTTTATGGAATCACAAAGGATTACATAAAAGGGGAAGTCGAGAACTGGCTAGTTAAGGTACACCACCTCAAATGGACACCTCCATACTAAAAGTCTACTGAATAAGTTAGACAAGGCTGGGTTGTTGAAACTGGGTAAGAGAAGACAGTTACCGACCTGGTGATTGGACACTGTACCCTGAGGAAGCAAGAATGTGCACAGGATGGGCTAAGTTAGTGAACCTATGTGCAGGAAATGTGAACTCTATGATGAAACCTACTCACATATTCTGCTTCTGCGAGAACTTACAAGAGATCTCAGACGGAAGCACTTAGTGGAAATAACACAACCATCACAACTGAAAATATACAAAATGATTGCACCCAAGGCTTTAGATTGTTTTTTCGTTGGGGCATTATTCACTAAGACCCAGAAGATCTATAGTGCTCCCTTTATTTTTCACTTCCTTCAAAAGAAAAGACAGAAAAAAGTATCTTCATTACACCTAATTGCCTGAAGAATTTTAGGATACTCATAGGCTTTAGATTAGGTAATTGTCCCACTCCTATCCAGTAGTATGGAAAAAAATACTTAGGGAACAATCGTTAACGTAGATATGTAACTACCTAATAAATGCCATACAAAATGGCGAAAGCTACAAATATCTATGATTTCAGCAAACAAAGCTACTACACTAGACTACCAGAAGCAGACAAAAACCGAAATAAGACGCCAGTTCACTCAAAGAGTAACTACTTGATTGAAATCTCAATTGAGTGAGGGGAATCTTACCAAAGCTATAAACAACTACTTCATACCGGCTTGAACATTAAGTGGATAAAAATATAACTGACGGATATTCAAAGAATTGTATACAAAAGTCGTTGGGTCTAACCACAAGTTGTTTCAAAAATATGGTACAATAAAAGTTTACGAACCCTTCGTACCACGCCACTTGCTTATTAGAATTTCACATAATTAATACAGTTGATGTGTTTAAAAGAGAAAATAAACTACAAAAAACACTCCCATACCCCGAGAAGTTATGAAATAAAATGTGTATTTCTGGTGCTCCTTGTTATCATCTATACCTGATTTAAAAACCAGGAGGAGTAATTTCAATTTAAGTTGGCAATTCTGAAGACCTCTGATTGGTCAGATTCCGACCAGTTTCACACAACACTTTCTAGAATTAACATTAGCTGATAATTTCCATTTTTTATAGTTATTTTATTACTTTCACCCAGATTTGTTCCTGTAAAATCTTCAGTAAGCAATTGTATTGAATATCTGCAATTATAGATCCTTCTACTTTGAGTACCAGCTCTTCGCTTAGTCCGGTAAAACAATGTAAGGTCATTTAGGACCGTCAAAAGTCAATTACATTCATCTTATATCTACAATAAGCATCTAAATAATCTACTGAACAGACGAGAAATCGACTTATGGCTATGGGTGGCTGATTTCTTCATCAATCTAGGCATATTTAATAGATTTGGAACACGACTGTTGACTACTTTTTCGGAACACACCCTTTAGTAGCTAATCTGGTAACTTTTAGTGGTGTGAGTGAGGCATTTCAAATTACTCCTCCTGATTATTAAATGGACTATAGTAACCAATAAAACCTGGAGAGTAAATTTTTAATGTCATAAACTATTGCCCAATTAATTTTTTTTTATTTTTTTTACTTATTGGTGTAATTATTATATCAAGAAGTCATCCCGCTTTAAAATAATTTTAGCACTGATCACTGTAATCATTGCCTCGCCAGCAAGTTAAATTTACGGCTTCAATTAAAAAATTCGGTATTCGATTTGAAATCCCATAACGCAACTTCCATTAATCAGAGCGGCAGTTGCTTGTTTACGTCATTATGACCGCATTAACTAGTGCCGTGCAGTAAATGAATGAATTTGCAAATGCACATACGCGGACATGGACACTGATAAACCTGTATAATATTATGTATCCTCGCTTGATACGCCCCGAAATTGTTACAGCTTTTGTCTAGTCGACTAGTGTTTCCTCATAGTCATAAAACGGATACAATCGCCAATTGATGCCGAATAATATGACATCCAGGGGCGCTGTTGTGAGTCGATGATGTATTAGTATGAACACATGTTCGGAAGCTTTATTGGCAAACGCATGTAACTCACCAAGTGCTTGTATTACATTGTTTGTACATTTAATGGACAAAAAAATGTTGAAATGCTTACCTAATTCAATTAGTATGGTCAATGGTCATCAAAAATTGTCAAAGCTGTTGAACATGTTACGCAAAAATAGAATATTGATACTTTTATTAAAGAAAATTGATATATACAGGGTTGGGATAAAGTATGGAACCAAGTAAATATCTCTTAAACGAAAAATACAATATTTATGAAAATTTGCAGGTAAGTTATCAACTTACTTCTTTAAACGGGTCACCCTATATATTTTCACAGATTTTGAAAGAGGTTGTTATTTTGAATTCATAAATACTGAGTTTAGTTTGAAAAAATTTGTAAAAACGAGTTTTTTGCATAAGAACTTGTTAGAAGTCACGCTCAACAGTAACTAAATCATTAAGACCTGGAAGACCTCGAAGGATTCATAGAGTGACCTGCTAGTTCTCCGGAACTTAGCCCGTTAAATTCTTTTCTTTGGGGTTATCTAAAATCACGTGTTTGTTAGACCAGCGTTTCTCAAACTATGGGTCGCGGTAAATTTTTTTTGGGCCGCGTATGAAGCTAACCACAACAAGAAATAAATAACAATTTACAAACACATAAAGAGGCGTACTTCACTTGTGTGACGGACGAAATCTTTTTTACAGTACAGTAATTTAGTATTGTACGAACGCGCATCCTTTTAAAGTGTTTACATTGTACAGTGTTTTGAAAATCTATATTTTTTATTATTATAACAATATCTAAAGCTTCTAATTATTTGGGCCGCGAGCTATTCAAACATAAATATGTTGGGTCGCCAGTCTAAGAAGTTTGAGAAACGCTGTGTTAGACGACCAACAAACTTACAGGAATTAAGACAAAGAATTATTGATGAATGTGAACAAATACGTGTAGAAGTCTTGGAAAGAGTGTCCCAAGAATTTGTTAATAGGATGACACATTTTTAGCTAGTAATCGTCGAGCATTTTGAAGATTTGAAGTAATTTTGTTTCTCATTATTCTAAAATAATGAAATGTACAACTAACAGTGAACTATTCCTCGTTTTTACAAATTTTTTCACACTAACTCAGTTTGTATTAATCCAAAAACACAAGCTCTTTCAAAATCTGTAAAAATATATAGGGTGTCTCATTTAAAATGAAGAAACTGATGGCATTTCACGTTAAACCGGTTAACAATGTATGGGTGGCATTTAAAAGTTAGTTGGCCAAATATGAAAAATGAGTGTATCCTTAACCATTGAGATGCTTGTACTTGATTTCACAAGGATAGTGTAGATATAAGGTGTTTATAATGGCTAAGGCTACGTACAGATTGTGAAAAAGCTTATCGAACCATACCATTTACACAAGTACGACAAGAAACATATAAAAAAATAGCTTGAAAAAGAGAGAAAGAATAATTGGGCGTGGTCGGCGTGGGTGTATACTTATTTCCCGAGGCTGGCCCCCCTTTCTTAACCGCTGTGGACAAAAATACCATTTGTACGAATGAATCTGCGCTTCTGGCAACAACGATTAAAGATAGGGGGGTAATGAATATTCGACCAGCCTCCGGAAATAAGTATACACCCTCACTGACCACGCAAAATCTCTTTCAAGCTGTTTTCCCATATTTTCCTTGTTGCACTTGTGTAAATTACATGGTTCGATAAGCTTTTTCACAATCTGTATATAATTTTTCATTTGAAATCATGTTTTTTTCGTTAATACTTTATGTAATTAAACGAACCCTACTTTAAAATCCGCCTCTGTGATGTACTTCCCGTTTTATCGAAACCAACCATAATTCAGAGTTGATTAAATTAAGAAAACTGCTTTGACGAAGTTTGCAGTTCTGGAGTTCCTGAAAATATTTTTTGTCGATGCTATTCCCACAGAAAAGGAGACGTCGTCGACACATAAGATGTTGACGTTGAAGACGATGAGGCGGTAACGAGATCTTTTGTCTTTTACACAAACCGGAAGGGTTAGTGAGGGTTGTTTGAAGGAGTTCGTATGTAATTTTAGGCTTTTGTCTGAAAGAACGAAATGCAGTGGTGGAGAATATTCGTTTTTTTTTTGGAAACGTCAGTTAGTGTGGTTTACTTTTTATATGATCACGAAATTAATTTTAATTTTAGCTTTTTAAGTGAATATTTGAAGAGGATTAGGGTGAATTTTTTTTAGCTGAAACCAGTTTAAGGAAAAATTTTTGTTTTTTCATTATGAAGATGCCTCGCCAAACACAAAAAAAATTAAATTTTCAGCGGAAATGCATCATTTTCCGACTCTAAAATAACTGAAGCTATATGAAACCAGTTTCAAAATAAAATTTGTTTTTTCAATAAGTATATAGCACAAACACAAAATCATAAGAAAAAATTTTGCGGAAATGCATCATTTTTCCGACTTTAGAATAATTGAAACCAGTTACATGAAAACTTTTTTCTAATTTTGACATATAAAGTGACACTTTTTAAAACTGATTGACATTATGAAACGTCTTACTTTTTGTAACTAGTTGCATAAAGTAAAATTTTATGCAACTGGTGACGAAAAATGTATTTCAAAATTAGTGACAAAAATAATTATTCTATTTATTAAACTGTTATAATACAAGTTTTTGGGAATTACTGATAATAGAGCATTGCCTGCTGCCTCTTCAATATCGCTTGGTAGCTCTTCAGAACTTGAATCACTCATTTTTTCAAAATAAAACTAATTTTCAAAATAAAACAAATTAAATTTATGTTTTCCAAATTTTTATCAATTATATTAAATTTTATTTTTTTATTACTTTCTTCAAAATTAGAAAAAATCTTGTATGAAATACGTTACGAAATGAAATTTTGTGTAACTTGTGAGTTTTTGCGAAACTCACTTTGTTCTTTCCGCAAAAATCTTACGCGTTACACAAAATTAGGCATTTCGTAACTGATGGCATAAATAGCTATTTTATGCTTTATATTTCAAACACTTTCCTAAACATAACTACGCAAAAGAACTTCTGCGGAAATATGTGACCAGGTGTTATTTGTACAGATGGTTGTTCCTTGCAGATAAATGAAAACTTCCTTTTCCCAAATTTCGATTCGTCAATCTAAAAATAACTTTCTCTTATTCAATCTGTTGATGTGTTAAGTTTAATCCTCTTCCCGAGCTTTAACACAGATCAATGAATACTATCTATTCCTATCAGCTTAATATCGCTTAAAATCTCAAGACACAAACCTGCACTATGATTCCTGGACCTCCTATTATTGGAAGAGATGCCTGCATTGAAGTAAAAGCACTGGTAACCATCTCAAGACAATACTTGAACGTTTTTGTACATGCCTTTTTACAGAGTCGCCGATTAAAGTTCGAATCAATCTAAATCTACAATATATTTTATCAATAAATGAAAATAGTATATTTCCGCAAGAAGTTTTTTGCCTGTTTGTGTTTAGTAAATTGTCTAACATGTAAAACAGAAACGTATTTTCTTGTGGCCTAGTGATACTATATTCATAAGGGAGGAGAATTAATAATGTATTATACACCAAGGTGGTGAAGAAGCATCAAAATTATTTCGCGAAGGACAGCCCCGAGCAGAATAAGGTGCGAGGCTGATAAATGTCTTCACCACCATGGTTTATGAACAATTTTCTTCACTACCAGCCAAATTTAAAACAAAAATTGAAAATAATTCGGAGAAGCGTTTTTACCCCGTTTACAAATACACTGTCAGTTTTCGATATATTATGAACGCACTCCTTATGTCATCATTCATTTTTGGTTGAGCGCGATTTTTAAACTAATGGCATTTGAATTTAAATAATTTCCCTTGAAAAATATTAAAATTTCACTCTAATTTACTCCAATCCATTAAATTCACCATTTTGCTAGTAATAGAGTACAATTAATTATAACAATTATTATCATAATATCAGTTTTCTAGATAACCTAATTAGTAATACAAATATTGAATTACGGTCCTGCTTTAAGCGCCGACCTGGGAATTCACTCGCTTCGTTTAATATAGTTATATAATTTATAAAAGGCGCTAATTTCTGCTCTCACTAGTCAACACCCTGGAAGTCTACTAATAAGAGACATTTCCACCGCCAGCGTTTCGGATCTCGTTGTCGCATCGTGCCAAGCCGTGTGGTCTGGGAGTTGTTCCGCTCTAACGCACGAGTTTGCTCCTAACACCCTCTAATTGTACTTTCTCTCTGATAATTAGATTTAGGTACATTTTCTGCTTAATGTTTCAGGTCACCTTAAAATTGTTTTGAAATATCGCAAGTCGTAGTCCTAGTCGTATTTGTTTTAAAATTATTTGCCAAAAGTAATGAGAATTAAAAAAAAGGAAATAATAAATTCAAGTATTGTCATATAAATAATAATAAATAATAATTAAAATATTTTGGATAATTAACATTTATAATTCAGTTATCATAATGAATTCTAAGCTAGTTTTTCAATTTTTCTTTATCAAATTTTAAAATAACAATAAACAATAAATCAAACTTTAATTTTATCGGTTGACCACCGACACATGTTCACTCTTTCACGCCAATGCTACACTAGAAATCGTCACGTTTAAATTACGAGCCCTTAAGCGACATCGAATAGCAAATTTATTGTACAGCGACTTTGCTCACCCTCACCCTCATCTTGTCGCTGTCAGCCATATCTCGAGGGGTTTCCTTCCCTCGGTTCGACCCAAAGTATACAATTTTACGTCTCCCCTTTTCATATTAGAGCAAACGACTCGTATAAAGCTTTACGATCATTCGAACGATATAGATATAGAAAGAGACATATTGCCGTTTTTTTTTCTTCTTGGGCATCTAAATGATACGGGTTACTTTTTTGGGGGTTAACGTACTAACTTCAGTTTATCACAGAGGGAGATATTATTTTTGGAAAACTAATAATCTTCACTTTCAGAAGTATCAATAAAGGAAGCCTAAACTAGCGTGAGGATCTACTTTAGTAGACTATAATTTTATTGGATATCAATGGAAGGAAACATACATTCTTATTCAGGAGTTTTGTAAAATAGTCAAATTTCTTCAAATTATCCCCTCACTCCTTCAATTATATTAATTCGGCATGATTAAGAAGCAGCTGACAAAAATGTAGGGTGAATTTTTTATTATTTTTCCTGATAAATTGTCCATTTTGTTGGTAAAAGTTGATAAAAGATTCCAAAATCTACAAACTACAAGAATCCTAAAATGGTCCGCCATAACTAATAGCGAACTTGATATTCAAATAGCGTAAACTACATACTGTCGGCCCTTGCAGCTTTAAATAGCAGCAGGATAGCATCCAAGCTAGTAGAGGTATACCAGAAAGAACTTACAGATTGCCTTAAAGTAACATTAGTGCGGTTGTTGAGATATGAACATATTTCTGGGATTGAACAAGCTGTTGAGCTCGCGACTACATGTTGGTTCAGAACCAGTTCCTGCGTTAAACGGGCTGAAAACTAGTAAATATTAGTAAGAATAAGCTAACAGGGATCTCAGTTTCAGACATGGAGACCGATACCGTTACCTATTCCAAAAAAATAAACACTTTCCAACCTTACATCGTTCCTAATTCTTCTTGACTATTCAATAGCCTTCGACACTATAAATCATGAACTATTCTCTTTTCTATCCAGATATGTATTACCTGTGAAACTTTGAATCTTATGAAATCATATTATGACAGATTTTATGCTGTCAGATATCAAAATGATACTGCCTTGTAATAACAACTGGTGTACCACAAGGATCCATTGTAGGTCCAATTTTATTTTCTATTTATACAATGAATTTTTCTTCTATAGGTACCTTGTTTTTAAACTAAGAGGAGCATTTTAAGAAACCTCAAATACACCACTAAAAGTTACTAGATTGGGAGAGTGTTCCGAAAGGGTCGTGTTCAGACTTATTGAACTAATGCCCGGTTTTATAAAGTAGAGTTAAATATCTCGAGTTACCTCGAGGATTAACTCTCAGGTTAAAATCCATAGATCACTGTGAAAATATATAAAAGAAGAAAACTTCGGTCCATAAAACAGAGTCCACAGTGTCTTCTATGATTCGAGTGCAGCCTATAACTTCACATTTTTTGTTGGAAGTGGCATGGAAAATGTTGTAAATATATGAGAAATGCCGTGATCTAGTTTGACACTTATTTGAAATATATTCTGACAGTAGTATTAACATATATCAACCATTTGAATAATGTCTTGCTCATCATCTGTTAGGAAGTCATCAAAAATTTCAAATATATCTCTCACTTCATCCATGTCCACATTGAAAATATATATCATAAAACAATATACATATCGGATATGATATATTATCTTCACATTTTAGTATATTGCGCATGACAACCGCTAACTTGAGAGTTAACCCGAGCCAAATGGCGGGGCAGGGTTAACTCTAACCCCGCTTTATAAAACGCTGTATCACCCACCGGTCAAAGGGTTAACTCTCGGGGCAGGGGTAACCCGAGCTTATAAAACCGGGCATAATTGACACTTATGTGAAATATGTATTGTACTGCTCGTTTTTGTCGTGGCCAATGAGAGATTAAGGCATGTCTAAATACCTAATCGTGATTGGACCCAGGACATGAGGCCAGACAATGGCGAACACAGCTAACAAATGTCACATTATTGTGGTTATATTATGTAAAATATGAATGACCCCAATGATCATTTAATGATTTGAGTATAAATAAATATAGTATGTATAGAATGCAATTAAATGTTTATATGTTGAATTATCCTTCATTTACATTGGAAGTTTAGGTATAGCACAAAATAAAACTCAACAAGTTTTGATATCGAAAAATAAGATAACATTGTAGGTACCTACCGTAATGCGTGTAAAACTTGATATATTAATATTATTGAAAGGATTTTATTTGTAATCTTATAAACTTTGCTTCTCTGTCTGCGATAAATGACGCAAAGTTAATAATTTCCTTTGCTTCGGGGGCGAAGAAAATCCACTGGTATTTGGCCCATAATCAAATAGTTTATTACAACGTAACAAAGCAATACAACACAATCACAAGAAGTAGAAAACAAAGAATACAAAAGCAGTAAACGCGAAAAGGTGGTACCTAATCAATTTTGCAATATTTTCATGTAAATAAACACAAAACTGACAAATGTCGTTGTCAGTTCTATCAAAAGGGCTATAGGCATTTTTTCTTGACAAACTGTTTTAAAACTTTCAAAACGGAAAATGTCAGTTGTCATAACATCAATGAGAAATGCATGGAAGTAACAATTGACAGTTGGAAACAGTTTTAAAACAGTTTGTCAAGAAAAAATGCCTTATGTGAAACGGGTGGCAATCTGACCAACTTATAGTCTTCAGATGTGCCAACCTAAATTCAAATTGATCCTCTTAGTTTAATATCGTTTACACAGCATCATTTTATTCAGATGAATACAAGCATGCTGTAGCCTCATGTTATATAAATTCCTGACAATTTCTAAGAACCATTGTCTCAAACTAAATGCTTCTCTATAATCCATACATTTCAGTAAAAAAGCAAATTGTTTGAAGATATGACAAGATGAAAAATTAGGTTTTAAGGAACATATATATCTGCAGAGAGCGTACCAAAGTCTTGGTGTTGGTGATAAATCCTCTAAGGCTTAGTTGTGCTCAATTAAACTATTGTGACATCGTGTACGGGTATGCTTTGACACTTAGGATATGGCTTATACACTTCCCCCACAACTTTTTTTGATACGGGCAAGAGTTTTGTATGGTGCTTTCAAATGTTACAACTTTCGTTTAGAGAAACTATTAAAATGGACCTTAACGTGGACAGAATTCGTACAAAATGGTCGCGAAATCTAAGCAAACAATTAATCGGCAAACATATTCACAATCAGATAGGGTGCATGCAATATCGCATTCTTTCGAGCAACAAAAAACAGAATATCAAAAGTAATTCCTTGATATTATTGAAGTAAGTGGGAATGCTTGTTCTCACGCGATATATCACGATATCACGAAAAATAAGAAGGGAGGTGCATTAATTTCGCCTCATTAACAAAATGAAACGGAACAATTACTATAATTTATTACAAAGGGGACTTTTTATAGTCGGGCAGTTTTTATGATTTAATTTCAAGCAAACAAAACGAAATCAGTATTACTGCGGTATAAATTCGGAATAAAGGTGCTAGAAGAAGCAATAATTGTCAACTTCACAGCTAATTGTGGAAAATAATATTTTATCTTAGTCTTGTATTTATTAATTTGTAAGAAACAATTCAGACGATTCTCTAGAAACTTTCAATAATGGAATGTTCCGTTTTTGTATTTTTGGAAAACAAACTACGCGCAGACTGCGGCTCTTTCGTCTTGTAAATTGATTAGGTCCTGAAAGCTTCTGCAATTTTTCAGGGATGACTCGATTACTTTCAGACGTTCCCTGAATAGCTGCCATTCATTCTAATTTGGAACAAGTGACTTTCCAGGCTCGGAATTGAGAGGGATTTTAAATTAATATTAAGATGAATTAGCTTTAGCTTTCGCTCTTTTACAGGGCGCGACTGATAAAAAATAAATTGTCTGAAAAACGTACTTTCGCCGAAATTATGTAATTTATTAGATTTTATGAAAAAGAAAAACGACCAAATGATGGAAAATTGCAAATAACCGCGAAAGTTCAGTAATTGAATTAATGGAGAGAGAGAAATAAACTTGAATAATAAATTAGAATTATATCAAATGGAAGTGGGAATGCGGACCGGACATTGTAGGAAACATATGCACACAATTGGCCTAGCAGATGACAGCCTATGTAGAGCCAACAAGGAAGAGGACGAAACCGCGGAACACATACTCTGTGAGCACCCTAGCAAGGGTGCGGTTTCACTTACTCGGAGAAGAAAAACCGAGGACAGAAAGCGACGCAAGGAAGGAAGGAAGGCGGTATCCAAGCTAATGAGTGTAATAAAAAGAATAAAGCTAGATATCCAGCTCTAAGTCTGGGAGGACCATGGGATATTACCTTCGATGATATTATGTCAATATCGAAATAATTATCAATATCTTTTCATAATTTGTCCATTAAACAGAGGAATTAATTTATGCAGATGCCTTTATTCATCCAACAAGTGTATTAATGAGGGCCATTAACAATCGAAATCATTTAATTGAGATTGTTAATTGCCCTTTTAATACACATATTAGAAACAAAGCTTTTCCTTCGACTGTATTAATTGTAGGTATTCGTTTTTCTCAATATTTAAAAACTGAAAATATTTATTTGTTCCATAGGTAAGTACTGTCAAAAATGAATAATGAAATTGAAATTGAAATGTCACAGAGATGATCGCTGGTTCAAATGTCACTGTTTTCGTCTTTTCAATTCTTTTTCTACATTCATGCAAAAAACAACACTTTTGTGAAACACATTTAATGGAAAAAGTGGTTCTTTTTTGCACTAGTGTGATAAAAGTTTTATTGCACTCATCTGTCATTCTTGTGTCAGTTTTGTGATGATTTATGACAAACATAGAAATTTAAATAAAATAAAAATCCATAGCAAGTATCTGATCCTGCTTTAATACAACAATAATATATGTATATCTTACTACTTAGTCTCAACGAATTACAATCATTGCAAAAATCTTTTATTATTTAAAATGTAAATGGTCAAGGCGAAAACCAGCTATGATTGAGTACTGACAAGGTGGAGGCCATAAAGATACAAAAAAGAAGAACGGTTTGAGTTTGATTAGGTTAGATTAGGTTCCCAACATATTATATTCTAATTTTCCAGTTTTTGCATGAATGTAGAAAAAATATTGTATGCAACTCTTGCAAAACGTGTTTTTTGGACTGACTTTTTGCACTTGTTGCATAAATAACTATTTTTGGATGTCTTAACACTAATAATTATAAAAGAGTTCAATAAAACTCGAAGTCCAAATCACAATATTTAATCTTGTCCAAAAAAGGACAATTTGGCAGTTTTCCAGTTGTAAATGTTTCATTGGTAACTACTTTTTTTTTATCACTCTATAATCTTATTAATATTGTTTTGGATATTAAATTTTGTAATTACAAATTACTTCCATGTCTTTTTATTGCAGCTAAAATTTAAAAAGAAAAAAATTTTTTAAATTTTAAATGTAATTTTAATAATCTTATGTTCTTAATTTGAATTCTCAACTTATGTTACATTATGTTACATTACTTGATAGATGTAGTCAAAGGCTCTCTTATCGTGCGGGTTTAAAGGTCACTAACCATATGTATCAAATCAGAAAACACAGAGGTTACCAAAATGTTAGATTACAATGATTGACGAATTTCCACTTTTTCCTTCATTCTCCAAATAATATATCAAACTAAGTACCATCTTTTTGCTTGAGGACACAAAAAACCGGAAAATTGCTACTTATTATTCATATTTGTCAAAGTGACAAAACTGACATATTTAAATAAAAACTTAGCTGGTGAAAGACTTTTTAGAATTGCTGGAAACTAAATACATATCCTTCTTTTTCCCGTCAAAATTGCATAAGTCTGTCTTATTTATCTTACGTATTTTATTTGGAAGTTATAATTAAACGCAATAAAAGAAAACAAAAACTGTGAGTATGTCTTTGTTGAATCGTATGACTCAAAATAGAAGTAGTTATTTTATAGTAGGATTCATTTTTTGAAGACGCAGCGGAAAATTGTTAATGTATGAGAATGTTAATATGATAATATGTTAATACACCATCGAAGGAAAAACAAAATATTCAATAATAAACCAATCTTGTTGCTTTTTTGGATTTGCTAGTAAAGCAGTGACATAAATATTGCGCGATTCATTCACCGCGAGATAATTATAAGCAGACTGCCTTAGAGGCGTAAATTATTCGATCCCCCTTAAATCGACCCTGGTTTCACGTAATGGCGTATGATGGCTATCAACAACAGTATAATTAGGAGTGGGTTCAACAAGTGCTTGAAGTTGTTGGCGTCGAGCAGGCGGAATTAGGAAGTTCGCCACGCCACTGTACGGATAATTACTACGGTAATTAGTTCAATTAACCCAACTCGCGTCGTTACAGAGTCGAAGCTCTTTTGACAACTTGCTACTTCACTTAATCGAATGATTGTTAGTGTGAGTGTTGAATTTCTGAGTAAAAGGTGGGTCTTGGAAAATAATAAGAAGTAAGTATTTGTATTAAAGTGAGCAGATTATTACAAAATTTTAATGAAGAGTGGATCAACTAATAACGGGTTTGACATTCGCAAAACGTCACTCGTTTTACAAAGCACTCGTTCTGCTTCGCTTCACTAGTACACACAAGTAACGTTTTTGACACTTGGTACTTTATTTATAGTATTATATCTTCAAATTGACATAAATAAGTCAAAATTTATAGTTAATATGGTGCTCAGGAATAGAAAAAAAAAGAGATGAATGAAGTGAACACAACTTAACTATTTAAACACAATCGATTGGAAATGTATCTATAATTAGATGGGTTACTTATCTATGGGTTACTTACTGTTCCAAAATATCATTTGTGAATCACTGGTGAACTTACCTGAAACAAAATAAAATTTTCAATCAGAATATATTTAAAAATTCATATATGCTCAAGTTGGGAATTTGATTATCTGTTTTCAAATGTTTAACGGAATTATTCAGCAAAATAAGACGTTTGACAATATTCGAAAATGTAATGTGGAAGCAGGAATATACAGATACATGCAATGGGAAACGAAACATAGGGATTTAATGTATTCTCCGATCTAAATAGTCCACCAACATTAAATTGCTATTAAATTATAACAATAAATATAATTATTCGGCTGAACAGCTGGATTCAGAACTACTGTAAGAAACCCCGCCTCTTCTCCTTTCAATGTTTGATAGTTATGTGCGTCTGTGCGTGTAATTTAATGTTAAAGTGTCCTTTGACACAATGGTTAAAATCGCTATGTTCCGTTTTTCATTGCATGTATCTTTATACATACAATACAAAGACAAGAATCTCACTGTGCTTAGGCAAATTTATGACAATATCCCAAATAGAAGTTTCAACAAAAGATTAATTGTAATCATTTAAGGAAAATACCAATTACAGACCCCAAGGGAAATGAAGAGACAGACTCACTAGCTGGAGATGCTTGCCATGAGGTGCTTTCCATTTGGAAAATGTTGATGTTTGTTTTCCGGAATATTATTAGTCTGTTTATTCTCACTTTTGATGAAGCAAATCTAGTAATTTGTGAAACAATCGAGTAATATACAAGGTGTCTCAGAAGTTCGTACCAAAAACTTAAGAAGTGGTAGAAAGAATAAAAATAATGATGATATTTTTTCTTTACGCCCTTCGTTAACGAACTATAGGGCTCTAAAGTTGGGGATGAAAAATGGTTTTTTATTGACAATTATTAAATGGCTGATTTGAAATTTGTAATATTTTAACAGTTGATAAACACCATAATTGCACACTTTTCACTGAATTTTTGAATTTCTTATTCATTAATTCCATTTTTGATAATCATCATGACGTTGTTCTGAAATAACTTAACCAACTAATTGATACGTGTCAGACTTTTCCAACAAAGTAGCGGCAGTTCTTTTATTTTCTTTTGCTGTCTGTGGAAGTATTACGTCAAAAAGAAAAGCTTACAAGGGGACCGCTCTTTCACAAAAAGCCTTTGATCAACGAATGTTGAGTGTAGTAAACAGAATATTCGGTGGAAACACAGGCACAGAAAGGCGTTAACAACGTTTAATATAAAAGGGAAGCATTATTTTAATAACAAACGAAAATTGAAGTAAAATCACATAAACGCGTTTTGTTTATTTATTTTTATTTGGTTTCTAAATGTATAGGTACCTACAGTCTGTTCGCTGAATCTTTTCCCATGTATGAAATAATTCACATACTACTTTTTGTATTCCGTCTCTTTCCTACTCACAGAATCTTAATCCCCGAAATGGAACCGTTTGTTCCATTACAGCGTAATATAACAAACAGAGATAGCCATATGATGAATGTCGGCGATACGTTTAACGCGAATTAGTACTTTGACGTCGTTGACAGCCAAAGACTTTGTTTACATTTTTATTTTACATTTTTATTCACCTTTTCGCCCCTTGCATATAAATTTATTTCAAAAACAGTTGTTATAACGACTAACTTTTACCTTAGTGTTCAAATTATTGAGGTAAGTAAATATTATTTCTTATTATTTACTTCGCAATGAAAACTAACCTTAAATTGACATTTCAATATGATTCTGGATAGAATTCCATCAAACTAAATTATATGAAACATATTTTGCTTCCACCAATGTAGAAAATATTGACTTTATTTTCTGAAAGACCAGAACTATTTATGAATGATTTTTATTTTTAGAATATGCCTGGAAAGAGGTTGAATTCGCAAGCACAGGAGCTGGTCCTAAATGTGTTGGAGTATTTTGAGTTGGAAAAAAGAAATGGAGGACCTTTGGAACCACTTTCATGTGTTCAAGAGGTAACATAAATACTTAAGTGCATGTTTGTTTAGGAATATACTTATTATTAATAATTTTTTTCATGTTAGAGGGTAGCTGCTGCTTTGAAAATATCTCGCCGGACAGTATATGCTATAAAAACAAGAAAGGAAAATAATCCAATACTTTCAAGCCCAGGCAAAACCAGAACTCGTTCTAAATCTAAGACAACTGATCTACCTGAGGGAGCTAAGATGGCAGTACGGAATACATTATACGATATGTACCAACAAAGTAAATATTATTTATTTATTATTTAATTAAAGTCTTTTGGTAAAATGTAGGTGTAGGTATTTTGTAATGAGTATATTCAAATCATAGTATATTAAAGAAAACTTAAGGAAGGTATTTGTATAGATTTTAGTAGTTTTGCGATTACATTACAAATTCAATTTAAATATTGAATTTATCTTATTTTTTAACAGTCAGGGCTGAAACATTGATGGAATGAGCAATCAAAATATCATTAAAAATATATTATATAGTATTAGTTGAAATTGAATCTACTATAATTTTTGTTTTAGAGAAGCATGTTACTTTGACTACATTAAATTGTGAATTAAGGGACAGAGAAATTGTATCTATTGGCAAAACATCTCTAAGCATTTTGTTGAAATCATTGGGATTCAAATATAACAAAGATGACAATCGAAGAGCTTTAATGGAGCGAACCAGTATTGCAGCCTTGAGAGCCAATTTTCTGCGTGAATATATGGTAAACCTCTCAAGTACTCACCCAAGAGAACTTGTATTTTTGGATGAGACATGGATCTATTCAAAAGGCAATAAAACATATTCTTGGCAAGACAACAGCACTAAAAGTGTACGTAAACCAGATGGTTATGATGGAAAACGTTTCATAATTGTTCATGCTGGTTCTACCAAAGGTTTTGTCTCTGAAGCAAGTCTAGTATTCTGTTCAAAATCTAAAGTAGCTGACTACCATGGAGAAATGAACAATGAAATTTTCATGGAATGGATGAGTACTAAATTAATTCCCAGCCTAGAAGAGCCATCTCTAATTGTTATGGATAATGCTCCATATCATAGTGTCCTTTTAGAAAAGCAACCTTCTACTATATCGACAAAAAATGAGATTGTTACATGGTTGACAACAAACAACATTAAGTTTGATACAAAACTTACAAAACCTGAACTGCTACAAATTGCAAAAATGAATAGAAAAGTAAATGTGTATAAAATTGATGAGTTACTACGAGAACATGGTCATGAAGTGCTGAGACTACCACCATATCATTGTGAATTTAATGCTATTGAATTGATTTGGGCTAATTGCAAGTCATATTACAATAAATATATTGGTAGAGATGGATATTCAGATAGTTCTGTTATAAATATGTGGAAAGAGGCACTGGATCAATGTGATCAACAAATTTGGGAAAAATGTGTTAGACATACTCATGAAATTATAGAAAAGTGGTATGTCCGAGAGCAGAATATAGTTGATTTTAGCATTCAACCTATAACCATCGAAATAAATACTGGTGATAGTTCTGATTCTGACTATGAGGAAGATTAAATAATATATATATACAAAGACAGGAATATTAGGGAAACAGCAAAATTGTAAAAATTTACTCTTTCTTACATCATTTTCCAATCTTTTGGAATATCTTTATTTCCATTTTCAAGGATAGCATTTGAGATTGTATCACAAGTTGTTTTAAATGGTAAATACATCTAACAATAATTTTGATTTCCCCAATATTCCTGTCCTTGTACATTATTATTCGGCAAATATATACTGTAACTATATTCAAATGAGTTTTAAATATATATATTTAAAATATTTATTTTTTATTTTCACATCCTAGAATATTTTTATTTTCCATTGTTGAACCGTATGGGTGGGACGGCCCAATAGTAATGGTTGCCAGCCATAACCCTAAAAGGGCAATCTGATTTGCAAAGTTTCTACCTAGGAAATTGTTATTAATACTAATTCTTGTGCAAGTAACCCCATAAAACTATGGAATTCTAACAGTTTTTCCAAACTAAAGGTTTAGGTAGCACATTGCTAAATGGCTATAAAATATTCACAAAAATCTATCACACCAGCTTCAATAATAAATAACGCGCATCGTAATTTTAGCCACATCCACAAGCAATTGACGGCATCCACAGCATTGAACTACGACCTACGTTTTATTTAATGTATTGATGTATTGCGTGTGTATATTATTGATGACGCATGGGAAAAGATCCAACGAACCAACTTTATATGATCGCTAACAGCTGATACTTACGTTACAAGCATCCTATTTTGAATGAAGTAATTTCTCCCGATTTATAAGTCGCACTTAATCTAAGTCAATAATTAGGGTTGACGTTTGTAGTACATTTTAACGGTTCATTATTGTGATATTTTTATAAGGATTAATCCAGCCTCTTTCCCATTTCTTCCAACGTCAATCGATGGCTCTTATGGTCTGTAGGAATCTGGCAGGGAGAAATTGGGGTTGTAACCCAAAAATCCTAAGCTGGATGTACACTGCCATAGTGAGACCAATTATCACTTATGGAGCCATTGCATGGAGCAGCAGAACTAGTCTATTGACAACGAGAGAAAACCTCTCCAAAATTCGAAGACTAGCTTGCATATGCATTACAGGAGCAATGAGAACATGCCCAACGGCAGCCATGGAAGTAATTCTCAACCTTACCCCTCTACATATGGTGGTGGAAACTGTTGCAGAAAAAACAAGATACAGACTAAGTAGAGAGGGAATCATTAAAAGAAAAATCACCTCTTCACTTCTTAGAAATCAGACAACCTGGGACATGCCACAAGACGGTATGATGAGAAAGTACAACTTTTCGAAGAAATTCGTTACAGAATTCAGCAACAAGAAGGAATGGGATCCGAATACCATTACCAGAATTGGAAAGAATGCCATTCAATGGTACACAGATGGCTCAAAAGCAATAGGAGGAACTGGGATAGGAGTGTTCGGGCCAGGAACCAAACACTCCGAAAGCTTGGGAAAAACCCCAAGTATCTTTCAAGCGGAAATCCACGCCATAAGAAAGTGCGCCCAGTTCAATATTGATAAAGGATACAGAGGACAAAGGATTATCATAATGACAGATAGTCAAGCAGCCATCAAAGCACTGAGCTCTTGCGTAATCAGTTCTAAAATGGTGTGGGAATGCCTAGACAAACTAAATGAATTAGGCGAGAACAATATAGTTACCCTACTATGGATTACAGGACACACTGGAATAGAAGGAAATGAAATAGCAGATGAACTAGCAAAGAGGGGGTCTGAAATACCCTTCTGGGGGCCTGAACCTTTTTGCGGAATCAGCTCCAATGTAATATTGGAAGAAATAGGCGAAGCCGAAAGAAAGAAAAGATCTGACCATTGGAAAGATCTAGTAGGGCTTAGACAAAAAAAGATTCTCCTGGGTGACTACAACCTACGGAGATCAAATGAATGCATAAGTCAAAGCAAGACTGCGCTAAGAGTTTTAACAGGGATCCTAACGGGACATTGTCGCCTGAATGGGCACCTGAAAAATCTCAAATTAGTGGAGGAAGAAGAATGCAGATACTGTGGCATGGAAGAAGAAACCTCCATCCACATACTTTCCAACTGCACAGCACTCCAGAATCCTAGAGCACAGTACCTGGGAGATAACAGGATAGGAGAGGAACATTCACCTAAGTTGAAGCCTGCAGATATCCTGAAATTCCTCCGGGAAATAGGACTAAAGGAGCTACTAGTTTCAGAGACTCTCCTCAGAAACTAAGTAGAAGTAAGGGGGCACAATAGATCTTTTAGGTCTCAGTGAATGTTACCCCAAACATACATACAACGTCAATCGATGACGCACACCAAAAAGGTTATTTTATGAACTCTAGTTTTATTATTAGCACTGAATCAATTCAAGCAAACGGGCAGGTATAATTTGATATATATTCGGCATGAAAATTCATTTTCACGGTAAGCAAACTCTTGATTCCAAATAGTGGCCCTTAAAACCGTTTCGTAAATACAATAGCAGTTGTTCCACTCGTTATACACTGTGATAATGCGAATACCGTGGCAAAAGGAAATAGGACCCCTTTTTCATCCTGCCGAGAGATTTGTGGCAGTTTTATTTTCCCTTGAGACTCGATGGCTCTACACACAATAAAGCTGCGATGTACTTTGTTGTAAAAAAGAATGCAGGACTGGATTCAGTAAATATTTTTCGTTTTATTCCTAATTGTAGAAAAAACATCGTATATTTTTTTAATCTATTTATGGTTTGCACCAATTGATATTTAAGTCGACTTAAAGTTCAGTGGCGCTGTAAGAAAGTTTTGTTTTGCACCATGAACATACATATATCTTGTCATTTTAAGCTGCACCTAGCTAAGCTTAGAAAATCGCTCGCTTATTCTCCACTTATTCTCAAAGTGGAGATTTCTAACCTAACATTCTTGTGTTTAAATTGATATATTATGTCAATGTTTTTCCCTCGTTTCGGGTTTTCGTTTTCTGTCTTCTTTTTTCAGGTGTATTTCTTTTAATTTTTGAAGAAGGATGCTTATGGAGGATTATTTGGAAGTATTGGATATTTTTGAAAATGGATTTCCAAGAAAACTGTACAACCGTAAAAACTATTATGAAGAATTGGATGAAAATATTAGCAATTCTTTTTCCCGAACTGTATACTTTGCCGATCTGATTTTCTTATTTTTACTGTGTTTTCCATTATAAATAATTTTCTTATTCAAAAAAACAAGACTAAAATCCTTTGATTTTCAAAAAAATTGACTCAACAGTTTTTTAATACGTTACTTCAAACCACAAAAACGAAAAGTCACCAGAAATCATAGAGAAATAAATAAAACTCAACTTAAATAGCGAGGTTGACAAATGTATTAACACTTAGCTAAGAAGCAGACTAAAAACATTGGTGCAACTGAACTTTAACTAAGCGATCCTTAAAATTTAAACTCGCCTTAACTATAAGTTTATGCTTCTATTTGTGCAAACGGCCATTATACATACAAATTTGTCCTGAATGCCTAAGCCTGATAAAAAAGGATTATCCATACCAACAATTTTTTCGACTTCATTTTTCTTGTAACAACAGTTTTGTAGGCAATAAAAAGGCAGACATCCTAGAAAAGCTGTAGTCTGAAACTTCATTCACAGAGTATCAAAAACTGCTGCACTCCAAAACATGACCATAACAAACTCCTTTGGAGAGGCAGACTAACTAAATATTATTACACCTCAACAGTGGCCAGATAAGTGGAGTGACGAATAAAGCTTTGTTTCATTGGATATGTAAACTCCTAGGACTAGAGCTTCCAGGGGAGGATTTATCCAAGAAGTTCCTAGCGAAAAGACTGTTGTTCTCTTCACATAAACGGCACAACCAAGAGCACAAGGTTGAGGTGTTGGGGACTCCAAGTCTCTGACATGGTGCCGAACAAATCTACAAACATTTCCACTGGATGTGACCTTCATCATGAACGTGTTCCGAAATTTTCTCAACTAGCTTACTGTGAGAAAAAATATTTCTCTTATAGCTGTGTAAATATATTTGGATACAAAGTACAAAGAGGCTCGTGTCCGATATTCAACTCAAAATAGAAACGTCTTAACGATGATGATATTAGCTCACAACTCAACCCGAGCCGTCTTCCATGGCTTTTCAAGAAACATTTTCAACTTCTTTTTTTTACTCAAAGAATAGGATGGGCGGGAAACTCGGGAATGGAAATAAAACGCGGTATTAACCGCCCTCGACAGTCGAAAAGGGAAGGAATACGACTGTTAAATGGATTAGATTCAGACAAGGGGAATGAAAAAATATTACACGGCTGATGATGATAAAATAGAGGAAAGTAAAAAGACCGGAAAAGATAAAAAGGTGAGATTTTAATCAGACAGACTTTTTAGACATGGTGACGTTCACTATGTAATTTTTTTCGTTAAAAAATAACAGGGTATTTTAATTTACGTTAAGAATTCATAGTTTACTTCATAGAGTTATAAATAAAATAGAGTTGTTAAACGTGTAGCATTTTGTGGCACAAAGTTACAGCTAGCGCCTACCTTGGCTAACGGTATGAACTAGCATTCAAGACGCGTGCTGTTTGAATTTGAAACTTTTCAGCATACGCATAATACATATTGTATTAGTAGGAGTAGGAGAAAAAAAACTCTGCTAGTGAGTAATTACTATTGAAACAACATTTTTCATACAATAAAATATCGAAAATAACACAAAAACAGTCAATAAAAATAAAATAAGAACAAACAAATAATTCACACCAATCTACCTGGAGACATCTTAAAGCACACACCAATATCACACGAACAATGTTCGAAATACCACTTTTTCACATAACTAGAACTTTTAGCAAATCTTCCTTGGATATTGTATGCAAAAAAAACGATAAAATGAAAAATATTGTTTCCATTATTTCACTTTTTTAACTTACCTATGATGAGTTATAATAAATCCCATGATAATAATAGTTGCCAATGTTAAAGATAATCAATTTAAATAGAAAAAGGCCAATAAGAATTAAATAAAAATAGATATCATATAGGGCATGTCCACGACAGTTGACACTTGACAATAATCCAGTGGTAAAACAATAAACATAAACACGATCAATAATCATCAGATAACAAACAACTAGGTATTAACCTATATTATATATTATTAAATATGCAAGCTCAAGAATTAAAATTACTCAAACAAAACGAACTAAACTCAAACACGATCTATCATTATAAAGCAGCATAACCTCACTATTAAGTACCACGTGTTGTGAATGCTTTGTTTATTGACATAACGACAATTTTCGTGTGGTTAGAGGCGGGGTTTGTTAGTTCAGTTAATCGTTGTGATGCGCCTTACTCAACTGGCTGCGCACAAACTTTGTGCCAGTTTCTTCCATATGTTTTAAAACCTCTTTTTTATTCATTACTCTATGTTCTAGATACTTGTCAAATAAAGATGTCTCACCACAGGCATTAAATTTTACACAATAGTAAATTAGAAGATAGAAAGCGAGAGAAAGATCTTTATTGTCATGAAACATTTTACAAATTTCATGGACAAAGCGACATACATTCAAAATACAGCGAATATGAAATTCGCAACTAAATATTTGAAAAAATAGTGAGAATGGGAAGGTGATGAAGACTATTATTATTGAACGAGCATCAAAATTACTTCACGAGGGGCCCCGAGCGGAATAAGGTGCAATGTCTTCACTACCATGGTGTATATACATACATGGTGTTTAACTCCACAGCCCCTTTTTAGCTAGGAATGCCTATTGTTATTGACTTTTTATTAATAATATAATAATAACCTGAACCGATCTTATTTATTGTGTCTCACCTATTTCAATCAAAAACATAATATTATAGTATCCAAATCAAAATGCTTCTTTTTTTTATTTAATCAGAACTATAAAAATGTGACATGACACTTGCTTTATACACTTATGTCTCCAAATATTTGCACATACCAAACATCCGAATTCATAAAAATTTTAAGAGATAATTATATTAGATTTTCTCAGAATAGATGTAAAACTTGTATATTTCAGAGTATACTAATAAACAGCGCTTCAAACAGCACTCTATCTTACTCTCTACTACCTTCAGAGCTCTTCACTTTACACTCCACCTCATGTTCGTTAGAAATTCGCCTACAAATTGAGTGGTTTCAGTTTTCGAGTTCTGCAAACAAAACAGACCTAAGTGTAAATGTTTCAACTAAGTTTTAATTGAGAAAGACGCCCGTTACCGCTGCTCTTACCGCACGCTATGGTAGGTATTCTCTCTAAATCCATTAAGTGGTCAAAACATAGAAATGTGCAGTGGCGGAGATATGTACAGAATCCTGACAAAAATTCTATATAAATTGCGAGGAAAAATTTATAATTAACTGACATCACATGTTTTATTTTTTTGACAAAATTCATAGATGATTTTATAAGTAATTCGACTTTTATTGTAAATTCTTATTGTCCATTATAATGTGCATTTTATGATAATAATAGTTACTTAGTTGATGTAATAAAATGTGTGGAATGACGGCACTCGACTGATTTTTGAAGCTTTTAATACACCAAGCTGAAAAATTGCATCCCAGAGGCTCTAATGTAGTACGTGGATCTTTCAAGAATGCCTTCACCCAGTAAGTTTAGTTTAAAAGTAATTCAAAGTCCAAGAGCTATGAAAAAATTAAAAATACAAAATTTCAATTGGTAAAAGTTTCTAGTCAACAGTAAAAGTAGATATACTACACCACTATGAGTTCAGAAACTCGTAAAACATCTGCTAGATAGCGCTGTATGACATTTAACGCGATATGAATGACATTTGACGCAACATAGGTAACATCTCATGTGATGTGCATATCGCGACGTCAAGGGGCAATGTGTCAATCTAGTCGCGTTAATTATTCATGTCGATTCAATTGCCATCTAGAGGACATTATTCGAGTAATAGAGCTCATGACGCTGTTGTATATCTATTAGTCTAAACAAAATCATCCCTAATGAGCCAGTGGCTCTGAGCAGTATAAAAATTCATCACTTATCCTTAACGAACCCATTCAATCATTAAATAAGTACTTTGATCATTAATAAGATGACGAAATAAATAAAAAAGACGAAGACAAAAGATTGTTCTCTCGAAAAGCTCTACTGTCTGTCGAGAGTCTTTTCTCTGATCGCATGTTACGGAGTAAGAAAAGTGCGATTTCGGTGAAAATAACGTGAATATCTTTTCACCCTTCAATTTTACGGAAAAAAAGGTTGAAAACGTTTTTTTCTCCTTCAAAGATCTACAAAACTAGACTTTCCACGGTTGCAGAATTGTATACTTCTCAAAAATAATAAAAACACATGACTTATTACAGTGAAAACATCAAGTGCATTTTATTCTACATCAATTTTGTCCAAAGTCAAGCAAAATCATCCGCCAGGAGAAAAACATTGTGAAATCGTCATTTTCAGGCTATATTTCGAGGTGGTCTCTGATATAGGCGAGCATCAGGTTCGCATATTACTGGTTCAACTGGTTAACTCTGAAATAGTCCTTTGACTGCATCCTAAAAATTCCAGAAAAATTTCAGAACATTTCCAATAGCCATCTGCTACTTTATGCGAATTGCGGTGAAAAACGTTCTACTTGTGTCAAATTAAAGTTGAGATGATGAATTATCGTTTTTTAAATAAATATACGCTGTAAATGATTTTATAAAAGCTTTCAAATTAAGGTTGCCGCAAATTGTATAACAAACAATTAATATTTTTTTTCCTCACACGAATTTCTGAGCCAATGTTTACAGTTAGATGCGGAGCGGCTGTTAATAGACTTGAGCGAAAGTGATGCCAAAATGATGTATGTTCATTCAGATTTCTATTTATCCGGAATTACAGGATACGGTAGAGGGATTTAGATTAGATTTATCGACTACGACCCTAACGTAATTATTCGAAAGTATATTTCCAGGAAAATTGCCGGGATTTTCCGCTTATGTTCCTTAATAGCTTTTAATGTTTCCGCCGAGAGTTTACGCTCTATGTTTTTGTCATGAAAAAAAAAAAGATTGGTTAGTCTAGGATTTATAACGGGCAATTGTAAAACAAATTAACAAAAAGAAAAACAAATCGCGGCAGACGTAAATCATACCATGTTTTTTATTGTAGGTTTAACTTCGTTCCAAGTAGAACGAAGCTACCTTTTGGACAATAAATAAGCTTTATTGTTTTTATCCACGGTATAGCTGCACTGTTGAATTGGAAATAAAGAACCATGAACATTGTTCACTTTCGTACTGCTCATTTTTTGTGTACATGTGGTATAAACGGTGTTCAAATAGTCAAACTAAATCTCACAGTTTTTAAAACTTATTTTTTATTTTTATTGAACAAAAATAAAGCGCATCAACCCTTTAGAGTTTTAGCGCTACCAAATGAACAATAAATATTTGAATATTAAGTACTACTACAGTAAAATATAAAAAACAAACAATTTTGGTAATAAATTAAACTTTATGAAAATATATTTTTCTAAAATATGAATAAGAAGTCTTCTGACCTCAAAGTTTAGATTTTTAATTAATTCCGAGCTGGCATTGAAATTGATAAGTGAATTTTTTGAATCTAGTTTTTGTAATTTCTGAGCATTCAATTTAGAAAAATAGTACCTACATTGTTTACCGGGTAGGAAAAGCTTAACATTCCTGGACGACTGTGAAGATTGCAACACAGAGTCCAGGAATGTGGCTTTTCCTACGAGGTAAACATACTATATTTCCGCAAATCGTTTAAAATTCGACAGATATTGATTGATTTCAAAAAAAACGCGATAATTTTATTCCCAAATAAATGGTGCTTTGAAATTCCTAATAAAATTACTTGGGTTACTATGGAAACGTATTGAGGTTGAATTGTCAAACTTGACGCTTATAAATTTAATTGCTGGTGTTCTCGAAAGTAAAATGATAAGTGATGATGAAATTTCCATTCCTGGGACTCCTCCAGAGCTGGTTGAGGCAGTGAATACTGCTTCATTAGAATTATTGCCAAAGAAATCAAGAGAAAAGTACGAAAATGCATACAGACGTTTTATGGATTATGTAGAACACTAACAACTGTACGGAAATATCATTTCCTAACAGTAAGGAAATGACATTTCCTTACAGTAAGGAAGTCCTGACTTTTTCTTCAAGAAATTTTGACAGGAATGTCAAAATTTCCTAGCGATTTGCGGAAAAAAATTATTATTAATATTCTCACAAATTTTTCTATTTTTGTTATTCGTCACAACAGTCACCGACCTTCAGGCAAAACGCTTTTTTTTTAACCAAAACGAGCGTTAAAATTTGTAAAAATATAAACAAGGTTTAATATTGTTAATTTTGGTAATAAATTAAACTTTGTGTAGAAACTGAATTGCACGTAGATAAGCTACCAAGTTTTCCATATTGTACTCTTCTCCTAGCAAGTGATACATAGTAGATGGAGTGTTAAATGCAATTCTTTGCTGTGAAAACTGCGGACAATCTATTTATACATGCCTAACTGTTAAAGGGCATTGACACACTGTACATATTTCAACATTAAGTGTTCATGGGAAAATCAGGTGTGACCTATTCTAAGACGGATCAGAATAACTTGTTCTTTCCTGGTTTCTGGAACGGCCTTCCGCTGTTCTTTACACTTCCCTACGTTTATCGTGAGATTGGGACCACTGATGTTGCCAAGCGTTATTAACCGATGTCTTGATAAATATTTTCATGTCTGTCATTATAGCTCTCGTGACTTCGATGGCACTAGGATTCTGAATTGCAGTTTTGGCTGCTGCATCAGCTCGCTCATTAACCTCAATTCCTGTATGTGAAGTTACGAATAGTAACTATACGACTGCTCCTGAATTTTATAGCTGGGATAATTGCTGCTTAATAAGTTTTAGTAATGGGTTTGATGGATTTGTCAGGCGCAAACTTCTGATTATGTGCTGGTTTCCCCAAATTTTATACCGAATGTATTATTTTGGAAAACCTTTCATTATCAGTTCTTCTGTAGATTTTTTTCCACACTATTGATTTTTATTGACGGTTTAATTTTTTTAAATCTTTGGGATGATTATGTTGCAAATTACTGTGGGAAACAAGGTCTTCTACACCCATTGTAAAAATTTTAGCTTTTCAGGATCAAATTTAATAAATTTGATCACTTTTCAAGACTTTGTCTTTGGTAAATTTCGCGGACTCGACAATCAGGACTTCCTTCCCACGTTCACTGATAACTTTCTTCATTTCCTTAATGTCACTTTTTCACTTAACTTCTCTGAATTATTTATTTTATCTAAATGAATTATTTTCCAACAAAATTTAAAATATTTAAATATTTCACCTGAATGGAAATTCCCAAAAGTTCTTATCAAATATAAGCGTAATCCCTAAAGGACATAATCCTTCTGGCAGCGTCCAATTTAAGAGTGTTCCTTGAGGATACAAGTAATTAGCGTCCAATTTGAGGCCGTCCAAAATAAAACAGATCAGGTTTTATATACCAATTCAAAACTCAGCTGAATTATTCTAAAATAGTTATTAATATATACCCAATTTTCTATTCTGTCTACCATTATTCCAAATTACTTAATTTTTTCCACTCCAATCAACACAATATCCTCAATTTCTTCTTCATTATATTTCAAATTGCTATGCTGTATCGAGAATCTCGACAGAAATAGAAATGACGTTAAATTCGTTAATTACTATGTTTGTTGTTGCGATCACGAATAGGATACAAAGATAAAGATTGATTTATGAATTTTTGGAAATTGAAAATTTGTTAACAATACCATTAAAGTGAATTAGACGAAGCACAAGCGAAAACATGAGGATTATTGTTCTATTGTGCACTCAATGTGGTCAGGGCGTGGTATTATGCCTAATTGATGAGAAGTTATTGCACAAAATCGCTACATTGAACGTTTCAATACAAATATTTTGTTACTGGAAACCGTTGATTTGAACTACTGAAGCTGTTTGAACATCGGGATAATGTACAATGTATTTAATGTACCGGGTGGTCCAATAAGCCGATCTTTCGGCTATATATCAGAAACTACTCATGTTTTAACCTTTGGGAGAAAAAATTCCTCAGTAAAAGTGGCTAAGACAAATTTCTGGAAATAACTTTCAAGTTTCTAGGTTAACCGCTAAAACAATATTCATGTATTCTAAATGGGTTATTCAAGTTTAGACATGCATGACTTTATTATAACCTGAAATCGTAACTCTAGGTTATGTCTCAATCCTGACGTTTTCAATCAATTTATACAAACACGTAAACGTAGATTCTCAGTTGCAGAAAGTGCTTTGATGTTTTAATAATATCTCAAAGCTGTACGATAATATATGTGTAATTTTAATAGTTATTTATGCAACAAGTGCAAAAAGTGAGTGTTTTTTGCACGCGACGTGAAATTGTCCAACGAGGTCTTTAGGCCGAGTTGGACAACACGTCAAGTGCAAAAAACACGTTTTGCAAGAGTTGCATACAATATTTTTTCTAAATTCATGCAAAAACTGGAAAATTACAATATAAATATGTCAAAAACCTAATCTAACCTAATAAAACTCAACCCGTTCTTCTTTTTTGTATCTTTATGGCCTCCACCTTGTCAGTACTCAATCATAGCTGGTTTTCGCCTTGACCATTTAAATTTTAAATAATTAAAGATTTTTGAAATAATTGTAACTCGTTGAGACTAAGTAGTAAGATATACATATATTATTGTTGTATTAAAGCAGGATCAGGTACTTGCTATGGATTTTTATTTAATTTAAATGTTTATGTTTGTCATTAATCATCACAAAACTGACACAAGAATGACAGATGAGTGCAATAATAGTAGTTTGTGCAACTAGTGTGGATATGATGGCCATATCGCACGAGGACGAAGTTTGAGCACGACGCCGTAGGCGGAGTGCTCAATCGTTCGAGTGCGATATGGACAATCCACACGAGTCGAACAGTATATTTTTTCTACGACCCACTTGAAAAATCTAGAAAATAAAAATTTTAATAAACTGTAATCTCGACTGTAATATATCTTCAATCTCAAAATTTTTAACAATTTTCATAATTTTACCAATCAATATCAAGCGGAATAGTTATTTAAAAATAAAATTGAAAAAAAAAAAAATTTCTCTATTGGGAATCGAACCCTGTACCTACCGCGCAAAAACCTAATATGCTAACAACTCGACCACCTAGGAATGTTTATGTTGATATCTATAACGTCACATGAATTCCAAAATTTTATAAAAGCTGACGTCTATCAAAAGTCCTCTTAAATACCCATTTTATTCTGTTTTCAGTATTTGTTGTTAATTTATACGGATTATTTTATTTATGTTTATTATTGTTAATAAATATTCTTGATCCAGTGCTTCTAGGGAAGCCTTTTTTCCGATAAGTTATTTTGACGTTTCTTTGAAATTCAAAGAAGGGGAGTTGACGAATACTAAACGCGAATGCTGATTGGTGGATTTCATATACGTTCTAGGATGTATATGAATATATACGTTCAGTTAACCGGTATGGCCTACATTTCCATTCTGTAAACTGTGCAAAAAATGGATAATATACATGTGGGTGTAGAAAAAATATTTTATTGCACTAGTGCAATAAAGTACCACTTTTTCCATTAAATGTGGTGCACAAAAGTGTTGTTTTTTGCATGAATGTAGAAAAACATAATTATTACCTGCAATTCAGTTTAACTACGGATGGATACGAAAAATATTCAATAAATTGAAATCATTGAATTAATCGTTTTCCATCCTTTTAACATGAAATTTTTATAATTAAAGCTTCTATTTTTTTTAAAATTATAAGAATTAACAATACCGTATTTGCATAAATAGATTTTACATTACCACAATATAATTGCCAGTAGGGAGGGTGAATGTATGCTCACAGCACTTAGGCCACATGTGACCCATTGTACATCCTCCCGAGGAATTGTCCTCCTAGGTCATCATCTATCCCGTCCTTACCAGGGCACTAGGAGACATCTACTTTATATCGGCAGGTGACTGACTCAAGACTCACCGAACACACACTCTCTTATTAACGATAACTCCTGACACTTGCATAAGACATGCCTGACAGTTTCATCTTCCTGTTCACACGTCCTGTATAGAGGTGTGTCCACTAGGCCCATAGTATGGAGATATTTCCTTAGTTGACAGTGGCAAGTCAAAAATCCTACTGTTAAACGTAAGTTTTACCTGGCCATCGCCAAATATTTTTTCGGTATCAGCTTCCCAGGGTCGCCCGCAGGGTGATCCTGCATCCTTTGATTCCATCCATCTCTTAAGGGATTGAGCATGGGTGTAACGTTTGGCTAGTGCCGTGAAATGTCGAAGTCGTTAGGCCGTAGGTGTCTAGCTAAAGAATCGGCCTTTAACCCACCAGAATATTGTTATCTGCCGAGGCGTTACTTAAATCTTAACTCTAGTACTAGCCCAGAGATAACACGTACCATCGCGGACTTTATAAGATACACAATTCCATTGTTTATTATTTTTTTATATGTCAAATGGCTTAGACAGTGCTTTAATTGAAAGTTCCCAGATTTCTTAACGGCATTACTTCATTGCTTAAAAAAATTATTTCGATTCATTGAAGAACTTCTCTTAATCTCTACCGTATCTAAAATAACAAAAAGTTAAACTGAAACTCAGAACCAGATTTCGTAAGAACTTCCACACAATAAAACCCATTTATTTTCGAGTAACAATGACAACTTAAAAAGAAAGAGTGAAACATGTACGCCGTTTTATAAGGTTCGTTCAATTTGAAATGTTTTAAAGTTAAGAAGTTGCCGGTAATTGTGAATTTGAAAAAAAATTCAACTTACTTATACTAATTAAAAAATTTAATTCATTTTTCTCATTATCTGTTTCAAAATTTCTTTTAGAAAAGGATATTTTAGGTTACAAAAGTTCTTATAGGAATTTATTTTTGACTTTTTCATTTTGGGCTACTAATTTTTTTCCAGTCCTATCAATAAATCAAAATTTCTATTCCCTCATTATACCTAAAGCCTTATATTATTTGGTAAAGTATTGTCTGCATGTTTATTATCTGAACTGCCTGGATTTAATATGTTAATTTTAAAATTCGTGTTTAATATTTTTGTTTGAAATATATTGCAAAAAATGTAGTTAGATGTTAATATTTTGTTGATATTTGAGGTACAATTTTTAATAATTGTTTAGTTCGAATTTATTTGTACCTAGAACAAGAAGGCTCAAGATGTTTAGTTTACTCCAGAACCCTAATCCTAAGTATTGAGTGGGTAATGGGAAACAATAACAGCGTGGCTCAATTGCCACAAAAGAACTAGCCAGAAAAGGAATTTCTGGCAAAAGCATAACAATCTGCACGGATAGTAGACAAGCCCTATTAGCCTTGAACAGACAACGTGTTATAACGGGGATAGTACTAGAGTGCCACCAAGATTTAGCTAATGCCTCGGCAGATAACAATATTATCCTGAGGTGAGTTGAAGGCACGACAGGAATAAAGGAAATCGCATTGCCGATTCTTTAGCCAGGGAAGCCGCTGGACTAAAAATTCTGGGACCCAGTGACACCTACGGCCTAACGACTTCGACAATTGCGGAACTAGCCGAACGTTACACCAATGCTCAATCCCTATAGAGATGGGATGCAATCAAAGGATGCAGTCTTGCTAGGAACACCCTGAGCTACTCTAGGAGGCTGGCACCGAAGAAATATTTGGCGATGGCCAGGAAAAATCTACGTTCAACAGTAGAATTTCTGACTGGCCATTGTCAACTAAGGAAACACCTCCATACTATAGAGCTAGTGGATCTCTCCTAGTGACCTGTCCACCTTCCTGGGAAGGACAGGATGGACTCTGCAGATACAGAAACAAAAGAATGACTATTTTTAAAATCCAGACCTACAAATTGAAAAAGCTTAAACACCCTGAATACTGTTTCGTTCGATCAGCCTTATGTAAAAGAAAATAATTATGGTTCACCTATTTATATTTTAAAGTGCGACGCCCATGTCGAAAGTATGATATCGAAGGCAGTAACATGTGGTCATGAAAAGTATTCCGCAGTAGTTGGAGCAGCAGCAGTAGAAGGAAATTGCTCTTTTATTTTTTGCCAGATTCCGACATTCTGGTGACAAAATACGTGTTTCGGTTCCGTATAGTTTCATTTCTCGACTTGGACAAATTCCCTGGAGGAAATAAAAGCTTCATCGAGTCGAGTCGAGTTGGAGAAATTATTCGGAACATGCCGAGACGGATTGTAAAACTCCCAAGGTTTTCCATTTTCTATTTTTCTATCTTTGTCTGATACTTCTTTCTACAGAGACGGAATTGATTTTTAAATTTGTTTTAAAAATAGATCGACATAATTTTAATTAAAATCTAATTAGGATTTTACAACCTCTTGATGAATAAAGCTACTTTTACGATAAATTCTATTCCTTAATTAGGGATATTAGATTTTCTTAAATTAACGTTTTTTTATCTAAAAAAAATCAGGGCAATTTAGGGTAGTCTGTACATTGGATTTGAAATGTTCGATCATGAATTTCAATAAAAATGTCACAAGATATATTGCGCCTCAGCTAAGTGTTTGCTACAATAACGCCACTCCACAATTTCAAATAAAATTGAAAAAAAAATATTGAAAATTTGAATTCCTGTGGTAGACTGTGGTAGGCTAGAGTCAATGACAAACAATGAGATTTTGCGCTGTTGTCAATAAGGAAAACTTTATAAGTAGACTAGTTATATTTTTTTTACATCTGAGAAACGCAAAGTACTGTCAAAACGTACTCTTTCAAATTATGCTCTCATAATTGGGTGCCTCTTATTAAAAAAGGTAACTCTCTCGTAGTCAAAGAAATTTGGAAATATATATTTTAAGCTGTAGTTTTCGACATGGCCCTTTCAAAGAAGAAAATAAAATGTGACGATGATATAAAATGGTATATCGAAACAATTGTCAATTCTATTAGAAAACTAATATAGTGGAGTTATTGAGAAATAGTGCGTTCCATTAAAAACTAAAATGTAATCAACTTCGCATGAACAGTAATAACAAATTTCCTAAACAAATACGTAGAAGAAAATGCTGTTCTTAACATTTAAATTTCATTTACATATAATATGCATGTTTTATTATACCATCTACACCACTGTGTGTGAACTGAATAGAATCAAAATTAATTATTCAATGATCCCAAATTGAAAGCGGGGGTTGTGTTTATGTGGTGCTGCCGAACTCTTAATCTTTCCCAATTATACTCTGCTACCGTCGACGGCAGCTTCCTTTGCCGCCTCCGGACAAATAGTCGCCACGCTTCAACCATATTTCACACCATTAAAATCATCATTTGGATCCAAGTACCACAGGATCGAAACATCTCGTATATACTATTTATTATTTTTGGGTACAAAGTAATTTTCTTCGCATGAACAGTAATAACAGTTGCATTGAACACTTTTTTAAATTAAATTCAAGACAATATTACAAGATCAATACTAGATATGTGACTGGGTAGACATCCTGGTGATGATGAAAGTAGAGTCTAAAATGAAAACGTACAGTGCGGGATCAGCTAGGGATTTGGATATTGTTATGTCTTCAGTGGGTCAATCCACGTCAAGTCGACCAATAGTTGGAATCGATTTCTTCAAATTTGCTCGAATTTTGGTAAAATTTTTCTTTTATCTAATAACGAAGATTAGCAGAAGGCGAAAGATTGAAAATCTTTCAAAAATTTTGCTATTTTTCCCGTTTTTTAAACTTTTTTTAAATACCTCGAAAACTATTACAATAAAAAAAATTACTTATAGTCAGTTTCACGAAAAAATAATCTGAAAAATCTGGAATTTGTGAAATTTTGAATTATTAAAAATTGTCAAAATTGAAAACTTTTTTTGTCCCAAATATTTTTTCTTGAGTTTAAAAAATCGTGTAATTTTGTAACTTTTAACAGTTAAATGTGGAAATGTGGGAGTAGTTGTTGCTTCTTAGTTGAAAAAGCTTCTTTAGTTGAAGCGATCTGAAATCTGAAAACACTAACGTTTTTGGGTGCAGCACTATTATATTTTCATATACTATGACGTACCTATTGTTATTCTAATTATGTTTGTCGCTTAAAAACCCATTTATCAATTTTTTTTCAATTTTTTCAAAAAGTAAGGGTTGGAAAAATCTTTTTTTTTTCAATATACCGGGTGTATCATTATATTCTGACTGTTTTTAAGAGCTTATATCTTCGAAACGGTTCTAGATAATAAGATGCGGTTTTCACAGTTAGGTTTAAAATTACCGTAAGTTTTTTACTGTTCACTTTTAGTTACTAGCCAATAAAGTTTTTGTTTATGACATTTTCAACTTCATACCTGAATCATTACAGTATCCCAGTTAAAGTTATATAACTTCGCTTTCTGTGCACCGATTTTGAACTTTAAGGTACCGTTATAAAGTAAAAATATGTGTCTTTTAAGAAATTGCTAAATATACAGGGTGTACCATTTAAAAAGTTATATCTACTGTATTCTGAAAATACGCCACTTTTCTAGCGGGTAAGCCGGAGGTAGGCCATTTATATAAATGTGTCACAACAAAACGGTAATTTTAAACCTAACTGTGAAAACCGCATCCTATTATCTAGAACCGTTTCGAAGATATAAAGCTCTTGAAAACAGTCAGAATATAATGAGACACCCTGTAATATAATATATAACCATCTTATAGTGTATGAAATTTTTCACAATTTTAATACACACATATTTTTTGTACAATCATATCTAAAAAATTTATGGACGAAAAACTGTTGCATTTGACGTGCTCCAAGCTATACTTGCAAGCTGCATCGCAAGCTCAAGCGGAATATTCTCACAAATCTAGGAAAGTAGCCTATATTACATATAATTTCGTTTAAAAAAGTCAAACCTCCAGTGGACATCTTCTCCAATTTATATCCTCACTCCCTTGGACTACAGTACACTGATGTTTTAAACTAAATAAGTCCACGAATGTCGAATTGGTCCTCGGACCAAATTGCTCCACACGGTGTAAACTAACCTAGTGAAAGTTCGGACCTGTATCGTTCTCAAATAAAACCGTTTCTGTCCCAGTTTAACGTCGCGTTCAAATATGCTTCCGGGATTAGGTTTTTTAATTTATTCATTGGACTTTTTTTTCATCGTAGCTGCGTTATTTACATTGTTTCACGGAAACAAGCATCAAACTGAGGATTACTTTTTAGCGCTATCGTATGATTTTCAGTCATTCTATTTTAATTTACGTTTTTATTATTAAAAAAAACGGTAATCGTTACATAAAGCGGTTGGTTTGCGTTTGATAAATGGAAAAAGTACTAAAAAAAATCTGTCCAGCTTTAGTCGATTGTGTTTACATTACACATAGATTTTATGAGGTGGCTCTTGGCCTATTCCACTGCGACCTTTTGTGGTCCTTTAAACTTTAGGTTACATTCTCCAGCCCGACTTTTTTGAAAATTATATCAGTGTGGAGATAGAACCTTTTATATATCTTTCTGCCAATGACTTTTCTTCGCATAATACAAAAAACCGCACCTTTGCCAGGCTGTCGCACTGACATAGAATGTGCTCTGCAGTTTCTTCTTCTAGGTGACAAAACCTGCAGATATCTTCGTTTGAAAATCCCATCAGCTTCAAATGCCTGTTCTGATTACGACCCTCTTGGCCTTGTTTTACCAGCTCACTAACTTTGGCTTTGGATATACCAGATAGCTTTGCAGCCTGTATTTCTTCATTTGTCATGAGGTCCACGTCTTCCAACGTTGTGATTCTGACATATTTAAAGGTTCCTTGCCTTTCTGCTTAGGAAGTTTCTTTTGAATTTCCTTGCCTTTCAGCCTTAAGATTATCTCCAGAAGTTTCCTGCCCTTTAGCTTTAAAAACCCTTCCTTTGTTAGCCTCCAAGGTTCCTGGCCGTTCAGCCTTGGTTTCTCTTTAGCTGTGGTCTTTAACTTTATGCTTTGGTTTATTTCTTACCATATTAGTCCCACGAGTAGCTAGGTAAAAGTAGTCCTCCCCAGCAGATCCCCGCATGCTGGAGTAAGGTCTAAGCACGATAGGATGTGACCTGGTGCCCCAAAGGAACCGTATGAGACAGCTATAATCCTATTGCTATCCAGCTCTCGCTACAGTGTCTCACAGTTTAGCTTGGGGAGAGTTTATTGACCATTCCGGTCTAGATCATAGTCTAGATCCGCTGGGTTCAGTTTCAACAGGACCAATACGTGAAGGATGCAATCCAGGATCACATACTTCCAATCATTGTTGGGAGTATCCAGTCTTGGTACGGGTTGAATAGGTGCAATTTCCTAAGACACTCTGTGCAAAACCCGTTCCCTGGGATCGCTTCTTCTTCCGTTCAGCTTTACGACGATTGGACAAGTAATTTTTCTACTGACTACAAGCTGCTAATTAAATGCCAAGATCCAGTTTTATAATAATAATCATTAAAACACTGGTTTTCATTATGAAACTGAAAAATTGTGCAATAAAAATCTCGGTTTTCCCAATAGTAGATTCTGTCACAATTGACAGATTGTTATTATATTCTTTATTAGAATTTCTAATCATCATTTAAATCCGTTGTAACCTTACGAGACAATTTATACCATTTTTATGAAAAATAATGAACGTGGACAATCTTCGAAAACTATTGTTGGCAAGCTGGCCATCATAAAACTGCTGCTCGAAAAGTTATGAAACAATCTTGAAAACTGGAAGCTTCAATATAAACCATCGAAACAAGTTTAACCAGATATATCGTGAACAAAGTTTTAAATTTGCACTACGGTGTTGGAATGGAAAAAACGAAGTAGCGTAACTGAATCATTCACTAACCATAACTTTGACTATATACCTAATTTTATGATTTTTATCGATCAATCCAAAATTGTTTCGTAAATTAAGATTGACAAATAATAATAATGATTCAATACGTTGGAATAAGTGGAAAATAAGGCAGGTCTGTGATTAATCCTAATTAAAATATCACAATAATGAACCGTTTGAATGTATTACAAACGTTAACCCTAATCTTTGACTTTTTTGATTTGAAAGTTTGATTAGTTGATGCTTGGATTACGCGCAAGCGCGACATATGAATCGGGGGAAATTATATATCATATTTAAATTATATGTTATATTTGTTTAAATAATTCAAAAAAATGACTAGATACACAGAAAAATATCAGCATTTTGAAATTATTTCCAGTTAGTAAAAGAAGATGGTAATTATTAATTTTATAGCTTTTTAAAATTTGGCTGAATACGATTCTGATGGTTTTATTTATTAAATTTAAGGTTACCTATATGTCAAAATAGCCAATAAAATAAACGACATACTCAAAACTCGGATATACGTCACAAACGATGACGCACCCCAAGAAGGCTATTAGATGAACTATATCCTCTTTAAGCTTGATTATTTTCCTGGCATGTCAAATTTGGATTTTTCATATTTAATTAATTGCTTGAAAATTGCTTTGAGATGATTAATCAAGACGAAATTGGTCAATTTTTCACCTTAATCCAATTTGGTCATCAATATTTATCAGTAAATATCTAATTTTGCAAATAAAATCACTACTAATTGTCTAATAATCAAAAAATAATTTATATAAATATAATTTTTACAATAAGCGACCTGCTAAAAGGTCTACGGCATCATTCATTCATTATTCTTGTTAATATTTTCTATAAGATCTGGCGAATAAAATAAATAAATATGATAATAATTTAATGGTTGCTTTTATTGACTGCATTTAGGTAACTAATACAAAAGAAAAACGTAAACCGAAATCGTATAAGCATAGTGGCAGCCAAAAACCGAAGTTCAAATATCTGTTCAATAAACCCTACAAAATACAAATAAACAAGAACTAGAGTCAGATGCTGGAAATGCAATAGTGTCACCAAGATTTAGCTAACGCCTCGGCGGATAACAATATTATCCTGAGGTGGGTTAAAGGGCACGACAGAAGTAGAGGTAATTGCATTCTCGATTCTTTAGCAAGGCTGGACTAAAAATTTTAAGGCCCAGAAACACCTACGGCCTAACGACTTCAACAATTCCAGAGCTAGCCAAACTTTACACCCATGCTCAATCCCTTAAGAGATGGGATGGAATCAAAGGATGTAGTCTTGGGAAGCTGGCGCCGATGGTCAGGAAAAACTTACGTTTAATAGTAGAATTTCTGACAGGACACTGTCAACTAAAGAAACACCTCCATACTATGGGGCTAGTGGACACACCTTTGTGCAGGATGTGTGAACAGTAAGATGAATCTGTCAAGCATGTCTTATGCGAGTGTCCGGAGCTATCGTCAATAAGAGAGTGTGTGTTCGGTGAGTCCTTCCGTTATAAAGGAGATGTCTCCTAGTGACCTGTCCACCTTCCTGGGAAGGACAGGATGGACGATGAGTCTACACTCACCCTTCCTACTCTACAGATACAGATCTAAAGAGGACCCAACAAGGATTTGCTCTTCTACTCAACTCGATAATTACGTGCATATCAAGTTAATTGTAATTATAGTCATCATTTCAAATTTTTTTTTCGTGTAATTCGTCCCATGATTTTCTATTAAACATTAGTCGAATATACTACAAACAAATAAATACATTTAAAATTTGCCTTAGTGAAAATATTATTTTTACTCTTGTTCATCTTATTATAAAAACGAAAACATTAACATGTGGTTTATGTATTTCCTTTTCCAACAAGTTACATATTTGAGCCGTAAGACTTTTAACACCATCCCTTGTGCATTGCAATGTCATTTTACGACACCTTCCAAATGTCCCATCTATTTCCAGTGCCATAAATATTGTTTCTACAAAATTTACGATTGGTATTATTGTGAACGTTCACGAATGACATCAGTGCAAGGTGTGTGATGGAAAGATAAAGGATCCCTCGAAGGAACTTTCATATCTTTTTCATGATCTACTTTCTTTTGTCCTCACTTATGTAATGACAAATGTGCAATTTAAATAAATAATATGGAAACCTTATAAATTACCTTAATCATTAATTTTTTTTATCTGGAGCTCCCTGGATAAATTAATTTTCTTCTTTTTCTTTTCCTCCTTAGTTAAAATCTTATATTTCTTTGCCCTATAACCTCGAGCTTGCTGTTTCAATAAAAAACGAAATTTTGATTAACTTGATATATCTACATACTGTTTAATTGCAGGGCTATCGAATAATTGGCACAAAATGTTGAATACTTCGTCTTTAAATAATATTTTTTATGAAAGAACTCGTGGTTTCACTAATGCAATAGTCCACAAAACGTTTATATGAATATTCGCAGTATTTACTGCCTCAACCAGTTCTGGAGGAGATCCAGAAATGGAAAATTATAATTTCATTTTTTAGAACACCAGCAATTACATTTATATGCGTCAATAAATTTTGAAAATTCAACCATATTTTTTGGTTTATTCGTCAGGAGAAAAATAGTTGTGTGTCACACATAAAGGAAATGCTTTAGCAGCCCTTAACTATCAGATACCCGTCGATTCAGTACGCCAAAGAGTCTTGGGGGCTGCTTAAACGTATTTTCTGACCTAGGGACATAACATAGCTATTATTATTGTTTGGATAAGGATATTAGGTTGGAATAGGCCTACTTCCTTTTAATTTTTAATGGTTCATTCATCCATTCATAGGTTTGAGTTGGGCTCAACATCCCAGGCACTAGTTCGTACCATTACCCATGTTATCTACCTACTTCCATTCCAGAAGGGATCTTCAGTAGTTGTTTTCCACTCCAAAATGCTTCTGTCTGAGTACTTGTAAGTTTTCACTGAATCAGAGTATGTGAATTAGTGTTTCATCGTTAAGTTCACATTTTCTGCACTTAGATTCACTAACTTTGCCCATTATGTGCAAATGCTTCCTCAGAGACAGTATCCAGTCACCAGGTCGGTAACAGTCTTAAAATTTCTCTTACCCAGTTCCAACAGCCTGGACGAGAGTTCCTTGTCTAAGTTATTCAGTAGACTATTAGTATGGAGATGTCCTTGTATCAGCCTCCATTTGACTTGGTGTTCCTTAGCTAGCCAGCTATGTAATGATAGCTTTAAGCAGAGCCTGACTGTCAGTTAATATTTTAATTTTTTGTACGGTATATACTTTTTAGTGCTTGGTAATAGTGGTATATTAATTGAGGGTGTGAGTACTCTATAAAATATATTTTCTTGAGAAATCTTGCTTGTTACACCACTGTTATTACTTACGACGAGCTATCGTCGATATTCGCTGCGAATAAGACATCGCACATCGGGCGTTATAAATTATATCTGTGGTATGTTTTACCAATACATTCTACCTTTCGTATGTACATAGTCGTTTTGCATACACGTTTGACATACACGAACAGTTTATTCAAGTAAAAATCGATCTTTGCAAAGCACATAAGGTTGTATTTTATGATGATTTGAGAAGATGTAGGTATATGTCGCTGCTGGATACTGCTGTTTGATCATGTTCGAAATGTTTTAAGTAGAGTTCTCTTCACGAAAAAAATCTTGAAAGTATGGAAATATTTTCTTCTTTATATTCCAACTACGCAATATTTGACGTTCTATTGTACATAAATAGGTGCACAACTGTAGCGCTGGATATCTAATTGATGTTGAATTGAGTTAAGTTTTTTTCTACAAAGTTTTAACTTGAAAAACGAAAAAGATGATATTTTTGGAATAATTATGAATT
The DNA here is from genome assembly GCA_963978555.1 of Galerucella nymphaeae. Classification (NCBI taxonomy): domain Eukaryota; kingdom Metazoa; phylum Arthropoda; class Insecta; order Coleoptera; family Chrysomelidae; genus Galerucella; species Galerucella nymphaeae. The sequence continues at coordinate 2,798,498 of OZ021705.1, read as the reverse complement.
ATCAAGTTTTTCCGAATAGGCATGATGACAGTCACTAAGAATTACTAAAATATTAGTCGCGTTCATCCCAACAAAGTTGATCAGGTAGCTATTTTTAGAGTGATCCATCAGTTTGTAATTCTGCTGAACGTGTTAATAAAACCATATTTGTCAATGTCAATGAATACAACAACAACTCAATTTTATTTGATATATACACGTCAATAGTTATGGAATAAGTATTTTAAACATTAAAAAATGGGAGTTAATCGCAATAAATTGAGCTTACACCACATTGGAGCATACTATGAAGAATGAAACGAGGGGTAAACCACTGAAGAAAAATATGTAGACTATTTTCTGTATATTCCAGGTATTGTTCAAGTATTTTCTTCAAGAAAATCTTTATTTCTATGATTAAGAAATGTTTCAACAGAAATTTTCTGTATTTTCCACTGCATTTTCCTTGTATTTTCAGGAGTATTTTCTAATGATACTAGTATTTTTTAGATTATTTTCTGTATTTTCAATGTATTTTCTCTAATTTGTTCACTATTTTCTTCAGTGGTTTACCCCTCACGCGTTAAGAAGAAAATTAATGATCGCTACGGTGGCGCTATGTTGTGATGAACGCGACCATTGATTTGATATAATTATTCAAGATACAGAGATTCTACAAAAATCACTTATTTTTCATTTTCATGTGTGATTACATTTATTTTAGAAAAAAATATAAGCACAAAATTTAACCATCCGCCATCTTATCTCAAACACCAATCATATTTTCGCAAATATCTATGATCCGACCCAAACCAAATCCGAACATGTTTTGTCGTCTTTATATTATCTATGGTTTTGTATTTCCTTTGTTGCTGTTGGCTTTGCTTGGTTCATGTGATATTTTCTCGTTAAAAACTATTAAGTATCTCTGTTTTTTATTACCACAAAAAACCGGTTTTGAAATTATGTTTATGTATCAAAATAAACTTTTAACCTGCAAGTTGTCAAGTGTTTAAAGTTTGACTTTCACGATTTTACTACATGACACAGATCATAGATAACCTATCGACAGTTGACACTGTTACGAATTGATGATGTCATAGACAGACGCCATTACTATTCTAGCGTTTTGGCGCATAATTTAAAATGTGTTTTTAAAAATTGAATTTTTCCTTTAAAAACATTTTTTCTTACAGAAATAACATTTATTGTAGATAAAGTATATACGTGAAAACATCGTGGAGCAGTTTTTCAAAATCAGTCATCATGCCTATTTTCTACGCTCCCAACTATCCAATCACTTCGCTTAAAAGCGTTTTATTTGTATTTTTATTATCTACAATTGATCTTTCGACGCCATTACGATTACTTTTATTAATTTCATGTTATTAAGAAAAAACTGGAAAAAATGTCTCTTACTAGGTGGCACTAGTTTACACTATGATTTTTATCAAAAACTAACTATTTTAATACTCCATTGCTTAATCTTATCAATAAGATGAATTCATGTTACATTTAATTTCAATCACTAAAATTGCATGTTTTTTCTCGATAATTTACTATTCTGATTGTGTATTTTTTTTGTTACAGAGAAATTCAATATCACCTGCCGAAAAGTATAGACCTCGGACCCCCCAAGAACCAGAACTTAAGAAACCTAAAAAAGAAGAAAAAGATCTTGGTCACGTAAGTATTTAAGTATGTAGCTAAAGCTCAACTAATACAACGTCAATTATAGAGAGATGTATCACTTTCTAAATGCTGTATTGCATTTTTATTATTTTATGAATTATTTGTGTCCTCTCTGCAGGTTACGGCTCAAATAGAAATAATCCTTTTTTAATAAAATTATCCAAAAATGTTGTTCATACTGTTACAAAAAATATCCGAGCTTTCAAATCACACATTTTCAACGACTAAAAATGTTTAAATAAATTATATATAAGAAAATCAAATAATAAATAATACTTAAATATATCTAAAAGAATTTATTATTATTTTCATGCAATTGGCGTTACAAAGAATCATTTCCTGTCCAATATTTTCGATTTTTGAATATTTTAAGACGTTTTGCCATCTGTGAGTGTTGTGTTTTATAAGCATCCTAAAACACTTGTTGGTGTTGAAGAAATAAAAGAAAAAACGCAACTATTTTCTACAGTGCTACACTGGACATCCCACAGTCTGCTGATTGTTATTATGCTGTGGCCTAAGTGATGTGGAGTTACCCTTTACCATAATTTTACCCCACAATATCTAAATATTTAAAAAAACGTTGACCACAATATAATACACATTTATCTTTAAATAAAGCACTTCTTCTATTCAATATAAACCTAATGTTATGGTGAATAAATAAAACTACCATAATCATAATGTTAACCATTCTATACAACATTCTTTTCATTATCGTTATATTTTTATGCGAAAAATAAAAAATTCAATACGCAACATAAAGAAAAAGGAAATTCCCTTGTCTACGGCTAATACAATTTATGATCATGGCGTGATATCAAGATATCAAACGACACCGTAAACGGCCCATTATATGGTAAATAGACCATAGTTGTCGCAAGGTAGCCTACGCTACTTGTCCCTGGGGGACCCCGTCGTTATGAGAGATCAGGTCAGAGCCGATCTTAAACACAGATAACCCGGTATATCAGAAATTATTTATTGATTGTAGGTTACTTTAATAACAGTAGTGTATTCAGTATTTTGTTTCAATAATACTTTTAAAGCACAAATTTTGTTAATCGGCTAAATAAAAATACTGTATAAAGAAGATGGCATTAATACCTGATAGTTGTAGAAACATTAAATGAACTCAAGGAAAGTCTAGAACAAGGATAGCTACAGACCATAATAGTTCCGACAGCAAACACAGATAAAAATGGAAAACTTCATAGATATATTGTACTCGTATTATATTAGATTTGAAAAAATTGAATTGCAACCTATTTCAGGACCATTGTGTCTCTTTGAATCTTAATTATAATATCTATAACAGAAATATCTAAAATGATGGTAAATCTTACAAGGACAAATGTTTAAGGCGAACCAGTTCATCAGAGAGGATGTTCGTCAAAATTTACTAATAATAAATAAAGATTGAAAAACTGTCACCTTAGTGAGTATACTAACGGACCTCTGTAAGCTGACTAGGCATTCAAAGCTATTAAGGTCAACAGACAAAGCCATGTCCAGGTTCAGAGGAGGAAACTGCACTTATATGGCAGAGCAGAGCGACTGAAGAAAGCCGAAAAGCAAAGAGAAACCACATGAAAGATTAACTCCTGATGCTAGCTGGATACATAATAGCGTCGAGATGTTTGGGCTAAATGTTACTTAAAAAGGAAAATGAATGTATGCTAACGGATCCCTGTAAGCCGATTAGGCACCGAAAGCTGTTAAGGTCGACAGACAAAGTCATGTAAAGATCCAGAGGAGGAAACTGCAGAACACATTCTGTGCCAGAGCGCCTGAAGAAAGGTGAAGAGGTAAGAGAATCCACCGACCAGAAACCACATGAAAGTTTAAGACCTGTTGCTAGCTGGATACATAGTAGTAGCATCAAGATTGTCGGTCTAAATGATGGTAGTTACCTTAAAGGGAAAATAAATAGAAAAGTCTATAATTTATATCGTAAACAAGGAAATAAGTTCAAAGTAATACAGACATGAAATTACTTACATTGTCAACTTAAAAGCAACCAAAAACTTCAAAATCATTTGAGGACAAAACCAGCAGTTAGGCAAAACGCATACCTACACCTGTATCTGTATATGTAAAGTAGGGATGATGGGTGTAGGCTCACAGCACTTGGGTCACATGTGACCCATTTTACATCCTCCCGAGGAGTTGCCTTCTTAGGTCATCGTAGGTCATCGTCCATCCTGTCCTTCCCAAGAAGGTGGACTCACCGAACATACACTCTCTTATTGGCGATAACTTCATATACTCACATTCATATCCTATTGACACATCCTGCATAGAGGTGTGTCCACTAGCCCCATAGTATGGAGGTGTTTCCTTAGTTGACAGTGGCCAGTCATAAATCCTACTGTTGAACGTAGGTTTTTCCTGGTCATCGCCAAATATTTCTTCGACGCCAGCTACCCAGGGTCGCCCAGGGTGATTATGGCAAGACTGCATCCTTTGATTACCTCCCATCTCTTAAGGGATTGAGCATGGGTGTAACGTTTGGCTAAATCCGTGTACTTACATACCATTTGGTCAAAAACTAAAACCAAATATTGGCAAACAAGCAAAGTTTTAAGGTAGGAACAAGAAAGAATATGTTTTGGACAAAATTTTCAATAATAGATGAACATAGATAAAAATTTCTAATTCTGACTTACTCATATATCAATAAAATTAAGGCACTGGCTTTGATACGAAGCGATTTTGATAAGAGAATACTTGAACCATAAAAAAGTATCAAACTTTCTAAAAACTGGAGCTTATAATGTGTACTTATTTTTTTATAAATATATTTTGTTTGAAAATTGTTTTTGTCAGAATTGTTGCTACAGATGTTTATTATTTGTAATGAGTTACGCAAAACTGAAGACGATCCTGTTCAGATGTATGTAAAAGTCTAGAGAGGTTAGGCCACCTTGGACACAAGTCTATCTGGCCATCGCAAATCAGTTGCATGTTTCAACCGTGTCTTGTCCGTGTACTGTGTACAAGGTATCAAGTAGGATTTACGATAACATCGAATATAATGTAAGGAACATTATAAATGTTGAACACATTATTTAGTTGTCAAATAATCAAGATTGAAATAGCAAAAGAATGTATAAATAGACTTTGAAAATGCTTCTAAAAATATTTATAAGTAACCAGTATGTCTTACGAGAGACATGACACTACCGGATATATCGGATCTGAGCAGAATATTTGTTACTCTCAATAGACGTATATTTTACGTGGAATTTCAATGTCAAAATTCTAGGTGGACAACCCCAAACAATAACAATATTTGTGACATGTCAAAAACTGCTTCATTGCATACAGAGTTCGTGAAAAAGTGATGGAACTATGTTATGTTATGTTATGTTTAGTTTCCTATACCCAAACTTAATTTTTTAGAGTTATTAATATGCATTTAAAAATTATGGTTTATTATAAGACGGTAGTGGCATTTGGATTTGGATTATTTTAGACGACACATGTATTAAATTTGTCATAGTTACCTGACGAGAACTGTCAGTGGGGCATTAGAAAAAGACGTAAGACACATTGCCACTACGAAAGGTACGTCTGCATCCTATTTGGAATTATGTAATTTCTTTCGATAAATAGGTCGTGCTTGCGCGTAATCTAAACATCATCAAATCGAGTTTTTCAAGTCAAAGATTAGGGTTAACACATTTAGAGGGTTCATTTTTGTTATATTTTGATTAGGATTATTGACAGACCTGCTTTTTTTCCTTTTATTCCTACGTATTCTGTTAGAAGGACATTAACAATCGATGACGCACAACTAAAAGGTTATTATATGAACAACAGCGGCAGTATGATGAAATTTTTATAGTAGGTTCATTTATAAATATTTTCACTTTTGTCCTCATGTCTGTTTATTCCTCTTGTCTTAAAAAATATTCCTGCTTCATCCTACGTTCTTCAGACTAAACGATTGTGATGATATTTGAAAATAATAATGTACAGATTGCGAAAATTACATCGGAACACTCGCCTCGGATTACGCAAGTACGACAAGGACATATGAAAGAGAGAGAAAGAATAGGGGTGTATACTTATTTCCCGAGGCTGGCAGTTTAAATGTGAATTCTCTCTGTAAAAGACAATATTGCCGGATGGAAGTGTTTAGTTTTACCTATTGTGCATGACTTCGAAAAAAGTCAACGAAAACGAGAGAAAAATATCATTTGTACAAATTAATATGCGTTCTGGCAACAGCGGTTAAAATAGGGGAGCACTCAACATTCGGCCACTGGCTTCTGAAATTAATACCACGCCTTGATGACCGCGCATAATTATTCTTTCTCTCTCTTTTAGCTGTTTTTCTGTCACACTTGTATACACCGGCGCACTTCCATAAGGATTTTCGCAATCTATATATTGAATTCACTCTACTAACAAAATTATATTTTGCACTTGTAAATTTGAACCTATTAATTCAATTTTGTAAATCTGACATGAGTAGGTACATTTTAAACATTTTATAAACGACATACTACAATGCTTTACAGACCTACTGTTATCCTAATTGAACTAAAATCAGCGTTTTATCGCAAGCGCTAGTTCCTGTTGGATGTCAACACGACTGGATTTTATTAAAAAGTACAACAAAGCGTCGCATTCACATTTTTCAGTTTTATGTTTATGTACATACGTATGTATCCAACCGAAATAGAGTTTTACTCGATATTTGTGCATACAGACTCGCTTCGCAGATATATCTAGAAACTTTTATTGTTATGTGAAATTCTCTATTGTTTAAGCATTCTGCTTCAGTTTTGGTAGAGCGGAGTTATCAAACTGATTTTAAAATTCCAATAACTTACGCTGATATCCTGTTTCTGACATAGTGAAATAAATAGTGTATTATTCACCAAGGAGGTGAAGACTATTATTATTGACCATACACCAAAATTATTTCGTAAAGGTGAGAACAAGGCGCGAGGCTTTAAATGTGTAAATATACAATATTTTTCACTACTAGCCAAATTTTAGACAAAAAATGAAAAAAATAATAATAAAACAATACAGCGTTCACAAACAACACCTTGAATGTAAGAGCCATACTTATACACCACAGCACTCACAAACGCAACACGAGAAGCGTTTACCTCGTCGTCTGATTGACACTGTCCGTTTTCGATCCATAGATTAGGAACGTATTCCTTATGTCATCAGTCATTTTTGGTTGAGCGCGAATTTTAAACTAATGGCATTTAAATTCAAATAATTTTATCTTGATAGGTAATTTCAAACAGCAAATATGCTAAGGACAATCACCTGAGTATACAAAAATATGTTGCAAAAGTTTTTGTTGAACTATTATCCTCAAAATATTTGAATTTGTCCATTATTGACCACTTTAATCTCTTGTATTTACATTAATATATTTTTTTCTAATACAGCATAGCGACGGCGAAAAAAGCGATCAAGACCTCGTAGTGGATGATGCATCCGAAGACCCCGTATCACCCCCAAACGGTACCACTTCCCCCAGAGAAAATGGAATCGACAAACTGCCTAAGAAAGAACATCCTGGTCCTCACAGCCCAAGATCTGGCACATCCAGTAACGCTTCAACACCCTCTACAAAAAAAATGGAAGAAAAGCCAACAACACCTATATCGAAATCTGTAACACCAACATCTGCAGCGGGATCATCTTCTGGGAGCGCATCCGGAGGGTTGAAACCTATCAAACAGCAAGGCTTAGGTCAATATCCACCCTATTTAGCGATATCAAATGGTTAGTTTTTTCCAAGCACTTATTTTTCCTACATTTGTGATAATATTAGATACTGTTTTCACATTGAGCAGTGTCATTAATTTGCATAAAAGCATTTAACTCGGTGAATCACAGTTTGAAGTGACAACAGACGTTCTGAAGGGAAAACCTTTAAGCCTCTTATTGTTTAAAACTTACGCTTGGGTCGAATAACTTTGAGCATAAAAACTATGACAATATCTGGTAGTTCAAATAAATTCAATAAAAATTTCTGTTCTAGGTGCAGCGCCTCATGATTTACAAGCTGCAGGATCATATGCAGCATTACATAACAACATACCACCAGCTCTAAATAATTATCCAAGACCTCCTCTACAAGTTGGGTACGATCCACATTCTCAAATGAGAGCACCTGTAGTACCAGGTCTTGCCGGAATACCAGGAGGAAAACCGTAAGTGTGAACTTTATTTGTAAAAATGTGAAAAGTGAAACCACGAAGCTAAAAATAGGCTGGTATTAAATTATAGTGTGATTTTTTTGATGTTTTGAGCTTTAAATAAGTTATTGTTTTAGGGCTTACTCCTTTCATGTAAGTGCTGACGGACAAATGCAACCGGTGCCCTTTCCGCCGGATGCCCTGGTAGGACCAGGGATTCCAAGACATGCTCGACAAATCAATACCCTAAGTCACGGAGAAGTTGTTTGTGCAGTTACTATTTCCAATCCTACCAAATATGTATATACTGGAGGAAAAGGTTGCGTCAAGGTTTGGGACATCAGTCAACCTGGGTCAAAAAGTCCTGTATCACAATTAGACTGTCTAGTAAGTTTATTTATTTATTTTCTTCAGAAACCAATGATATATTGAATATAAAGTAGGTATCTATGAGAACGATACCAGCACATAAAGTATCACTTATCCTCCCAAAATCATAATATACTATTAACGCACAGAAAAAAGTCATTATCGGTACCCTGAATAGACTTGCGGGTAAACGGCCCTGATGAGCGTCAGCTCAGTGCATGAGGCGACGCTCCTCCAGTTATGGAGGAACTAGTCCGAGCTGTGCTTTCGTTCCTTGTGAACGGTCTTCAAAATGGTCTACCTAATAATCGTCTTAGTATTAGCGGGTTGTTGGAAACCAGACTAGTTTAAGTACCGGATTTTCCGATCGCACCACACCCACGGGGGTAGGCTGTCAGCAAGCGTTTGAGTAGGGTTTTTGGATAAGGTATACTGAAAAATATGTTTTATAACTTTATTTAATTTATTATAATGATGATTTTTATTTTATAGCAACGAGATAATTACATCAGATCTGTCAAACTTTTACCAGATGGTAGAACACTTATAGTAGGAGGTGAAGCAAGTAATTTGTCAATCTGGGATTTGGCGAGTCCGACGCCTCGAATAAAGGCTGAATTAACATCTAGTGCACCGGCATGTTATGCTTTAGCAATCAGTCCAGACTCAAAAGTTTGCTTTAGTTGTTGTTCGGATGGTAAGTTATATCTATTATGTCTTTTAAATTATAAACGGTGCTTGCTTAATTTTACAATAACCTCGATTGCAATAATTATTCAAAATTATTGGTTTTGAAATTATGTCCAATATTGTTACCTTCATTAGCCTACATATTCTATGTAGGTAGGTACATGTGTTTAATATTGTATTGTACAATGCAACACGTTTTCCGATAAAGTCGATGTAGTTATTACATTGTTATTCATTTTAATATTTGTAATGAAATAATCAATATACACACTATTTAAAGCTGTAACACATACCAAAAGCTAAAACTTCTCCAAATTCCTAATAATAACAGATTCCCCAAGTTCACTTAAGTCCTTAAAAACATTTTCTAATTGACTGCCCTAAGTACAAACTACAGAGACAAAACAATAATCTACCCTCAGAACCTTGAAATTTAAATTTATTATAAATAATATAAAAATACCTATTAAATATGGAATACTGTAATATCTACCATTATATTGAATTTATTATAAATTTTCAACAAAAGTTCAAGTTATTTCTTTGTTCCTACCTTACAAATGTGTGACTGTTTATATTTTTTTAGGACACATTGCTGTTTGGGATCTACACAATCAAACTCTGGTGAGGCAGTTCCAAGGACATACAGATGGCGCTTCTTGTATAGATATTTCATCAGAAGGAAATAAGCTATGGACAGGTGGTTTAGATAATACAGTGAGAAGTTGGGATTTACGAGAGGGTAGACAACTTCAACAGCACGATTTCAGGTATTAAAATTTTAATGATCGTTTTAAAGTTACAGGAAATCCATAGAATTACGTGGAAACTGTAAAATTTAAACTGTTAGATGGCATTGTTTGATGGGAATAACCCTTATGAGACAAGCCCTATTAGCCTTGAACTGACAACGTGTTATATCGGGGCTAGTACTAGAGTGTCACCAAGATTTAGCTACCGCCTCGGTAGATGAAAATATTATCCTGAGGTGGGTCAAAGGCACGACAGGAGTAAAGGTAATCGCATTGCCGATTCTTTAACCAGGGAAGCGGCTGGACTAAAAATTTTAGGACCTAGTAACACCTACGGACTAACGACTAGCCAAACGTTACACCCATGCTCAATCCCTTGAGAGATGGGAGGGAATCAAAGGATGCAGTTTTGTCAGGATCACCTTAGGCGACCCTGGAAGCTGGCGTCGAAGAAATATTTGGCGATGACCAGGAAAAAGCTACCTGTAACAGTAGGTTTTCTGGCTGGCCACTGAAACACCTCCATAATATGGGGCTTGTGACTCCTCGAGAGGATGTACAATGGGTCTCATGTTGTCTAAGTGCTTTGAGCCTACACTCACCCTCCCTACTTTACAGATACAGAGAGACAATCTGCTGCAATTGGGGTACCTACATTTTTCAATGGGGCGCACTAAATATTATGGATATTGATACCCTTCTAACTTCTTTAAATTTAGGAATTTGAAAAAATCCTTCGGTGGATGATCTATCAGCTTATTATTTTCAAATCATCTTTTTATACCCATTTGACTGTATTTTTTGTATCCCCTTAACGTTTATTAACCATCAAAAATATTTTTCAGCTCACAGATATTTTCTTTGGGATACTGTCCGATGGGTGAATGGTTAGCAGTGGGCATGGAAAATTCTAATGTAGAAGTACTGCATGCCAATAAACCAGACAAGTACCAACTACATTTACACGAAAGTTGTGTGCTAAGTTTAAGATTTGCTGCCTGTGGCAAGTGGTTCGTATCGACAGGAAAAGATAACCTTTTGAACGCCTGGAGAACGCCATATGGGGCTAGTATATTCCAGGTAAGAAAATTAGTAAATAAGGATCGCAAAAAAATAACGTAACCTTATTATGGCCATTATTGGAGGTTCAACTGTTATTTTTGACACTTGGGTAATTTATGTCATTGTTCTAATTATGTTTGTCGCTTAAAAAAAACTATTTTTTAAATTATTTTTCAATTTTTCAAAAATTTACGGTTGAATAAAAATATTTTTCAAATATTGCATCACATCATCTTATAGGGTATAAAATTACCTACGATTTTGATACTCACAATTTTTTTGTACAATCAAATCTAAAAAAGTTATGGACGAAAAACTGTTGCATTTCTCGTGCTCCAAGCTAACTCTACAAGCTGCATCGCAATCTCGAGTGGAATCTTATACAAATATAGGAAAGTAGTATATAGTCTATACTCCATATACGTTTACTATACTATACTATACATTTAAAAAAGTAAAATCTTCGGAAAACTTCTCAATTTCATGAAATCTTTCGGCCTAACTTCCCCGGACTATTCCACTGACAGATTTGACATATAAAGCAGCCAATAAAGCCGAGAGAGACTAGTTTGACAGCAAGAGTAAAAGTGAGTATCATTTAAGAAATATTTTTCTGAGACTGATAATCTGGTCACAAAATTATACTTACCTTTTTTCATCAATTCCCAATAATTTTTCTAAAGTTACAAATTTCCAAGGGGCCTATCATTGTAAGAAATAACCCATCACATCTAAAACCCATCAAAATTAGAAGTGATAACCAATAAATACGTTTTCTACCATAATTTGGTTAGCTTAGTATGAACTTTATCTATGGGGGTGCCAAATCAACGTCGCCTAACATCATCCAAAGATTACAGTCAAAGCTGCAAGCTAAGGTCGTTAGGGGATGCACCATAGTATATGTCAGTAATTACACACCATAACGACCAAAAGATTCCTTTCATTAGAAATGAAATCTCTCGAGCTACGGCGTCATACATAGAACGTACAATGCATCATACAAATAGTATAAGTTAGTGTAGCTTTTCAACAAGAAGACTTGCTAGAACCTGACCTCCAGACCCAGTTCTTTATACTTGTGATCACTACATGCTACAAATTGCTTCCGTTACATAGTAAAAAATTAAGATGAAGTCGGACGAAAGCTTTGTAAATGTCTGTGTTACATGGGAAAGAACAGCAGAGTATCCTTTCATAAAATTATGTTGATATACAGATAACTGCACATTAAATGGAGAATATAGAAAATCTTGTAAATGAATCCCACACCTTTGCAAAATAACAAATAATAGTAATTATATGTAAATATAAGTTTAATGAATATGTTTTTTTTTTCAGTCCAAAGAATCTTCAAGTGTTTTGAGCTGCGATATATCCGCTGACGACAAATACATAGTTACTGGTTCCGGAGACAAGAAAGCAACAGTTTATGAAGTAATCTACTAAAAGTGAAATTGTAGTAGAAAACGAACTAAGTGTAGTTATAAAATTAATAAAATTGTGATAATTATGTGTAATAATAAACAATTACTTGCGTATCAAAAAAAAACAGTCACGTTTTAAGAATATTAGTGATCTGATGTGAGATACTAGATTTTTAGGAAGTGATCTCTCATGACAATTAAACAAATACACGTTTTTTAATAATTATTTAATGTAAATAGTTAACTGTTATAAAACTCACGCTGGAAATGTGACAAGTACGTAAATACTTAATATTTTAATTATTCAAATTCTCAGTCTATATTTTCTATTAATGTACATATATCAATCACTATTATAATATTACCTAGACGCATTGTTTTATTTTGTTGACTATAATTTTTATCGACTTTTGTGCGTTTTAATTGTTAACAACAGTGGAACATTTTTTAGTAAACTTTTGCTTGCAATATCGAGACTAAAAAGACAATTTTATCATAGAAACCCTAAAAACTGTTGAATTACAAGATTAATTACTGAAATAGTTCTGCACTCCATTGATTGTACTCTATTATTTTTCCAAACATTACAAACTAAAATATCATTTTGGTACTTAAAGTATAAAAAAATCATGTTTAGAAGCCGTTCTTGCTCTAACTAAAACTATCTTAAACCCCACATTAGAATTGAATAATGTATTCACTATTATACATATAAAATCACTTTTCCCTTTGTACCTTTCTATATGGAAATGTTTAATTTTTTTCCTTTGTAACTATAAAACTATGAATTAACCAATGTTAGTCTTTTCTTTTTTTATTGTTTTCCACATTATCGATTTTTATTGGTCTTTACTCCTATCCTCACCATCCTTCTTACTTTTTTTTCTACATACTTCAGAAATAACTTCATAATTTCTTTTTCTAAATAAATTGTTCTCCTGTCTGCACCGAGTATATATTAAGTATATAGTATTGCCTACATGAAAATACATAACTTTATAATTATTACAAATTGAACCCCCTGGATCTGAATCTGCAGCTGGATCTTCGAAAATTGGAAGTATGAGTTTTGAGTTTAAAGGAGTTTGATGTATTCGAGGTTCATTGGTAAATTTGAATCATTTCAATTGAATAATGCCTTCTAAACTTCTATCGAATGCATTAGTATTTGAGTTGCGTAAGCTTATCAATTATATCTGAGAATTATTTGACACTGTCCAGCAGTAACGACTCGTGGCTACGCTAAGCAAAGAGGTAAAGTTATTTAAAACTCCTTCAGCGCTGAAGAAGAAAGTTTCATGAAAGTAACTTTCTTAAGAAATATGAACAAAAAACTTTCCGAGCGTTACCGAAGAGGACGAGGCATATTTAATTTAATGCTTTGTAGGCAAAAATGAGTATTTTTAGAAAATACATTACATGTTGCTGAAGGTGCACGATATTATTTTAGTATCTTTCGAAAATTATAGATACAAAGGAAAATATGAAAGATGGTCATTTCTTGGTGATGGTCATAGTAAGCAGAATTAATTACTGTGCCCCATAATGGTATTAAGGCTTTGTGCTACAGATATAAAACTATATATAGACTATTCAAATGTCATTTTCTATCTGTAAAAACAATGTCCCCACCTAATAGCAACTTTAGTGCAGACGTTTTCAATTAGCCCTTCAATCTTAGCAAATGTTTATTTGGTAAGTTTTTGTTTCATCCAAAAGATAGATCTGTGACTTTAATTTTTTCCACAACTATGACATTAATAGGATTTTTAGCAAAGGACAAATGATGTTATTACAATGTAGTATTAAAAACTGTTTTTTGTAGTCTAGTATATACTAAAAATGTACACTGTTGTAAAATTGACGGAAATTTTTAGTAGCAAGCTCGAAATACAAAAAAAAACCTTGTATACAAATTCACAAATGTATATTGTCTATATATTTGTAATTAAACTAGTATCAAAAATAAAAATAACTTAAAATGAAGTATCGCAGTGTTGCCTATGTACATACAAATTTCGCTCAGATTTTGCATGTGCAAAATGTATTCAATGGCGTACCCAGTAACTGATGTCTAAAGATTGCGATAATAGATTTTATATTAACGATTGAAATTGACATTTCATATTTTCATCTCAATTAATTTAATAAACTATCATTCGATTTAAAATAAAATTCAGTATTTTTCTTACTCTATTGAATAGTCATCCACTGATTAGAAGTAAATGTTTTGAATGACTAAAAATATATTAATACTGTATGTTATTAATACAGATACTTTTATTTTGCACATTCCTCATTTCCACGGGCCTAACTGAAAGTCTATTTTAAATATATTAATGGAACACATTTACTTGAAGAGACATTTATAATACATTGTTTGGTGTATTTTTAACAGTTTTACTCCTAGTAAAATATAGAGGATGATCCTACCGTTATTTAATACTACAAAGTAATCAGGTGGTATTAAATAAAACATATAATAGTTCGCACTCTTTAGGCTTTCTCTGATTACGTCAGTGGAACTAGTGGTACTTACCTCGTTGTGTAAGATCAGTGTTTTTCATTTCTTATTTAGATAGCATTTACAGTTTATGTTATAGATTTGTAGATATTTGGAAAAATTATATCATTGTTTTTATTTTTAAATACGTTTGACTTTTTTTATTGCTCCTTACTCCATAAATATGTGTCCCATAACCTACTTAAATCAGCTCTGAAGCAGAAATCCTAGTACCTACCCGAAAATATAGATATCACCCATCCTCCGATTTTATCACAGATAAGCCACATACGATGGTCTACTATGTTTATTCAGCTCATGTATCATTTTTTAGTTATTATCTCTTGTAAGCTGATTTCTAATAAACATTATGTATCATTATATCAACAACCTCCCTTGTATGAACTAAATATCATTTAACTTTCCAGTGAAAATTTAAAACAGCTCCCTTTTAAAATTTTGTCTCCTTTTTTTTTATCTTTTAATTATAATCATCTTGGTGTCATAAACTTTTTTCTTTTTGATTCTTTAAGCACTGGCGCTGATGTTTTCTAGTTTATTTTTGTCTCATGTTCACTTTCATTAGTTATACATATATGATGAAAAAATCCATATAAAGTATTCACTGTTGGTTAAATATTTTTTTAAACAGAAATACCTAGTTCAATTATTTCTGAAAACATTAATATGGTATAGTTCTTTCAACGATCTACGAAACTGACATGACTTGACTTGACTTATGATTGAGATGCAATAAAACCATAAAACTTTTCGTATTTATCGTGCAGAGCCATTTATATAGGCTCTATACCTGATAAAAAAGAAAAATAATGACCCAAAAGTCTTATAGCATTTTCAACACGACCTACGGCTAATACTTTTATGATTTTATTGTATGTCATTATCCCTTCGATCCCAACTCAGGTCAGGTCACTTTCTTAGATCGTTGTATGTCTCATGAGAATTGGGTAGCTTTACTGATGTATTTTCCTTAAAAATATAGGACTTCAATTAGTCATTTAATTTAAGTTCATTTATTGAGGGTATAGGGACTTTATCTTCAATTACACTAAAATTGGCTAGGACTTTTCGCGTATAATAAATTTTAGGACATTTTGATTTCGTTTTCTGGATTGAACATGGCGATTTTAAAATATATTATTCTAGCACTGCCATCTAGCAAACAATTATAAATTTACGTAAGCTAAAGCAACCTAGAAACTAGAGTTTCAATCGATTTATTTGATAGATGGCAAGACTAGTTTTATATTTGAAAATATATTTTTGATTATAACCGGAACCACAGACCGTGACAGACCTGACCGGAACCAGACAATATCCACACTAAAATCATTTGATAAGATATTTAAAAAATTAAACAATAGATTTATATATTAAATTGTATTACTTTTAGGGTTAGCAGCATCCACCACAATTAAGTAAAATAAAACGAAATAACAAAAGCATAAAATATTCACTGCAAATTAAAAAAAAATTATTTTTGTTTCAAGAATAATCCATACATAATGTATCTATGTCAAATAATGAATACAAAGGGACAATTATACAGTTTTCACCCAGATCCTACTCGCCAAGTCGTTTTTTAAGGTCAAACAACATTAGGCACCGGTAAGAAAACATCTGGGTAACAAATCTAAATAGTATATTTAAAAATTCAACTGATAACTTATCTTGTTACTTCTTCGGAATCTTAAAATTCCTTCCCTACATCAAATATTAAATATCTGTATGTGATTATAAGTAAAAATTTCGAATAATATAAATAAATTTAAATATAAGTACTAATTAAAATATACAGCGTGTCCACGGATGGGGTGCCCTACAGGTAAAAAATTTTCAAATATTAGTTTTAGTGAAAAATGTCATTCTTGATAAAAAATTTTGCGTTCTAAATCCCTATAAAATGAAATATTAAAATCTAGTTTATTTTATATTTTATGAAAACCGCATGAATTCTTGCACTGAGTTCGAAAGTAAGTTTCAAATTGTCCTGGGGGATGGATGGGACGTTATGGACCAGTATTTTTTCCCCCCGATCCCTCGATTTACTAACTCTTTTAGATATTTTTTTCAGGGCTACTTAATACGCAAATAATTTAAACCATAATTTTGAAGACTATTTTTAAAGAATGACAATTTGAATACTATTTTTGGTACATTATTTTCGAACTTGTGTAAAAAATTCATACGGTTTACATGAAACTAGCTATAAAATAAAATGGATTTTGAAAAATTTTATTTTATTTATTACATTTTATAGGGTTTCAGAACAAGCAGAAATTTTTATCAAGAATGACATTTTTCACTTAAACTAATATTTGAAAATGTTTCATCTATGTACCCCTTCCGTGGACACGATTTATAAAATATTTATTATGTACCAAGGGTATAAAAAGATGTTTATGCCCTGAGGGCGATGTCTTGTTATGTTGCACGAGTGAAAAAGAAAAAGTGCCAGGAGAAGAAAAAATAAAATCATAATAATTTATGATAAGAAAAAATGGATTAATTTTTTTAAAAACAATTCAAATAATAAGTATAAGACAAAGGAATTGGAGAAGCTACAGTACATCATCTTATTTAACACGAAAAATGTTCCTGGAGTGAGCAAAATTTTTAAAAAAATTGTTGTACTTTTAAATTCGCGACGGCCGGATTGCATCCCGCTAAGAGCAGGTAGAATTTTTACCATCCGAGTTGCATCCCACGACCATCCGAATTGCATCCCATTAACCAATTTTATTTTAGCAGCAAAACTAATGTATCGATCGTAGTAACGTTTTGTAGTTATATATTGTGTGATTTTGGTGAAAATATGGAGATCAATACGGTTTTAAGTGAAAAGGGTAAAGTTTTAATTGTTATTCAGGGGTATACATTCTGTTTTCAAAAAATGTTAGGTAAAGATACGGTGAAGAGGTGGCAATGTACAAAACGAAATTGTAAAGCTTTTCTTAAAACAAATTGTGTAAGTGATGAATTAATTGAATCGGTGTTAAATCACAACCACGAGAAAGTGCCAGCGGAAATTTTAAACAGACAAAACATTAGTAACTCTGTTAAATGTGCTGCTGTAAGTGACATGTGTGAAAAGCCAATGAAATTAATTCGGAATGAAATAAAAAATAGGGAGATAGATACTATAACAACTAAGGATGTAGAACGAATTCGTAAAAACATTCATAGTGCAAGATCGTCAAATGGTTTAATACAGGTTCCAAAAAGCGTAACAGAATTTCACAATTCAATTGAAGGTAATCGGTACATTGATTTTTAAACTATATTTCAATAATTTTAGCACAAATTGGCAACGTTGCGGCGCAGTTTACCTGAAATGGTGTTATTAATTAGTAAATACCTTTTTTCGAGGTGGGATGCAATTCGGATGTGACCTTTTCTTGGCCAGGTAAAAGTTGAATTTTTGGGATGCAATTCGGATCTCTCCTTTAAATTTTAAGTAAATTTATTAGTGCCACTAAAAATTTATTATTAACCACTCTGTATAGATAACAACTTTCAACATCGCATTATATCAATACGAGAATTAACATACACTATTACAAACCACACTCTATTATAATAATACAATGAGTAGTTCTTTGACCCTTTAATATTAATTACTTGTAGTTTATAACTTCCTTCTTTTGACAACACAGTTTGGGCATTATCAAGCTTAAATATACATAATAAACGTGTTAGATTATGTACCTATTTGGACATCATGATGTGTAAGTTGTGAAGGTAAACAATAACGACTTTTAAGCTAGCTGTTATCGAATATAAGTTTTTGTCTACGATGCATTAAACTTAAAATTCAAATTATTTTAACGTCTCTGAGAATGTCGATTGAGATCAAAGCGGTATTCAAATAAAGGGTACTAATCGTAAAATGTAAAACTTATGCCAGACCAAGGTCACAAAAACTAAGCGGTAATTTAAAACAAAACTGCAATATTCAGACAATATAAAATTGATACAGACTGTCCAAACCATAAAGTAATAAATAAAAAAGAGGTTTTAAAACATATGGAAGAAACTGACAAAAAAACGGAACTAACAAACCCCGCCTCCAGACACACGAAAATTGTCAATATTATTTCAATTTGAGGTTAATCACGTGTAGTCACTTCTAAACATATCTATATGATATCTATTTTTATTTAATTCTTATTTAAGTTAATTATCTTTAACATTGGCATCTATTATTATCATAAGATTTCTTATAACTCATCATAGGTAAGTTAAAACGTTAAAATAATGGAAACAATATTTTTCTTTTTATCGTTTATTTTTGCAGACAATAAGGAAGATTTGCTAAAAGTTCTAGTTATGTGAAAAAGTGGTATTTCGAACATTGTTCGTGTGATATTGGTGTGCGCTTCAAGATGTCTTCAGGTAGATTGGTGTATAAGTGTGGATTATTTGTTTTTCTGTTCTTATTTTATTTTTATTGATTATTTTTGTGTTATTTTCGATATTTTATTTTATGAAAAATGTTGTTTTAGTAGTATTTTCTCATTAGCAGAGTTTTTTCTCTAATTCAATATTACTGCTAATGCTAGTTCATAGCAGTAGCCAAGGTAGGAACTAGTGGTAACTTTGTGCCACAAAACCATATAGACTTATAAAAATATTCTTTAAAATGGATTTCCAAGAAGACAGTACAACCGTAATAGTATATTCTTCAACGAGTGCAGAATGATGGCTATTATTCACGCGGATGAAGTTTCCAAAACGAGCGAGCGCAGCGAGTGAGTTTTGGAATCATCCAAGTGAATATTAGCCATTTTACACAAGTAAAAGACTATACTTTCTCCACGACTAAAAAAAGAAAGCATCCAGTGAGGATCGAACCCCAATCGTCCGAGCCAGAGTCATCTATTTCTACCACTAGGCTATAGAGCATGTTTATTCTCAAAAAGAGATACGTAACTTACAGTCTTAATCGAAACCCTCACATTTATAAATGATAATTGGGAGTTATAACTAAATATAACTACTGTTGTCCATTTTTTCTCTAAATAATACGTAAAATGATGATTCTATCATTATTTTGACGTTTCAAACGACGCGATGTCAAAATCGATTTGCATTATTTGGTATTTGACGTTTTAAAAGAGACGATTTGATTTATTCATTTTAATTCATTTAAGAGTTAATTCTGATAATTATAGAATGTGATTGGCTAACGAGAGTGAATTCTTTTTCATTATTCACTAGTGTGAAGAATATTTATCATTATGAAAAAAAATTTGTGCGTTATTATTTAGTCGTGGAGAAAAACTATTATGAAGAATTTGATAAAAATATTAGCAATTCTTTTTTCTGAACTGTATAATTTGTCGATCAAAATTTCTTATTTTTACTGTGCTTTTCATTACAAACAATTTTCTTATTTAAGAAGCAAGAATAAAATCCTTTGATTTTCAAAGAATTAACTTTTAACAGCTTTTAATATGTTACCTCAAACCCCAAAAACGAATAGTCGCCAGAAACCATAGAGAAATTAATAAAACTCAAAACTTAAATAACGAGGTTGACAAATGTATTAAGCACTTAGCTAAGAAGCAGAGCTAAAACATTGGTGCAACTGAATTTTAACTAAGCGACCCCTAAATTTTAAACTCACCATAGCTATTCTAAGCTTATGCTTCTACTGGTGCAAACGGCCATTATACATTAATCAACATTTAACAGGTCTAAATACCAGTTAACCGGCCTTATAGATTTACTAAATCTATCAATCAAGGGACTTTAGAATGGTGGTTTTGCTTTTGTTCCTGGTGGTGTCTATGCATCCACTCAGCCCTTCAATTAATACAAGTCATCTTATGAAGACAGTGTTTATGTGTAGTAAGTGAACGAGAATGAGAATTCCTTATACGATAATAGATTTATTATCTGATGATTGCAAAAACGCTATAACGGTTGTTAGTTGTTGTATACGCCTTCTCATAATATCTCAGCTATCTTTGAACGAAAACACTACTTTATATAATTTTGCGTGATAGACTAAAAAGTAAAAACCTTTATTATTATGCTAACTACCTATCAAAGTTAAACTAAGGAATTAATTTGATGTAGTAATAGGAATTTCGCAAATTTTTGTTTTTGTATAGCTGTAATTTATTGAAGGTCAAAAACCATTTCGCCATGTAAAGTGACTTCCTTAATTATCTATCAACAACTATAAAATATAATCGTTAACGCATGCCCTAATTTAAATAAAATATACGGTCTGAGAAATTATTATACTTGCGAAACCAAAAAATTTAAAATTGTTGTACTTTTTATACTGGGTGTTTCCAAATGACACAGCGTTTGCATGTAGATACCTCTCGTCAAATTGGACAAAATGATATAAGGAAGGATCATATTTACTTTTTGAAATACGGGGTGTTAAAGTTATGAAAAATTAAATGTTTTATTATGATAATTCTGAGATGGATGGATTTATTGATTTGACATTTGGCAGGTTATTTTTAAATGCAAAAGGACCGTATTTTCATTTTTTTTTCTTGATCCAGTGGTGTATACTTGGAAGAATATGTAAGCTTTCCCCTTCACGCCACTGTCATTTGAAGCAATCGAGATATTACTTGCCATAAGGTCCTATTTAAAATTATTGGCCAGAGTGTCACTGTGACGTCATCTATTACTATTACGTCACCAGTTACCATTCGCAGAGAAGCTTACAACACTGTATTTCCACCCTCCAAATTTTATTAATGTAAGTGTAGCCGTTCAAAAGATACGAGGGGGGGAGGGGACTTTTGAATAGCACACTGTAGAACTAGTGTGTTAAGTAGCCTTTTTTTACAAATGTGCATATTGTGGACAATCACATAAGTCAAAAAAGGCATTTAGACACGAATTGCATACAATATTTTTCCTACTATCGAAAACTTTATCAAAATACAGAAGTTTAGGTAATACGCCACTAGAATATTTTCGGAATATTTTATTATTTTACTTACAATTTTCACATAAACGTACATAACTTTTGAATGACTCTGTATAACGTAGCTAAACCTGATATCAAATTCTTCGAAAAATTTGAGCAATCGGAATTCGGTATAGTATAGGTACAGGGGTTCTCATTTGAAAAATCATTTGTAACGAAATTATGCAACACTCTGTATAGTCCGAGATAATTTCAAAATATGCACCTTAAAGACATCAACTATTTTTGTTGATAACATTTTTTGATATCCCTCAAAATAACCCATATACCGAAGTTTGTGGTAAGATTAGTACACCTTGTATATTTTTTCTAATTGAAGTGGAATTCTTTAGAAACAGTTAGCTTCATTTGAAAAAGTAATATTTTTTTTACTTTCTTACCAGCACTAATTTTAACACTGTTTTCTCAGTGTAATAACTGAATAATATTTAATTAACATAAATTTAATTATCTGCTTCATTTCACTTATCACATATTAGCGAAGAAACTGCTCGAAATTGTTGATATTTTAATGTATACTGTTTTTAAATAAAAAAATTGAATGAAATTTTTATATAGGACGACCCCAGTACCATTCACGGTAACGTGAGAGATACCCGATAACGTGTATTTTAAACTGCCGAAAGATGAAATTTGTCGCTTCAATAGTTGTTGCACAAAATCAACTTCAAATAACGCGAGTAAATGAAACAATGCAACAGTGTAAAAATATCGTGTTGCACGATTAGCTTTTCAGGATCCCACTTTCAAATTTGTCACGGTGCATCTTCGCCTCATTTCACGAGATACCGGTTAGAGTGTACATGTTATTGGCCACTATTACTCGGAAAATTAGTCCTTACTATTGAAAATTAAGGAAGATACTAATTTTCTAAAGAAGGTACATTTTGAAAGTTTTTCCGGCTTTTCTCGGCGAAAAATGCTCGGATCGGAATTCTTCAAAAACTAGTCTGTAGATTTTTGCATTTTCTATACAAATGGTCTTTCATGAGTAACGCCATTTATCCAGTACTTCTTATTATATTTGCAAAAAATTAAAAAAGGGCCTTTTTTGATAATAAATATTCTTGAAACAAATTTCACAAGTAAAAAATTTTCCTGGTTTTTGGATTTTAGTAATCTACAGGCACGCATTCCTGAAGTCATAGTGTAAGCAGTTTTTGTTAAATTTAATAACAACACAATTTATATTGATGAGGCTATTTCATCTTTTGTAGCTGTGTTGTAGCAATAGAGCAGATGTTAGGTCATCTTGAGGATAGTTTTAAATGAATTGGTTAGGTTAGGTGAGTTTCCATCCCCTTCTTGGAAAATTAGTCAAACTAAGTTTATGGTTTTGAAGAAATTTATAGTTGATACTTTAATAAATGTGACAGTCAGTAAAGAGAGCTACATTTAGACATTAAAATCTTTTTTGAGTCTGTGCATCAAAGAATAACAGCAATTGCCAAATAATCATAATAATCCA
Organism: Galerucella nymphaeae; assembly: GCA_963978555.1. Taxonomy (NCBI): domain Eukaryota; kingdom Metazoa; phylum Arthropoda; class Insecta; order Coleoptera; family Chrysomelidae; genus Galerucella; species Galerucella nymphaeae. Next base: position 2,775,392 of record OZ021705.1, on the reverse strand, counting down.
TATTTAAGGAAAAATAAAGTAAATAAACAAGTTGTAACTTGAAGATCTATAAACACAAGTTATATTTTTCTCGTTTTGCGGTAATGGTTGTTAACATATCCTGGATAAAGTGGAATCAGCCAAAAAGTGAAATAATAAAACCCAGTTTTGCACCAAGTTAATTTTTTTCCATTGATTTTTTTAGTTATTTTTATCATTAAATAGTTATTTGTTTAACTAGTAGATTAACTGCCGAGGCTAGGAATTCAGCCAAGGCAGTCAATCTACTTTGCTGCCAAGTTGAACATAAAATAAATTTTTTCTCCGATTGTTCATGAGGATATTGTATTTGCAAATTATTACAATTCCCACAATCTCTTTATTTTAGTTGGTTGCTATGGAAATGTATAATCACAGGCAGCAAAGTAATCACTTTCGTGCATAGGCAGCAAAGCAACCACTTTCGTGCCTAGGCAGCAAAGTAACCACTTTGCTGCCTAGGCAGGAAAAGTAAAAAGTAATACTTTGCTGATTGATATCAGTCAGCAAAATTAATATTTGCTGCCAATCGGAGAAAAACATATTTTTTTAGTACAATACAACTTTTAGATTTGAAAAAGAAATATTTGATTTATGCGTACAAAATATTTGTCCGAACGGAGCAAGAAATTATTCAAAAAGTAAAAGTAACACTCACGTTTTGAAGTTCTTGGTGTTAGATTACTCCCAGTACCATTTGAAGTGAACCATGTTTCCATTATCCACATTTTTTGAAGCACTAAAAACCGAATTAATCGAACCATTTCCATTTACCGACCGGCGATTTGCCACCACATACATCTCTAAGTTAAAGGCATACATCACATAAGTTTCCTAAAGATTGATAAAGTTTCGAAAAGATTTTCAAAATCTACAAGACCTTATTGTTCCCAAGGAAAAATATGTGATCACATTTTCTATTATTATAATACAGGCATACATAAATTTGAAAATTTGTGGAACCACAAAAAAGTGCATCAATATTGATAAAAAAGAAAATTTATGATGTAACAGTATACACCATTATTTATTTAAATGTTATATGAAGTACCTACATAAAAGTTTGTAATTTTTTTTTTTTAATGAAAACACCCGAAATTATTATTGTTCTCTTGCATAGTTGTCACTTCTCAGTTGTCTGGAACATTATCTGAGATTGTTTTAAAATTTCAAAAATAATATTTTTTTAATACAACGGTGATGTCAATAAATGTTTTAAATTAAGTAAGAAAATTTGAAGTTATTCAAAATGTTTCTAAATCTGATTCTCAAGAAAATTAATTTTTCAAGCAAATTTCCTTAAAATCTTATATAACTAATAAAATATATTTCTGGTATTTAATAAAATAGTAGACTTAATAAATGCTTTAAATAACTAAAATACTTTAAGTTGTGGGCAGGTAATTTTTTAATTTACCTACCTATTTTAATAAATTAATTATTTCTTTTATTCTTTTTCATAAGCTTAACTTATTTTAAATTATTATTAACCTATACAAAAAATGGAAAATATCAAAAACATTTCAGGCATACTCTTGGATAACAAAAATAGAAAAAATATTTTTATAAAATAAGTTTTCTTCCGACCTCAAAGTTTCGATTCTTAATTAATTCCAAGCTAGTGAATTTTTTAAATCTAATTTTCTGATTATTCAATTTGGAAAAAAAATTATTATTTTATTTAAACTAATATTCTCACAAATTTTTCTATTTTTGTTATTCGTCACAACAGTCACCTCTACCTTTAGGCAAATCGTTTTTTTTTAACAAAAACGAGCGTTAAAATCTGTAAGAAAATAAACAGAGTTTAATATTGTTGTCAAGACAAAATTTTTAATTCAATTTGACATCTATTAATATTAAATTAATAAATCCTGATGATTTAGAATTATTTTACGAAACTGTCGATTATATGTGCAATACCTATCGATGAATTAAAAGATTTTAATGTTTGGAAAAACGATGAACAGAATTTAAAAAGTGTATGACATAACTTAAACAAGAACCAATACAGAGTGTCCAGGATCTCTCTTGCCAAACGGAAACTACAGTAACTAGAGGTGATTTCAAGTCGATTTAGCTCAAATTACCTCCTTCCGAAAATGCTTCCTAAGAGCTCTAGCTACAAGCCCAGTTTAAATTTATTTTTTCGAAAACGGTTCATGATATCGATTTGAAAGAAGAGAACTTTTTTATGAAAATTATCTTGAATTTTCCAAATTCTGTGTCGAATACCTGAAGAGCTTGAAAATGAATTTTTTTCAATAAAAATACCCTGACTGACGCTTGTGATAAATCTAAAAAAAATTAATATACAGCGAACGACAGGTTTGTAAAAATTGTTTATTGATTAACCAAGTTTTAATATTTTAAGTGAGGGTATTTTTGAATGATTTGAAGAAAACTCATATGAGGACGTCTTCTTCAAAGGGCTGTAGCTCCATCAGGAAGCATTTTCGGCAGATTAAGATAATTTTAGCTAAATCGACTTAAAATCACCTCCAGTAACTGTAAACTGTAGTTTCCATTTGGCTACCCATATTTGCTTTTGGAACACACTGTGAGTGATTGGAACTCACACTAATGCCACACCCTGTATAAGCAAAGACAACGGACTTCTTGGAGTCTGTGAACTCCAAAAATCACTTAATTTTTTCAAGACAATTATATAGTTTCCAATAAACAAAAAATACAAAAATATCAAATTATTGGAATGTCTAAAATAAATTGACAATACTTTATAAAGTAACAGAGAATTTTTTTACAATATCAATATTTATTAACAACAATTTGTTATAAACAAACTATATTTTATTATACAGAGTGTTTTCGAATGTCTCTTACAACTTTTGCATGTAGATACCTCTTGTAAAATTGGACAAAATGATATAAGGATTGAGAGAATAAAATCACAAGTTTGGACAAGCATTTTCACCAATCTTCTCCGAATGTTTTAGATACATTGCTGTTTCATAAATTAGTTCATATTACATATTCTAACCATTAGTAGTTTGGTAGTTATTGAAAAAATACAATCATTATTGAGAAGTGATCTTGCAGACTTCATGGAAACGTTAAATATCTTGAACTACAAATTTTTTGATAAGTAAAGTTTATGCGTTTTTCACGTGAAAACCATCGAGGAATACAAAATAAAATAAAAATATCCTCAAATTCTAGTGGCGTAAAAATTGGGAGGGTAAAGGTGACATATTCTTCCAAATGTACACCACTGGATCAAATATTGTAAGATATTTTTCCACCAAAATATGCCTTTTTACATTTAAAAACAACCTGCCAAATGTAAAATCAATTTATTCATCCATTTTAAAATTATCGAATTAAAACATTTAATTTTTTAAAACTTTAACACCCCGTATTACGAGAAGTGAGTTGGCTGGACCTTATAAAATTTTGTCCAATTTCACTATTGGTATCTACATTGTATTATTTGAAAACACCCTGTATCTAATAATAATTATAAAGACATCCAACGAAGTACTGAAATTTTGTTCCTTTTTTTTTAAACAAAACCAAAATTTTCTTAATAATTTGTTTTTCAATTTATGATATCTGGAAAAAATTATTATGCTTATCTAATATTGGACTATAACAAAAATTGAGTTCATAAACAACGAAATTTCAACTAAAACTCTTTTTTTAATTATGTATAAAAGCTCGTTAATTTTCTCTTCTTTGAAAACCTTTTGTCAGATTTCGAACATCTTTTACAATTTCTGAATTATTCCCGAAAAAATGGGTAAATACCTTTTTTCTTCTTTAAATTTGTTTATACACATAACAAAAATATCAAAACTTATTTTAAAATAATATAACAATTCATAAATCATAACACAAAAGTATAGAAATGGTTAAACATTGTTAAATCCAATAAAATATATTACCTGATTCATCATAAATATTCGTATTCACTGTTTCAAACACTATCACCGAATATACCTTAAAAATCCTTTGTTCTCTGTTGTATCGTAAATACTTGTGTTTTTTCTGAGGATGACAAAAACTCGGGTGGCTCGGTATTTACTGGATTTCAATTGGCGCTTGGAGTCATATGATTATATTACAACTTACTTACTTGGTATAGACAAGCCTAGAGAGGGACTTTTATATGAAATTTATTTATTTTGTATGTGGTGAATGCAAATATTATTTAGGGAATGGGAATATATTTCATTGATTATTCTTATTATCATAGTAATACTCTTGCGAGTTTTACTGAAATACTATACTTGGTATGACGTGTTACTTTTTGAATTTATAAAAGTTGAAATTTGATTTATTTCACGTAAAAATATATATAGTTTATGGGAGAATGGGAAAATAAGAGTTTTTCTCAGATTGGCAGCAAATATTAATTTTGCTGACTGATATCGATCAGCAAAGTAATACTTTTCCTGCCTAGGCAGCAAAGTGGTCACTTTGCTCACTGATTACTTTGCTGCCTGTGATTATACATTTCCATAGCAACCAACTAAAATAAAGAGTTTGTGGGAATTGTAATAATTTGCAAATACAATATCCTCATGAACAATCGGAGAAAAAATTATATGTTCAACTTGGCAGCAAAGTAGATTGACTGCCTAGTTAAACAAATAACTATTATATTGCTACTATTTCTGATGTCTTTCCGCCTTTCCAATCTTCGTTTAATTTTTGATAACATCTTTCTTACACAAATTATAACTTATATGCTTTGAACTTGTTTTTTTTTCTTCGAAACATTTCTGTGTCCGAATTCAAAGGTATTGCTGCTAAGATCTTTTAGGAATTATTGACTAAGTATTAATTTTTGCTATAACTATTCATAGTTAATAAATTTCTTGAAACTGATGAAACGTTAATCCATAAGTAAATATCAAGACATGATTTTCGAGAGGTATTATTAAAATGACAATCATATTTTTGTTTTCTCGCTGGCGAATACTAGGTAGACAGCAGCAGGTAAATAGGTACACTCTACAGTACCTTCAAACGTTCGTGGTAATTTTTCAGGTAGAATTATCCTTCTGTTAATGGAAGGCGATGTTTTTAAAATATTAAAATAAAATTGTAAGATATATTTGGATCCACCCTATATGCAAGGTCCGTCAGAGGAATCTCAAACGAGCGTTACGTGCTAGATAACAATAACAACATAGGAATATTTGAATATATAGAAAGAAAAACAAAATAACTGTTTTTTTATCTTAAAAAAAACAATTAATGTAGAAGCACCAGAAAAACTTGTTATTGGACGAAGATCTAATGTCAATAAACGTCAAAACAAACTGTTTTACCAGTTGATCTGACAACGTTTTGCCAACCCATCAGCTGTGAATTGTTCTGGCTGTTAAGGATAAACTGCATTTACGGCTGGTTAAATTATTATTTATTCTGATAAGCAGGAGAGTAACTAAAAATGACATGACATCATCGTAATTTTATCGTAAAAATCCGTTTTTTTATCACTTTTGTCTGCCCAATGATGATTCGAATTCTCGACATGCCTTGATCCCTTTTTTATCAATTTTAAACATTTTTAGGTCGAAAAACCCTTATTGAATGAGCTTCCCTTATTTTAGGGAAGAACCTGTATAAATCGATTAGTTTTGCCTAGAAAGTTAAGGAAGTTAATTTACAATCACAATCTTTGTGTTCCAATGACATACTATTAGTAATTATTCCGAATAAATTAGAAAAAATATGTTTTTTTTTATATCATTGTGAAACCTTGTTAGATATACATAAATTAGAGATTAAAACATCAAAAGCTATTATAAATTCCCAGACAATAAAGAAACAGGTATCAATAACCCTAATTTGCAAAATTTATTTCTCGAAATTTCAAACCGCCGCCGCTTTGATTATTTCGCACACGAACGGTCGATTTCAAAGAAGGTTTCCATCGGTAACAATTAAAAAATAGTTAATTTATTTGTATGGTACAGACCTTCAAATGGTTCAGGTAGAAAGATAATGTTTTTTATTAAGAAATTCAATAACAAATTAATATTTTAAAACATGCTTACCTTATTTAAATTCAAGAGAAACGTTTCTATTCACCTAAATCAACAAATGAATAATTTAAATTATTTCAACAGGATATACACAAATATACCAGCCCTGTTCAACTTTGAAGTGTACTTTAATGTCCTTCGTGGCATATAGCCAGGGAAGTAGTTGTTGCTTCTTAGTGAAGAATTATAAGGTGTTCCATTCAAAATAATACATATTTTCCACTTTGAATTTGACCAACATTAGTAAAACACCCTGTGTTGATGAGATGAAATGCCAGTCAAGCCTAAAAAAATCTCTTTGATAAACTAGTGAAACAAGTGAAAATCCCATCTCTTTGGAGCAATTAATAAGCTGGACAATTATGTTTAAAATCAGTCACTCTTATTTGGGACACCTTGTTTTTTGTGAAGTAATAAATGTTTGTCTGCAAGTTTTATGACATTTTACTTCAACCTTCCCTCCTAGAATGTCTTCCTTTTAATACAAAGTCTTTTGAGCACAAGTGTCTCCTTTTTTCTGTAGCACATTATTATAATTGTATTTAATCCTTTCAATCTCCAAAAAATCTCAATAGACATACACACATCCAAAATAATATCTACCTAATCGCAGTTAAAACAAAGACGTTAGCAACTGAATCAAGTTATCGGCCAAATTTGTCAGGAATTATGCGTATGCGAGAGATGCCTGCTCGTTAGAAAGCACAATAATTAGGCGCGGCTGCAGAAACTTTCAAGTTTGCGTATTTATTGCTCAAAAACTATGATACTAGTCCAGGGTCGATAATTTTTAAACCAAAAAAAAATCATAATAGGATGAAAATGAAACCCATTAGAAAAGGAGGGGAATATGATAAAAATGGAAGGAAAAATAATTTACGGGCGATCTGAGGTTGGGAAGGGGATGGGGGTGAGTTTTTAAAGGTAAAAAACGGTTTTTCTCGATTTCCAGCAAAACTAAAAGTCCTATCGAAAAAAGTCAAATGGAAAAGTTGTAGATAATAAAAAGATCTAAAACTTTTGTGTTCACAATTTTTTCACATAACCTCAAAATTTATGTGAAAAATTCAAAAAACCAAATTTTTGGTTTTTTATTTTTATCTTTTACAAAAATTTTTTTTTTTTTAACGAAATTTTGTGAAAACTTACCTTTTTATGTCCCAAATACGCTGTAATTTATTTAATTAAAAATATTTATTTTTCCACCTTATTTTGAATTAATATCGAAAAAACACCCTAATTTTCAATCGAAAATTCACCCGTCAAAATATCAGCTTTTTTCAAAAAGTTGGTGTGGTTTCTGTTCGTTGAAATCTCTACTTTCCGATGGTGAAAAAAAAATATATGTTACTATGGTAAATCTTCTCAGAAAACGCAAAAATTAAAAAAACTCGAATCCGTTTTTTGAATCATTATGTATAATTTTGAGCAATTTATTAAAATTTTCACTTTAATTACTAGAAAAACGTAAGATTATAACATGAAATCTTACATTTTCCCAGATTATAACATGAAATCTTACATTTTCCTAGTAATTAATGTGAAAATTTTAATAAATTGCTCAAAATTATACATAATGATTCAAAAAACGGATTCGAGTTTTTTTAATTTTTGCGTTTTCTGAGATTTACCATAGTAACATATATTTTTTTTTTTCACCATCGGAAAGTAGAGATTTCAACGAACAGAAACCACACCAACTTTTTGAAAAAAGCTGATATTTGGACGGGTGAATTTTCGATTGAAAATTAGGGTGTTTTTTCGATATTAATTCAAAATAAGGTGAAAAAATAAATATTTTTAATTAAATAAATTACAGCGTATTTGGGACATAAAAAGGTAAGTTTTCACAAAATTTCGTTAAAAAAAAAAAAATTTGTAAAAGATAAAAATAAAAAACCAAAAATTTGGTTTTTTGAACTTTTCACATAAATTTTGAGGTTATGTGAAAAAAGTGTGAACACAAAAGTTTTAGATCTTTTTATTATCTACAACTTTTCCATTTGACTTTTTTCGATAGGACTTTTAGTTTTGCTGGAAATCGAGAAAAACCGTTTTTTACCCTTAAAAACTCACCCCCATCCCCTTCCCAACCTCAGATCGCCCGTAAATTATTTTTCCTTCCATTTTTATCATATTTCCCTCCTTTTCTAATGGGTTTCATTCTATTATAATTTTTATTCACTTTTCATTATTTTTAAAGGCTTCTACCCTGGACTATACTTAGAATAGTGATTCTTGTTTTTAAAACTTCCTTGAATCTTTAGCTTTATTTGGTACGCAGATAGTTTGGTAAAATTTTGAAAAATAAAAAAGTTTCTCGATTACTGAAAATAGTGCTGCAAAAAAAGTAGAGATTACAGTTTTCTCCAATTTTACAAAGAAACTGGGTTTTTTATACTAATGAAACTAACTCAGTATTCTTCGCTCATGTTTCTTCTGTCGATAAAAAAAAAGTTTTTGAAAATACCTTGCTTAGTTCCGGAGATATTGCGAGGTACGTGTGAAAAAGTAATAAAACATAATTTTGACAGATTTTTGACAAATTTCGCAATAAAAAGTGTTGTCTCTATTAAAAAATGCTGTAATTTTCGATTTCAGATGGCCAGGGACCTACTCTATCATTTTGTAAAGACCACATGTGGTTGTACCCTAAAAAAAAAATCGAGAAGGAAGCGACTTTTTCTCCGTTTTTAGTCGACTATTAAAATTGTTATTCTATTACAAACCCAATACACAATCTAATCTCGAATAACAACACAAATGTCACAAACCACGTCTCAAGTCGAGCTCAAGACATGTCGCCGGCTGCCTTGAGCAAGACTCCATTCGCACATGCGCAGATGCAGCGTTTCTCAAGATGCGATACGTTCTCGTCTCAAGGCGTTCTCAAGCTTGAGCTTGGTGGTCTCAAGTCTCGACTTTAAATTTGTGTATTGTCTCAACTATAATAGCGGAATTGAGACGGCAAATTGAAATTTAAAATTGCAATGAATTGTGTGACGTGACAAGACAAGTAAAGACAAACGTTTTCTTGACACCACACACCACCAAATTCATGACTAAAATTAATAATGCCGCAATCGTTCAGACTATAGTCAACGTCATCACGAATTACAGATGGCCGGCTCACCAACCCTAAAACATTCTGATGAAAATGACTGACGCAATGTTATAAGCGATGCTGTTCCGCAAAATCAAGGTGACAGAGAGATGTCGCCACTCGCATGTTCTCTAGGAATTCAGCAGTCTTATTAACTGACCGTAGTGGGGTAAAGTAGAGTGAACGTAACTCTCGATTATATTGTAGACAATTATTTTCATGGAACCGTTATTATTTTTAAATATGAATCCCAAAACTCATATGTGCTGTTATCACGAATGTGAACAAAATTCCAAAAAAGATAAACATTTAAGTTTTTTTAAATTTCCTACTAAAAATGATAAAGTATTAAATGAGTGGAAAAAAAATTGTGGTAATAAAAAAATTTGGAATTTACAAAAGTGCGAATTGGCAACTAGAGTTTTGTGTGAAAAACATTTCAGCTCTGACTTTATTATTGTTCAACAAAAACGGAAGATTCTTAGGAAAAATGCTGTACCAGATAGTTTTTGTGAAGGTTTGCTTTTTATAATTTTTTAGAATGTTGGTTTAGTTTAAGAAAATTAATATAAGAATTCAACAATTCTTCAACAACCAGATGTTTTTCGAATATTTGAGAGGCAAAATGCTTAAAATTTTTCTTGCAAACTTTCCGAATTCCAAAAACACGATATTTTTTAAATTTTCAACGTTTGGGGGAGTCGTGGAGGAGTTTTTGGCAGGAAGTTAAAAATTTGGATTCACTGGCTCAAAAAACATAATACAAGCTTATTAAGTATAACCAATGTTAATTTGATGACCCATATTTTTAATCCCATTGAAGAAAGAAGCCGCCCAATGGCGTGCATAAATTTTTTTTATAAATTCGAATATTGTGAAATAGTGTATACACGCGTATATATTTAAAACACTGAACATGTAAATCTTTGTTTTTAAATTCGGCCCTATTTATTGCTAAGTCATTTGCTTGTGGCGCCAAATTATTAGATTCCCACGCATCAACTTGGACTAGCGTTTCAAATGGTCTCCAAAATGCCATTCTAATTAATTACAAATGAATTATACTCTCAAAACTTACCCTATCGTCTACGAACAAATAAATATTATCTTGATATCAATTCACTCGACTCCACGAACAAATAAAATAATATTATATTGATATGAATTCACTCAATATAGGTATTATTATTTAATTAAACTCACTCAACCAAGAAATAGATACTACTATATTATTTTAAATAGGTCTACATATAAATATACAAACAGAATTGCACACGCCTATGAGACTTATGAAAGTAAACAAGTGGCTTGCACCCTAATCCCATAAAAATTTTTATGTTATAGTGGACCACCTTAGTAGCTACCCGAATTTTTCGATATTATGAGCAATATTTCACTCGGTAACTGGCGATAATCTGCAGGTGCACCTACGGTGCCAGATTTTCAAAATATATTTGGCATACATGAAGTTGTTCTAATTAATTTATATTATGTATTTTTTATTAAATATTTCCAAACTAGTTTTCTAAGAAAATCATGAGCTAACAGTATATTGAAGTAATGGGAAACATTATGTAAAATGAGCACAACAATTTCAGAAAATATATCTGACGACATTGCTTTATTTTATGGTCCTCAAACTGAAAATGGTCAAACATAAATGTTGCACATTGGCGGCGGAATGGGGGGGCTAGGGGGTGCTTAGCCCCCTCTAGATACCATGGTAGCCCCGTCCAGTATCGATATCACATATCGCAGTTCTTCGGCTATGAGAAGAATTAAAACGTGGTTACGCTCTTGCATGGATCAAGATAGGTTTTCGCAACTTTCCATACTTCACATTGAAAATAAATTGGCTAAGGATATTGACTCCCAAGAAGTCTTGAACATTTTTGCGAAGAAAAATGGTCTTAATTTAATTTTGAATGTTCTTTTTTTATCTCAACCTAGTAGGTACATAAGTATCTAAATACATACCTACATCTTATTTTAAATTTATAGAAATACGCATTAAAGTTTTTTCACATCTGCAATTATTTTTCAAATAAGCATAGATAAACCCTTTTTATATTGATTTGTATTTAATGGAAAAGTAAATTTTTCAATGGGGCTGAAGCCACCTCCTAAAAAAAGTTATTCCGCCGCCAATGATGTTGCAAGCCAAGAATCTTTCCAGATTTCCAGATTTTTCATGAACGCTATTTGGTGAGGAAGTTAGCTCTCGTTTGACAGTTTTGTACAGGAATCCCTATGTCGCATCTTATAAATAGCACAATGTATATAAACGTAATACAAATTTGGGTCGTTATTTTTAATTTGCACCAGGACGACAAAAGTGGCTGGCGCGGGCCTGTCCGTTTGTTTGATGGTTCCGAAATACAGCCGGCGCGACCTTCGTGCTGGTTTCGAGTTAGTCAGTTTTACTTGAAACTTTGTGAGAGCAACTCCTACTCGTGCGAGTAATGTTACTGTTGATCATCGTCAAAATTTAATGCAAATATGACAACGGCAAGTCATAGGTGTGTGTATAAAAACTGTTTCAATAACAATAGATGTGATAAAGACATAACATTTTTCAAGTTTCCTGTTAGAGACTGTAAACGTGCGCAAGAATGGCAAAAAAAGTGCGGAAATATAAACATTGCCCAAATGAGCCTTATTGATTTGAAGCATAAATTAATTTGTGAGGTGCATTTTCCTTCTGGGAGTGTTATTAAGAATAATAAGCGAAAATTGTTAACCAAAACTGCGGTTCCGATACAGTTTATTGAAAAAGGTATAGCTTTTTTCACGATGTAAGAAACTGACCTGACCTGAAATGGGATAATCACATGCAATAAAGCCATAAAAGTATTAGCCGTGACAGGGTCGAATTAATAACCTGGGTTAATAATTCACTAATTAAAATATTCTGAGAATTCAGGGATAGTAGTTTAACAAAAACTTGTGTATACCCAAGAGAATGTCTTAAATGTATTTGCTGCTTGAAATTAGCTGTAAAGATAATATTAAATTGAAATGCCATTAGTTTAAAATTCGCGCTCAACCAAAAATGACTGATGATATAAGGAGTGCGTTCATGATCTATGGAGCAAAAACTGACTATGTTCTAGTAGTCAGATAACGGGGTAAACGCTTGTCTGAATTATTTTTAATTACTTGCCTAGTTGTGGATATAATTGTAGATACACCACATGGTGGTGAAGACATTTATCAGCCTCTCATCTTTGGTGCTCGGTCAATAAAAATGGTGTCACCACCTTGGTGTATAATATACTATTTTCTTTTTCCTGTGGGCGTAGAAAAAGTATAGTAAGCGCCTAGTGTCACAAACATCTTTAGTCACTCGTTTTTGGTACCTAATTATACTATTTTGACATTTAATTATTGAAGTAGGTACTTAGGGCGAGTTGTACCAAACACCTAAACTCGGTTTAATGATAACTGATGTTTAGACTGTGTCTGATTGATGTATTTATTATCAACAATTACATCAGTCTAATCATCAGTTAACATTAAACAGAGTTTAGGCGTTTGGTACAACTCGCCCTTAGTGAATGAAGCAACTTTTTTGAAACAATTTCTTGACATGGATATGCAGAAGAGTAGAAAAATGATATGAAGTGCGATATGATAAGCAAGTTCTTACGAGTGGAAGCATTGACTGATAAATAAATTAGTTATATTCAATTTTAAAAATTAGTTAACTATAAAAGCAGAATAAATAACAAATTTTCATTATTATTAAAAAATTTCACTTCTATTACAGAAGGCGAAATCGTGAATACAGATGAACCTTCATCTAGTTACGATAGCAACAGACGTTTAACAGAATTAGAAGAAGGTAAGAAGAAGAAGAAGAAGGTAGAAGAAGAAGAAGGTAATTAAATTCTATAGCATGCATTTATTTTTCATAGAAAACTGTCCTCTTTCATTCACACGTAAACTGAATCATTGTAGCATTACCCATGTTATCTACCTACTTCCATTCCAGAAGCTTCGTGTCTTCTATATAGGCCACCAGTTTTCCTGGAGGGATCTTCAGTAGTTGTGTTATATCCACTCCAAAGTGTTTCCGTCCGAGTCCTAGTAAGTTCTCACAGAAGCAGAGTATGTGAGTAGGTGTTCACATTTTCTGCACATAGGTTCACTAACTTTGCCCATCCTGTACAAATGCTTCCTCAGGGTACAGTTCCAGTCACCAGGTCGGTAAATGTCTTAAAATTTCTCTTACCCAGTTTCAACAGCCTGGTCGAGTTCCTTTTTCACTTTATTAAGTCAACTCTTATTATGGAGGTGTCCTTGTGTCAGCCTCCAGTTGTGTTGGTGTTCCGTAACTAGCCAGTACCCGACTTCCCATCTTATGTAATCCTTTGTATTTCCACAAAACGGCTCCGGACCTGCGCAGGCTCCGTTAGAGCCTTCTTTAGCTAGCTGATCTGCCACATCATTCCCTTCAAACCCCCCATGCTCCGGCACCCATATTAGAGACACTTTGTTGTCCCTTGTCAGCATGTTAAGGAATTCTTCACAGTTTTAGAAAACGATCCTAATGTGCGATGTTATGAAAAGAAATATAAATCTGAAATATTTTGGCGACTTTGTAGAGACAAATTTTAACTAATTGATTTTTTTATTGTATTGCAGATACATCTTCTGAAGAATTAGTAGTCCTACCAGCTTTAAAAAAATATTACAAAAAATCTCCAAACAAGCTATCCTCTCCATCGACATTAAGTACTCCTGAATCAAGTGTTAGCGAGGGAGTTATCGATATGCCTTCTCCAAATAATGTTGTTTTACAGCAGACAATTAAAACTCTAACAAATAAAGTGGAATTTTTAAATCGCAAATTAAGGGCCAAAACACACCGTATAAACCGAATTGAAAACAAATCAAAATTAACATCTTTCAGCATTTTACAGAATCTTTTGAAACACAAAAGTTCCGCAGTGAAAACTTTCATTTTGATGCAAGTTTATCACAAACCCAGTTCAAAATGGACAAAAGCGGAGAAGAAGTTGGCGTTTTCACTAAATGATAAATCTCCATCTTTGTACAAATTCATGCGCGACGAATTACATTTCACTTTACCATCGATTCGAAGAAAATGAACAATTAAAGTCCAATGTGGAAGAGAGTTGTACAGGTTTTTTCAGAATGCACAACAGAAGCACATGGTGTTGCCATTACAGCTTATAAAATGCTTAAACTTTCAGAATGTTTTATTTTGTCGTAATTATTCAATCTGGGTAGACCCAAAAAATTCGGTTTTTCTATAGAATCTATTTATCTTCAGTTGGAATAGGTTGGCTATAAAACCACTTCTAAATCTATACAGATTGCGAAAAGGCAGCTAAAGCTGCAATTCAGGATCCTAGTGCCATCGAAATCACGAGAGCTATAATGACAGACATGAAAATATTTATCAAGACATCGGTTAATAAAGCTTGGCAGCACCAGTGGTCCCAATCTAACGATAAATTAAGGCAAGTGAAACGAACAGTTAAACCGTGGAAGGCCGTTCCAGAAACCAGGAAAGAACAAGTTATTCTGACCCGTCTAAGAATAGGACACACCCGTTTTTCCCATGAACACTTAATGACTAAATCTGAACAATCCCGCTGTACAGTGTGTCAATGCCCTTTAACAGTCAAGCATGTATTAATAGATTGTCCACAATTTTCGCAACAAAGAATTTCATTTAAAATTCCACCTACTATGTATCAATTGCTAGGAGAAGAGTACAATATGGAAAACTTGGTAGCTTATCTACGTACTATTCAGTTTCTACACAAAGTTTAATTTATTACCAAAATTGTTTGTTTCTTTTTATATCTTTACTGTAGTACTTGATATTTTAATATTTATTGTTCATTTGTCAGCGCTAATAACCTAAAGGGTTGATGCGCTTTATTTTTCTTAAATAAAAAAAATTGCGAAAAGTCTATTCGAGATATACCATTTACACAAGTACGAAAGTACGACAAGGAAAAGAAAACCTACTTGAAAGAGAGAGAAATAATTGTACAAAGTTAGAGTTGGGCGTGTGTTCAGTTTCAGCTACCAATTTGATATGAAAGCAGCGTTGTCAGTTTATAATGTTTGGTACTTTCTATTGGATAAATAACTCATTTTGCATTTGATTTCTAGCACGAGTTAAAATAGGGAAGCACTGAACACACGCCCATCGCTGACTGCGCACAATTATTCTTCCAATAAATTAACTATTGATGATTTTGTCAAGGTCAAAACACTTTTATTTTATTTTTTTGCTTAGAGTTTAGGTACAGCAAAGAATTTATGATTTTTTGTTAATGAAGAATTTTTGTATTCTTTTTATTATTAAAATATTTTCTTTTTAAAACGTACTTTTTATTTGAATTGCTGCCACTTGAGAAAAAAATTGAAAACTACAAAATGTTTTGCCTCTGGCGCTGGCATTGTTCGGTTCTGTGGCTGTATTCTCGATAAGTGCGCTTTTTGACGTATACGCATTAAAACGAATAGTTCATGTGCTAGCACTTTTTTCATATGATAGCACAGTCCGATTTCTACTAGAATTTCGTAAAAAACTCACTACTTATTTTGATAATCTTGCCTGGCGTATAACTACCTGGTTAGTTTTCAATATATCTGATAAAGTATATTCAATAGCCTTCTTGGTTTGCGCCATCCTTTGTTAATGTCCTTCTAACACATTACCCTGGGAGAAATGGAAAAAAAAGGCAAGTCTGCGATTAATCCTAATCAAAATATCACAATAATGAACCGTTAACCCTGATATTTAACTTAAGAAACTTGATTAGCTGCTGTTTATATCGTTCTGGAGACATTGCAACATTCAAAATAGAATGCAGACGTACCTTTTTTAGCAGCAATGTGTTCTACGTCTTTTTCTAATGTCTTACTGACAGTTCTCTGTGTTATTTACGGTCAATTATTAACTTATTATCTGTGAAAATTGAAATTGGGATTTTCGATTTTAAACAGAGGTCAAAAGTTACCTTATGTTATCCTCATCAAAATGTTTATTAACAGTTTTTTAATTGTCATGCATCTTCTGTCCCCTACCGAAAATTCAAGCGTTAAGGAAAAACAATTAAAATTTTCCAGTCAAATGATATTAAAAATTATTTTATTTTAAATTTTCCAAATTTCACACTGTCTAAAACACTTAATAATGAAAAACATACAAATATAGCTATTTATGCAACAAGTGCAAAAAATACGTTTTGCAAGAGTTGCATACAATATTTTTTCTAAATTCATGCAAAAACTGGAAAATTAGAATATAAATATGTTAAGAACCTAACCTAACCTAATCAAACTCAACCCGTTCTTCTTTTTTTGTATCTTTATGGCCTCCACCTTGTCAGTACTCAATCATAGCTGGTTTTCGCCTTGACCATTTAAATTTTAAATAATTAAAGATTTTTGCAATAATTGTAACTCGTTGAGACTAAGTAGTAAGATATACATATATTATTGTTGTATTAAAGCAGGATCAGATACTTGCTATGGATTTTTATTTAATTTAAATGTTTATGTTTGTCATTAATCATCACAAAACTGACACAAGAATGACATATGAGTGCAATAAAGTACCACTTTTTCTATTAAATGTGGTTCACAAAAGTGTTGTTTTTTGCATGAATGTAGAAAAATTAAATTTATTGTGTAAAGTCCTTGTTGCTTCCTTCAAATTGTGGCATCAATTTACGGGAACCTAATATAGCTTTTATAAATCCATCTCGCTTTTTACTACCTACAACCACCTACAACTTATAACGATGCTTTCGTCACTAATTTGACACATCTCTCCGCAGCTTGCGTGTGACAGAAATAAGATCTAATCTCAGTGGCTTTATTTTGGTTTATTTTATTATATTTTGTAGTTCGTCTAATTCTAAAGGTTGAAATTTTAAAATTTTCATGTTTTTCCGCGTGTATCTAGACATATTTTTGTATTATTTAAATAAATATAACAATAACATACCTGAAGTTTGTTGCAGATGACTATACCACTTTAATAGACTGGCAAAATAATGTTTGAGTTTCTGAAATTAGTAGCTCCTTTAGTCCTATTTCCCGGCGGAATTTCAGGACATCTGCAGGCTTCAGCTTAGGTAAATGTTACTCTTCTATCCAGTAATCTCCCAGGTACTGTGCTCTAGGATTCTGAAGTGCTGTGCAGTAGGAAAGTATGTGGATGGAGGTTTCTTCTTCCATGCCACAGTATCTGCATTCTTCTTCTTCCACTATTTTGAGCTTTTTCAGACGCCCATTCAGGCGACAAAGTCCCGTTAGGATTCCTGTTAAAACTCTTAGCGCAGTTTTACTTTAACTTGAGCATTCATTTGATCTCAACACGTTGTAGCCACCCAAAAGAATGTATGATTGTCTAAGCCCAGCTAGATCTTTCCAATGGTCAGATATTCTCCAATATTACATTGAGGCTGATTCCGCAAAAGGGTTCAGGCCCCCAGAAAGGTATTTCAATCCCCCTCTTTGCTAGTTCATCTGCTATTTCATTTCCTTCTATTCCAGTGTGTCCTGGAATCCATAGTAATGTAACTCTATTGTTCTCGCCAAGTTCATTGAGTTTGTCTAGGCATTCCCACACTATTTAAGAACTGATTACAGAAGAGCTCAATGCTTTAATGTCTGCTTGACTGTCATTATGATAATCCTTTGTCCTCTGTAAAGCTTTTTTGGTTGAAACGTTACCTAAATGAAATTAGTTATTTATTAAATAATATGCCAATAAGTGTTACAAGGAAATGCAATCTTTTCGAATATCAGCTTTCAATAAGAATAATGAAAGGAGCGATATATAGGTGCCTCTCCAATAATTATTTTTTCTTATTGTCCATGGATGAACCTGTCGGCCTTTGCGTAGCCAATAAACGTTATAAAAAATCGACGAATGAATTGCAAGCTGAATAAAATCATTAATATAATAATGTACCGGCCCTCTAGATTGAAACATCGATATATTATTATTATGGTATTCAGAATTAGGTTTGTTCAGAAATTTATTTCAGTTTTAAAATGACACTACAGAAAACAAATAGTTTAAAATTATTTTATGGATTAGGCAACACAACTAACTTTTGTTTTAGATATCGACTGGTTAAGAAGTTGCTCTCGTTTCCTCAATAATATTGGGAAAAGTAGAATTCGATAGATGGCGCTCCGAAATGTCAATGTCATCTTAACAACGAGTAAAACAAATCAGCTGCCGTATAAGCCATTTGATATTCAAGTGGTTTTATTTTGTTGCTTTAGTTGTTTTCAGTGTGTGTTTTGTGAAACTTTTGATTCTTCTTTGATTGTGTTTTAGTATTTTGTGTTGTTAAACTAAATTTTGACTTCTAATATTTTTATTTTTGGAGTAATAGGTATGGTTGATATTTGTCAAAAATAAAACAAGTTTAGGTCTGATTTCGTGTTTTTATTTTATTTTTGATAATGTCATATCTACAAAATTTACAGGGAAGGTACGTTTGTATTGAGTATTATTTTAAATCTTTAATACCAACTTTCTTTTTGTTTTTGTAACTATGGATTAGGTATACTCTGACTATTCAAAGTTTATTGGAATTTGTAAATGCTGAGCCTTCTTCTAGGTGTATAAATGAGGGACATACAGTTTTAAATGCTGGCCATATATTTTTGCATGGTACCTATAGAGAAAATAAGTGACACTTTCATAAAAGTGCAATGAAAACAAAAAATAGAATAACATAACCTCTTCCATAATATCTCTGATTATATAAGAATATAACCTCAGAAATAATGACAGTTGGGTTGAATAGAAAAACACAGTTTTAAGCTTGTCACTGACACAAAATTAAAAAAATAAAGTACGAATTTACGGTAATTACGATGACTTGCATATAATACAAAAACAATGTAAAACGAATTGTTTTACTCATTGCGACAATTACAATTTTTTCCGCCAGAGGTCTCATTGAATTCTACTCCACCCAATATTAATTGACGAGAACCATACAAGGAAATTGATGCCAACATAACGAACAAAAAAATACTGAAAAAGGTTAGTCGCATAAGGAAGTGGTTTTTCCAATCTGTTTTTAGTTTTTCTTATATGTTTTGAGTCCCTTTACCACCCATGTACATGAAAAGTTTGTAGGTCTATTTAGTTTGGGTTATTTTACATCTTACAGTTGACGAAAAACTATTGACAGCTGTCAACACATATTTGTTTCTTCTCAATGGTTTTTGTGATAATAAAAAATCACAAACAAAGGTAGAATAAAAATTAATATCCATTATAAGTACCAGAAACACAAACAAATATGTGTTGACAGCTGACATTAGTTTTTCGTCAACTGTAAGATACAAAATACCCCAAACTAAAAAGACCTCCAAATTTTTCGTTTACAACATGGGTAGTAAAGGGACTCAAGACATATAAATAAGGAATACCAAAAATTGAACCCTTATGCGACTAACATTTTTCAGTATTTTTTTGATCGTTATGTTGGCAGCAATTTCCTTGAATAGAACTCGTCTATTGTCACTGTTTATTGGAAATATCCATCTACTGGGCTAAAATGAAACTGGTTTTCATCGATTCTCTCTCGGGCCTAAATTATATCAAAATGATAAATACCTGAGTTCTCTGGTGTGGCGTTAAAAAATTTTTAATAATAAACAAAATTTCTGGTGCGATTTACGAAATAAAAAGCATTTCAAATTTATTATTATCCTTTTGTTAAACTAAAGAATTTGTAATTCGAATGAGGTTGCTAGGTCAATATTAAAAGGTTGATGCCCAAATTAAATACAAAAAGTTTATTTTTGAGGACTCATTGGGCTGAGAACACTATCTAAAAGGGAAGATAGATCCGCAAATATGTCGTCTTCTTTTTTAAATTGTGAGCTACTATACAGAGTGTCCCAGGAGTTCATACCAAAAACATGGGAGGTGATATAAAAATAATTATGGTATTTCATATAAAATTTTTTCTTTGTGCCCTTCGTTAACAAACTATAGGGCTCTAAAGTAGGGAATGAAAAATGATTTTTTATTTTTTTATTTACAATTATTAAATGACTAATTGGAAATAAGTAATATTTTAACCGTTAATAAACACCATAATTGCACACTTTTTTGATTCAAATTATACAAGTCTACAACATACTTGTGTGCGATTTTTTGTTGTTAATAAATCTAACAGAAAACTGCTTGCACAATGACTTCGGGGACACCCAGTAGATTACCAAAATCTTAAACCCAGCCAAATTTTTTTACTTGTGAAATTTGTTTCAACAATAATTTCTAACAAAAAAGGCCCTTTTTTGTTTTTTTCAAATATAATAAAAAGTACTGGATAAATCGAGTTACTTAGAAAAGACCGTTTGTAAAAAATGCAAAAACCTACAAAATTGTTTTTGGAAAATTTCGATCCGAGAATTTTTCGCCGAGAAAAGCCGGTAAAACGCTAAAATTGACCTTTTTTTGAATAATTCTTATCACCGTTGATTTTCAAAATTAAAGACTAATTTTCCGAGAAATGATAACCGATAACATGCCTTTTGAACTACCTAAAGATGAAATTTGTCGCTTCAATAGTTTTTGCACAATCGCGTTATAAACAAAATATTGGTTGAATCGATTTAAATTTTGAAAATGGCTTCTAAAGGTAGAAGTCAAAAGCTATAACTTGTATATCTCACATTTTCATACAAGTTTGGAGAGCATTGCTAAAAATGACAAACACCTGAAAGTTTTAAAAACGTTCAAGTCCAGTTAGCATAGAGTAATAAATAGAAGAGAGGTTTTAAAACATATGGAAGAAACAGGCACAAAGTTTGTGCACAGCCGGTCGAGTATAGTGCATCACAGCGACTAACTGAACTAACAAACCCCGCCTCTAACCACACAAAAATTTTCAATATTATTCTAATGTGAGGTTAGTCACTTGTAGTCACTTCTGAACATATTCATATGATATCTATTTTTATTTAATTCTTATTGACCTTTCTCTATTTAAATTAATTATCTTTAAGATTGGCACTGGCACCTATTATTATCGTTGAATTTATTATAACTCATCATAGGTAAGTTGAAAAAGTAAAATAATGAAAACAATATTTTTCATTTTATCGTTTTTTTTACAGACAATAAGGAACATTTGCTAAAAGTTCTAGTAATGGTATGTGCTTCAAGATGCCTCCAGGTAGATTGGTGCATAAGTGTGGATTATTTGTTTGTCTGTTTTTATTTTATTTTTATTGACTGTTTTTGTGTTATTTTTGATATTTTATTGTATGAAAAATTTTGTTTTAATACTAATTTCTCACTAGCAGAGGTTTTTTTTCTCCTCTTACTAATACAATACACGTTTAACATCTCTCTTTTATTTATTACCTTATGGTGAGAGACCGGTTGCGTACATACAATAGGCGCACTCTTTTTAGCAATGTAAGCAGCTTTCTGTTAAACTTTGTAACAAAAAACCCCTTGAGTTTTGCTATAATGACTGTCCTATATGTGGAAGTATCGGCAATTACTACAACGGCGTTACACTTCTCTTTAAATTAGTAAAATTAGAACTGACAAGAATATCTAGGTGGCAGCACCCTTCCGAGTTCAGTGTGCCCATACTTTGTCCTTGACCATTCTGCCGAATTTTACGACCCTCTTTTATTTGAGGCGATACAGGACGTGTCGATTTAATTTTGGTAAAACCGATCTGTTTTATCATTTTATTCCACATAGAAAAAAAAATAAAGACTCCCATATATTTTTAGTACTCTTGAATAAATAATAAGGCACTTTGCTCTTACGGAAAAAGAAAAACGGTATAAGAATCTACCCTTGTTTTTCGTTTCAATATAAGTTTAGGCTCATCGCCTTTCATTTTTGTTTCAGCCAAAGTCTACACTCGAAAACGACGATTCCCGAACCCGAACCGAAGATTCATTAAGAAATCAGGACTAATGAAAAATATAAAGAAACCGAAACGGTTCTTTTTATTATTCCCTCTGTATAGGTATATGTATTATCTGTCTTATTGCAGCATTGAAATAACTCACCATATGTATTAGCATTTTTGCAGATTGGAAATTTGAATAATATTCTAAGAAGGTTTTTTCTTTATACCCAAATATAACAAGAGGTATAGGTTCATTGTAACATTTTCTACCTGAAAAGATTATTTAGCTACTTTATTTTGTTAGATAAAAGTAACGGCAGCTTGCGAAAAAAAAATAAATATATTCATATAATTCTGAAATAAATTGAAATATTTTAAATCATTAATAAACGGTCCTTATTAATGATGGATATTCTCATAGAGATTAAACAAATAAATCTAACTCACTTTCACTAATTCTCACAATAAATGGAGTAGGGGGGGCAAAAAATCCTAAAAATGCTTCACGTTTAATGGTACCTCAATACTGCTAGTCCAGGGTAGAAGCCTTTAAAAATAATGAAAAGTGAAAAAAAATTATAATAGAATGAAACCCATTAGAAAAGGAGGGAAATATGATAAAAATGAAAGAAAAAATAATTTACGGGCGATCTGAGGTTGGGAAGGGGATGGGGGTGAGTTTTTAAGGGTAAAAAACGGTTTTTCTCGATTTCCAGCAAAACTAAAAGTCCTATCGAAAAAAGTCAAATGGAAAAGTTGTAGATAATAAAAAGATCTAAAACTTTTGTATTTACACTTTTTTCACATAACCTCAAAATTTATGTGAAAAATTCAAAAAACCAAGTTTTTGGTTTTTTATTTTTATCTTTTACAAAAATTTTTTTTTTAACGATATTTTGTGAAAACTTACCTTTTTATGTCCCAAATACGCTGTAATTTATTTAATTAAAAATATTTATTTTTTCACCTTATTTTGAATTAATATCGAAAAAACACCCTAATTTTCAATCGAAAATTCACCCGTCAAAATATCAGCTTTTTTCAAAAAGTTGGTGTGGTTTCTGTTCGTTGAAATCTCTACTTTCCGATGGTGAAAAAAAAAATATATGTTACTATGGTAAATCTTCTCAGAAAACGCAAAAATTAAAAAAACTCGAATCCGTTTTTTGAATCATGTAAAATTTTGAGCAATTTATTAAAATTTACACTTTAATTACTAGAAAAACGTAAGATTATAACATGAAATCTTACATTTTCCTAGATTATAACATGAAATCTTACATTTTCCTAGTAATTAATGTGAAAATTTTAATAAATTGCTCAAAATTATACATAATGATTCAAAAAACGGATTCGAGTTTTTTTAATTTTTGCGTTTTCTGAGAAGATTTACCATAGTAACATATATTTTTTTTTTCACCATCGGAAAGTAGAGATTTCAACGAACAAAAACCACACCAACTTTTTGAAAAAAGCTGATATTTTGACGGGTGAATTTTCGATTGAAAATTAGGGTGTTTTTTCGATATTAATTCAAAATAAGGTGAAAAAAAAAAATTTTTAATTAAATAAATTACAGCGTATTTGGGACATAAAAAAGGAAGTTTTCACAAAATTTTGTTGAAAAAAAAAATTTTTGTAAAAGATAAAAATAAAAAACCAAAAACTTGGTTTTTTGAATTTTTCACATAAATTTTGAGGTTATGTGAAAAAAGTGTAAATACAAAAGTTTTAGATCTTTTTATTATCTACAACTTTTCCATTTGACTTTTTTCGATAGGACTTTTAGTTTTGCTGGAAATCGAGAAAAACCGTTTTTTACCCTTAAAAACTCACCCCCATCCCCTTCCCAACCTCAGATCGCCCGTAAATTATTTTTCCTTTCATTTTTATCATATTCCCCTCCTTTTCTAATGGGTTTCATCCTATTATGATTTTTTTTGGTTTTAAAAATTATCGACCCTGGACTATGTAGAAAGTCTTTGCAAAAGTCTCACTGTTTTCGTTTGTTTTTATTTTATTTTGGATGTTTTAACACTAATAATTTTCATAGTTCATAGAATAATAAAACAAGACCCATGCGTCGGTCAAGATATAGTTTTTCATTATTTGACTGTATGATTCGTTGCCCATATCAAGTCATTCATTAATGGGGGTCATTAATAAATGATCTTGTGTACATTAATATACCTCAAAAACACACATTTGACGTTAGTGGCGTAGCTAGAAATAAATTTGGGGGGGGGTCATACCTGATTTTAAGTAAACTTTGAAAATTTACTCTTTTCAGTAGTATTTTCAGTTTTTAAGAGAGGTAGGTGCCTTAATAGATGGCCCCATAATGATCCACAATACTTTTTACATGCATTTTTCGTTTGTCGATGAAATTGTAGTTTCTTGTAGTGGTTCTAGGTCTTAGTGGGGTTCAAACAAATATTCAATAACTCCTTTAGCTTATAATCTAAAACATAAACACAACAGCATAACAGTTCTCATTAAATCTTGAACTTCAGGGACTGCTCAGGCGGACGCTGGACACTTGAGCGAAAATTCTCAGAAATCAACATGGCTTTTCTAATAATACAGGACAGTTGAGCGAAAATTTATTTTCGATGTTGGGTCAGTCAAGCGAAGACTGCATCCCTGTTTTCAGTATTAAAATTTGAAAAAATTAGTACTAATTTCATGTAAGTATTTGTGAGAAAGGGTGCATCCTTGTTTTCCGTATTATATTTGCATGGATAAGTAGTAGTTTGATGTACGTATTTGTGAGAAAGGCGGCATCCTTGTTTTACGTATTAAATTTGGATAAGTAAGTAGTAGTTTGATGTACGTATTTGTGAGAAAGGCGGCATCCTTGTTTTACGATTAAATTTTAATCCCTCGTTTTCGCTCAAGTGACCAGTACCCTTTTAGTGGGAATGAATATACCTGAGAGGATTTCTACAACGTTCGCTCAAGTGACCGGACCCGGCTCAGGCACTCTAGCTGGCACTATAATCGCACGTTCGGAATTCAGTGAGGCCCCTTTTTCAATTTATTAAGTTATTATGGAATTTTTTCAATTCACTTATATTTTTTCATTTTCTTGTTCTTAAAACTGAAAATTGGGGGGGGGGCATGAGCATATATCGACCTATTAATATAAAATGTTTAATGTGAATCAAAACTACTCTTCGTCAAAATTATTTCAAAGTCAAGAAAACATATTCGTATTCTGTGTAAAAATAATTTATTAAATCGCAGAGCGCTTTCGGCTATTAAGCCATCTTCAGTGCTTACTCGTCAGGTAATACAAGAAACTTGGACAACACATTGACGTCATGAATTAAAATTACATTAAAATTAAAAAAAAAATTAAAATGATCCCCTGTTTAGGGTTTGTTGACTCTAAATTTGGAACATTATTAAAAATTTTTCTTTAAATTATTTTAAAAAAATGAACTCCGAACACGTGTTCATCTAACGGATATTGTAATTCATGACGTCAATGTGTTGTCCAAGTTTCTTGTATTACCTGACGAGTAAGCACTGAAGATGGCTTAATAGCCGAAAGCGCTCTGCGATTTAATAAATTATTTTTACACAGAATACGAATATGTTTTCTTGACTTTCGAGTAATGTGTACTCAGCTATAAAGTATTTACTAAAATTATTTCACCCTCTGTATATCAATATTTGGGTAATCTATTTCAAACTGTTTTCAATTAAATGTAAAAGCCCAGAAAATTTAAAACATTATTTTATTATGTACCCAGTTCATTTAAAACATATTTTAAATAAGTTTTCAGAATAGCAGTATCCTTGATACTCAAGGGTAGTGTATAAGCAATAAAATCATTTTGGCGGCAACGTAAAACCAAAGTCTCAATTAAAAACAGAGAGATGAAGTTAGCGGTGGCATTGTATGAAAAGAGAAAGACCGGCGAGACGGTTAGTGCAGAAAGCACGTGTTTATTCTTTGTTTGCAATAAACAATTTATTTCGACTAGTCTCGTCGGCCAGTATCTGTCGAGCGTGTAACGACGACCCCCCCATTTCTTAACACAACCAAAACTCCAAATCGAACAACAGAACCAAACTGCCAATACTGCCTTGGGCTTCAAATTTCGCGGCCCGGCTTTTTACTGCGCATGCCCTCTGCCGAATAATGCGCACATGGCAAAGCCCGAACACGCTGGGTAACGAAATTTAGTCAGTATCAAGCAGGCAAGCGGTTTATATCTGCTTGACTCGTAGAATATTAATACAATACTAGAAAGTAGATATTATATATTTTTGTACCAGTGAACTCTTTTTTAATAATAAATAGCGTCGTTTTTATGACTAATAATCTGCAATCGAAGGTCTAGTGCTTAAATTAGCGACAATCAAGTTGGTTGTTACCGAAAACTGTGTTTTCTCTGGTGTGAAAATGCCGGCGTCAAATCTTTTCGCTGAAATGGATCGTGGCAGTGGAATTGGGGATGAAAGGGCCCTTCAGTTGGCTCTCGAATTATCCATGCTCGGTTTTAATGAGCCTTTAAATTCTGTTTCTGAACCAGATAGTCCTGGAGATCTCAATTCTTTTGTTAACCCTCTCGCGAACGTCGGCTTAGAGGAAGTTAGATCCAAGAAGTCACAAAACATGACAGAATGTGTTCCCGTACCCAGCTCAGAGCATGTGGCTGAAATCGTAGGAAGACAAGGTAGGTTTAATTTCAGTTTACATAATATTAGAGGTATAACAGTCGATTTTATATCGGTTAAATAAACTGGGCCATATTTACATTATCTCTATGGTAAACCGTAACGCGATTGTAGGAAGTTCCCTATTTATAATGCACCATTAATTCGGTATTGTCTGCCCTAGTTAGAAAGGAAATATAATTAGAAATATTGGAAATCGAATGTAATTTAAACAATCACCACTTGAAAATGACCAACAATTGTTTGGAAATACGAAGTGTTGACAAATTGGATAGATTAGAAATTTTTTCATTGCATGAAACTAAAGTTAAATTTTAACATTTAAATAAATAGAATTGATTAATTTTTGAAAGTACTATTTTAAAAACATGTTAGTTTGGACCTTTTTTTATTAGGCAGTAATTATACTGTAAAATACCTGTCTAATAAATTTTTTGGAAATAGTAAATTTAGTAGGTATCCCTAGCTAAACAGTTTTATTTTTGCAATATTCTTGATAAAAACTAATGCACATTTCAAGTAGTTTATCTCACATGGGATCTACTTCCATTTCGACTTCATAGATTATTGATGCATAAGTTTTTCAAGTGCACTAGATTTTTATAATGTACTTGAATATAAATGGCTTGGTTAATTGAAATTACTTGTTTGGTTTATATAAAAAAAAATTACAATCGAAAATATAAAATTAATGGACTAGGACTGTCTCCTATTGTCAACACAAAATTAGCTGAAACCGAATTTATGGAAAGGTAATTGAACTTCATGTTGTAGTTGATCTTTTTAAATTAAGATTGTTTAAAAAAACAGCATAATATACAAATTAGTTCCATACCGATAGATAATAAACAATAATCTTGTAAGGTAGGCAACACTAATTTGAAAATAAAGGTTTATTATGTTGTGGCTTTTATTATTAAAAACCAAAGCGAATTTACATATCTGTTATGGTTGTATGAGAAGAAGTATTTGAACAGTTTTTCTGGTTCTAGAAAATTACTAAATTAGTTGAGTAGGTAACTACTTCAATTAAGTATCTCGTTAATTGCTTGAAGCGCAAGAGTCATCTGCAATAAATAAATATATAAATTCTTTTTTACATGAAAAATTGCAAAATGAAGAAATTTTTTGACTAGTACCAATATTTTGTTGTAGGTATTATAATATAGGCTCTGGTTAGACAATAAATAATTAATGATAAGTCTGGTATTTCATGTTTCTGTCATTGTAGGTCTCTTAGTTGCAAATACTTTCATATTCGAGTTCTCTTATGTAAAACATCTGTCAATTTTTCTTATTCACATGTATTATTCTCCACTTTATTCCTTCGCAGTAGGTCTGTAACAGATGCTAACTTTTTTGGATATAGTCGATTTATGGTGAATTAGAAATAATATACAAACCATTTATCTTGTTTTTATTAGAATTTATTAGTATTTTCTTGTGATTATTCTGTTCAAGTTTACTTAAAATTTTTCATATTTATTCTGTTCTGTGAAAATACATGTTTTAGGTAATTTTTTGAAGTTTCAGTTTATTTTGTTCTCGGTTCATGGTTTTTTATTTCTTCTTTATTCTGAGATCATATTTATGTTAAACACGGATGGATTCTAAAATTGAATTTACTTTTTGTGAAGCTTTATTTATTTAAAAAGATTCTGGACATTTTTCTATGCACCCATCTACCACTAAAACTTACCTAGTTTAGAATATACATGCTCTATATATCTTTTGAGACAGATTAATTAGAAATCTTGTTGAAACCGCAAACTAGTTTTAGGGAAATTCCAACAATACAACATACCCCATAATTTAACTCTGATTATCCTATACCAGAAAAGCTTTTGAAACTATACACATTAGAGTTAGACTGTTATTAAAGTATATTGTGTATAAATATATCAGAAACTGACTTGACTTGTGCTTGAGATAAATAAAACTTTCTGATGAAAAATTTTAAGAATAAAGTATACCTGACTTGAGATGGGATAATGATATCCAATAGTCATAAAAGTATTGGCCCTGACGGGGTCTTATTTATTTTGTTAGAAAATAATAACTTATTAACCGAAAAATATATGATAATAATTTTGGGTCATTC
This sequence comes from Galerucella nymphaeae, assembly GCA_963978555.1. NCBI lineage: Eukaryota > Metazoa > Arthropoda > Insecta > Coleoptera > Chrysomelidae > Galerucella > Galerucella nymphaeae. The sequence continues at coordinate 2,746,553 of OZ021705.1, read as the reverse complement.
TTCGTATGTAAATCCGAAAATTTTTATGGTTTTATTGCATCTCGGGCTTAAGTCAAGTCAGTTTCTTAGATCGTGAAAAGATCTATACCACCACATGATTTTTTTAGGTAATAGGAATTTTTATTGGATTGATGGAATTATTTTTAGTTTGGTAATTTCATTTAAACCGTTCGGTGCAAGCACATAATCAATGGTTAAGAATTATGCGAGTAATTATAAATGAATCAATAAGAATGTATTAAAAACGGATTTGAAACAAGTTGATAGTTGATAAAGTTGGAAAACTGATAAGCGTATAAATATAAAGCGAAACAGGCGCGATATTTTTTGAAAAATCTCGTATATTCGAATGAAAATTTTCATATTTGACGACTGTATTATAGGTTTTAGATCATACAGGACTTTTTATAAAGAATAACTTTTTTTCCTAAAATTGATGATAAAAAAGTTTTCCATACGATTCCAACTAGAAGGAACAAAAACGAAACGAAAACTTCACAAACAAAATCACGTTGAAATGTTCAATGACGAAATAATCTTCGTACATAAAGAAGCGGACGTTCGTCCTTAAATTTCATAAAAAAATGTTTTTACCTTCGGATATCCCCTTTCATGCAGGTATCAAACAATTAAAAGACGATTTTTATTAGGCTCCCCGTAGGGATGTAATTTTATATTTTGTCATGCGAAAATCAATCGAAACTCGATACAGTCGATCACAGGATGTTCAGCGACTGTTCTTTGTCGCGGGACAGTGGTGTAGTCGAAAAAGGGTGTCTGCATAAAAAAAATTATTGGGAATTGTGTAATTAAAATTTGAAAAAATACTTTTCTTGAGTCTTAAATTTGATGAATGCAATCATCAGGAGCGTATTCAGCTAAATTCGAGAAAACTATGATATTAATTACCTGCTTTTTTTCTAACTGAAAATACTTGGGAACTTTGAAAATGCTGATGGTTTTCGTGTATTTATGCATATTTTTGTATTATTTAAATAAATTAAAATTAATATCCACTTTTCATATATAATAATTGACCGTAAATAACAAAGTACAGACCCGAGAAGAACTGTCAGTGGTGCATTAGAAAAAGACGTTACGAAAGGCACGTCTGCACCCTATTTTGAATGATGAAAACTAAAAAAGTTATTATATGAATTCTACATAGGTTTGTTCAAAAATAATTGTAGAAGCTAAAACATCTGCAATCTTCTAAAATCTTCCTAATATTTGATTAACGACATTATTATAGTTTAAATGTCATATTGCATGTTTTCTACTTTCCAAAAACTATTTTCGATTTCTTTACACGATTGACGCAAAACTTTCCCAATCCCCATTGCTGTTCCATTTTTCGTAAACCTCAGAAATCAGTGTTTCATCGTCGTTTGGTTTGAAACTTGAGTTCTTAGAGGTCACGTACCCTTTCACTGCACAATTTTGCATTTGTCATAAATATTTTTAAATGCATCAGCAGTTTTCAAAAGTTAATTTTCCAAGTACTTAATCTTTTTTCGAAATATGCAATAGTTATTTATTGTACAAATGTTTTAGATATTTTAAACAACGTTTTATCCACAATCACAAGTATTTATTTAAGAAGCAAAAAATAATTTACTTTACCGCACTAGTTCAGAAAGGTGACTCTTTCCACACTAAAATGAGTGCGGAAAAGTGGAGTTTTCCGCACGCTAGTAGAAAATTAGTAGTTTGTATAACTAGTGCGCAAAGCGTCAATTTTTGTACGAGCGCAGGGAGAGAGAAATTGAGGAGAGAAAAGTGATTTGCGTACAAGCTGTACACAATATTTTTTCTACAACCACATTTATTAATGAAAGAAATACAGTAATTCATAGTTATTTTTTTTAAACTTTGAAAAGAAAGAATTTGCGATATGAAAATAAATAGAAAAATCAGTTAAATGTAAATTGTAAAATTTGAACAATTTTGTATTATTATTGTTTTGATATTGGTTCATAATTCCTGAAATAATGCTTAATAGGTTGATGTTTTTATAATAATAAATTGAAATGAATGGTTTACTTATACCTATATGGTTTAAATTAAAAAAAAAGCTCAGTATTAAGTTGAATTCTCCTCGGAATTCTCAAAAAAAAGTTGACAGGTTATAGGTAGCTTTGTTTGACATTTCGGTGCGGAAAAGTGCCATATCGTTTACTTTTTTTCGCGGTTATCAAAAGAACGAAGAAAAGGCTTGATTTGCGTATAAAAATGTGTATAGAAAAGCGTGTTTTCCATAGTGGTTGTAGGAAAATATTTTTTTCTAAATTTGTCATTTCTCCCAATATTGTTTATCAAATCAACCTTTTTTCTACTGTGCAGATACTTCGCAGTATAAATGGCAACAAAAACAACATTTACCGTAATATTGATGTATATTATGTTTCAACTAGACCGACAGATAATAATTAATAAAAATCCAGCTCCGTTAACGGCGCCGCTGTGTGGCTCTGCTGAAAATTTTTTGTATTCAATGGATAAACTAACATGAGTCAGTACTCCACTACGAATAACATTGACAGGAAGTTATGAATTACTCGTAGCAGGCACTTCGCTCATTCTCATTGACTATATTATACGTTGCCACGGTGGTAATGGCCATATTATTTGTTTTATACAGGGAGGAATATTTTTCAAAATCTATAAAACGCTTAAAGCGATAAATATGTAGGTATTCAGTAGAGGTAAATAAGTGTGATTGATAAAATTATAAATAGCTTGTGTCATGCGTTTTAATATTCATGAAATTATGAATAATTAAAAAAAATAATCATCTATAGTTTACCGAATTTTTCCGGACAAACAATTGTTCGGGTGAAAAAACGCAACGGACGTTTTTTATTGCAAAACACTTCCCCTACATGGTGGTATTTTTTGTTTTTTTCTACCTTCCTCTCAACGCGAAATATTGGAGAAATAAAAAGAAATTTTATTTTGAGAAACCGATAGACTGGTTAACATTTTTTTATATTAATCTACACTACTTTTAGTTGTGACCCCTATCGTTTATAGTTTGGCAAGTTTATCTGAACCTCTGAAAGGAGTGCAGTCGAAAACATTCGATGTTGCCACGTTTAACTATGAAAAAGTAAAGTACTAAGTATGTATTGATAATAATAAGAAAATATAATTTTTATTATCAACAATATTGACAATCTGATTCAACGTTAATTCTTCAATGTGCTTAATTACTTGGATTTTTTCTATGCATAATTTTTTCAATTTATAAATATTGAAAGATGAACACTTTTCCAAATTTGTTATGGGTTTCTTCAAGCTCTGGCAGCGTTGTGGCTTGACCAGCTGACTTCTTATTGGCAGGCGCTTGCGTGTGTTCTCCCCTCTCACTTCGTCAGTTGACTGATTGATTTATCCAGTGGCGTTGGTTTTGTCAGTGACCTTTGTTTTTTCAGTTTTCCTTTATAAAATAGGTACGCCATTTGTACGTTTTTGACAGATAAGCGCAATGTTTCCTCGCCTCTTACCGATGCCCCGTAGGTTCAGATAAACTTGCCAAACATTAGACTCATAATAAGAATTGAAATTGACCACAGGAAAAAAGAAATTGACTTTAAAAATTAAGAAAGGTCGTTTAGATACCAGCTGGAGACTAATACTAACTAACATATATATGCGTTTATCAAATGATATTCTTGAGAATTTTCTGTGCAGTGAACATACCTGTATCTAAAAAAACTCGCCCAATCAACAGAAATAACGATTTGAATGGCTGTAAGCGGGATTTTAAACTACAACCTATAAAATAACGAATCATTCACCAAGTCCATATGTATTCTTATGGTAATGAGCTTCGACGAGCAGTACGATTTCTATACAGGGCGTTAACTGATTGTACTTCCGATTAAAAACATAAACGTTGTCGATGATCGTGAAAACTGATTAGATGTTTTAGATGGTTTTCTGACAAAAACATAATAATCTGCACTGATAGTAGACAAGCCCTATTAGCCTTGAACAGACAACGTGTTATATCGAGGCTAGTACTAGAGTGCCACCAAAATTTAGCTAACGCCTCGGCAGATAACAATATTATCCTGAGGTGGGTTAAAGGGCACGACAGGAATAAAGGAAATCGCATTGCCAATTCTCTAGCCAGGGAAGCCGCTGGACTAAAAATTCTGGACCCAATGACACCTACGGCCTGACGACTTCGACAATTGCGGAACTAGCCAAACGTTACACCCATGCTCAATCCCTTGAGAGATGGGAGGGAATCAAAGGATGCAGTTTTGCCAGGATCACCATGAGCGACCCTGGGAAGATGGCGCCGAAGAAATACTTGGCGATGACCAGGAAAAACCTACGTATAACAGTGGGATTTCTAACTGGCCACTGTCGACTAAGGAACCACCTCCATACTATGGGGCTAGTGGACACAGACTCTATGCAGGATGTGTGAAGAGGAAGATGAGACTGTCAGGCATGTCCTATGCGAATGTCCGGAGTTATCGTCAATAAGAGAGTGTGTGTTCGGTGAGTCTTGGCCTACACCTGCCGATATAAAGGAGATGTCTCCTAGTGACCTGTTCACCTTCCTGGGAAGGACAGGATGGACGATGACCTAAGAGGACAACTCCTCGGGAGGATGTACAATGGGTCACATGTGGCATAAGTGCTGTGAGCCTACACTCGCCCTCCCTACTCTACAGATACAGACAGACAGATACAGCCCCAAAAAGTACACTGTTTTTTTTTAGATTTTTTTGAAAAAGAGAGTTATGAACAGTATTGCCTTTTAAATGTTTTTTTTCACTAAAATCTGAATATAATTTCAAAAAATATTAAAAGATCCTAATAAAACCCCAAAAAGCCCAGTGGTTTGGGTTTTTTCCAAGACTGTCTCCAAGCCTGTCTCCTAGCCCACTTTTTGGGGCTACCCACTGGGTAGCCAACCCTGGTTGGGGATGACTCTATTTTAATAAACGACAATGCAAGACCGCATCTAGCAAATATTATTAACCAATATTTGATGTGCTATATTAGAATTGCCTGCATGCAGCACGGATCTAAATCCGATTGAACAACTCTGGGATAAAATTCAAAGAAACATTCCTGTACATACAGCTATTTCTGCTAGACGTGGGCATACGAAATATTGAAAAATGCCAATTATGTTCTCCTTTTTGTTTAAAATAAATAAAACATTACAAATTTTCTCTCATCAAGCCTACGATATATGCTAAATAATCCTGAGCAAATTAACAACCTATTACAATTTCTCAAAGATGTGCAGCCTTACAGCAAAATTTAATCAAAACTTTTTATATTATATATAATCTTATTGTACTTAATATAGCAATGTAATCGTTTTTGTGCAAGTGGCCAAAGTAGCCGAGCACGTTAATTTTCATTAAAAAAAATTTTTTTTTCCTAAAACAATTCCAGGCTTTTATTTGAATACGTGTATCTTCAAAAGGAAAGAAGATATCAAGGTGGAATAAAAACAAAAATATTGTGAAAAGGACGGTCTTTATAATGAACTAACCGCAAACTCTACAAATTTCCCGAACTGTTCCACAGGGTGTTGAGAAATTGGACTACAAATACATGGTTATTTTTTTCCCTGTAAAAATAAAATATCAACAATTTGGGAAAATGTTACTGGGGTTTGTTTTAATACTAAATAATTTATCTATAATTTTTCATAAAAACAATTGAAATCAATGAAAAATTACAAAAATTCTTGGATAAGGAATTTCAACAAAAATTTTAGGTGGGTAATTTTATAAAAATATCGAGTCGTTTGAAATACCACGGAACTACTATGTAGAGTTGATTATTATTATTAATTAAAAACTATTTTTTATACCTTGATTAGTTAGTAGTCGTGGTATTTGATATTTTTGTGGAGTGTTTCAACCTTCATTGATTTAATGGACCTTAAAAAACTTCAGGTAGGTTTACCTAAAATATACTTTGACCTACTAACATTTAAAACATTTTTCAAAATCACTAAGCAATATATTGAACATTTATCTACTCAAAACAATCCACCCTGTTATTTGGCAGTAAACATTGAATTTGGCGAGATCCCTCAGTACTATTTGCGAACTCCTTCATCCAGACCTCCTTGGGATCCCCAAACAACATTTTTCACTAGTCAGTAATTTGATTATTTTTTTACATTTGGAGGTATCCTTTTTGAAAAATCTCTTTTTTTTATAGTTTTCATATAATAGTCCAATTTTAATATATTCTCCCAAAACATTAGGTCTATGACCTGTGTGCTCCGGCTCTTTTGTTCCGAGAATATTGCAAACAGATGGGTATCTTCAAATTTTCATAGTTGCAAGCTGAACTCTTTTTCTCCCTTAATACTGCTGATGACACCGCAAGGCGTAGTTTTTTTAACAATGAACTGGCTCTTTTTACGAATAAATTTCTAATCGTCAATCATCCAGTAAAATGCTTTAATACCCTTTCAAAATTCTTCTCATTATTACAAACTCTGATTCTATTTTTTTTAACGATTATAATACATGAAAATTTGGAGCCAATCCTGTACTCCACAATCATTAAGTAAAATTTCAATGTTGTAATCTGCAAAATATTCGTTTTGCAACTCCAAAGAAAGGGTTGTAAATCGACTGTTAAGTTTGGAATGGTAATAAATAAGACCGCAACTGAAGGCTTAACTAAATTAAAAACTGCATATGTGCTTATTGATTTTTTTCAATGCCTTTGACGGATACTTGTACCGAATGAGAGGTGTGACGCATCGGCCGTGCAATGTTGCCACTGCCACTACTTGAAAATATGTTTTTTCATTTTTAAATAAAGTTACAAGATTATAGTCTATTTTTATGAAATATTGAGTGTTGAAATCACTAAGCATTTGTAATCCACATGCATAACACTCCTTTTAGTAGACATTTAAAACAAGTTTTAGTAAGAAATTTTCGTGTTCTTAATAGTAATGTAAAATCGAGATACTCATCTCTTTTATTATGTTTAGATGGCACTAAAATGGTTTTTATTCTATTACTCATAAAAAACCTTAGACGGCAACACTGTAAATCGACCGTTTATTACTAGGGTGAGTGAACAGAAAATGGACTCGTTATTTCTAGCCGCTAATTATATATTGGGTTAAACAATTTGTCAGTGGATGAAACATCGTTTTTCCACATTTTTGTTTTCTTTGAATTGGATAAATATTGAAACATGCTGACTTGTTTACGTTTTTTTTTGTGGTAAATAAGGTAATTTTAATATCTTGATGATCTGTTGAAAAGTTAGTTTCATCAATAGATGGAGTGATTCATCGGGAAATCTATTTTTATTTTCAAAAAATTGAATTACTAAAATGTAAACCCAAGGTATTAAAATGTGTTCAAAGTATCCACCCATCCCATCATCCCCACAAGAGATAGTAATTCTAGAAAGTTCAAAAGGGACAAGCAGTCCAAATAATTAACAAAAACAGCAAGAAAAATGTGTTACAACTTGTTAAATCAATTAATTAACTAGGGAAGATACTGTACATATCTTTTTACTTGTAACATTCTATACCAAAAATGCTCAAAATTAGTTTGGAGGGGTTTTTTTGGGTCGAGAAATCAATTGACACAGTCTGTTTTTATATCAAATCATTTTTACTCTTCCAAATGGAGTCATGAAATATCCGAAAATCCAGTTTTCAAAACTAAAGGTGGTCATAACTCGACTAATAGGATAGATAGAACGTTCTAGTCTTCGGCAATCGATTCAGCGGAAAATTTTACAATGTACAGTGGATTTTAAGTTCATTATTCCCATCAATAAGAAAGTTAGCAGATACCAGTTTATATTAAATATTTCTATACCTACCTCTTGCTTCAACATTTTCGACAAAAAAATCCTCAAAATTCGTCTGGAGGGTTTTTTGGACACAGTCTGTTTACATCACATGCCAACGTCCTAAAATACTTGAATATAATATTAATTATTAGTAATATTTGTTTGTAGTAGTAAAGTTTTACTTTATTTTGATAACAAATATTACTCAATAAGTTCAACTTTAAATTTGCGACCACCTAAGCGTATTATTAAAAATTTTAACGTTACTGTCCTGTAAAGTGAAGCAGAAAGAAAGGTGGTCGTAAAATGCTACGGTCCCACACACATGTAGACTTGGTCTTAGCGACCTCTACTTCCAGGCAATACAAATCTATCTCTCCATCAGTAGCGGAGATTATTTTTATTTAATTAAAATACAAGTTTCGAGTAATAAAAATTAAAGTAAATGAATTTCCAAGTTTTTCGAGAGTCCCAAATTTTTGATTGAATCTTATTTATTTACAAATGTGTAGTTTTTATTAGATTTTCGAAATGGCCCTCATTTTCTTGAATACATAGTCGTCACCGTTTTACTAACGAAAACCGAATATTCTGGAAAAGCAATGGCTTCTGATGATTTCTAATTGCAGCCAGGTTGTAACTTTTTTCGCATGCACATGTGGTATGATTTATGACCCGCCTTTTTGATACACCCTGTATAATTATTACGCACTCACGCAGTTCACTCGTATTCACTACCGTATTAAATAAACAACTCCCAATTATTATTTTTATTTTGCAAACAGTTAATAATGTAATATAAAAATCATTATTATTGTTGCGCCTCTGGATGATGCCATCCTTTTATGATTTCTTCCGATCAGCCAAATGTGCCCAGACATATAATAAAAAAGAGATGCAGTTCCTGGCCTTCGGCACTTCGTAGAAGCTAAGCATAAAAGTGCCGAAATATGAGCGTTGGGATTGGGTGTTCAGCCAGCTGTAGACTTGGGCGAATTGTATGTCTAGTATCGTTTTTGAGATGCAATATGCAATTAAATTTTGTAACCCGAAGCATCAGAAAGAAATAATCTAATATAATTTAGTTTGTAGAACTTTAATGAAAAGCTGAGAATTGCAATAACATGCTTATGATGAAGCGCTTTTAAAATGTCACAAATTTCAACCTTTCTTAGACAATAAGAACACAACTTTTATAAAGTTACAGTGTAGACGCTGTTGAAAAAAATTAAGGACTAGTAAATTTCATAGAAAATGTTGCAAATTTTATAAGTTTCATAGAATTTTGATGAAACTTTTTTGAGTAAGTGAATATTGTGGAGACAACATATCTAACGATAGTAAATAACCTGCAATATCAGTCAAATTGATAAAAATATTTATAACCTCGTTTCGAAATCATGAAATAATTATCATTGATAACAATAGGTGTTTACACTACCTAATGTTTGTTTTGGAAATATAAGCATGCCAATTTTTTTTTCAAATAGAATTATAGGTATGGTTTTATATTCTTGAACTTCAAGACCAAAAAGTCATAGAAATAACTTGAAATTTTTGTAACTTTAAATTTATTTTTTTTTGTGACACATTTAATAAAAATTAATTTGGAATATTTTTGTTTTGAAAAAGTCTGTCTCCAGGTTCTCTCTCAGTACAAGTGGGACTTTGATTTTGAAATTCCTAACGAAATTATCGAAAAAGCAAAGAAAGCAACTGAAAATCTGTTGCAAAAAAAGTCCAAAGAAGCTTACGAGATGGAATACGAAAAATTGGAAATTAGATGCAAGAAAACTACGTAGAAGATGTTGATGAAAAATTATTTCTCTTTATGCCGGCGCGGGGTATAAAGTACGACATTATATAGTTGGTAACTAAGCAATAAAAACACAATAATGTACTAGTATGACATAAAAAATGAATTGGGTAGGGTAGAATGCAATTTGAGTGATACACTAACGGTATTTTCATGCTACCCTACCGCTGGATTTATAGACACCATCTTGCGGAGACAGTGGTAACTGAATCCTGAATCTGCTAAACGACAAAATACAATATATAGTACTACCAGAATTGATGTAAATTAAACAGGTAAACAACCTAATTAACTTTCGAAATTGAAAAACCAAGGTTGTTGAATATAAATAAATAAAAATCAGCAATCAGACAACGTACAGATTGTCCAGAAATTTTAAACTGTTTCTCACTTTAGCCCATTTTTTTTCTTGGATCAACGCAAGCTAAAATTTTAATGAATTTTATTGAAACCTTAATAGATAAGAGGTGACTCATCCTAATTTTTTATTTCCCGTTTAAATAAAATAGAATTTTATTTGATTTTTATTTTTTATTTTTAATGCACTAAAACGAATGAATGTCTCGTGAAAATCAAAACATATTCTTGACTCGTTTAGTAGTTGTTCAAGGTTAAAGTCCAACCTTAAATCGTAAAGGATAACTTTCTTATAATTTATCACAAAATAATGATTCCAGAACATAAAATAGCACAGTTTCTTGTGATTTTCTTCGTTTTTTTTTGGCCCACCCTAGAGTCGAGTGATATAATATAAAATCTAGAGATAAATTAGATAATAATTATCTAGGATTCTTCTCAAACTAGTTTTCGTTTCGCAAGTCACTCGAGCCATTCGGGCTCTCTTATCCGTGTAGCAACAAGTTTTCCAAATATCTTCTGTATGTTCCTTGTGGTAAATTATTCATTCTTTTTTAATTTCTTGTATCAAGAAACGCGTTTTATTAACAACATTTCCAATATAAGCGAAAAAACGCGCTATCCCAATAAAAACCGTTCTTGGAAAGTGCACTTCACTGGATTCCATTTCTAGTAGACTATCATATCGTTGGAATGTCATAAAATGAAATATTTCATTTCACATTTTGCCAGAGATATGATCTACTATGAATGGACCTTAATAAAAATTTGATAACAAAATTTTGTAGTCTTAAACTTTAAAATATTTTTGGATTGTCTAGTTGTCAAATTTTTTCCGTTGTGTCAGGGATAAAAATTAATTTCTACTTATTTTTTCTTGACAACGGTAGCTGGAACGCTACCGAAACGTTGAAATAAAGAATTTAAAAATATTGTGGTTTAATTTCCCAAGAAATTAAAAAAAGTTTTCCAAAATCTGTCAAATTATTTCAAATTTATTCTCATTCTCTTGTGGTGTTACTACAGACAATTCCATCAACTAAAATTGCCTTATTTGCACAGGTGTTGAATATAATGTGGAATGTTATTTATCGAGAATTGATAACAGTCTTAAATTTGGAAAAATTTAGCTTGAACGTTCTCATTTATCGGGAAAAAATTTCTGAAAAATAATAACGACACACGATTTATCACAGTGAAATGTACTAACAAAACAAACCGCATTAGTAAGGGTAATGGGCAAGAATCAATTAATTTGTTCATATGTATAGTTACAAATTCCAGATTTCATTATTTGTAAATTTGAGCTAATAACTAGGAGTAATATGAAGACGTCGTGATAATAATTTGTTTATTAATAATATTCTAAATAATGCTTTTTGGTTCATAACTTCGTACCTAATCCATATTTCTATTCTATATCTATTTTTGTAGATCTTTTGGGGAAAAATAAAAGTTTTTAATGTTTTTTTTCTGTAAAATTGAAGCACAAAAAAATTGAAGCTGTTTCCAACGAAATCGACCATTCTCACCTCACAATCAGCCGCTAAGAGAAAACATTGTAAAATGGTCATTTTCAGGCCTTATTTAGTGAACGGCTCACCACAAGTGGATGATAAAACCCTTTCACAGAAGGACTCTGCGCATGTGTCGTTCAGTTCACAACAGTTTGTGATCGCTCTACGAACAAGCCTAATGACTGTGGCGGTCTCCCGATATGATTTTGTTATTTTAAAACGTCGAAATGTTCATCGGACTGTGTGTTTTATTGTTTGAAAGTAAAAGAAATCACCCGAGTGTGTAATGTATCGCAAGAACTATACAATCACCAAGCGTATATACCTACCAATGTCTCGACTCTTGATCCGAAAGAAATATACTATTGCTTTGCACAAAGTTTTCAAGGCAACAACTTTGTAACTGAAATAAGTTGGGACATACGCAGAATGGAAAATAGTGTTTCCTTTTCAATTTCAATTTAATGCCTCCACGTGCGGCTATTTTTTCGTGAATTTGCTTTGTAAAATTTTTGCTAAATAAACGAACTCTAATATTTTTTTCCTTTTTTGATTTTAAAAATAAAGACAGTTCTACTATTTAAAAAAAGAATAAAGTATGGCATACAAGTAACGGATCTTAGGGAAGAAAAGCGCAATATAATAGTCTGTTCGGCTCAGACCTTCTCAAGGTCATAGCTCTAGACTAGAGATTTTCTGAGGACTATAACAAATACTGGGTGTTCGTACCAAAATTTTAGAAGGTGATAGAAAGACTGAAAATAATGATGGTATTTCATATAAAAATTTTTCTTTACGCCCTTCGTTAACGAACTATAGGGCTCTAAAGTTGGGATGAAAAATGGTTTTTTATTTAAAATTATTGAAAGTTTGTGCGCAGCCAGTTGAAGCGTGTATTATTAATAAATTATTAATAAATCGGTATAATCTACATTTGTAAAAATAAACATTTAATTTGTTTAACCATAAAAAACTTTATTAGCAACGAACATTACGTTAATAAAAGTCTTAGATGATTGAGGAAATCTGTGGATGTAAGTGGAGCACATATTGGACATTTTCAATCAGCCATTTAATAATTGTAAATATAAAACCACTTTTCATTCCCAATTTAGAGCCACATAGTTCGTTAACGAAGGACGTAAAGAAAAAATTGTATATGAAATACCATCATTATTTTTAGTCTTTCTATCACCTCCCGAATTTTAGGTACGAACTCCAGGGACACCCTGTATAGCGCAGCATTGAAGGTTTATAAAGACTTATTCAAATTATAGCGTGAGACGTCCTCACTAGGACTGAGTCCTGTATGATTCGGTCTTTATTATCATTTTTTTATTACTATAACTCAAATACGCTTTTATAACTTTGTTTTTAATATTTTGATGCGTTTTTAAATATTAGTATCTATTCTAATTATTGTTTACCATTTTAAAAAAATATTCAAGATAACTCCCAAATGAATTATTTAAACATTTCTGTATACTACGAGTTTCTGAACTAATTCTACTGAAGCAATAATTCTTGTACCTATCTAGTGAATAAACTCATGGCCTTGGTCTGAGAAGGTCAAGGCGATTGTTACGCTAGGCTTACTTGGATGGGTTTAAATCCTCTCATTAATAGAAGAAAAAAAAAGAATAATAATAAAAACTAGTCGTATTTAATGATGTTTAAGCTGGGACGGCTTTCCGACAAATTGTTCCGGAAATGAATTAAAATTTTTTATTGTTGATGATGAATGTTTTGGTTGGTAAACATACTACGGTGGTACCTTGATAGAAAAAGAATGATTCAGAGGCTTTAAGCTGGTTTTTTTTTATAAATTTTCAATCTCCAATTGGTTATTTCACGTTTTGTCCCAGTTTTAACACCGGAATTTTCAAACGGGACATCTTCCCCCTTTATTTACAATTTTTATATTGAAAGAAATTAACAAAAAATAATAAAGACAAACTACATGAAATATCAAGTGACTATAAATATAAAATCCCCTGTCTTTTTTGAGACCTCCGTTGTTAATCAAATGAGTTTGATGGCGTTGTTGCCAGTTTGATGAAAAAGTCTTGAGAACAACCATAAAATATTTTAATATCAAGTGAAAATAAGTCATGGTTTAAAGGTTGCAATAAACTTGTCATGATATTTTATTAAACACCTTCGTAATTAATTAATTTAAAAATTGATAGCGGTCTTGAATATTTGGATTTTATTACATAATTATTTATAATGTGACATATAAGATTAACATAAATAAAATTTAAATTTCCTAAATATTATTAATTGAGAAAGTTAAGGCTAAATTATAGTATTTATTATAAATAAATATTTATTTGTAGAAATATAACAAATTTACTGCCGAGGAAATGGAATGAAGTGAAATAAATAATTTTTATTCCGACTGTATCTAAAAAAAATCAAAATAAAATATTACGTAACAAGAATGTACAGACTATACTTAGATTCAAAGAGTCTATTTTACTTTTAATTCTCATAAAATGTAAAAATTTACTGTCTCAACAAAACTAAATTGCAGTAAAAATTGCCCGCACTAATTATACTTGCAATTAATTTTTCCTCCAACACCTTTTCTTGATAGGTTACTCACTGATGTTTTAAAAACTGGTATTAAAGAAAATTTTCTCACACTAATATTTACAAATAAAAAGTATAAAGAGATCTTTTGATCCAATTTATTTCACTCAAGGGGGAAGTGTCTGCATTTTTCTACATTCATACAAAAAAACAACACTTTTGTGAAACACATTCAAGTACTGACAGGGTGGAGGCCATAAAGATACAATAAAAAAAGGAGAAAAAGGAGAACAGTTTGAGTTCCTAACCTAGTATATTCTAATTTTCCAGTTTTTGCATAAATGTAGAAAAAATATTGTATGCAACTCGTGCAAAACGTGTCTTTTTCAATCGACGTGTTGTCCAAAAAACACTCACTTTTTGCACTTGTTGCATAAATAACTATTTACTTTCGTAAATCGGTAATTTTGTCAGCTTTTGATGTTAATATTATCTTTCCCTTATAATATATCGTCAACAAAATATTGATAATAATCTTCAATTATCAACTTTGATGTGATCAGAATACACCATATTTTGTAACATACACATTTAATTCCTTGAAACATTCATTAATATGACTCTTGTTGATTTCATCCTACTATGATTTCTTACTTTGGCATGTGGACTTAGCATAATATTCTGAACAACTTTTTTTAATAATATTTTTCGATAACTATTGCGAAGCCGTCCTATTTGTGAAATTATATTAGGTTGAGTTTAAATATCAGTTAACTATTTCAAGAAATGTGCCCCATAACCTCTGTATGACTATAACAAAAATCCAAATCTGTAATTCAGCGAAAATATGGGACACATTGTATATAAAATAATTTCTTTTCTTATAAAACTATAAGAGTTTCATAATTTATTGGATACTCTATACAGGGTGATTCATTAAGAATGTCCAATCTCTGAACTGTAGATTCTAGACCTCAAAATATGATGATTCTGCTCAGCATGCCTTATGCAAATATTGCTAGTTTCCGAGATACGGGGTGTTCAAAGTTTAAATTTAAATTTTGATTTTCGCAATAATTTTTTATGTTTTCACAATTTCTCTTTGAAAAGTGGCAATTTTACGTTTTTTGGCATGAAGAATCATAATTTGCACTCTAATTTAACATTGCTAATAGAGGGCGCTAGTTACACTTGTTTGTGTTAATTAAATCAAAGTAAACTTTTTTTGGGCTAAGCTTACAACTAAAATAATAAAAAAATATTAAAAAGCGTTAAATGCTACAAAAAAAAGTTACTCTTCTTTGATTCGTGTAACTCAATCGGTTATCGAGCTATTTGCTTCTAGAAAGTTCAATAAATTTTAATTTTTTCATAAAAAAATTTTATTATTCCTTGAATATTTAACAATAACAAATTTGTAAACAAAATTAAAAAACTTCAAAGCAAACGCTCCAAATCCCACCATTTACTTCAATACACTTTATGATCCGCTTTCGTAAAGATCTCTTAATATCAAATTATCAGAACACCCCGTATCTCAGAAACTAGCAATATTTGCATAAGGCATGTTGAGCAGAATCATCATATTTTGAGGTCTAGAATCTACAGTTCAGAGATTGGACATTCTTAATGAATCACCCTGTATATATGCAATTTTTTGTTTAGATTTGTTTGGTTAGATCTCCAAGTATTGGCAGATTTATATTATTATTAATTGATTGTAAATTTTTTTTAATTCTGCTGATAAACCATAACATACAGTATTGTTCACTTTTTAAAAAATATTAAAAATTTTATATTTTAAATATTCATTTATTTCTTTTTTTTGTTGTTTTTTTTTTGGAGACAAACGACAATATTTTTTATATTTTTATTTCAACTTTTCGGTAGCATATTCTTTCACTCTCCACTCGGTGTTAATTTTGAAACTGCTTAGTAATTTTGTTTTATTATTTGTTCATTTGGAAATTCACAAGATCTTAGGTAGTAGGTATACCTACCTATACACAGTCTTTTAGATACCAAAAGCAGTTCTCAGGTAGATAATACATATTTTTTCTTTACCTGATGAAGGTTCACGGTTTCTCACAAGTTTATTTTGGGGACGACAGCTGCAGAAATTAAAATTATTTCTCAGGGCATCATTTACCCCACAAATACGTACTGGTTTTATGTTCTCATGGACCGTAAAAAATAGGGCAATTGTACGAACAAAGTTGAGATGTGGGAACATATTTTATCAAGTCTGAATATAGCAAAACTTAATTTTTAATATTATGGGGAGAAAAAACCATGCGAAAAAAAATTAGACTTTATCCAAGATAACAATTTTATCCACACCTGTTTAATTTTTATTAACTTTATTGTTAACATATTGATGATTTAATTTGTTTTTTTTTGTTTCAGGTAATTATAACATAATTTTCTGTTGATGCGGTAAGTTGAAGTATTTCTAAAACAGCATTTCTCAAAAAATATATATTTTTTTTTTTATTAAATTAAATTAAATTACAATACAAGTTAAACAACCAAAAGAAAATGACTATCTGCCGTGATAATAATAGTTTGTACAACTAGTGCGCAAATCTAGCGAGTGGGAAGAGTGATTTGCGTACAAGTTGTACACAATATTTTTTCTACAACCATTATTAACATTATTAATGGAAGATATACAGTAATTTATATGGTTATTTTATTTAAACTTTGAACAGAAAGAACTTGACACATGAAAATAAATAGAAAAATCATTTTAATATATAATACATTGTAAAATTTGAACAATTTTGTATTGTTATGCCTGGTGTATCTTTTTTCATGAACTCCGAGTTGGACAACTCAAAAGATAAATTATTTTCACCTTGGCTCATGATTCCTAAAATAATGCTTACTAGGTTAATGTTTTAATAATAATTAATAAATTAAATTAAATAATGGAATAGATAATTTACTTACTTTTAGTTTAAATTTAATAATAAAAAATACAATTAAGTTGAATTGCCAAAAAAAGTTTACAGGTCATAGGTAGCTTTGTTTGACATTTCGGTGCGGAAAAGTGTCATAGCGTGTACTTTTCGCATTACTTTTACAACGGTTATCAAAAGAATTGAGAAAAGGCCTGCTTTGCGTATAAAAGTTTGTGTAGAAAAGCGTGTTTTGCATAGTGGTTGTAGGAAAATTTTTATTTCTATTGAGATCATTCAAATTACACCAATAGGCATAAAAATTGAGACTTCCTCTAGTATAAGATAAAGTTATTTTGAGAATTTTTTTAAATTTTATACTCAAGGGTTTGATACCTTCGTTTTTTTAAGAAATTCGAAAAAAAAGTTACACAAAAATTATAGATAGTTTCCAGCTCCACATTCCAAAATTATTTTTCATTATACAAGGTTTTATACGGTTACAGCCAATCAAAGTAAAGTTTTGTTTTTGTAAATGAAATTCTAAATATATTTAAAGGAATAGAAAAAAACATTATTTCTAGTATATCCTAGCTATGGCACGCCACTGTGTTTTTACGTGATATGTTAGAAGACTCGCTGTTAATCCTATTGCTTTTACATTTAATGTGTCGTCTATTAGCGATATTAACGAAAATATCAATTGGGAAATTTATATGATTAAACCTGTCCGCTTACACCGAGTGGCACGCCAGGTTTTTTACATTAAAAAAATGACAGGATGGTTGAACCAAACAATCAAAACCCACTAACACAGTATTAAAGCAAGCAATCCCTTTTGAGGAATTTTTGTTACGTAATTTAAAGAAAAGGTTTTATTTTATATTAATATTGATGATAAAATTTGTTCTATAATAGTTCTATAAAAATGTCATAAAATAAACAAAAAATGCGCAAATTTGCAAACTTTTCAAGTAATTTATTCGCTGCTGAAAAAAATGACCAATTTTCAAAAGATTGAAAAAATTTGTTTTTCATTTTTTTCCGTTTTGGAAACGTGGTATATATAAATTTTTTGATTGTTCTTCCCAAAAAACCCCTTGAGACGAACTTTGAGCATTTTTTATGTCGAAACCTTTTTTTCTCGATAATTTTGACACAAGGGGTAGGTTATTGGATATGGAAATATTTAATATAAACAGGCTTCCGCTAACCTCCCTATTAATGGGAATTATAGACTCAAATTTCACTGGAATATGTAAAATTTTCCGCTGAATCGATTGCCGAGGACTAGAACGTTCTATCTATCATATTACCCGAGTTATGAGCATCTTTAGTTTTAAAAAGTGGATTTTCGAAAATTTCATGACTGAGGAAACATGAGGAAAAAAAAATGATTTTATACAAAAACAGATTGTGGCAGACGAATTTTGAGCATTTTTTATGTCGATAAAATATGAGAAAAATACTTTTTGAGATTACTTTTTTGCAGTCAGCGATGGGCGTGTGTTCAGTGCACCCCATTTTAACCGCTGTTGCCAAATGTCCTAAAAAGAACATTAATCTTGAAGTAAACAGTTTTCAAAACTTTAAAAGTCTTCCAACAAGTTTTTCCATATCATTTAACCAAATATGATAATAATTTCAATTTGTTATAAACATTTTTATTGATTTATATACAGTTACATGATTTTTATATTTCAATATTTATTTTAATATCATTAATAGTGTATTTGTACACTGAACAATTAGTGCCATTGTAGTGAAACACCTTGAATACGATAACGACCGCTGGTGTAAACACATTACAGGATGTTTACTTTGGAAAAAAACAACTTGAATACATAGTTGAACTTCGTGTTCGTCGTATCTTAAAATTTCTAATTGTTATTGTTATCATTTCCTCATTCTCTTGATGTTGATCCAATTATTATTAGAGGTGCTAAAAATTTAAATTTAATTTTTAGTCATGAAAAAAATTATTATTTTGTTAAAACTGTAGGAAAATATGCGATAAAAACATTCCAGATTCTCTATTAAAAATGTTGGGCTAAAATAGGTCAAAAATTATGAAAATTTAATCTCTAACTTTTACAAATTTGATGGGAAATTGAGCAACTATGGAAGTTCAATTGATCTGCCGTTTCGCTTTTCCCATTTTGACAAATTTGGGCTCATATGAAAGAGCATAATTTACACTACAAACCGCTCACTTGGTTTTGACTTTTCCACTTTCTTCTTCGTCTCTAGATGGCGTTAACTGAAATGGTAGCAAATTTTTGAGTTAAAACACATGCAATCTACTTTTTTTTTAACCGTTGATATTGAAAATATATAATTTTATCATATTAAAAATGGCACGCCACTGCTTTTTATCAAAATAAAAATCATTTTCGCAATCACTTACTATTTGTTAACAAAAACAAACCCGGTGACCTTATTATATCCCAAGTACACTGTAATTTATTTGATTTGAAATATTTTTTCTTCACCTTATTTTGACTTGATATCGAAAAAGCAGCATAATTTTCAATCGAAAATTCTCGCGTCAAAATTTCAGTTGTTTTCAAAAAATCTGTGGGCTTTTTGTTCTTTGAAATCTCTACTTTCTGATAGTGTTATGAAAAATATACATTACTATAGTAAATGTTCTCAGAAAATGCAAAAAAAAAACCAAAAAAACTCGAATTTAAAATTGTTTTTTAATCAATATGAACAATTTATTAAAACTTGGATCACCCGTAATTTATTTTTATTTCAATTTTATCACATTTCCTTCATTTTCTAATGGGTTTTATCCTACAGTTATTTTTCTTGTTTTAAAAATTATCTACCCTAGTCTATAAGTCAGCAATAAAACGAAACTAGTCGACATTATACAGAGTGAGAATTTCAACAGCTGTCGTCTGAAGTAACAAGTACAATAGAAAAAGACCAGCTGAAATCTATGTTCAGAGTTAGGTTAGGTGAGGTTCAGAGTACTGAATATATTCTTTTCTCTCGCTACCGAAACGTTGAAATAGAAAACTTGAAAAGCATTGTGGTTTAATTCCCATAAAATAAAAGAGAAAATAATGAATAGTGTACTACAAGGAGCATACAGAAGATACTGAATATACATTCTCTCTGTAAAGTAGACTGTTGCCGGATGAAAGAGTTTAGCTTTACCTATTATGCATGACTTCGAAAAAAAGTCAATGATGAGACAAAAATATCATTTGTACAAATTAATATGCGCTTCTGGCAACAGCGGTTAAAATGGGAGGCAATTAACATTCGACCACTCGTTTCTGTAATTAAGTACACGGCTTGATGACCGCGCACAAGCGCATCAAGCTTTTTTCTTAAATTTTCCCTTCCTTTTGGTCTAGACATATTATTCAATAAACGTAAAAGCATTGAAAATTCTATTTAGGTACTGCGGGCACAAGTAGTGTCAATTAAAGAACAATATTTTGCATAATAATTTAACAAATTGAGTTTAAAAAGTAGTTCTGTTTATATTTAGTAAATACATATTGACAATCATATCTTATCAGTTTTGACAGATAACGCCAATAAACCAGTATATTCAGAGAACTAGGTCTATCAGTAAACGTAATCTGTAAATATGTCCATTGAAATAATAAAGTTAAGGAATAGGAAATGAAATATTCTTATAGGATGTTATGATAGGTATATCATTATTTTGTTTGCTCTGTTTATGTTTGTTTAATTTTGGACCAAGCTTGTTGATAGATGGAGCTTTACGTTATGAATATATTTATTACATTTTCATTTCATATTGTCCAACGGTTTGGTTTATTGGGAACTTTCTTTGGCTCAAGTTTCGTTTAGCCGAAATCAGTTACATAGAATATTGGCTTATAGGATGATTCTATATAAGAAAGCTGGCACTACATAATTTGATTTTTGCCGCGGAAATTCTTCGTTTCTGAGAAAATTTTTCTATTTATAACTAAAATTCGAAACTTAACCGTGTTTTTACTATTTTTTTCATTATAGAATGATGCAAAAACATTTAATATAACGATCCGAACTAATTTTTATTCGAAAATGTATTTTTATCACAATAATTTTCATTGATTTTTCCGGGTTTAGAAAAGCCGAAATGTGATAGGAAAATAAAAACTACATATTTTTGTTTGATTAATAATTTGCTATAACTTTTCTATATAACTTTTTCCGCGGAAATTTATCATAAGGGTGGTATGGATTATCGTTTTTTGCTTTGTTGACAATTTTTTTTTTAATTT
Source organism: Galerucella nymphaeae (assembly GCA_963978555.1). Classification (NCBI taxonomy): domain Eukaryota; kingdom Metazoa; phylum Arthropoda; class Insecta; order Coleoptera; family Chrysomelidae; genus Galerucella; species Galerucella nymphaeae. The sequence goes on along the minus strand of OZ021705.1, from coordinate 2,725,351 downwards.
TCGTATTTTTTATTGACCACAGCGATATTAAGTTGATAAGAATAGATATTATTCATTGATCTGTGTCAAAGGTTGAGAAGAGGATCACTGCTTAGTGGTGAAAGAACGCATTTCCGCGCATTTTCATTTTCATATCGGTGCTTGAAAATAAGTCTATAATATAAAATAACTTTTAAACCCCATAAAAAAATGGCAACAGCGCATTTTCGCGCAAAATTTTCTCAGTAATACAGGGTGTCCCACGACGAGTGAAAACTATCTGTATATGGCAAAATACTTATAGTAAAATCATGAAAATTTCTACGTTTGGGTTTTCGGATACAATCTTTTCAACTAAAATATTTTCAACGATGGCCGACTTCCGGTATCAAAATTTAGACCACACCTGCATCTCTAAAAATTTACAGAAAACATTTGATATCTGGATAACGGTAAGGTTTAGGTATAGGAAAGTATACATGAACTTGCCTTATTTTTTTCCCCTGAATGCATTAAAATAGAAAAAACAGGGTGGTTCTATTTAAAAAAATGAAGAAATTTGATATTTATGAAGTTAAACTTTGAACACATTTTATACACACCCTGTATAAAATGAACATTTTTTTCAACATAGATTCGAATACGTTTGACCTTGCTTAAGGCAACCGAAGAGAAACCATTTTCATATCTTCAAGGGTCCCCTCGTAAAAAAATAATTTATAAGGGTCTTCAATGGTCAAATTTTCTACAAAAAAATCAATAACTCAAAAAGTGTGCATTTTTCGAAAAAAGTTCCCAAACAAAAGTATACTAAAATATTACGTAGATTTCAAAAATGTATTAATATACAGGGTGTTCCATTTAAAATAACAAAGTTACAGTCGACTTCCGGTAGAACCGGAAGTCGGCCATCTTTGAAAATATTTTAGTTGGAAAGATCGTATCCGAAAACCCAAACGTAGAAATTTTCATGATTTTACTATAAGTATTTTGCCATATACAGATAGTTTTCACTCGTCGTGGGACACCCTGTATACTCCCTGAGGTACCTAAATAAATTTTTTTAACAGATTTCTGCTAAGCGAAACTTGACCCCTTTCTTTTCGTACTATTTTATTGATTCCTCGTATGAGTTCCTTTTCCTCAGCGCCAAGCTAATAGAAACGCGAAAATCTGATATAATTTCCTTTGAATTCCTCATTTTCGTCACATAATCTGGCCATTGAAAATTCTTCCCATTTAGTAAGAGCTGGTGTGCACTGGATTTTCTCTTTCTGGGTTGTTGTAGGGTTATATGCAGCTCATGATGAATGGTGTTCCAAATTGTTTTAACTACCTGTCGCCTAATCAACTTTATACTTGGACAAGTTGTTGATAAAAATGTCAAACTAATTATTTTGGCAGCAGTCACACGATAATTAATCATTAATTAATTAGTGGAAAGGCAATTTTTATAGTGTTTATATTATAATAACGCGCAACGTATTAATCGAGAGAAATCACAGCATTCAAAATAGGATGTAGACGAAGCTTTCGTAACGTCCTTTTTTAATGTCCCACTGACAGTTCTTGTCAGGTCTGTACTTTGTTGTTTACGGCAATTTAATATTTATGAAATGAGAATATTAATCTTATTGTTATATTTATTTAAATAATTCAGTTCTCAAGTATTTTCAATTCCATTGTGGCATATTATCAATTATTATCTAAATTAAGGTGTTCCACACGTGCTTGAATGCCCTCTTGACTAGCCAATGTTACTCATGTATTTTGTTTAATATTTTACTCTCCTCTATCATTATTTATGTTATTTTCTTTTGGTGTTGCTTCTTATGCCAAATATATTTCATCTCGAACTAGACTTTTGTCAACCAATTTTCACTAGAACTTTAAGATACAGATGATTCTTTTACTTGACAAAAATTCACACTAACCAAAGACAACTTAATTTGTTTATATCTTCATTACATTTGCACCTATGTTCAACAAACACAGAAGCTTTAACAAATTAAACTGTTTTATTTCACAAGAAAGATAAAAAATTAGTTGAGATTGAGTTATTGTTTTTAAGTAGATATTGTTCAACCCAATTTTTATTTTATTTTATGACTACTGAAAGTTGTTTAAAAGCAACATTATTTAATACGGTTGACAGACTTACATTTATATATATAATATTTACTCACTTTTTATCAGTTCCATACACATTAATATACTCTTTATCTGATTATACTTTCTTTATATTCTTGCAAAACAGTGCAACTGTCCATACTCATTTACTCCAACTTAATTGTCACCCACAAAATGTACTTTCGCTCATTAATTATTAAATACGGACACATTTTGATTGCATAATCAATCTAGCGATACGTTATTGTATTTTAAAAATGTATATACACCACATTGGTGAACACATTTATGAACCTAGCACTAACAATTTTGGTACTGGGTCAATAATAATCACCACCTGTGTATAAAATACTATTTTTTTAACCACTACGGTGTGGCTAACTTATTATTATTATATTTAGACAAGGGCAGAGGGACAAATCCCTATTATGCCCAAAAACAGATAATTACTCAAGAAACTTAGGTACTAGTACTTGGCATTTTTGAGGTTCTATTTTCTTCGAGGCATTCTACTGTATCTCTAACTTGATCGGTATCAGTATATTTCCTCTAGAGTGACTTTACATAAGAGTTTTTCTGGACCAAACAATTCGCTATCGCTTCAATTTACTTGTAATAACAAAGGGAAAATGTTGTACATTTGAAGTGTTCAATATACAACCTATTTTACTTTTTCCTTTATGTATGTATCTGGGGTAACATTCACTTAGACCTAAAAGATCTATTGTGTCCCCTTACTTCTTAGTTTCTGAGGAGAGTAGCTCTTTTAGGCCCTTTTTAGTCCCGGAGGAATTTCAGGATATCTGCAGGCTTCAACTTGGGTAAATGTTCCTCTTCTATGCAGTAATCTCCCAGGTACTGTGCTCTAGGATTCTGGAATACTTTGCAGTTGGAAAGTATGTGTATGGAGGTTTCTTCTTCCATGCCACAATATCTGCATTCTTCTTCCTCCACTATTTCGAGCTTTTTCAGGTCCCCATCAAGCGACAATGCCCCGTTAGGATCCCTGTTAAAACTCTCACAACAGTTTTACTTTAACTTATGCATTCATTTGATCTCAACAAGTTATAGTCACCCAGAAGAATCTTTGATTGTCTAAGCAATACTAGATATTTCCAATAGTTGGATCTTCTCTTTCTGCTTCACTTATTTCTTCCAATATTACATTGGGACTGATTCCGCAAAAGGGTTCTGGCCCCCAGGAAGGTCATTTAGTCCCCTTCTTTTCTAGTTCATCTGCTTTTTCATTTCCTTCTATTTCAGTGTGTCCTAGAATCCATAGTAAGGTAACCGTATTGTTCTCTCCTAGTTCATTGAGTTTGTCTAGGCATTCCCACACCATTTTGGAACTGATTACACAAGAGCTCAGCGCCTTGATGGCTCCTTCACTATCTGTCATTATGATAATCTTTTTCCTTCAACTTTTATATGTTTTGAAATAACTTGGTCGAATATGTTCCACAGCTTATTTTCTGTTTAGTAGTCATAAATACTGAAATTTGTCTACAGAATATGATACATTGAAAAAGAAAGGATGTGCAGATATGCATTTAGTTGAGGTCAAGGGCAAAAGAATAACGTTTCTCCAAGTTGCGTTTTGTCTAGAAGTGTTTGCATATTTTTGTAACCGAACTCATTAATTACTAATTTGTCGGAATAAGTCCGCTTAACTATATCAACATAACAAATTTCTACACCAAACTAATGTTCCACTTCCTACCAACTTATCGCTTCTTTTAGAGTCTAAGAATATAGATGTATATAAGATTTTGTATAGCCATAGTATCAATTGAAACTGACCCTAATTATGTCAGGAGAGAACTTATAACAAATTGACTGGCCAGTTGGTTGTGAAAACCAGTGCCAATAAGACTTAATCACACACACACAGAGAATACCATAATATATGATCAAACCTAGGATATTCAAATCTAAGTTATTATAGTTCAAAGTGGAAATTTAGGATTTAGGGTGAAATTCATAGAAACTTGAGGGTCGCTCATACTCAAACTCAACCTGTATGTTCCTTGTGGTATATTATTCATTATTTTTTTAATTTCTTGAGAAATTAAACCACAATATTTTTAAATTTTTTATTTCAACGTTTAGTCAAGAAAAAATAAGTAGAAATTAATTTTTATCCCTAACTGACACAACAGAAAAAATTTGACAACTAGACAATCAAAAAATATTATGAAGTTGACTGCAAAATTTTGTTATCAAATTTTTATTAAGGTCCATTCATAGTAGATCATATCTCTGGCAAAATGTGAAATGAAATATTTCATTTTATGACATTCCAACGATATGATAGTCTACTAGAAATGGAATCCAGTGAAGTGCACGTTCCAGGAACGGTTTTTATTGGGATAGCGCGTTTTTTCGCTTATATTGGAAATTTTGTTAATAAAACGCGTTTCTTGATACTTTTTTTTGTGTATGAATATTCAAGTTTTCAAAATACGTATACTCAGTTTTGTGATTTTGTGTATTGAAATGTGCATCGATTAACAACTATTCAAATTATAAATCATAAGGAAACCTGGATAAAAACTTATGATGCTATCCTGATAACGCAGGTAATTGATTATTGGAAATTTCTCTTTCTAACATTGGTAACCAAATTTGACTACATTCGGCTGAAATACTAGCTACACATTTATCTGCATTTAGTTGTATTAAAGCACTTTCTTTGATTTTCCGTCTTTTATTATTGGGTTCTTTTAATATTATTTTTGATGAATCCCATTGAATTTGATGACCCTCTTCCCAAGCATGTTTGCAAATAGCTGACTTAAAGAATTCCTCATCTTTGATATACTTTTTGTGTTCGTTTATTCGTACTTTCAATGGTCTAGATGTTTCACCTAAATAAAATTTGTCGCATTCACATGATATTTGATATATGCAGTTTTTTGAAGATTGTTCTTCATTCTTTGGTTTCGTTTTTGTTAGAATTGATCTCAATGTATTATTCGATTTAAAACTAATTCTGGAACGCTACCGAAACGTTGAAATAAAGAATTTAAAAATATTGTGGTTTAATTTCCCAAGAAATTAAAAAAAGAATCGTATCCACAGTCATGACTCAAGTAATACTTCAATTTGAGTGAAGACAATTTTGGCATTATCTGACATCTGTTGCATTGCATACATACTCGAATTTGTGTTGTGTTCAGTTCGTTTATTAGCCGTCTGCAAGTATTTTATTCACAGTTTAAATCCTTACTGTTCATATTTGCCGCATAAGTTTATTTTTCAAGCTAGTTCACAAAATCAATATCATCCATCATACTAATTTCATTGAACAATTTGAAACTATAACAAACAAATATCAACGAGCAAAATTTTGATATCCTAAAATGACAGTGTAAGGTACAAACGTGGTTTATAGGATAGAAATCTTCACTCAAGTTACACTCAAACTCAACTTCACTTTTCACCTGTCAAATGTCTCTGCATACAATAAAATTAGGATGAGTGACCATCAAGTGTCGACTATTAATTTCACCCTTGGGATTTTTTTTTAATTTCTCAGGCAAATGCCCCCAGTAAGTTTCGATTCTGATGAAATTTTGCATTATGGGGTTAAACTCTTGTAAATATTTCAAAAAATTGTTGGTATATGAATTGGAGGAAAATTCAAGATAATCGAAATTATAACAGATAGGTAAATCTAGATCTTCAATGTTGAACTGTCTCCTTGAGTGAAAATATTCAGTTTTCCTTGGTTATACTGATTTTAAATGGGACAAAAACATATCCAGGATTGATTATAAGTCACTATTTGGTCTAGCCAAAATGTAGGCATAATATCAAATTCAATTAGTTTGAATTAGTTAGAAATATTTGGTTTCATTTTTATACAAGATATTTCTTCTATTAAAAAATGCTTACCCAAAAAATCTGACATAAAAATGGTCTAAATTATATGTTATTGGAAAGACAAGATTAGAACAAGACATCGTCCGTAAGATCATCTAATTCTATATAATTATTTCAAATCATTTCAGTAATTCTTAGTGGCTGTCATCGAGCCTATTGTTTTTGCGGTTTTCTCGTGGATAAATTTCGAAAAGGTCGTTCAAAATAGTATTTTTTTGATGCATTCCTTATTATATTAATATCACAGGAAATTGACTTGATAAAAGCAATTACCTTGAAACAATTATGGCAAAATTTATTCATTTACCATTGACTGGGAATTATAATATTAATATTTAATTTATTATTATTATAGCTCGTTATTATTTATATTATTATGACTTTTTGTTGTTAGAATAACTATAAATAAATTGTTCATATATCTTGGAAAAGACTTCGGGAACTTTTGAAACGGTAGTATGTGCGGTATAGACTACTTTCCTAGGATTCCGCTCGAGCTTGCGCTGCAGCTTGCAAGTATAGCTTGGAGCAACAGATTTTCGCCCATAACTTTTTTAGATTTGATTGTACAAAAAAGTTGTGGGTATCAAAATTGTAGGGAATTTTATACCCTATAAAATGACGTAACGAAATATTGAAAAAAAATTTTCAGCCACGGAATTTTTGAAAAATTGAAAAAAAATTTTGTTTTTTGAGCGACAAATAAAATTAGAATAACAATAACGATTTCATAATACATCATTTTTCGAAAATTCCAACTGGCGGCCCTACAAAATTTCAATATACATATTTTGTCAATCTAAATCTATGAAATTTCCAATTTTCGTCCAAACTTCTGTAGTCCAGGGTAGAAGCCTTTAAAAATAATGAAAAGTGAAAAAAAATTATAATAGAATGAAACCCATTAGAAAAGGAGGGAAATATGATAAAAATGGAAGGAAAAATAATTTACGGGCGATCTGAGGTTGGGAAGGGGATGGGGGTGAGTTTTTAAGGGTAAAAAACGGTTTTTCTCGATTTCCAGCAAAACTAAAAGTCCTATCGAAAAAAGTCAAATGGAAAAGTTGTAGATAATAAAAAGATCTAAAACTTTTGTGTTCACACTTTTTTCACATAACCTCAAAATTTATGTGAAAAATTCAAAAAACCAAATTTTTGGTTTTTTATTTTTATCTTTTACAAAAATTTTTTTTTTTAACGAAATTTTGTGAAAACTTTCCTTTTTATGTCCCAAATACGCTGTAATTTATTTAATTAAAAATATTTATTTTTTCACCTTATTTTGAATTAATATCGAAAAAACACCCTAATTTTCAATCGAAAATTCACCCGTCAAAATATCAGCTTTTTTCAAAAAGTTGGTGTGGTTTCTGTTCGTTGAAATCTCTACTTTCCGATGGTGAAAAAAAAAATATATGTTACTATGGTAAATCTTCTCAGAAAACGCAAAAATTAAAAAAACTCGAATCCGTTTTTTGAATCATTATGTATAATTTTGAGCAATTTATTAAAATTTTCACATTAATTACTAGGAAAATGTAAGATTTCATGTTATAATCTGGGAAAATGTAAGATTTCATGTTATAATCTTACGTTTTTCTAGTAATTAAAGTGAAAATTTTAATAAATTGCTCAAAATTATACATAATGATTCAAAAAACGGATTCGAGTTTTTTTAATTTTTGCGTTTTCTGAGAAGATTTACCATAGTAACATATATTTTTTTTTTCACCATCGGAAAGTAGAGATTTCAACGAACAGAAACCACACCAACTTTTTGAAAAAAGCTGATATTTTGACGGGTGAATTTTCGATTGAAAATTAGGGTGTTTTTTCGATATTAATTCAAAATAAGGTGAAAAAATAAATATTTTTAATTAAATAAATTACAGCGTATTTGGGACATAAAAAGGAAAGTTTTCACAAAATTTCGTTAAAAAAAAAAATTTTTGTAAAAGATAAAAATAAAAAACCAAAAATTTGGTTTTTTGAATTTTTCACATAAATTTTGAGGTTATGTGAAAAAAATGTGAACACAAAAGTTTTAGATCTTTTTATTATCTACAACTTTTCCATTTGACTTTTTTCGATAGGACTTTTAGTTTTGCTGGAAATCGAGAAAAACCGTTTTTTACCTTTAAAAACTCACCCCCATCCCCTTCCCAACCTCAGATCGCCCGTAAATTATTTTTCCTTCCATTTTTATCATATTCCCCTCCTTTTCTAATGGGTTTCATCCTATTATGATTTTTTTTGGTTTTAAAAATTATCGACCCTGGACTATTATATTTGATTAAAAAAATAATTTTCAGAATAGAGTCAATACCCCAGATAAATAAGATGTGAATATACTTTTAATTAAATTATTTACACTAGAGCTTACAACATTTGTTTAAAAATAACGTCACATTAAAGACAATTGATATGTAGCGGACATGTTTACCAATATATTCGTCGAATACCAGTTTTATATAAATTGTGAAATGAAATACCAAGGAGTAGAACCGCCATTTTTAAATTAAAACAACAGTAGCCGCATTCGGTGGGTGTTCACAATATGCAAGCAGCTTGAAAAAAAAAACATCAATCTGGGACAATTGCGATATTTGCACATTGGAAATATGTGATGCAACGCTGATTGAAAACAATAAATTTACAACGGCAAAAATTTTAAATGCGTTATCAGTAACGTTATCTTTATTAATTAAATGTTCGATTCAAGTTGACCAATAACAAAAGTTTCAAAGCGCCTACATTATTTTTTCTACATTCATGGAAAAATTAATATTTTTATGAAACACATTTAATGGGAAAAGAAATTTGATATTTATGAAGTTAAACTTTCAACACTTTTTATACACACCCTGTATAAAATGAAAAATTTTTCAACATAAATTCAAATACGTTTGACCTAATTTAAGGCAACCGAACAGAAACCATTTTCATATCTTCAAGGGTCTCCTCGTAAAAAAATAATTTATTAGGATCTTCAACGGTCAAATGTTCTACAAAAAAATCAATATTTCAAAAAGTGTGCATTTTTCGAAAAAAGTTTTCAGGCAAAAGTTTACTGAAATATTACGTAGATTTCAAAAATGTATTAATATACAGGTTGTTCTATTTAAAATAACAAAGTTACAGTCGACTTCCGGTAGAACCGGAAGTCGGCCATCTTTGAAAATATTTTAGTTGAAAAGATCGTATCCGAAAACCCAAGCGTAAATATTTTCATGATTTTACTATAAGTATTTTGTCATATACAGATAGTTTTCAGTCGTCGTGGGACACCCTGTATTTAAATGGGAGCGGAAATAGATGGAAACTAATATAATCCTACGATTGCTTATGGCCCGTGCTGGGATCTTTAAACTTTCACCTTTTCAAGACAAAATGAAAGAATGAATCTTTTCGTCATACTTAAAATGGATCAACTGGTGTCAGAATGGGTGAATTTATAAAACCTATTGTCGGTGAAGGAATTATGCTAACAAAACGTTGAAATTTTCTCTACAAAAGAGCCCAGCTGTTTGTTCCTTGGCACCATCTTTTTGAAACTATTATGTAGGCAGCTGCAGATTTAGTAAAAACTTCTTTACCACTCACAAAAGGTACAATAAATATGTTTTCTATAAGTAAGATAATTCTGTAACTAAATAAGAACCATTTATGTCATACTAGTTCATTATTGTATTTTTATTGCTTAGTTACCAAATATCTAACGTCGTACTTTATAAGAGAAATAATTTCATCAACATCTTCTACGTAGTTTTCTTGTATCCAATTTCCAATTTTTCGTATTCCATGTCGTAAGCTACTTTAGACTTTTTTGGCAACACATTTTCAGTTGCTTTCTTTGCTTTTTCGATAATTTCGTCAGAAATTCCAAAATTTTCGTTAATTTTGACTTTTAACTTTGACACATATGAAAATTATTGTGATTTTATGACATTTACGTTTGTCAACATTCACCTAGAAACGATAGTATCTACTTACTATCATAAAATGACCATGTTATCAATTCAAACTGGATTTGTATTGAGATTGGATTGCAATAACGAACTAGCATGACATAAAAGTTTGTATGTACCAAGGGCATAAACAGATGTGTATACTCTCGTGTGACTTACAACCCTAGGGCCAGAGGCACTCGGGTTCGTAAGACGTCGCCCTCAGGGTATAAACGTCTTTTTATACCCTTGGTACATAAATAACTATTATCATCATATACCATTGCACGCTACTGTGTTGGGTAAAGTAATGGAGTACAAATTAGGAACCGATTTTTAGTGTTATCTAACATAATATTGTCGTAGTCTAATCTTGGCACGTGTGGGAATTGTGACCATATCAAGCGGAATAGAAATCTACTCACAGTTGTGTGCAGATAACTTTATTCTGATGCGGGACAGTTAAGGGTGTGTCCGAAACCGAAAGTAACATATATGCTGTAAATAGAGCGTAATTACTTTAAAACGGAGAAATATGTATTTTACGTCTCACTTACTGCCTGAGTGACTAAGCGATTTTGTTGCGATATAAAACATTTACTGATAAAAAAATTAGATTATTGTTAATAAATGTTTGTTTGATTTGGTAATACTTGTCAACAGTAGTACTTATTTACGTATACGTTTGATTTTTTATGGTCCATATATTATAAGGAAGCAAATTTAGTTTGGGTATAGAAACTATAAAAATAGACGATCAATATTTTAAGCCAAAAATTAATTTAAATTTGAAGTTTCATGGATAAGAATTAACTAAAAGATCTATTGTTAATTTAAACCTATTTTTGAAGGATATTACATGTATGGTATCGAGTTTATTAATTTTTCTGTGAAAACATTCACAATTGATGTAGGACGATAAGGGATTAGGGAACACAAAAAAAAGACGGGAGATGATTTTGGGTACATAAGACATGATCAAAACGTGTTGCTAAAGGGAAATATTCGCTACTTTATATTTCAAAATGATTTATGGGTTATTCAACGTCAAATTTATCAATAGTTTAGATTTGAACCTTTTGATCGAACGTTTTTATCTTTTAACGGAGTTCTGAAGAAAGACAAATTTGAAAATATTATTTTCAAAACTCGTGACAAAAATTCAAAATATGTACTACTATTTTTCCTGTTTTTAAAATTTCTGTTTTAAATATCTTACACTATTTAAATTGAAAAAAAATATGGCGTTAGTTTCAAAGGAGATACTTGGGAATATGAAAAAATTTTCCGAATTTTTTTTTATTCAATTATGAAATTTTGAAATTTTAAAAATTGACTCGCAAATGAATTTTTGGATAAAATTTTTTTCTCTTTTACATATAGTAAGAGCTCCCTAAATTTTTTGAATTGTGTTTTCTGTTTTATTAAAAAAAAATTTGTACCATAAATAATTTTTTTTGCATACTACCTTTCACCAAATTTTTTTTTAGCCTTTAAAGCTTTTGAACTGTTTTTTGTTTAAAAAAAATATGAATTTTTGATTTTCAAAAAAAAAAAATTGAACCATAATTTTTTTTTTTTGGATACTACCTTTTACTAATCGTAAGAGGTCCTGAAATTTTTGGTGGAACTGTGTTTTTTGTTCTAAAAAAAATATGAATTTTTGGTTTTATAAAAAAAAAATTTGAACCATAATTGAATTTTTTTTTTACTAATCGTAAGAGGTCCTGAAATTTTTGGTGGATTTGTGTTTTTTTGTTTTATAAAAAATATGAATATCTGAATTTAATAAAAAAAAATGTTTACCATAATTAAATATTTTTCGATATTACCTTTTACTAATCGTTCCTGAAATTTTTGGAACTGTGTTTTTTATTAATAAAATATATAAATTATTGAATTTCATTGAACAAAATTAATACCATAATTATTTTTTTTTGATACCACATTTTACTTATAGTAAGAGCTCCCTAAATTTTTTGAATTGTGTTTGTTGTTTAAAAAAAAAATGGATTTTATTCTAAAAAAATTGTAACATAAATAATTTGTTTTGGGTACTACCTTTTATTAATCGTAATGGTTTCTTGAATTATTTGAACTGTGTTTTTTGTTTTATACAAAATATGAATTTTTGAATTGTATGAAAAAAAAAATTGAACCATAATTAAATTTTTTTGGATACTACCTTTTACTAATCGTAAGAGTTCCCTAAATTGTTTTAAACTGTGTTTATTGTTTAATAAAAAATATGAATTTTATAAAGAAAAATCTTACCGTACTAGGTTTTTTAGTTTCTGAAGTTTTTCAATTGTTATTTGTTCTATAAAAAATATGAATTTTTGAACCAAAAATAAATTATTTTGGATACTACCTTTTACTAATCGTAAGAGTTCCCTAAATTGGCCTTAACTGTCTTTTTCTTGAATAAAAAATATGAATTTCCGAATTTTATAAAAAAATTGATACCATAATTTTACTTATCATATGAATTTTAGGAAAAAAAATTTGTACCGTACATAGTTTTTTTTAGGTACTACCTTTTACTAAATTTTCAAATTTCTGAAGATTTTGAACTGTATTTTTTGTTCTAAAAAAAATATTTGATTCATAATTAAATTTTTTTGGTTACTATCTTTCACTAATAGTAAGAGTTTCTAAAATTGTTTGAACTGTTTTTTGTTTTATAAAAAATATGAATTTTTGAATTTTATTAAAAAAAAATTTGAACCATAATTGAATTTTTCTATATACTACATTTTACTAATCGTAAGAGCTCCCTTTTTTGAATTGTTTTTTGTTTTAAAAAAATATGAATTTTATGAAAAAAATTTGTACCACAAATAAATTTTTTTGGCTACTACCATTTACTAATCGTAGTTTTTCAAATTTGTTTTGAACTGTGTTTTTTATTTTATAAAAAAATTGAGTTATAGAAATCGTGTAATCATTAATCAAATCAACTATATCCAGTGGAAAAAAATAGAAAAAAAGCAACAACAGGACAAAAAAGTTTGAAAAAAGCAACAAAAAATATACATCTTCAAATTACAAAATTGTACAATTTTTCGAGTTCAATTGAGAAAAAAAATTTTAATTCAAAAATTCATTATTTTGAAAACCTCGTCCAAATCTTAAAGGGTAGATTTTAACTAATGGTCTATTTAACATGGAACGACCTTATTACACACTTGATATTTGATTTAATATTTCAAATCATAAAGGTAGTAAAAATTGTTCCAAGGATTATTCTTTTTATTTACAATCCTTTAATTTATGCTTTATAATTACAAAAAACCCTCACAATTGTGATGAATAACCAAAAACGCTAAATTACCCTAATTAATTTCCTTTGATCAAAATTATTCAGCTTCCATCATTCATTCTACATAAATCCTACAATGTTCTCTCTACAGAATGTTTTGTGTCGCTATTATTCAAGCGAAACATATATCACATACTCTTTTCAGGCTTTTTTTTTCAGTCGCTCATTAAGGTCACTGAAAACTTCAGCTTCCCGTACATTAATGATATATTTCTTCACTCCTATCACGACTCGGCTTGCTTTTGTTCTTGAAAAATACATTTTTCATTTTTTAAAAGAGAGTATGCACAATTTTTTATAGAACATCAGATAATAGCCGAGCATTTTTTTTTATCAGAAATATTCTGTGTAGTGGATATATTAATTTAAGAAACAAATATTTTATGCATGAGATCGATACAATATTTTTTCTACGGCTTTATAATATAAATTATGAAATCAAAACAGTAATTTGGGTAATTTTATTTATTTAAACTTGAAAGAATTGAAACCAACGAATGAAAAATCAAAATCATATAACCCTCTGTTTTTGCTTCTCCTTAGTCGATTAAAAAACAAGTTTTTCTTTTAAATAAAATTCAGTTTAATACGGACATTAGTCATTACAAAAGAAAAACATTTTTTAAAACCCGCGCCCGTATTTATGTTTCTTGAAAAGGTTTATTTTTTTAATTATGACGAGAAAACTAGAATGGTTTAGAGTAAATAGAGGGTCTGCTATAAAAATTAGTCACCAATCCTATACCGCATACCGGGCGTATACAATATGTCCCCCTAAGTTGGAAGCATATGGAACTTTTTTATTATTAATTTTAGAAAAAAATAGTACATTGTTTACCGGGTAGGAAAAGCTTAACATTCCTGGACGACTGTGACAGAGTCCAGGAATGTGGCTTTTCCTACGAGGTAAACATACTATTTTTCCGCAAATCGTTTAAAATTCGACAGATATTGATTGATTTAAAAAAAAAACGCGATAATTTTATTCCCAAATAAATGGTGCTTTGAAATTCCTAATAAAATTACTTGGGTTACTATGGAAACGTATTGAGGTTGAATTGTCAAACTTGACGCTTATAAATTTAATTGCTGGTGTTCTCGAAAGTAAAATGATAAGTGATGATGAAATTTCCATTCCTGGGACTCCTCCAGAGCTGGTTGAGGCAGTGAATACTGCTTCATTAGAATTATTGCCAAAGAAATCAAGAGAAAAGTACGAAAATGCATACAGACGTTTTATGGATTATGTAGAACACTAACAACTGTACGGAAATATCATTTCCTTACAGTAAGGAAATGACATTTCCTTACAGTAAGGAAGTCCTGACTTTTTCTTCAAGAAATTTTGATAGGAATGTCAAAATTTCCTAGCGATTTGCGGAAAAAGTTATTCTTGATAAAAAGTTCTACATTATCTAAAACCTAGAATACAGTCATCAAATATAAAATATTATACGAGGTTTGTCAAAAAAATTATGAGTTTTACTCAAGAGTAGTGTACCTTTAAATTTAACAACATCGAAAAATGTTACCTACTAGAAAAAGTTGGATATGTCGAAGCATTAGTTTGAGTAAAAATTGAATTTGTTTCTAAATTGAATATAACTAAGTATTAGAATGTATTTATAAATTAATAATAAAATAAATTTTTATACTATTGTGTAGTTTTTGACAACGTTTCCGCTTTTTATATAATAATAATTAATAAAAATATACATTTAATCGACCCCGGTATAATCAAACATGCTGTAGTTACTTATAAAAATTCATTCTACTGGAAACACATGAATTTGTTTGGTTAGGTCTTTGAAATATTTCATGGACACTCAGTTGATGGGTTCACTGGTCTTGCTCTTATTTATAGTGGTTACGTTTTAGAAAGGGAACCCGAATCACTTCCGTATTCGTACATTGCTTTTTGTCCTTGTGTTTTTTAAGAAGGTACGCGTCCATTTACTGATCTTATTTTTTTAAATTTTTCCGTTGTCCATAACAGATGTGTTCACTCGATGATGACATTTGAGAAAAATTCAGCTAATGATATTTAAATTACTATAAATTTTAATTCCCACGTTTGGTTATGGATTTTTCTTCCTTTGCTAGAAATCAACACTGAAGTTTATTGATAATAAATTCACTAAGTTTGGGATACGCTTCGGGGGTATATTCATTATTTTAATAAAGCAATATAGATGTTCGCAATGATAAAAAACATGCAAAATCTTATATTTTAAACAGTAGACCTTAACTGTCATTCTTGTCAGAAAAAAACACTTTTTGTTGGCCACACTGACCTTAAACTGAACTCCTCTATTAACAGACCCTTTGCTTGTTTGTGAAATAACCTCAATATATCTATATATCTATATTAGATATAATCCACCATAGATATTTGTATATATTAGGATAGGTGGATTTATTGTTCTTCTTTATTCAAGTCTGCAGCCAGAATCTTTGGGAGGGGGGGGGGTTGAAAATAAATTAGGAAGAATTTTATTATTATCCATCCATCATCCATTGTAAGTAATTTTTGTTATGACTGAACTGAAGTGACCGCCTTATTGATAATTATCCATTTTAATTAAGGACTTGGTCTGCGGGTGTAGCGCAGTGTTGCCAAGAATAATTTGTGTTATTGTTTTTTTGGGGAAGTTTTAATTCCCCAACCCCTCTCTCTGAATTCTGTAATAATACATACAAGTAGAATGTCATATTTTTATTAAGTGTATTTAAATGTTTCTCACGTTGAATTTTATAATAATTCAAAAACAAAAGGTGGAAAAAATGCTTCCAATATTCAGCTACTTCAGTCATTACAACTTGTCATTTCTATTGTTGTTTATTAACAATACCAAAGCCGTAAATGTTGTTCAGAAGTTACATAATAAGACAACTGTCGATTTCCTTTATTTAAATACATAACTAAGGTATTTAACAATTAAAAACGTTTTAGGCATGCTAACGAAGTACTACTACAACTCGGCAGTTACTGCTACGTTGTCAGATTTACACATTTAACTTATTATTGAAGAAACAAGAACCTTGGATTATTATTACATTATAGAAAGCGCTCTAGAGTTAGTAAAATAAGAGATATATCTAATTTGTTTTATCTTTTGTGCTGTTGAATAAAATCGGTACACCTGTAATCGTGGAAATTATTTAATAGATACTACTCCAAATTTCAAAACATATTTCACAGGTTTATTATTAGGTTAAGTAGTTTGAAAGTGTTTTTCTTAATTATTTCCAACAGACATTTCACAATGTTTAAAAACTTCCTTATTACAGTGCCAAGTTTTTGGAATTCTACAAGAAACGTTCAGTCAAACAAATTTTAATTAACATTTCCCGTGTATATTTAAAATACAGTTGATTGTATTAAAGTCAAGAAAACAATTTTTTTGTATTCTGTGTAAAAATTTTTTTATTTCAATTGCAAAGCGCTTTCGGCTGTTAAGCCATCTTCAGTGCCTCACCTGCAAGTATAGTCCAGGGTCGATAATTTTTAAAACCAAAAAAAATCATAATAGGATGAAACCCATTAGAAAAGGAGGGGAATATGATAAAAATGAAAGGAAAAATAATTTACGGGCGATCTGAGGTTGGGAAGGGGATGGGGGTGAGTTTTTAAGGGTAAAAAACGGTTTTTCTCGATTTCCAGCAAAACTAAAAGTCCTATCGAAAAAAGTCAAATGGAAAAGTTGTAGATAATAAAAAGATCTAAAACTTTTGTATTCACACTTTTTTCTCATAACCTCAAAATTTATGTGAAAAATTCAAAAAACCAAGTTTTTGGTTGTTTATTTTTATCTTTCACAAAAATTTTTTTTTTTAACGAAATTTTGTGAAAACTTACCTTTTTATGTCCCAAATACGCTGTAATTTATTTAATTAAAAATATTTATTTTTTCACCTTATTTTGAATTAATATCGAAAAAACACCCTAATTTTCAATCGAAAATTCACCCGTCAAAATATCAGCTTTTTTCAAAAAGTTGGTGTGGTTTCTGTTCGTTGAAATCTCTACTTTCCGATGGTGAAAAAAAAAATATATGTTACTATGGTAAATCTTCTCAGAAAACGCAAAAATTAAAAAAACTCGAATCCGTTTTTTGAATCATTATGTATAATTTTGAGCAATTTATTAAAATTTTCACATTAATTACTAGGAAAATGTAAGATTTCATGTTATAATCTAGGAAAATGTAAGATTTCATGTTATAATCTAGGAAAATGTAAGATTTCATGTTATAATTTTTTTTTTTTAATTTCCTAACTCTTATTTTGAAACAACTATTGATTACTTGCAGGTGAGGCACTGAAGATGGCTTAACAGCCGAAAGCGCTTTACAATTGAAATAAAAAAATTTTTACACAGAATACAAAAAAATTGTTTTCTTGACTTTTTGTCATGTGTACTCAGCTTAAAGATATTCACGATTGTATAAAATGTTTTCCTCCAATCTATTCAATTTTAACGAATCAATAAGAATACTGTTTGGTGACAGCAACGACAACACTGGTAAAGAGAACAACGATTACATTTATGTCCGGTGGTCATTGCCTGAAACAATCACACAGGAAGAACTGATAAAATGCGCCGGGAATCAAGAACTTCAAACAAGGGGTTATCTTCTTCAGGTCCAGACAAAATTTATTTTGATATGCGAATTTCCTCTTTTCTTAGAAACAATCTTCAGATGATTTTCACGTTTACAAATAAGAAACGGGTTATAACTAATTTCGAAAAAACCATAGGCGCAACTAACAAGATTTTGGGGGGCTGAAGCCATAAATAGAAGGAAGGCCACAAGTGCCCCGCTGAAGGTGCAAAAAACTTTCAGTTTCCCCTGCTAACGGCTGCTCTGACCTGCAAATAAATACCCAACTTCAGAAATGGTATTTATTGACCAGAAGAAAAACATCATTTTTGGACATATCAAACTGCACTTTATACTCCGTTAGTACCAATTGACTGATCTACTTTTCCTACGCAGACTATTCTATTTTTATTATCCCGTCATTTATCATGTTCAGACTCGTCGTGAAGTTGGGCTACGAACCACGAACCACTCGGCGTGTAACTGCCTCTTTGTGCCCCGCTGAAGGTGCAAAAAACTTTCAGTTTCCCCTGCTAACGGCTGCTCTGACCTGCAAATAAAGAAACTTTGTACCACACCCAACTTCAGAAATGGTATTTATTGACCAGAAGAAAAACATTATCATTTTTGGTCATATCATAAACTGCACTTTATACTCTGTTAGTACCAATTGACTGATCTACTTTTCCTACGCAGACTATTCTATTTTTATTATCCCCTCATTTATCATGTTCAGACTCGTCGTGAAGTTGGGCTACGAACCACGAACCACTCGGCGTGTAACTGCCTCTTTGTGCCCCGCTGAAGGTGCAAAAAACTTTCAGTTTCCCCTGCTAACGGCTGCTCTGACCTGCAAATAAAGAAACTTTGTACCACACCCAACTTCAGAAATGGTATTTATTGACCAGAAGAAAAACATTATCATTTTTGGACATAGGTATCAAACTGCACTTTATACTCTGTTAGTACCAATTGACTGATCAACTTTTCCTACGCAGACTATTCTATTTTTATTATCCCGTCATTTATCATGTTCAGACTCGTCGTGAAGTTGGGCTACGAACCACGAACCACTCGGCGTGTAACTGCCTCTTTGTGCCCCGCTGAAGGTGCAAAAAACTTTCAGTTTCCCCTGCTAACGGCTGCTCTGACCTGCAAATAAAGAAACTTTGTACCACACCCAACTTCAGAAATGGTATTTATTGACCAGAAGAAAAACATTATCATTTTTGGACATATCAAACTGCACTTTATACTCTGTTAGTACCAATTGACTGATCTACTTTTCCTACGCAGACTATTCTATTTTTATTATCCCCTCATTTATCATGTTCAGACTCGTCGTGAAGTTGGGCTACGAACCACGAACCACTCGTCGTGTAACTGCCTCTTTGGGTCAACAGCTCGCGATTTAAGGCTCGGCTTCCTGGGTGCGCGAAAATATCACTTAAGAGGTTGAGAAATACACATTTTTTTGGAACACCTTTGCAATTTTTTTATCTAGTATATAAAACATCAAGAACATATCTATAATTATGTGATATTTCAAGTTGCATAGAAAAATATGATTTTCGTAGTTGAAAATAGCCCATTTTCAAGCAGCCATGTGTTCTCAGATCAGAATTAAAAATCGAGATAAACCTTTTGTATAAGCTCCTGAAAAAATCATCATTGCAGCTCCGACGGATGGGACACCTGCCCTTGAGTGGAACAGCTGGCCAGTACACACAGAACATAAATTTTAAAAATGGAACTAACTATTTCTAATTAATTCCACCATTTATAAAAAAATATAAAGTTATCTTGCGATTTATATTCGAAATATTAAGCTTAGTGGATATATTTTTTCTCATTTAAGATGAGTGTAACTGTGAAGTGATATAGGGTGGGGTCTGATCGTAAATTATGAAACTAAGAGAATATACTGGGTTGGAATAACTGCTGGACTAGATGATGAAAATGTTAATTCATGTGACATGGTATGATTGGAATTATACGACAAAAACGGGTCCAAACAGTAAATTCAATTAAAATTATCTTTTTTTCTAATATGTATATTTCTGTGAGAAGATGTTTCTTATTGTAATGTTAAAATATTTGTTAAGATTAAATCGAATATAAGAGTAAATACTGTGAATAAATAGTACCTTGGTACTTTATTATCATCGTATTTCGATGAAATCTGAATAAATATATTTTCGTCTATTGACATCATAAACACACTTTAAAATCCAGACATGTGCTTCCCGCCAACCCGAGCCAAGGTTATGACGAGGCTGCGACACAACTTCCGTTCAATCAAGTTCCCATCGTTGAAATTCAGACCCAGATTGGGCCCGGAAACTATTCCATATGCTCCATTTGATAGTGATGGGAAATTTATATATCAAATATTATAACCTATTACCGTTGAAAAATACTATTTCCGATATATACGCGTGTAGGTTGACCTTCTTACGAAAAAATATTGTATTAATCATATAAGTAAAGATAGATTGGATATTTCATTTCCATGGGAAGTATAGAAAAAAAATGTTTCTCCAATACCAGCTGTGAAGTTGACAATTACTGTTTCTTCTTGCCAATGGAGAAGTAGAATTTCTCTATATTTTTTTATTATTCATCATTAATGGACTAATTCAACTATTTTGAAAATTCAGGGGTAGTAGTTCAACAAAAACTTGTGCAACATAATTGTGTATACCCAGGAGATTGCCTTCAACATATTTGCTGCTTGAAATTATCTATTAATATAAAATTATTTGAATAAAAATGCCATTAGTTTAAAATTCGCGCTCAACCAAAAATGACAGATGACATGAGAAGTTAAGTTAACAATATATCGAAAACTGACAGTTTACTTGTCAGTTAGTCATTTTCAGTTTCAAATTCTACCCAGCTTCTTTTATTTTGTGAAAGCTCTTTGCTTCCTTCCATCTCTTATTATTTTTCCCAAGATACCATTTCCTGCTAAGCCATTTCCTGCTAAGCCTGCATCTAGATCTTCTATTTTTTTATTTGATTTGCCATATCATTTGTCCATTCTTACCATATGTCCAAACCACTTGTTGTTTACGTTCTATGCTGTTTATGATCGGCTCTACCTCTAATTCCTTTCCAATAACCTCATTTCTCACTCTGTCTTTTTTTGTAATGATCCTTATGCCCCTTAGAAATTTCATTTTTATGGATTGTATTTTGCTCTTTTGCTGTTTCGTGGTTTTAGTTCATATACCGAAAAAAATATGCTCAATTTCTTACAAATAAATATAACTAAATTTTTCTAGTGATGAGAAACTTCACAATAAATTATTATAGGTAAATGTAATTCCCTTGTATTTAATCTTTTAATTGTACAAACCTTGCTGATAATCTTGATTTTCGAATCACCTTCATCCTTTATCAGAAATTGTTAAGTTCCTCATTGAAAAAAAAATTTATAAAAATGATTATACTACATTTTGCGGATATTTATAATAATATATTAATTATGTTTTATTTTGTTACAGGTAATTACTAATGATAGACACCCTATTAGTAAGTATATAAAACAAAATTGGATTAATTTAGATATTTCTAATTTTTTTTAAATGGAAATGTTTATATTTTTCCCAATTAAGAAGTTATAGTACCTTCTAGTTTTCGATAGTTTTCAATAATCGCCCTTGGTACTCCCAACTGCAGGGAGTTACTAAAGATTTAATTAGGGTATCGTTACTTTATCAAAAAAAAAAGTCATAACAGCTTAACTGCTTTTCGAGATACCCTGCAAAACACCAATTTGGGACAACCTGTACATTATTTTCTGTATTTTCCAGGTATTGTCCAAGTATTTTCTTTAAAAAAATCTTTATTCCCACTTTCCTTAAAAAATATGCGATTAAGAAATGTTTTAACAGAAATTTTCCATTTTCCATGTATTTTCACAAACTTGTATACTATTTCCCAGTGGTGTACCCCTCGTTATTTCTAAAGCTTAGGAAGGTGATTATACTTATCAGGGTTCGGTAAATAGTTATTTATGTTGGGTTATTGTGTAAAGTGTAAACTAACCTTTTTTTATTCTGTTGTCTACCACACACGAGTTGCGTACAATATTTTTTCCATTACCAAAACATTTATCAAAAAACAGTAACGCCTGAAGTAAATTTTACTCAAAAGAAATAATAATGATCTCAATAAAATATTATATTGCTTAATATTCTGAAAATTTAATAACGAAATATACTTTCCTCCCATTTAAATCACGACTTGGTGTAAAATCTCTAATTTTCTTAATGTCAATGTTACATATAATTGTCTTTTTATAAAAAATATGTCTCATTTAACCTTGTGACCTCGAGCCATCGTTTTTAATTATAATGTTGAATGAAATTTCTCAGAATTGTTGTTAACCATTTAATTGAATTATTTCCACGAATTATGAAAACTGCAATATTTATATTATGTCCTACTCTTTAAAAAGAAATTTAATTAACAAATACTCCATTTAAAATGTTTACCATAAGTCTGTTCCAATCGCAATCGTGAACCGTCAGAAACAGTGATTCCTATCACTGATTGCAATTGTCGAGTATTCTCTGATCATTTCTGACAGTTTCTGATTGCGATTGGAACAGAGAGAGAAAAATAATTGTGCGCAGTCAGCGTGGGGATTGTGTTCAGTTCTAGCTACCAACCTGATATGAAAGCAGCGTTGCCAGTTTAGAATGTTTGGTACTTTATAAGAAATAAATAACTTATTTTGCATTTGACTTTTAACACGGGATAACGCCGTATTTAGAGGGATATTGGTAATATTAGATAGATTAACACAAATAGTAATAAAATAACGTTGTTCAAGAAAAATTTGGACAAATTACAGATAAGTACATTTGGCAATAGCGGTTAAAATAGGGGTGCTCTGAACACACGCCCATCGCTAACTGCGCACATTTTTCCTTCTCTCTCTTTCAGTAGTTTTTCTCTTATGTTCTTTGTCGTACTTGTGTAAATGCACTTTTTGCAACCTGTATATTGGAGGGACATTCACTGAGACCTAAAATATATTTTCTTCTAATATTTTACATCTTAGTCCATGTTGCCAGCTTTTTCAGTCATACTGTATACTTTATGTAGTTTATAACACATAAATTAAGCTTTTGTAGTCCTCCTTTCATTCATAAAGAAAACAAATTTATTAGAGACATATTAAACCTATCCTATTTGATTTAGATTTAACTTCCAATCAAAATTCAATATTTTCTCCTTAAACTTCCATTCTATCGCATAACATAACAAAAAATAACCCCACTATAATAATTCCCTTACCAATAAGCGGATTATGTATTTAAAATTTCGTAAGCTGTGTATTGATATAAAATTTGACAGAGCAACTTGCGCCCATTCATGAATGGATAGAGCCGAAGAACCGCCGAAAAAAGTTTAGTCACGTGTTTGAGCTTAGCATGTGAGATTTAGTTATAAATGTACTTGACTTTAATGTGCGCGTTGACATAAGTACTTGGTGGTAATTTATTTTTTATTAATCGGATTTTTATGCAGGGTGATTACCAAGTTCTTTAAATTCGAAAATAGTTAGTAGAAATAAATAAAATACAAAATTTTAACACTTCAAAAAATTGGACTATTATTAGATCGCATGCCTATAGTCTATTTTCATGAATAAGAGAGTATTAAAATGATAAAACATTTTGACTGTGCAGAATTCCACTCAGAACTCAAAAATATAAAAATATACAGGGATCTATTTAAATTAACAAAGTTGATATGCATTTTTCGTTCAACTAGAAATGTTACAATAAATTTGATGGTATTTTTGAATTCCTTGGATCTTCCTAAAGGGGATGAGCAATTTCATTTGAAAACATTTATGCTTTACAATTGTTCAATTATTTTAAAAACGAGTCAAGATTTATTGAATTGTTAATGTAATTAAAAGCACGCGAAAAAATGTTGGTAAGGCATATTTCACTTGGCATTGAACAGATAGTACGTTATGGTAATTTTAATTATCTAATTTATTAGCTTCCTGTTTTTCCAATAATGCTAGACATTTTTCTTGTTTCACACGAGCGGTTCCGTATCTTGATCGCGTTTAAGTCGGGAACACATTGCTCTGTTGCTACACCACTCCATCCGACGTTGGGTCAGAAAGATCTGACACCGTGGATTATAATGCATATTTTTATATGATGAAATCCCATCTCACGCGACTTGTCTAGCGTCAAAAGTACCATAATTGTAAGAATTCTTAAAATTTTTATTATTTGTATCATTATCTCAGTTGATAAAATAGTAACTTTTTACTTGATTTTTGTTACATTTTAAAAACTTGATCAACATTGTATTGGTTTATTACTTAAACTCTAATGATTTACTAAAGGATGGGACCATAATAAAATGAGCAATTACAGGTTAACAAAAGGCAGGCAAGCAACGAGCAAAGCAAGAAAAGAAAGAGACTAGGCAAATATATTTGTATATTAACGGCAGCTGCACAACAGACCGCTCTGCTGTTGCCTTCAACGTCGTCGTTGGGCCTCCACATGTCGGCCACTTTCCGGCCAGCTGCTCCTTTACCAAGCCACGGTCTGTAAACAGGTCCGTCTTCTTAAGAAATTATTTCACTTGCAAGTTGTTGTTACAGAACGAATATCAGTTATCTTTTAAAATCAAACGTTTAGTTATAATGAAAATAGGAAAAAATCGATAACGACAACGAATGTCTTAGAATTAGTAGATATGATGTGCATTTATAGTCAAAAAGACAATTGAATAGAATGGAGTGAGTTTTTATGAATATTTTGAGGAATTTTTTTTGAATTTGTGTCAAAAAGTAACCAACTACCGTACTTTTTCTTTAGTTTCTAGCTTCTATCTTCATTTTAATATAAGTAAAAATTTATATAAAATAATTTACAAGTGAATTACTGCTGACTTCACTGAAATATTTGACATTAGGAGTTTTTGTATTATTTGAAAAATAAAAATGTAATAAATGTATTTTGGAATATCTGTATCTGTATAGTAGGGAGGGTGAGTGTAGGCTCACAGCACTTAGGCCACATATGACCCATTGTACATCCTCCCGAGGAGTTGTCCTAGGTCGTCGTCCATCCTGTCCTTCTCAGGAAGGGAAACAGGTCACCTGGAGACATCTCCTTTATTTTGGAATAATTGGATCCACATATTATTGATGTAGAAAAAACTTAATTTTTATAAACTTATTATGCTGTAACAGTTTGAGAATCTATCAATTGCAAAGCCGGCTCTGTGCCACCTAATGAAAATAACCCTTAATCGTCTTTGTAACCGAAAAACGTATGACGAAACGCCTGTCGATTTTTTCTTTAAATTTTTTTTAATATTATAAGTAATCATTATATTCAATGTGGTTCGAATATTATGTAGCAGAACAATGAAAACATCAGATATGGAATGCTATATATGATAATTTAAATATGTCCTTTTATTTTGGAAAATAATAATTATAATAATTTAAAATGAAAACTGCAATTCAATTTATTTAAAATTTTCTACCTCATACATGAATTTAACTTGAATGCTGTTCTTTTTTACCGAACTAGTTGTACCTATAGTTTTCTAAAACTAAAAATAAAATCCAAACCACTGTATGCATTATGAAGGCTACGTTTGAGTTTTGTTTTGCTCTTGGTCTATTCCAAGCTAGAATACAGTCATCAAATATCAAATTTTTTAATCGTATACGAGGTTTGTCAAAAAATATCTTGACTCAAGAGTAGTAGTTCCTTTAAATTGACAATAAAGTTTCAAATAAAATGGTAGTAATTGTATATTTCAACGTAGTTTATAATCCTGATCAACTTTTTTCAGTACCATTTTTGGACATTGTCAAATTTAAAAGCACTTTACTCTTGAATGGAACTCATATTTTTTATAAACTTCTATACGACTAAAAAATTCGATATTTTATGACTGTATTCTAAGTGTTAGATAATGCAGAACTTTTTATAAAGAATAACTTTTTTTTGTTAAATTAATAATAAAAAAGTTTTCCATATGATTCCAACTTAGAGGGACATATTATATGATCCAAAGAGATATTTAACAAAATTTCTAAAATCTAATATAAAAATAAAACTTTATTCCTATATAATCATAAAACTTCATGCTTCTTCAAGTTCTTCGAAACATTTAAAGATTTTGTTCAAGGTCGTTCTATTCCAACAGATATATGTCTAACATTTTTTGTTACCTGATATTGGGATAGCAACTAGGTAAACAAGGTATTGTTGTATTTGCTTACCTATATCCGACAGCAAAACTAGGAAAAACTTATCAGTATCCAACTAGCCCAACGGATACCAACACAATAATTATACATAGTTTTATGTGAAAATATTTTATATTCTGTTAAATTTATATCGATGGAAATCGCCTCTCTATAGTAACATTGTGTCAGCAGGCGTTATTATTTCTGTATTTCTATGGCATCTGTTTGATTTTCAAGTTTTTTCTTCGGTAATTTTTCACTATTTATCTGATTCTCATTATTCTTTTCTCTTATCACAATACTTATTGTTTTTTATTCTATTTCTGTGTGAATTTCTTATTATTCTTCAAGAAATTCAATTTATATACTTTTGTTTTTTTATGGAATGTCTTCCTATACCCTACAACTCGAGCTAATGTGCTTTTTATTTTTGGTTAAATTATAATAGTCTGTTTGTCAACAACGACAACTGTCATAACGACCCAAAATAAATATATTTTTAAAAAAACTTTAACCAGAATGAAGGAACATTAATATAATGTTTGCATTTTTGAAATTAAACCCCATAAATTTTACAAAGGAATAAGAAAAATATCTAGATTTGGATAGGCAGAGAAGGGTACCTGAAAAAACTCAAAATAGTAGATGAAGAAGACATACTTTCCAACTGCACAGCACTCCAGAATCCTAGAGCCTTGTACCTGGGAGATTACTGGATAGAAGAGGAACATTCAACTAAGTTGAAGCCTGCAGATATCCTTAAATTCCTCAGGGAAATAGGACTAAAGGAGCTACTAGTTTCAAAGGCTTTCCTCAAAAAACAAGTAGAAGTAAGGGGTCACAATAGATCTTTTAGGTCTCAGTGAATGTTACCCCAAAAATACATACATACATACATACTTCAGTACTTTCTTGTATATAAGTGTGACTGGGATTTATTTTTGAATATTACTAGTTTTTTTCTCCTGCTGCTACTGGCCGAATGTCTAAGCTAAGCCAATTCTAAAGTAGATGGGGCATAAAGGTAAATTAGGTTAGAAGGACATACAATCACATCTAGTATCAGTAATTTTCATTTTTCGAGTGTACTTCACTCGGGCAATTTTTTAAAAAAGTTCTACTAAATGAATTGGAAATTATAAAAACAGATGTGGCTATCTGTAGCTTTGAATCCGGTCCTGTATTTCGTACACTAACCATTATTGCTCTTATCTCAAATTTATCTAGAATTTTAACAACCTTACCGAAAGTTTCGAAAGCAGAAAGGATCTTTTGTATTTTCGGGATTTCATAATTTCAAGTGCTAGGTATTTATCTATGCCCAGGTATCTTTTTTGTTTGTAGGACCGTTTAAAATTGTATACCCCATATATATAAAAGACTTCACAAAATACATTTAACGGTTTCTTACGATAACTGGGATCAATGTTATCGGTTTTAACTGTGAAGTTTCATGTTTTTGTTATCTACTTTCTTGTACATTGTATCATACCATTTATTATAATCTTTTTCATGTCAGCTATACACTCTTTATATTGAATAAAATTTCAAAAACTGTGAATATTATCCGGGTTAGTAAAATTACCCTTAAACGCTTCAAGTTGGCTATGATACAGTGTGACTCATTTTGTTTCTCAACCGATTTTGATTCTCAACCGATTTTGATTTAATTTTTATTTTGTTATATCCAGTATCAAAAACAGTATTTGGCACAAATTTTCAGAATTTTATGAAAAAAATTTTATTAACGACATGAACTTGATTAAGTTTTTACGAAGAATGTAGACAAATTCTAAAATTGGCAACATAGTAAACAAAAGCAAGGACTCCAAACTCCAAACCTATTGCACAGTAAAAATTCGAAGCCGATAATTCAATCCGTTTTGGAGTTATAGTTTATGATACGACCTAAATTCACTTTTAAATATATAAGGCGGGTCAAAAATCATACCACATATTCTAGGGCTAAAAATAACTCGATCCAACCCAAGTTACCCTAGCACAAATGTTCATGCGAAAAAAGTTACAACCTGGCTGCCATGGCGGTTTTCGTTAGTAAAACGGTGCCGACTGTGTATTCAAGAAAATCAGGCCACTTCGAACATCTAATAAAAACTACACATTTGTAAATAAATCAGATTCAATTAAAAATTTGGGATCCTCGAAAAACTTGAAAATTCATTGACTTTAATTTTTGTTAGGTACACGAAATTTTTGAAGCATAATGAAAAATAGGCCGTATCTCGATAAAAACTGATAATTGTAAAAAGTACTAGGAAGCAAACAAGTTTCAAAAATAAGGTTTTTGAATTATGGTGCTTCAATAAGCATTAAATTGTAACGTACACAACAATTTGGGGGGGGGGTTTAGTGGATCTCAACTCCCATAAATTTTTAACGGGGTGCAATAATTCCTAAATTTTTTTTAAGATGCTCTTATCGTAAATAAGCCACTTGTCAACTTCCATTATAATATGTCGAACAACTGTCGAAATATTTGAAAAAATAAATTTTCATTTGGTAACTTCGAAGGGTCGTAACTTTTTTCGCATGCATATTTGTATTAGGGTTGGATCGAGTTATTTTTAGCCCTGGAATATGTGGTACAATTTATGACCTGCCTTTTTGTTACACCCTGTATATTTTTCAAATTTTTGTTACAATAATTTTTGTAATCCACAAACCTATTTTTTTAAATTACCTCTGACTTGTTGCTAAATATTTTGACAACAAAATTACTGATTTTTTGGAAAGTGCCTTATTAGAGCGCCATCTTCTCCCATTAGTCATCCCCCGTTAACCAAAATTTCAAGAATTTTTTAATACGATCAGAATTGAATATTGTACCACCGAAATTAGTCACAGTTGATCTATTCCCAAAAATTGTTTTCCCATGACATTAATCTCAGACCTCCCAGCACAGACAAGCCTTCGTCAAAAATATCCATCGAGGCATAAAAACTCACTAAAAATTCCATTTCACAACAATATATTTTTCAAATAAAACGACCTCATGACTGATCTATTTTTAACAATCCATTCAACGGCGATTTTCCCACCATAACATTTACAATGACTTATCGTAATTTCTCTGGTTCTTTATAAACAAATGAAAATAACGTGGGTGCGTCATAATAGTCATTGAACAGTGGCCTAGGTCATGGCTGGCCATGACGGTCGACACGTGGTGCTAACAAAGACTTACGTCCTGCTGAATTCTGCGTGTGTTAGAATGAAATGCCAGTATTTATATCACACGTATTGGGTCAACGGCAATCTGGACCGATCGGCTCTCTCTCGGCGAGTAAGAAGAAGAAAAGGCGATGGTTGAAGGTGAAAGGAGGAGGAGTAGAGACGACGTGGTATTCCTTGTGCGGCGTTGCTAAATTTACCAAACTTACGAGGAATTTTGTGATCAAATTTAATTGATTTTTCGTAAAAAATGAATTTCATGAAAAAATACCGGTTATGTAGGAAATAATTTGGATGTTTTTACCAAATAAGTCCCCCAATTCTTCCCAGGTGCTTTTTTCTGTGTATTTCAATATTTTTTGTACCCCTTTCTCTTTGTTATTAAAATCTGGCTACGCCCATGAAGTAGGTATACTTTATATATTCGAAATTATACTCTGTAATTAACAACTCAATTCAGATCTCAATACATACCAAGTACAGATCTATAAAATAAATAAAATGTTTCATACAGTGTCTTGCTTCGCGTTACCCGTTACCGATTCGGATACGCTACGCTATGAAACCATTTAGTTGGATAAGGATTAATATAAACATACAAATCTTTCGATTCCACCCGTGTATTGACTAATTTTATCCATTACCTACAAACCTACTAATCTTTCCCGTTTATAATATTGTATATATCTAGTAATTACTAAGTTTGGCAAGGTTGCATGAGATGCATTTTACATCTACCTCGTCATTTTCATGATCCAATGTTTGGTAGACTGGGTAGATGGTGTTACCATATTAAAAAGTCATTCCACTCTTCTGTTTGAGGTTATTAGGATTTTTCATTATTTTTTGCGGTCTACCTCTTCATTTTCGTGTGGAATTGATTGGGATTGTTTAATTTGCGGGAACTTTAGACGAGACAGTGGCGTAACGCGCATAAAGCTTTCTGAAATTGTGATTTTCAAGCCCATACAATATTGAATTGAATTTTTTTTATAAATAAATAATTTATTAAATAAATAGAATTGGATATTATGTATATTGTTATTTTAGATCAGTTGGGGTTTCGATTTATTGTTTTAAAATTTGTGTTTTTTTAAAATTTAACAATGAAAAAAATTACATGCGTCTTTTATTGAGGGGGGGGCTGAAGCACCAACTGGTATAGGTTATTTTATATAGTTTATTCAGGTACTGTTGGGGTGGCTTTGTGGCTGTTTAGACGGGCTTAGCCTCTCCCTAGTTGCGCTTATAGCAATGACAAGAATAAAGATCTCAGCTGAAATATATTTTAATTCCTTTCAATCAACTTATTTCGTGAAAAAAATATACAAATCTGTAGGTTAAGATACCAAATTCCTTATAAATGCCCAATTATATACAAACATCTCATTAGACCCATTAAAAGTTATTCACCCAACCAATGTTTGAATTTTATAAAAAAAAATTGCATCAATTTCGAGCCATTTTTGTCCCATTTGCAATTCTGATTTTGGTATTGTAGACGGTCTTAAAAAATATCCCAGAAAAAATAGTAAATTTTAGGTTCGAAGTCTATAGTGCCCGCGGTTATACAGTCGGCAACCGTACAAACAAAATTCTCTGGATGCTATTTTTAATTTTTTTTTCTTCTTCGGGTTCTTTTTGTTCTACAAAGCTTGTGGTATTTTTATTTTGTCTTCAGATGGGCTTGATCTGTTGTAGAAGTATACCTGCTCTTAAAACCGATTCAGATAAAATACCAATTAAATGATTCAAGTCTTTTAGTCCATTAAGTTTGATCGATTAGCTTTTGAAAGTAAAATGGTTTTAATATAAATGAAAATAGATGTCTTTTCCGAATAAAAGAACAACCTAAGTACTCCTTGTGTTAGATCAAAATGAAAATAAAAATAATAGAAAAAGTGTTAAGGTTGATCCTTTGTCGATTCAACAAGCGAAAAATTGATGTCTTTGATTTTTCTGAAACTTCGAAAACTAAAAACTACAATTTGCTTAAAATGGTCGCCATTTCGGCCCAAGAAATCGTATCGGAACCGTTTTTTTTTCAAAATGTGCGTAATTTAATCAGCTTTATCATGATTTTTCCAGATTTCCAAAATTTTGGGAAATTTTTCCGGAACATTGGAAAAAAAAATGAAAAAAAGTGCTTTTTCTCAAAATGCGATTTCTCAAAAATGCCTACTTCGATTAACGCGAATTTTGGATATGTTATTCTTAAATATATAAGCTATCTTTCAAGCCAAACAGCAATATACCAACTTTCTTCTTTCCAGAGATACAGCCATGCAAACACAAAATGTCATTTTTCCACAAAGTTTTTGGCTTCTATAGCACTTCAATTTTGAGCTTACGGCTTTAAGATGTATACTTTGACATGGTGCTACAGGGCTCCAACAATAATTGAGAAATTTTAGACCTAGGATCAAACCCCGTCGCGGGGTTTTATATTGTGTTATATTGTGTTATATTGTGATTATTTGTATTTATGAATAATCTTCAACATACAGATTGCGAAAATTACCTCGGATTACACAAGTACGACAAGGATATATGAAAGAGAGAGAGAATGAATAATTGTGCGCGGTCATCACTTTTAGGGCTGGCAGTTTAAATGTGAATTCTCTCTGTAAAAGACAATGTTGCCGGATGGAAGTTTTTGTTTTACCTATTGTGACTTCGAAAAAAAGTCAACGAAAACGAGAGAAAAACATCATTTGTACAAATTAATCTGGGCTTCTAGCAACAGCGGTTGAAATAGGGGGGCAATCTGGCCACTAGCTTCTGAAATTAATACCACGCCTTGATAAACGCGCATAATTTTTCTTTCTCTCTCTTTCAGCTGTTTTCTTGTCGCATACTTCGGTAAGGTTTTTCACAATCCGTATGTGACATGTAAACTTTACATTATCCACACCTAACATGTATCTAAATTTCACTAGGTACATAAAATGGATCTGTTTTGTCTCTCGACCACACGCATAAGAATTTTACAGAATCACAAAGCCATGAAGTTACAATAAATAAATCAGATGTGAAAAGACTAATAAAAACTGTTTTCGATCCATTTGTTTATTGCTTTAATTATAAACGGTTAGTCGTAAAAAGCAATATTCATATTGTTGACATTGAATTCGTGAATGTTGTGAGCAAACTAATGGCATGATTAATAGTAATTGGTAATTATCTCAAGATTATTGAACTTGAATGAAATGTGACCTTCACGTTTATTATTAAGAATTACCTAACGATCTCAGCGAGCCTAATTGTTTTACTACCTATACATATCAAGTATTGTGGAATAATTGTCAATTGACAAACGTAATTGGTGCTTTTCCATTGGTGAAATCTCAGATCACGTGTTTTATGGAAGATTTACTGAAAAGTTGTCGTTTTTTTTGGTCACTCTATGGTTCTATGAATCCTAATAATTTCTTATCAACTTATCGCACCCTATAATGAAAGGTGACACATATAAAATTTTGAGGTTATGTTGCTTCTCCATGTTCTCTAATAGCCGTTTGCGCCAAATGATATTTAAGTGGAATTTAGAAAAGTTTGGTTTTGCACCATGAACAATTTGTCATTTTTAGCTGCACTCTTAGTCTAAATAGTTATGAACCACTCTGTATATTATGAATTTATTTTCCATTATTCCCTGTATATCACTCTTACATACAATAAGCACCTAAATTACGATTTGTCAACTGGAAAACATTTAAATAATATGAGGAAAAACTAATAATGGTGTAATACCGATTTCCTTTTATATAATTTGATTACGTCAGTATCTATTCCTTAATTAAACTATGAGTCAACCTTTATATACAATATATAAATATAACTACTCTTAGGAAACAAAGACATTCTTTTAAGCATTCTTAACATGTTTGTTCGTGGTATATCGGTGTTTGTATGAAATATGGCAACGTCGTTGAGACGCTACGTCAGAACACTGCTAAAGATGTTGTTAACCATCGGGTTTTCACTCATTTCACTTTCATTAAATCGCCTCCAACAAATTTATTTACGAGTAATTGATGAAAAGCATCTTCGTGAGAGACAAAATGACGGTCCCGCGAGCTTGTATCACAATTACCATAATTTTAACAACTGAATTTTTTTGTTGTTG
The DNA here is from genome assembly GCA_963978555.1 of Galerucella nymphaeae. Taxonomy (NCBI): domain Eukaryota; kingdom Metazoa; phylum Arthropoda; class Insecta; order Coleoptera; family Chrysomelidae; genus Galerucella; species Galerucella nymphaeae. The sequence goes on along the minus strand of OZ021705.1, from coordinate 2,691,906 downwards.
TAATTTAACAGCTTTTGACGTGATAAACAATGCGGGTTTTTGAATCGTGGGCGCCAAAGAAGTTATCTACTTGAAAAATTTAAAACTATATACGTTTAACCGGTCCAGAAATATTACAACCCTTCGACACAATCTGTCGAACTACCTACTTCAATTTTTACTATCGTGTCCTTCAATAAAAGTATTTTCTTGGTGTTAATAGGAAGCCCCAAGCCCCATGATTGTTAAAGGACTATAAAACTTTTATTATCCTTTCGCCTTGTATTCTTGACGTTAACAAACTATAAAAGGTCTTACAAAATTTTTTATAGCATGATTACTATTGGATCTAATTTGTTTATCTAATTTAAAGTACACCGAAAACACGAAACCTTCCTATTTTTGTGTCGGGCAGGTAGCTCTACCCCGTAACGTTCTTTTCTATTGTCAAAAGATTGCTTGATTTGAAGGAATTGATTGTGTTTGTCAAGAACTTCAACTAAATTGATGGAAATGTCGAAAACTGGCTCGAAAGAAAAATAAGGGGAAATGCCGAAAAGGAAATTGATGAGATGCAAATGAAAAACAAATTGAAACAGATAAATAATTGAGGACTAATTCAAAAATCTCACAATGTGTACGTGAAATGAAAAAAATTTCAAAAAAAGTAAATTTTCCGGCTATTTTTAAAATATAAAATGCTCTCTTCGTCAACTGGTTTAGATGCAGCTGTTTTGGTATAAAAAAATTGGGAATAAACATGGTTAGGATTGAGGTTAATAAAGTCTGAATTTTGTACATTTTTGTCTGTTAAAAATGTAACTATCGGTACTAGGGACAAGATCCGGACTCCATGGTGCATCGTTGAGGAATTTTGCATCTCTAATCAGGCAGAAATTTCCTTTATCGATATTTGTCTGCAATTCAATATCGGAATAGAGCATAGATGCCAAAAGATTCTTATACTCTCGATAGTCAGATAGCAATAAAATGTTTGGCATGTCCCCAGATAAAATCCAGACTGGTTCACGGAATATTTTAACCTCTCCGTCGGCTCCTTAGATCTTTGTCAGACAGCTGTCTGCGCACAAAAGCTGCGCGTACTTATTGTTATATGGAAAGAGACCCTTCCGATTGTTATAGCATTCCGGGACTGATGGTTAAAAAAACTTCGAGGACACTGACTAATGAAATATTTAACCTCAACCGGCTACTGTTCCCTAAGGAATCACTTGTATGTCGGTTGTGCATGGTAGAGGAAGAAACAGCCTTGCATATTATATTCGAATGTGAAGGTCTTTCTTATTGGAGATCTAGGACCAGATGTATTCAAGAAGGATCTAGTGAAAAGAGTCTGAAAGGGGCTACTGGTCTCTTTACATAAACGGCACAACCAAGAGCACAAAAAGCCTAAAGAGTCAGTACTCCTAAGCATCTGATTGGTGGAGCAGAAACATTCAATCAATCATACTGTTCTAGGAATATTTCGTTCTAAATAGTGTTGCCGCGAGAAAAGAGTTTCTCTCTTCTCGTCTTGGTCTTTCTCGACGAGACGAGAGACCCATTTTCTCTCGTCCTACGAGACGAGACGAGAGAAGTACTCCCTCGTCTTGGAAAGATAGCGGAAAGAATCTGGAAATTTGAAAAATGGCGCATTTAGGTGAGGTTCTGTTATATTTGACATATATTGCACACAATTTATGTCAAATATGGTAGAACCTAACCTCAACGCTTTAAAATTTAGCTTAATTTTTACTATATTTTTTTAAGATCACGAGAAAAGCGAGACGAGATGAGAGAAGGTCGTCTTTTATCTTCTCTCGTCTCGTCTTGTCTCGTGGCAACATTAATTCTAAACTTAATTCATTATAAATAACTCTTACCTATGCTGATTGTTGAAATTAGATTTATTTTATTTCAAACAGTAAATCAAATGATATTTCAAGATTCACGTTTGCCATATTTAATTATGGCTGTGTTTTTCGACAAAATGTTACAACTAGAAAATGTAATAAGTAGTAATAAAAAGAAGAAGGAAAACTGATAAACGCACTGCTTCTATCTATACTATCAAAAATACATTGTTTTAATACTCTAGAAGAGATAAAAAAATAAGTTGTATCGAAACCGAAACTAAACCAAAAACCGATCAATTAAGTAGAAGGCCATCGATGTATAGTCGCCCTCACTAGAAAAAAAAACCAGCAATAATCCAAGTAATCGGTGATCGCTCTTCGCTGCAGTTCTTTGTTCTTGCATTCCAATCACAGGCAGCTAACAGTCGATGTCAAGGTTGTAACATTGAATTGTCTGAAAGGGGACAGAAATTATTTTTATATTGAATGTTATCTCTTATATTTTAACCTTAATAGAATTAAAGTTTTGTGATTGTTGTTGATTGTTAATATTGCTATGTATTTCGTTATACCACTATGTAAGTGTTCTTGTGTAAATCGTATGCGCGAATAGGCTTTTCCCATGTTGAAATTTTGATCAAATTTTTTCGAAAAATATCGTTTGTTTCTACCTCGAGCAAAGCAGGTTACAAAGCATCGCGAACTGTTCTTAATGTATACGCGAGCCCGCAAACAGGTTTAAAATATTAAGGTTGATTCTATTAAGACCAACAAACCGAATGAGCTTGGTGTCTATTCACTAACAGTGAGAGCCTGAGCACGTTCTCTTGAAATTGAAAATTATGAGATAGCCCGCATGCGCATATAAGAGAGTTAGGTTAGGTTTGTGGTAAGTGGGTCTCTAAGGCACTCCACTGCGACTGGCAAGAGTCTATTTTGGTTCACACGTATTCAGATTTCACCAAACAAATCCAGCTTCTTAACAAAGCCGATAAGTTCATACGAGGTTTGTTCCAACCGCAGTCAGAAACCGTCAGAAACGATCAGAGAATAACTGGTCATAGCAAACAACGAGTTATTTCCGCGTAATTCCTATCACTGATTGCAATGGTCGACTATTCTCTGATCGCTTCTGACGGTTTCTGACTGTGGTTGGAACAAACCTTGAGTAAATGATATTTTCCAGGGCGAGAGAGGGAGAGATTCTGCCAAACATCGAGCCGCGGAGGGGCAGACACAAATAATATGCTCTGCTGTTTCATCATCTTCTAGACAAAGACACAAGTCGGATCTTCCGACAGTCCAAGTTTCAGCATATGATGATTCAGATGACAGTGACCTGTTAAAAGACAACGTAGGTCATGCGTGCTTTAGTCTAACATTTGTTTGGAGACATTCTTCGAAGGATGTATAAAAGCCTTTGAATGAACCTGAAGCATTATGCCAGAGGTCTGAAGCTCTTCTTGCTGTCCAGGTATTTAGTGGTATTGAGATGACAATTGTAGGTCCTGCCATGGTTCTCCCTTGCCAGAGCGTCTGTCTTCTCGTTTCCTTCCATGACAGAATGTCCAGGGATCCAGACCAGCAATAATTTATTGAGTTCTTCTATTGAGGCATATAAGAGTATACTCTCGTTGGAGCTTCCACTGTTAGTGAATAGACATCCTGGGCGTGCACAAACGACACCAACAAAATCTGAAAGATTGTTCTAACCGCTCCGTTCTGCAAATAACTTAAAATCATTATTTTTTATTGTCCCTGTATTCCAGCCAATAAATTTAATACTCTACTAGAGCGTTTTATTAAGAATCTTTTTTTATTGAACTTGAGATAAACTTTTTATCCATTTGTATACACACACTGTATATAAAGCCATTAAAAATTTCTTTTTTAATTCCTTTGCGTGTACAGTACGCCAGTGGTAGTTGTCTTCGTCACACTTCCTGCCAACTCCACCTCTACGGTTTATTCTTTCTTGGTTTTGGTCGAGTCTCTCGCGCCTTCCGAAGACCTTGAGACGGACCTAGTTCAACATCCGCACATTCGATGCAACACTGAGTGCACCGCTTGAATGCCATCGACGGCATCGAAGCGTCCGGCCGTCCGTCCGCCTATGCACCACCACGATTCGGTGCCAAAGCTATGAAGATGCTTTCCAAAGGACTGCCCGCTATAATAGCTTGCGGCGCGAACTGCGAATCTTTAATGATATTGACCGATGGTAAACTATCGCCTTGATGTCGCGGTTAGATCTACTTCAACCGATAGAATAACTTGATTTAAATAATTATTATAATTGTTTATTTGAAAATATCTTATTATATTTTTACCATGTTTAAGTATAGTTTATACGATTTCAGTTGAATGAAGAAATTAAATTTGATAATATTACAAAAAGCACCCTTGACATTATTTTTGGTCCAAGATATTTACAGACGTTTCGCTAAAATGACTTATTTGACATATATGCCAGTCGTTATAGCAAAAATCAAGTGTGTTTTTTGTTATAAAGTTTAACTGCTTGTACCATTACTTCGGGGATACCCCGTAGATTATTAAAATCTAAAAACCAGCTGAATTTTTTTACTTATGAAATTTGTTTCAACAATAATTATTAACAATATTTCGTTTTTTTTGCAATAATAATAAAAAGCAAAAACCTACAAAATGGTTTTTGGAAAATTCCGATCCTAGCTTTTTTCACCGAGAAAAGCCAGGAAAACGCTCTAAATGGATCTTTTTTTTCAAAAAATTCTTATATCCGTTAATTTTCATTAAAAATGATTAATTTTCCGGGAAATGGTAGCCTATAACATGTATTTTTAACTGCCGAATGATAAAATTTGTTGCTCCAATAGTTTTTGCACAATCGCGTTATAAACAATTTATTCCCTAATTTTGCAAAATGCGTAAATATTGGCTGAATCGTCCGATTTAAATTTTGAAAACGGCAGCTGAAAGTAGAAATCAAAAGCTACAATTTGTATATCTCACATTTTCATACAAGTTAGGAGAACATTGCTAAAAATGCTTCTGAACATAGCGAGTACTGGAGTGAGGAGTAGCGAGAAACGAATTTTTGTTGATAATATTATGGTTGAAACAAATTTCACAAATTAAAAATTTGGCTGGGTTTTGGATTTTAGTAATCTACAGGGTATCCGCGAGCAGATTTTTGTTAAAGTTTATAACAAAAACATCCTTGATTTTTTCTATAATGACTGGCCTATAATGTTCAATATTCTCTTCACCTTGTGACGGCTGGTTCGGGATCAGCCTGGATGACTTGTAGCAATAATAAAACACACGTTTTAGTAACGTATAAGGATTTTAAAACAAAGTAATAAGCAGTGATGTCAATTCGGTTTGGTGAGGTTATTCTAAAATTAGTTGCGGAACACATGCTGTGACAAAAATAGGGTAAAATAAAAATGTACGCCTTTTAATACAAATTTTTCTCAACGATCTACCGATACACTGATAAAAGACGATATATAAGTATTAAATAAAATATAAATCAAATATTTTCTTAGAGATACCGCATATAATATCAATAAGTTGACTCATTTCAACGTAATATGATAAAAATCATGTGTTTTTGACGTACCTACTCCATACCTCCCGACAAAATTTGAAGTGATAAAATCCAAAGTTATTTGTAAATAATATTCGGAATAAATAAGTTAGGCCAGTTGATGAACCGAATGATGAAATGTATAATTTCATGCAAGAGATGTTGACAATCCTAAAATACAGGACGTTAACACATGCCCAATGCACACTCTGCAAAGGGATAAAATAGTTATTTATGTACCAAGAGTATAAAAAGATGTTTATGCCCGAGGGCGACATCTTACTAACCAAAGGGCCTCTGGACCGAGGGTATATAGTTTGGTAATTTTATCTAAACCAACGGGGCATCGGTAAGAGGCGAGGAAACATGGTGCTCATTTGTCAAAACGTACAAATGTCGTACTGTACATATTTTATAAGTAAAACTGAAAAAACAAAGGTCACTGACAATACCAACGCCACTGGATAATTCAATATCAATCAACTGACGAAGTGAGAGGGAAGAACACACGCATGCGCTTGCCAATAAGAAGTCAGCTTTATTTAGTTTGAACTGGTTTTAATCCGACCCTGTAACCAACCGTTCATTGCTTTTTGAAGGTTATCAGGCCTACACAATGAGGCTTGAGTGATTGGGATAATTATAGCAGTATAAGCCAACAATTTACTCCTTTTCTGGCCTAAATGTTCAAACTTTTTAAGATTGTAAGCAATACCAAAATAATAAAATCCTGACCTATATTTCAATTATCAGATAACGTGTAAACAAAACTGTCGTCAGATGGTACATAATAAAAAAAAATAATAGAATTAGGTCAAAGTTTATTGGCTTATTTTTATAACCGTCAATAAAAACTGAACTGATATAAAAAATTTTTATTATATGTATTACTGGATACCTTATTGGGATTTATATTAAATTTGAAATTATTTCTGATTTCCAGCTAGTCGAAGCCGAATTTTTCCATTTCTGAAAGCAATTGCATTTATTTTAGACCAATCAATGTACATTTTTTGTTGTTATAAAGTTAAACAGAAAATTGCTTACCCTGTATATTACTAAAATCCAAAAAACCAGCCAAATTTTTTACTTTTGAAATTTGTTTCAACAATGATTATTTTTTAGATTTCAGTAATCTACAGGGTATCTCCGAAGTCAATCAGTTTTCTGTTAAATTTTATAACAACAATTCTTCTTTTATTGTATCTTTATGGCCTCCACCTTGTCAGTACTTAATCATAGCTGGTTTTCGCTAAGACCATTTAAATTTTAAATAATTAAAGATTTTTGAAATAATTGTAACTCGTTGAGACTAAGTAGTAAGATATACATAATATTATTGCTGTATTAGAGCAGGATCTGGATTTTTATTTAATTTAAAAGTTTATGTTTGTCATAAATTATCACAAAACTGACAAGAATGACAGATGAATGCAACAAAGAATCACTTTCCATTAAATGTGTTTCACAAAAGTGTTGTTTTTTGCTTGAATGTAGAAAAATTCTATATTGATTGGGCATTATTAATATTAAATTTTAGGGACAGACACTTAACTACCCGAAAATGGTAGGCACCTCTTTTCCCATGTAATCTTCCAATGATCTTTTGATTTAACATTACAATAAGATATTTGAGTGGTTTTTAAATAATAACAAAGGTGAAAAAAGATATAAAACAAATTGAATTAGTCATAGCATAATAGCCTTTTACTTTCTTTTGGAAGTTGAAGTTTCATAATTGACCGATATGGTCGTGTCACAACGAATCGTAAATTATAAGTAAATCGCGCTCTGTAGTCAATAAATTCGTCCAATATTCAAAATAAGATAATCCACTAGAAAGTTTTGTAGTTCAAATAATAAGTATGTGCCCACTCTTTTGTCTGCAAGAACTCGGTCAGGGCAGGGGTGTTGAAAAAATACACTGCAAATCTTGTTTCTCAGATGCCGACATATATGTATTCACGAAATAGGCCAGTTAATGGTACTTTAAAAATTGTTAACTGTGAGAATAGTATTAATATTTTAATTAGAGCACTTAGATCAGTATATTCAATAGCCTTTTCAATGTGCTTCATTGTTTGTGACGTATATCCGGGTTTTGGGTATGTCGTTTATTTTATTTGCTATTTTGACAGATACCTAACCTTAAATTTCATAAATATATTGATCAGGATCGTATTCAGCGAAATATTCACTTTTCATAAATAATAATTGACCGTAAACAACAAAGTACAGATACGAAAGGTACGTCTGCATTGTATTTTGCTAGATGCCTGATTGAAAATTATCATTATTTAAATTTGAAAGATGAAAAAAACAGTACAGTATATTTATGTAAGGGGAGAAATGCACCGTTTATCATTTGAAATCCGATTACAAGAAAGCGTTTGACCAAATTTCAATTATTAAATATCCATAGATTGAGTTAAATGTGCAACATCGAAAATGATATAGAATGCATGTTCAATACATGTCTATAATCATTTTCATAACAATGAATGGATTACACTGAAAGCCGATACCGGTCTTTTAGTTGTAATATAACACCCACACGTTTATAAGTGGGCTGACAGTGTAACAGGCTATTACTTTTATTTGGGTGTTCCTCACGGATCGGTCATTGGCCCTTTTTACACTTTTACACTATATACTATATACTTCCTCTTTATATTGCACATTTTGCCTTACTATACTAAATTCAAATCCAAGCAACCGAGGATGTAAACCAGAGGCTGAAAGTTTGCATAGACCTAGTGTAAAATTTTGCTAATCCGGCTGAACCCTCTGGAGTTATATTTTTACCATATTTCCAAAGCTTGAGAAAAAAATTTGAAGATCTAAATACAATACCACTTTGGGAGTCAATCAATCATTCACCAGTACTCCGTCACGTTTGTTTACGATAAAGATGTCAGTAATTATCAGAAAATAACAGATCTTTGTTTTTGTCAATAACTCTGTAACCATGGACATAACGGATATGGACATTCGTTGTAGCCCCCCGATACATATTCTGAAAGGACGGGCGCCAATTTTGTGACACCCTGTATAGTAGTAGAGTACCTAGATCTCACTGTTGGTGAATAGAACTGTCTTCAAATGTCTCTTACCCTGTTTCAATAGCCTAGTTGAGAGTTTCTCGATTTCGTTTCTTAAGCATAATACCTTATTTTAACGATAATCAAATTAGCAAAGTTTTTAATGATATTTGGATTGGCAACACTGTTATTCCCTACTTGTGTACCGCCATCTGCCACCATAGTTCCGTTCTCATCCGCTATGTAGACCAGCGTTCTCATCTTTTATTAATATAAAATCATATTTTAATAAATAATAAAAGTTACTTTGTAAACGACGCTTAACGAACATAATATAGGGTCATTGGCAGCTAATAATATAAGGGATTAAAAAAAATGCATATGCTAATAAACAACATCGTAGTAAATCTACAACTCTCGAGCGGGTTCTTATTTTGTTCAGGTAAAGAATCCCATAAACTTCAGAAATAATATAATTTGGAACTGAAACGGCGCATTTACTCATATTATATGCATATATGAATGTTTGCATCTTCATAATAAAAAAAACTAAAAGATGAGACCGCATACTAAAGTTGTTAGTCACGGCTATAGAGTTAAAATCACACTAAGATGTCATAGTCATAAGATGACAGTCTTGCATAGTCATTTTACCAATTTTTTCTTTGATTTATCATTTTTTAAAAAATTCTTTCAATGCTGCGATATTCAGCTTCAGTTTTCCCATATATTTTGTTTTGAAATGATTTTTTTCTTATTTTCCTAATTTAGCCTTGAATTTTGTCCCGTCAATTCGACTAATATGAAACTTATTATTAAATTAGAGGAAATGAAAATGAAAAATTGTTAGATGGACAAAAATTAATTACATAATATTTGATAAATAAATGAAATACTTATTTGTGTCTAGAGCGTAAAGTAACTATGGTCGCTTTAGAAAGAATGTTGCTTTTGAGCGACAATTTTACTTTACCGTCGAAAAACATACTTAACTTATTCTACAGACGCGAGTAACTGACAATTTACTACCTTAGTGAAAAGGGCAAAAATGTTTCAATTTTTTTTTGAAGGTACAACCACATGTGGTCTTCACAAAATGATGAAGTAGGTCCCTGGCCATATGAAATAGAAAATTACAACATTTTTTAATAGGGACAACACTTTTTATTGCGAAATTTGTCAAAAATCTGTCAAAATTATGTTTTATTACTTTTTCACACATACCCGCGATATCTCCGGAACTTAACAAGATATTTTAAATTTTTTTTAATCGACAGAAGAAACATGAGCGAAGAATACTGCGTTAGTTTCATTAGTATAAAAAACCTAGTTTTTTTGTAAAATTGGAGAAAACTGTAATCTTTACTTTTTTGCAGCACTATTTTCAGTAATCGAGAAACTTTTTTATTTTTCAAAATTTTACCAAACTATCTGCGTACCAAATAAAGCTAAAGCTTCAAGGAAGTTTTTAAAACAAGAATCACTATTGCAAGTATCATAGTTTTTGAGCAATAAATACGCAAACTTGAAAGTTTCTGCAGCCTTATTGTGCTTTGTAACGAGCAGACCTCTCGCAAGCGGTCTATTCCTGACAAATTTGGCCGATAACTTGATTCAGTTGCTAACGTCTTTGTTTTAACTGCGATTAGGTAGATATTATTTTGGATGTGTGTATGTCTATTGAGATTTTTTGAAGATTGAAAGGATTAAATACAATTATATGTGCTGCAGAAAACAAGAGACACTTGTGCTCAAGAGATTTTGTAGTAAAAGGAAGACATTCTAGGAGGAAAGGTTGAAGTAAAATGTCATAAATCTTGCTGACAAACATTTATTAGTTCACAAAATACAGGGTGTCCCAAATAAGAGTGACTGATTTTAAACATAAATGCCCAGCTTATTAATTGCTACAAAGAGATGGGATTTTTACTTGTTTTACTAGTTTATCAAAGAGATTTTTTTAGATTTGGCTGGCATTTCATCTCATCAACACAGGGTGTTTTACTAATGTTGGTCAAATTCAAGGGGGAAAATATGTATTATTTTGAATGGAACACCTTATAATTCTTGATCTCATTCGAAAAAGCAATCATTCTCCTTTCCAAAAATGTATAGTTTTATATATTTTGTTCCATTAACAAAAAAGGAATTCAAGGTTTCATGTAGTAGTACATTTTGAATTAGTATTTTTATATGAACGTATTTTGATGCCTAAAATCAAATCAAATCAAACTCAGCGTATTTAAATAAAATCCAAGGCAAAAAAGTGAGCTTGGTGAGCGAAAATTTGTCCACTTTATGATTTTTCTTAAACTAATTAAGTCAAATATTTATATTATATAAATATGTATTATTGTCCAATATATTTGAATAAATATAAATATAAGCTTTGCATTTTCTATAGATTACAAACGTATTATTACCATGTTATTAAAAAAAACTTCGTTAAAATTGTTTTAGCATAATACTATGAAAAATGTAATATTTCCATTCCCCAAAGTCACGAAGACTTATGAAAGTATTAGAACTTCGTCAGACCCTGAAAAACCCTCGATGTAGAAAAAGGATACACGATATCGCTCTCGCGGATAATGTAGAAGAGAAACCCTTTAAAAAACTTCTTAAATTCTATATCCTTTATTATTTTCATAGTTTCAAAGTCATATGTTATTTGTTCTCAGCCTACCAAATAAAGCTATAATTGAATTAAATAATTAAAAAAAAAAGAAATACCAATTTTTTATTGTTTGCTTGAACATCGACTACGGACAAATATCATTAAATGAATGCTCTTCTAGGAAACATTGCCCAGCCACGTCTCTTTAGTTAACACAAATTTTTAGCGTTAAAAACCTTTTGCCTCCCATGCCATGACTAACAAGTTTAGTATGTAGCCACTCAACTTTCTTTTGTATTATTTCGACCATGGGATCACTTTATGATTAATAAAAGTTGTTGACGGAGTTTAACAATTATTGTTAATGTGGAGAAAATAACAGTATCGATAATGTATTTATAACATTCACTTTACATTAATATATTTTTTTTAAATAAATCACTGTCCAGTGTTCCAGAGATCGACCATTAATTTCTAGTTGATTGAGTTAATTATCCCACTGAAAACCATTAATCAAGGACTTTATCTTTACTCCTCAGTAAAACATTCGATTCTTATATATTTACTCGCCTCCTAAGCTTAGTTATCAGCAAAATTCTACAAAAGCTCGCGTGGTTTGATACTCTTCAATATTCGGATCCTTGGCTATCTAATGACAGATTTAAAAAGATCACATCTTATAAGCCTTCACAAAATATGTGGTTTTGCTATATTATACCGAGTGGTTCAAAAGATATAAACACTTATAACTAAATAAATCACTATCAACTTGGAGATATTTTATGAAATAACAAAAAAATATATTTTTAACATTAAAAAACTTGAAAAAAAAGATCTGGTAGTGATTTTAATAAATTGGAGTAAAATTTGTGGTATAAAAAGATTTCTCAAAAATTTTATACAATGTCCTTCAATACTTGTCAGGTCCCGGACTTTTGCAGGACTCTGTATAGTCTGAGACTCTTTAGAAATTAAGTAAGGAGGCACAATAGATCTCATTGGATGTTACCCCTAAATGCATACATACATCATAGGCGCACGATTTTATTCTTAAAGGGGTGCATTTATTTGTATTTTTATTTCTTTTTTGGTTGTTTTAAAATGAATTTTAATTTCCATTATTCCCTGAGGTCTCTAAATAACACGATGACTCAAATTAAAAGTGAATAAGGCTAAGAATAATCGATTAAATCGATTTTCAATATTATTGAGAATTAAAAATTATTATCTTCACTGAAATTGAGTGAAACGGACCGTGAGCGTTTTATGTACGAACTGATTAAACACGTTTTCAATTACTGTAGCCCCGTGATCTTGAAAAACACATTAAAAAAATAAAAAACACGAAAAAAAATCTCGCGTTGCTTGTACACCTTCAAATTTTAGTGTCACTTGATCCATTGTTTCGTTTAGACTTTCGTGTGAGATCCATCGTAGGTGGCATATACAATGAAAGAGAATACAATAAAAACAGTAGACTGTAGATGAAAATACTCAGTAGGCTGTGGTTTATTAGTAATTCGAGACGAAACGTATGAGAGTGGATGTGCCATTAGACGCTTCTAAAAGTTTGGTTAAAAGTTTATAGAATTCATTTTACTGGAATCTAAAGTATTGTTTTTAATGCAAAATAATATACTTTGGCACTTAACAATTATCAGTAAAAATAAGATGAGTGTCTTGATTGATTACCACTCATAAAAGCATTACCTTAAGCTTATAGGATACTCCACGGTGGTGAAGACATTTATAAGCATCACACCTTATATCGCTAAAATTTTTGAGAGCGATAATTATAGTATATTATTAAACGAGCAACTTATGATAGCCATTATTCACGATTGGTGTCACCCGAGTGAATATTGGCCATAAATTACGAGTAGAATACTATACTTTCTCCACGACCCTTAATTTTTTTATTAAATAAAAGTCAATAACGATTTGGTATTACTAACCTCAAAATGTTGTGATAGCTACATAAAATAATTTGGCAGATTGCGAAAATCCTTTCGGAACCCTCCTCATACACGAGTGCGAAAAAAAGCTTCAAAGAGAGAGAAGGAATAATTGTGCGCGGCCATCAAGGCGTGTACTTAATTCCAGAAACCTTGATGACCGCGCACAATTATCTTTCAAGCTTTTTTCTCATATTTTCCCTTTCGCACTTGTGTACGACGGGGGTTCCGAAAGGATTTTCGCAATCTGTATATAAAGATGGGCGATACTGTGTAAAGTATCAATACTAAAAATTACAATATTTTATCGATACGATATATTTCATAAACAAATTGCCTGAACACAATACACAGATTTAATAGTTTATTTCATATTGTACCCCCATCTCTAGTCAGTGTATTATGAACCATAATTCACTCTAGTAGATATGTCGTGGCCATATCGAAAATTCGCTCACTTCACGAAATTCCCGAGAATTTCATGAAATGGTTACATTTCATCATGTGGGCAACTTAATAAATCGTCAACGTTTTATGATTTTGTCATCTACGTTTGGCCGGATCGTATAAATAGGGTGTTCATAAAATATTCAATGAAAATACACAATACGTTAAGAACTTGTTTATTATCATTTATGTCCAACTGCGACATTATATTTGAATAAACTAGGAACATCGGTAAACATTTGAAAAATCTCAAAATACAACATACTTAACCAAAAATGTTTGATAAATATACTTTAAAATAAAACCATAAAACTCTGCTAAGAGTTTTAACAGGGATCCTAACGGGACAATGGGACATTGCCGCCTGAAAAAGCTCAAAATAGTGGAGGAGGACGAATGAATTTTGGAGCATAAAGTTTGACAAAAATAATCAGTGTAATCATTTCATTAAATGCCGCGCATTAATTGCCCATATCGAGAAAAGATTTCTTATCATTGATCTGACCAGGCCACATCATGATGTGGCTAATAGAGAGTGAAACATTTCATGAAATTCTCGAACATTTCGTGAAGTGAGCAAATTTTCGATATGCCTACGACAGATATATACCATATTATACCTTTTGTAAGGAGGAAAAATATTGCCTTATTATTAGGTCGTCGTGAACAAACAATTTTTTAAAATTAATAACTAGATGTAGCAGCAAGACGTAATTGAGTAATAAGTATGTAATAAATGAGTCTGTAAGTTGGTTGTGCTTAACGCCCTAATTACCCAATCGATCATTAAGAAATATTCGGGTGTACATAGAAGGCTATAGGATGCCTTTTATCCAGTAAAAAATACGGATCCCGAGGGATAATTGAACTAGTTTTGGATGGTTTTTTGCTACTCTGCCACTTTATTTATCTTTTTAATAATAACGTTGAATCATATTCTTCAGTTTTCAAAACTAACCTCTCAAGAATTGCATAAAAGCTAGTACTTAATATATCATTATTTTGATGTAACCTTGCTGCTCGTTGCAACATATTAACTAATATTTATTTTTTGTTTCAGGTGTGTATCTATGAACATTCATTAAGTCAACAGCAACAGTTGGTTTGGTAGTAGGTAACATAATCCATTTATTATGCAACTAACGACACCCACTCCTCGGTGGTTCTTATCTTTTCGAAAAACAAAACGTCTCAAGATTCTTGGAAAATTATGTGAAATATGATAAGAAAAGCAAGTTTGTCTTTACTTTCTTTGAAATAGTCAACTTGTTGACATCGCTGCACGTTTAAGATATAATATAACATAGTTTGATTCACTTTTTTTTAAAAAGGGGACAAGGGCATACTTAGGATCAAAAATCTGGGAGGGAAGACAAATTATGATCGTTCAGAAGACTTTTTTAACGCCTTACAATGTTTTTGAAAATCAAAGAATACTGCCCGGTCTATATGCGACTAAGAACATTGAATTACACTTCAAAGTTATACGGGGATATCTGATAGATAAACCCAAACATTTAAGCTTGCAATTTAAAAGTTGTCATGAAACTGTAAATAAAGCTTATACAATTATTCTAGTTACATGTCCAACATTATTATCATTTTTGTTCTTCAAAAAAGTCCTGATTTTACGAAGGATGCTCATCAAACTTGAACCTGTCAATCTGTCGTCTCCCACTGTCCCACTTATCGAGGCCCTCATCCTTTGAAGGGTACTAAAAGATCGTTTACAATAGTTCCATAATATTTATAGGCCGGCTAGTAGTGTCCTGAAAGTAGCGCGCGGCTAAAAATACATTAAACACCACGTATTCCTTATCTGGGTATTTTCAGAAGCACGATTCTTTTCAGACACTAATAGCCGTCCACAAAAGTCTTGCCCGTAAGAGCTCTTAATTCGCCTCCTGCTGCTCCCTCTGCTTCTCTTTGAGTACGCTCATGAAAGGGGGATAAATCGGTTTTTATGACTACTAGGTAAATACTTAACCTCGATGCTGCTAATTTGTTTAGTTTTTTTTTTAGTAACAATTAATTGTTTTTAGACTAATAAGAATAATAATCAATATAATTGAGTAGATTTTTTTGTTTATCCTTATATAAAATAGTATATTCTTCAACGAGTGCAGAATGATGGCTATTATTCACGCGGATGAAGTTTCCAAAACGAAGAGCGCAGCGAGTGAGTTTTGGAATCATCCAAGTGAATATTAGCCATTCTACACAAGTAAAAGACTATACTTTCTCCACGATTAAAAAAAGAAAGCTTCCAGTGAGGATCGAACCCCAATCGTCCGCGCCAGAGTCAACGATTTCTACCACTAGGCTATAGAGCATGTTTATTTTCAAAAAGAGATACGTAACATACAGTTTTATTCGAAACCCTTACATTTATAAATGATAATTGGGAGTTATAACTGAATATAACTACTGTTGTCCATTTTTTTTCTAAATAATACGTAAAATTATGATTCTATCATTATTTTGACGTTTCAAACGACGCGCTGTCAGAATCGATTTGCATTATTTGGTATTTAACATTTTAAAAGAGACGATTTCATTTATTCATTTTAATTCATTTAAGCGTGAATTCTGATAATAATAGAATGTTATTTGCTAACGAGAGTGAATTCTTTTTCATTATTCACTGGTGTCATTACGTAGCTAAATATTTAAAAATAATTTGTGCGTTATTATTTAGTCGCGGAGAAAAACCTTTCTGTTTTATATCGAGTTTTCCTTCAAGGTACTGACAATTTCGGTTATTTTTTACGATACAACGAAAACTAACAACTTCACGTGTTTAAATCTTTTTGTAGTTTCGCCGGATACACAAATTATGTGTTCTAATTTAACTCGTACAACCGCGGCAGGTCCAGGAATAGTTCAAATAATCATTTTATTCGTCGACGGAATTAAAATGACAAAATTAAGACCCTTCTCTACTTACTATTTATTACCTTCTATCTATTTGCAGAACATTTATAGATTCGATCGACAATCGTCGTTAATTTGTCAACAATTTTGGTATAAAATACAAAATGATATAAAAATAGCTTCAAATGCCAGTGGCGTGAGAAGTGGGAGGGGAAAGGTGACATATTCTACCAAATCTACACCACTGGATAAATAATTGAAACATGTTTTCTATCAAAATATGTGTTTTTACATTCAAAAACAACCTGCCAAATGTCAAATAAATTTATTTATCCCTTTTAAAGTTAGAAAATTAAAACATTTCATTTTTCATAACTTTAAGACCCCATATTTCGAGAAGTAAAAATGCTATCATTTTGTCCAAGTTTTCTAGAGGTATTTATATGCCTACCTTGTAAGTGTCATTCGAAAAAAACACCCTATATAACCCAAGATACTGAAAATTTTTATATAAAAATCAGTTTGGCGTGCGCCGATGAACGATTGACACACTATAGGCATTATCTGTACAAATTAGGTCTGCTTTTATAGGTTACCGTTAAAACTTCGAGTTAACTCACATCGGTTAACCATACACTTAACACTACCTTTTCAATCTATAGCTCCTTCTTGATGTCAGCTGTCAATTGATGAAGATAAAGTTTATTAGCTTCCTCACAATAGATTATTGACTTGTTCTTCATCGAAAAAAATATATTTGAATTGAATAAAAAAACAATGAGGCTTTCCACTTTGCTAGGTTTTTATCAAGGTCATTTATTGAATAATTAGAATCATCTGCTTACAAAACTGTGGTTTGGAATCAATTATTATACATCATTATGTACAATGACCGTGATGAGTTATTTTATTATGAAGTTTATTGACATTATATTTCTAACCAAACCAAAATGTCGCCTTCAACTATGAATCAGTCTTTATAAAGGAACGTACACTCCGCGTCATATAAAACCGGTTCACCTTTATTTTCTCTATGTAAACCAAACTTAACTAATCAAAATGTTGCAAAAAAAGAGGTACTAGAAAACCATTTATAACTATAGTAGAGCAAGCATCAACTGATTACTTGAGGGGAAAATCCATTTCATTCCGTTAAATGATAAGCAGGAAGATCCTAACCAAAGAAATGAAACGTTTATGCCTGCGTGTAAATTGAAGTGCACCCATTGGCTAAAAACCTAGTGGAACGGTGACCATAGAGTGAATAGACTAAAGCAAACAGCCTTTGTCTAGGCAAACACCCAGCTAAGAACTTATTAACTGATTGCTATTAAGGAGCACGATCAAAAATCAAAGTGATCTACCTGATGTAAAGGATAAATATAGACAATGACGCACTCTTAATTTTTAAAAGCAATTACATTTTTTCGTGTCGCCAACGTGCTCACTATCTCTTGGGTAATCTGAAGCAGGATGAAGGGATTGTTTTGTTGTCATTCTGTTAGTATTTCTTGACCAGACTGTAGGCTGACTAGAATTCCATATAATACGCCATCATAAAAAACCTTTCAAAGTTCATAGAAACTGTTCTTTGAAAAGTAATTTTACTCTATCTGTATAAAAAAAATACATTATCAAGACTATAAACTTCGAATAAGGAACAACTCTTTGATTGAATCAGTTTTCTGTATTGCATTCTTATAACTTCTTATCTCTTTCATGTCCCAGTAGTCCTGATTCACAAAAACTTATGTAAATATAAATAAAACGAACCAAAATTAAAATATATATCCCTTACTTAGCTTAGTTTTAGTATTTTTAGAACTATATGTTACTCTAAGCAGTTCTAAGATAATTTATTTTTTAATTTCATCAGATGTACTCATTGTAAATAAAAATATCATCAATTTATAGTAGGAACTGTTAAAATAACAACTTTTTTCTGAATATATTTTTACTGAAGGTATAAATTGCCAATACTAAACTACACAAAATTTTCTGCGTTAAACCTTAAATTGTGGAATCTATTCGTATCACATTTTAAAATAAAACAAACTGTTTTATGAACAAATAATACATTTCACTGTAAATACTAAAGACACTCGTCAACTCTAAAGTAATATAAACCTCACACTATCGATAATCAACATAAAAATGAAAAATTTCAACTAGCTCCTTCAAAAACTTTTATTTTTAAAATAAAGTCTGACCATTTCTGCGTACTTCAACGAAAAACACGTGGCTAGTCACAAAAAAACGTTTGGATGAGTCTATTTAGAGACATACTATTGTCATACTTTATCCTAATACATATAAAAACATGTGTTACACTGATAATATCAGAAAAGTAGTAAGTTGCTCCCTTGACCTAAATCTTCTTGTGGTTGTATAACCGTTAAAAATTTTTGTATTTATAATTCCAAAATAAAAAATGATTAGCAACAAATTTCAGCTCGAAATTGCGGCTCGTTTTTCTATATATCGTTGCAGATTATTTTGTTTTTCTTGTGGTTTCCGCTTATGAAACTCAAATTAATTTTAGTAATGTTATTATTTGTAACCGCAATAAACCATAAGTGATATAATAATTGTGGGAAAAAATTATTCTTATACGTTTCCGTTCTTCCGTGGGTAACGAATTTTTAAAGCCTTCAATAAACTGGTTCGATAAAAAAAACAAAAAATTAAGGTAACCAAAATTTCATTCCATTCATTTCTGTTCAGAATTAAACTATAGGCAATATAGGCCAAGCAATAGGTAATTATTTTTGACAAAACTACTAGTAGAAAACCTTTTTTTACACGCTTTTATTAGCTTCAGTTGTATGTTTGTTTGTTTGTAACTCTCATTTGGCAGCTGCTGTGGCAACTCACTACACCCCACTCCGTTAAGCGTATTTATATTAGAGCACCGAATAATCAACAAGGATCACTCTCAACCCCGCCTTCTCTTACAATATTTTCATGATGTCATTTTGTGGCATCGTCGCAACTATTTTTTTCGAAGTCTGTCGGAGTCAGACTCCTCACACGAATTATACTTGGAGACAAAAATTATAGCGATAGTGTAATTTTGAGCTGACGAAGTATTTATTTATCTAAGTATTTTCGACAGTTAAAAAGCTATAATAAAGATGGATATACGTGATAAATTGAGAAATTGATTTGGATAAAATCATTGAATTAACAAAGTATTCTAATTGAATTAATATTAAATTCAACTTGAATGAATTTCAAATCCAACTTCGAAATGAAAACGTTAAAGTCTAGAATCTAGATTGTATTTTATTAGAATTTATAACTGCTAATTTTCTCTTTAGCTCGAAGCAACTTTTACTACTGTCCGCTCTCTGTAGGGGAGTCCCTTTACTACCTGCTTCAGTATCAGTTTGAAATTTGGCACCTAAATTTTATTGTCGAAATCTAAAATGTGGAAAATAAATATAGTTTAAAAAAAAACACGCTTTTATAATAGGATAAACTAAAAAGTAAAAAATAATTTTAATGTATAAATTAATAAACAATAAATAGTATTATTGTGGAAAAAGCTTGGGGTGCTCCATATATCTATTATTAAAAAAGCACCCACAATAATACTATTTATTATTTATTAATTTATACATTAAAATTATTTCCTACTTTTTAGTTTATCCTATTATAAAAGCGTGTTTTCTAGTTTTTTTTTTAAACTATATTTATTTTTAGTTTATTTTCATATAGCGAAAAACGTACTGAAGTAATATCAATGGTATGTATAGATAAATGGTAGATAATTAAAATACGAACAAAATGAGGGGTCGAACAAGTCTATCGGATAATTGAGGGCCAAGATAATCAGGAAAAAAAGGAAAGCGACGGTTACTTAAAGCGGTTTTAAAAAGTATAGGCGTAGAGCAACAAAACGTATCGGCCAAAAACGCTAAAAAGGACCGAAAATGAAAGTAATGGAGTAACGGGGATTAAGTAGAGGCATAATATATAGATATACAAGCACACTGGCGCTCGGCGTAATCGTTCATTTTAAGCGTTTCTTGTTTCTTTCAAATTAATTGTTGACAAAAAAATCCCTCGAAATTTAAGAGGCGACGATGATAAAAAAAGTCAGCTGATTTCAGTAATGCTGGAATATTTCTGCCGCAAGAAATTCATTTAACAAAAACTTGCCAACTTTCCAGCAAATTCTAGTTTAAAGATCTCCGGCAAAAAATCGACGACAAAAATTGCCGCAATAAAATTTACTCTCCCATAGGAACTGTCACCTCTTAGTGAATAAACACCCAGTGGTCAAGAAAGTCCAGAGCGAGACTAGTCTGTAAGCACCTTACTGCTTGACTACGAAGTTTTAAAAACTAAATGAAAAATTAAACAAACTAGACAAACTTTATTAAGCAATGTAAATTTTCTTAACCAGTATTGAATTTTCTGTTAAATTAATTTTCTCCTGATTCTGAATATGTTTCTAAATATAAAAAAAATACCAATAACTTTAATAAATATGAATTATTATTATTACGTTCGAAACCTAAACCGCATCTAAACATTTTAATAATCAGCACTATCACTTTCATTCCTTCGTGACTACATAACAATGACCTTGGTATAAAGAAAGGATTCCTCAAACCATTAAACGCTTGGTAATTATTATTTTCGTTGACGGTCTATCAACAATTATTGCGTTGCATGTAATTTAATTTTATAACCTATGTTAGAGATGGAAACAGACCCATTTAAAACAGAAATAACATACAATAAGTGAATTATAAGAATATAATACTAACAGGACAGACGAACAAACTTTAAGATCTTTTCTTGGTATGGTTTTGACCATTTTTTCTAGTAATCTTGTTATCTGTATCAATTTTGTTTTAAAAACTTGCACTTTCACCACCATAGCTGTGGCGCGAAGTTGAGAACCGCCGTTGGACATCATATTTTCATTGCTCCTGGAATCCATATACAGACTAGTTTTTAAATTTCGTCGTCATTGGCTAGTCCCACTACTCCACTGGCTCCATAAGTGTTCTATGGCGTGGTCATCTACTACAGGATCACCAATTTTCCTTCCAGGTTGATGCCTCATCCTACCTGGAGCAATATTGGGGTAATCCAATCGACTCCTGGTGCCTTGAAAGGTAGGAATGTGTTCACAGACTATTAAAATTTTAGCCTGTCGTTACTACAAATTAGAGATGGAACGCAGATAGTTTTATCAGAACCGGAATTGGAGTCGTAGGTGGTGGTGGAGGTAGGCAGAAGAAGGTTGTGTTTAGGGCAGGTTTCATAAAGTAATACAAAGTACAAACTTTATAGATTATAAAACCAAAGGGGGCTTTTCGCGCATATACTTGTTCATTCATTTTTCTTGAAATCCGTGGCTTTTTTGACAAGCAATGATAAACTTTGATCGGTGTATTATTGTCGCAATTAACGAAATTGAACAGTTGAGTGGTCGCAAGAGAAAACATTAGAAATGCATGATGCCTGGGAAAAGTAGAAGCTGAACTTGGTGTGCCGATGGAAGTCTAAAGAAAAAGAACTGAATATTCATTGCGGACCAGTCTGCTTTTCATGTACAGACTAGATGACAAATTCTGTCACGAATCAAGCACAGTTTAACTAGTTGGTTCCTAACGGGACATTGTCGCCTGAATGGGCACCTGAAAAAACTCAAAAGAGTGGTGGAAGAAGAATGCAGATATTGTGGCATGGAAGAAGAAACCTCCATCCACATACTTTCCAACTGCACAGCACTCCAGAAACCTAGAGCACAGTACCTGAGAGATTACTGGATAGAAGAGGAACATATACTTAAGTTGGAGCCTGCAGATTTCCTGAAATTCCTCCTGGAATTAGGACTAAAGAAGCTACTAGTTTCGGACTCTTCTCAGAAACTAACTAGAAGGGGGCACAATAGAACTTTTAGGTCTAAGTGAATGTTACCCCAAATAAATACATACACCTAGTTGGTTACAGCATCTTTTTTAGACACCGCTACATCTAAAAATAAGAAGTTGCCTTTCGTATGTCAGATTGCTTTTACAAATAACCTATTTGTTTTTTGTACTAATTTTCTCAACTTACTTTCCCAACACATGCAGATTTTTCCATATCTCTTTGTTTCGAGTTCATAATAGTGAGAGATAAGGTCTCTGAACTACTTAGCAAAGCAGAACCTTAGTGTTTACTTATTTTCAATTCAAATGTCCGCTAATTATGTTTCATATAATTGTCTATTTTCCTTTGGACTAACGCTACGCCTCGATGAATCCTTCTACCAAGCTACAATCCGTTGCAAATTGTTTCGCATATACATTAATATTTCTCTATTTTTTTTAAAAGACATAACGTGCTAACATTTAGTGATTTCGTTGAATGGCTTCATGAAAAGGGTATGGCTCAATACACTTAATGATTTTGAAAAACTGCGCAACGTCACGTGTAAATTTTTGTAAATTTACAAAAAATTGTTGAAGAAATATAGACTATATTTCTAAATAAGCTTTAGGTACGTGAAAGACTTTTTAAAATCTGTTATAAATACTCCTATCTTTATTTTTTATAATAGTCTAGAGTAAAAGAGAACTACAACCAAACCTAAATATATGGAATGAAACATTAAAGAAGTATAGAAATAAGCAAGATTAAGAATAAAACTCATTTCGGTATCTTGGAGTAGAGTTAGCTCAAAGCGGAGCTCAGGAAGCTGAAACTCTATCAATGAATGGAAATCCTCAAAAACCATAAAGGTATTGAAATCTGTGTACATACCAGTGTGAATCTTGGATACATAATAGATCACAAAACAGTAAAATACAAGCGCCTGAAATAAAGTAACTTTAAAAATGGGATAAGATGAGAAACAGAAATACACACAAGTACTGAAAATACAGTAGTTAACTTTGGAATGTATTGAGGAAAGTCAACTGGGCTCGTTGGGATATTAGCAGCATATGGAGAACAGGTTAACTAAAAAAATGGGGAGCGAAAATTCTAAAGAAGACTTGGGATTAGACAATGGAGGGCAAAAATACTGGCCAATGACAAAAAGAATGAATAAAATTTTATAAAAGAGTAAAAATATCACCACAATGTAGTAGAAGAGGTATTTGACTCTATATATAGAATATAAACAATAAAATATATGATTATTGTTGCTTTTGCTGCATAGTTCCATAAAATAACTTCCAATGGCATAGATAATATATTAAAGATACAAATAAATTACCAAGTGGCTTCTTAAAGCAGTATGGATGGCACTGTTTTCAGGGCGTGGCCATGCGAATGCTTTTTTGCTCTGGTGTGAAGTGTGACCTGTCAAAAAGCGCTTGTGAGCTTTAAATTGCTTTACAAAAAACATATCGGCTTCTGTCTACAAGGACAGACAACTACTTGAGATAAAGACTACAGCTCTTAGAACATCAAAATGCTTAAAAATTTAATTCATAATAATTTGGTCACCCCCTGCTGGATATCAAATTAATCTTGATATAAATTATATTAATAATAATTTTCAATTTCCAAACAAACTTTTTTTTTAATATTTTGTGCTTCCCTCGTAATGCCTTTAATCAATGAATACACCATGTATCGAAGACGGAAGAATCGTAGCCATAGTAACTGCTGCAATGCGCGATAGGGGTTGCAGACGTCACGTGATCCGTTGCAGCGCTCCAATCCGCCCCCTTTCCCTATGACCGCCAAAACTTCTACCGAACCAAGCGGTGGCGACGCGCTGTTGCCAAATAGAAAATCTGATTATTAAATTTCAGTATTTATTATTATTCATTTATTTGCCGGATACGGTAACTTTAAGCCCATTCTAGACGTGACGTGTTTGTACGTACGGCTAAAAGACGTATGCGAATACAATACAGTACAACCATCCTACTGGCAATATCCTAATGGTAGTGCAAATATTTGAAAACAATTTTCAATGCCTATTCGTTTACTACTTAAATATTTTTATTAGAAAAATAATGCGCCCTAATTCGTGTTTTCAGCTTCTTTCCACCCCACATTGTTTATTTTCCATACTTTGGCAACAACGCAGTTTTCCGCAGCCGGGGTCGTGGCGGTTCACGTTCAATAAGAGTCATTGCCATTTCGAACTAGTTTTCGACGTATTTCCTTGTCTTTCGAAAAGGGCTCCTGAAACTAGGCAAAAACACTCACATAGGGACTGTAAAGGGTGTGGCAAATTATCATCTTGACGCTGTTATACTAGCGTTACCAGTTTTTTCACTTCTACCATGAATTATATCCTTTGAGAAGGGTCTTTCTGTGACTTTTCATCACTTTATGAATGTATAATTCAATTAGGTATGTTCTTATAGATTTTTCAACTGGGACCTTTTGTTATTTGTGCCTTGCACAATTACACATCAACAATACAGTGCCCAGAACAAAACTGCAAAGACACTTGTGCAAAAACTATATTGCACTAATTATATTGCTCCCCACATGTACATATTATATTATTTATTAGGACTATATAGCGGCAATACTGTGAAATAAGTTACGATATGGTGAAAAAGTATAACTTTTCCAAGAAATTTGTTATGGAATTAAGCAATAAGAAGGAACCATTACCAGTCTTGGAAAGAATGCCATTCAATGGTAATGAAATAGCAGAGGAACTAGCAAAAAGGGGAACTGAAATACCTTTATGAGGCGGAATCTGACCCAACGTAATAATGGAAGAAATAGGTGAAGCCGAAAAAGAGAAGATTTGACCATGAGAAAGATCTAGTAGGGCTTAGACAATCAAAGATTCTTCTGGGTGACTACAATCTGTTGAGATCAAATGAATGCATGAGTCAAAGTAAAACTGCGCTAAAAGTTTTAACAGGGATCCTAGAGGGACATCGTCGCCTGAATGGGCACCTGAAAAAGGTCAAAAAAGTGGAGGCATGGAAGGAGAAACCTCCAACCACATACTTTTCAACTGAACAGCACTCCAGAATCTTAGAGCATAGCACCTGGGAGATTACTGGATAGAAGACTAGAAGAGGAACATTTATCTAAGTTGGAGTCTGCAGATATCCTAAAATTCCTCCGGGAAATAGGTCTAAAGGAGCTGCTAGTTTCAGAGACTCTCCTCAGAAACTATGTAGGAGTAAGGGGTACAATGGATCTTTTGGGTCTCAGTGAATATCACCACAAGAAATAAAAACAAAAACAATACATGATAGAAAGTAGAATTAATTATTGTGGGATAATTTTTTAGGTTATCAAAGTATTCGCGTTATCTGAAAAATTTGGTTTTTCAACTCAAACACGTAAACGGTTATTGATAAAATATAAAAACCTTGATATATTTCTTCCATTTCCTTTTCATATACTCCTTTGCTTTTTTACGGTTTACAATTTATAGAAACCCTGTAACCTTGAAACATACTTTTTTGTTGAATATGTTGATATATTCAAAACATCGATTGCGTTGTGTATCATGGTGTTTCTTAGGTTTCTAAGGAATGAGCCACTTTTATAAACTATCAATCAGTTGACATTGGTTTATTGTACTATCTTGAATACAGTTAGTTCACTGTGCTGTAAAAAGATAAGGATATGAGTGGTTGTGACTACTGATACAATCCACAGTGCATTAGACTTTTTTAAATAATTAAATAAATAAAATATGACTAGTGCTGCTAGTGGTACCGGAATATGACAACTTTTTCTTTCGGATAGGCATACGGTGCTTTAAAAAGTTGAAATTATAACAAGGGGATGTCAAAAATAATGGATTTGTCATACAATATTTCTAGAAATAAACAAGTTGATGAATTCTCAAAAAAGTTTTAGCTATAGTATGTGTTGGATCAGAACCAGGGACACAAATAATCACAGAAGAAATACAAAAATGGGTATGTACGAAGCAACCATAGACTAAAGCAAACAGTAAGCTCTTTATGGGGGCCAGAAGAACATGAAATATCAGTTGGAATCAGCTATAATCATTACTGGTTATCTAACGGGTTTTGTCACTGTAAAAGATGATATCTGCATAAAATGGGACTGTATAATGGGATCTCAGATGTAGGCTCTGTGTCTTGGAGACTGGTAACCCATATCATATCTGATAGTGATGCTCTGGGCTAAATAAGACAAGACATTTTTGAAGAGGCTTATTTGTCTCCTATACCTAAAAGAATGTCTGGCTGGATGGAATAATACCAAAAATTATCAAATAAAATTGACGAAATTGTAGACACAACATAAGATTTCTTAATTTCTAAATATCAGAATTTATTCGCAAATCCAGTTTGGATACTTTTCTATAAAATTCAAATTATTTTTAAAATTTTTAAATTTTATCCCACGTATAAAATTTAATAAATACTTCCGACTGTTTGGAGTAGTAGCCAGTTCTCCCCAGAGAATTCGATACGGTTTTGTCGACTTCTATTTCCCCTGCGCTAGATTGCGGTTTTTCGACCCCTCCCAATTATTAGGCAAGATCTACCCCTAATCTAAAAGTCCGTTCTCACCCTCCCATGTTTGTTATTCGATGGATTTATAGCTTCATTTCATAAAAAGGTTATGTGATGATGTAGGGTCAAAATAAGAATTTGTTAAGGACATCGATTTTTTATTATTAAATATGGTTTGAGTGGATTTTTTGACGGCTGTCGTCTCTCCTATCGTTTTAAAGGGGATAAAACATAATTTATAGAGCATGTAGTATTTTCAGATGAATTTTATTTACATGGTACTGTCAATAGGAAAAACTGTAGATAGGTACTGGGTAGACTCAAATACTCATTGGAATTGAATAATCTCAATAGTATTTTCAAAACAACTAATATACATTCGCTAGTAATTAATTATTAGATATCGTTTGAAGTATCCAACTTGGAAATCGAAAAATGCGATATAAATCAATTTGCGGCATATTCAAGTCATTAAAATTTATCAGACTTGAATCTGGCTTTGCAAGTAAAAACCTATTAGTGTCAATTTATTGAAATCCGTACCTTCTACCGATGAGAATTACTAAATCTATTTTTATCGTAACGGAATGAAATCGGCAAATAGGCGGATTCTACATCAATTTGACATATACATACACATCACCCTTCAACCATTCCTTTTTTTAGTAGAAGGTTTACTAGTTTTTAGTCTATTTCAGAAAGGTATAGAGTAATAAAATGGGGAATTCCGTCCAGCTCGGCTCAATTTCGATGTCAGCCATAGGCGTAGGTCTTGAAATAGTATTGTTTGTAAAGTCTATCTAATGTTAATTTGATGACTCATATTTTTAATCCCATTGAAGAAAAAAGCCGCCCAATGGCGTGCATAATTTTTTTTTATAAATTCAAATATTGTGAAATTGTGTTTCTATTCGCTTTTGCTTTGAAAAGAATGATCCGTATTACGGATCATAGGCCCTAGTACATTATAAATCGTTGTAAGCCCGATTTTCGTCAATTCGTGATTTCTTGCGATAACCACATTATCAGAAATTACAGAATTTTCTTTTTTCAAACCTGCATACATATTTAAAACAACGCGTTGACACTGAACATGTGAATCGTTGTTTTTAAATTCGGCACTATCATCTTTATCATTTATTGCTAAGTTATTTGCTTGTGGCGCCAAATTATTATAAATGAATTATATTCACAAAACTTACCCTAACGTCTACGAACAAATAAATATTATATTGATATCAATTCACACAATAAATATTATATTATTAATTCATTAAACTCACTCAAATAAGAAATAAATACTACTATATTATTTTAAATATACTCATAAATATACAAACAGAATTGGCACACACCTATGCGAGTAAACAAATCGTTTAAAAGGGTATGAAGAATGCATCCACCCTATCCCATAAAATTATTTGTTATAGTGGACCGCATTAGAAGTGACCCGAACTCTTCAAATTATAAGCAATATTTTACTATATGTTTGGCGATATTGGCCACCTGCAGCTGCGGTTCCAGATGTCCAAAATGTTCTTAAATATAGCGGGCATACATGAAATTGTTCTAATTAATTTCTCTTTTTATAACAATTTCGAGCGACTTTTTTCAATGCTTACAAATATATTTATATTATGTATTTTTTATTAAATCATTCCAAACTAGCTTTCTAAGAACATCACGAGCTAACAGTAATGGGAAACATTGTCAGTATAGTGAGCCCAACAATTTCAGAAAATATATCTGACAACATTGCTTTATTTTATGGTCCTCAAACTGACATTGGATAAATTCTAATATTAAAATTTCAAGTAATTCCGTAAGAAAATTACCTACTGTTTGATCAAGCCATCCGTAACCCCCGAAACAAATATGGTTGGTTTTCAGATTTTAGTATTCTACAGGGTAATCCCGAAGCAGATTTTTAACTTGAACTTTATATAACAAAAACACTTTTTGATGTTTACTATAGTGACTGGCCAATGTAACTGAGAAAGATGTTAAAAAATGGAAAAACCTTCAGATTAAAAAACACTAATAGACAAACAACTTGAAGTTTAAAAAATTCTCAACAAAATACGCATTTAAACAATCTAATTTCAATAAGACCTTTGCTCTTGTTTAGATCATATCTTCGATCAAATGTTTTTTTGTTTTTCATTACAACTGAATTAGTTATATTTATTTTATAAACTTTTATACTGTCTTTTTACGATATCATGATGTGGTTTTTATATTTATCTGTACCTAAATACGCAAAAAAAACACGAGGTAAACTTATATGATTACAATTTTTCCGCTAGCTAAGCAAAACAGTTGAAAATTATGACCTCGAGGTTGCGATAGGCGTTGCCAGTTTATGGCATGCTGCGACTTGTATAGAAAAGGGTGAATAACAACTAGCAGCGGTTATTAGTCAAGGAAAATTGAACGTATGTTTTGGAAAAAATATTTCTATTCATGACTGAGTTGGATACTTATGCAGTTCAAGTAGAGGTGGTTTCCGATTTCGGAAACTGCTACTTTGTCACTGCACTGATGCAACATCAGTGTTAAAAAAAATCGACACTTTACTTTTTTATGAAAATTGTGCTTATTGAATCCCAGCTTCTACAGATCAGTATTGTCAAACGAATATAAACAATAGAAACGTTTATTACATAAAACTATGTTGGCTGAACTCCAAAATTTTAAGAAGATCTGCTTCATTGGAATAGTAATAAAAAGAAATTGATAATCCAAAAACAAAATAACATTACATTCAACGTTTTTTCTCTCTAGTTTGATCATTAAAAAAATATAAAACAGGAACCTGTCTGCTTTGCCCTGTATGGGCACCTAAAAAATAGTGGAGGAAGAGGATTGTAAATTCTGTGGCATGGAATAAGAAACCTCAATCCACATACTGGTGATTTGCAGAGCAATTCAGAAACCTAGAGCACATAACCTGGGAGATTACTGGTTAGAAGGGGAACATTTAACTAAGTTGAGCTTGCACATATCCCAAAATTCCTCCGGGAAATAGTACTAAAGAAGCTAATAGTTTTTGAGACCTTATTCAGGAAGAAAGGAGGCTGGATGGATCTTTTAGGTCTTAGTGAATGAAACCTCAACATGTAAACCTACTGGCTATTGATGTATTAATGAATAATAGTTATTAACGCAGAATTAAATAAAATGCAATAGTTAATACCTTGCGTGCGTAAAGTATTATTTTTCGCACTAGTTAAGACCGCTTGATATGGTGCAATGCAATGAAAGACGCAATATTTCTTCACAGAAAGCATGCGCAGTTGAGACTCAGCTGATCAGTTTCTGCAATTCGATGCAATTGCAGTTTATCGGTTTGGTGCCATTGTTATTGCATGCAAGCTGCAATTCTAGGGAGAATTCTAGTTGCTTCTGGCTAAACAACCAACTAAATATCATATGTCAATATGTCAATAATTTTTTGAAACACAGAAGAGATAAGGATTCGTTTTGGAAACCATGACGCAATTGCAAGAGCCTTGCATAATGTCAAACAACGTCAATATTTTGTCCTTGCAAGTAATTGCATGCAATACCTTGCAGGTTGTATTGCACCATGTCAAGCTGCTTTTAGGAAAATAAGCACACGAAATTGTAGTAAATTTTTAAAACTTATACGTAAATTTATAGGAAACTGTAAATAATTATAATAATGATAAACTTCTTTTTCTTTAGAAAATTTATATTTGACTGTACTAAAAATAACGAAAAATAGTTCTTGTTATGGGGTTGTGACACACAAAAAGAAAATTTGCATAAGCGTTACAGTTCGTGCCTCGGAAGATTTTTCTTGTTTCTTGCGGCACGTGCTGGAACACCTGATTTAAGCCCACCCCATTTAGTTAATGATTATTAAAAACCAGTTAGGGGACTTTAATCAGGAAAAGTAATTAGATTAGTACGAGGTACAAAGCGGTACCTAAAAACATTTACTAATTTATTCGTTCCATGAATACATAATTATTGATAAAACGTTCAAAAGTTATTCTGTCGTGCTTCATATTGATCGGTGCCGAAGCAAGTTTGTTTCTAAATATTGGTTGGTTTTTATATTTTTCTTAGATTAGATTTGTTGAGGTGGATAATCCACTACAACCTTTTGATTCTTGGAGCCGTCCATATACAAGGTTACCTCAGCCTGTATAGGTATACCTTTTTCCTCTTGATTTTCCTGGTAAAAGATGTGTGGTGTGGTGTGCTACTAAATCCATCTTCAGTATTATAATTAAAAAATAGAAAAAAAAAATGTGGTTTGATTTCATAAAAAGAAAATTTTTATTCATGTTTATTTTACTGAATGATTTTTTTATTTTTCCAATTTATTCAAATGGCTTTAATATATCCTGAAAGAATTCAAGTTTTCGAGAAGTCGACCACAAACCAAATTCTGTACGAAATTGTGATTTATCTCACGAAAACCCAGAGAAGCCCTCGGCAAATCGGTTGAAATCGAAAGTTTTTTTGCAGGATCGTATTTATTCATAAGTAAATTCCTTTTTTTACAAAAATACCTTTACATAATCCTTAATTTCAAATTCTTTGATACGCTTATCAAGTTAAAATTTCTAATAAGGTAGGAAAGACAAATCCGGAATTATTTTGGAAAATTTAGAAAACGGAATGTTGATCCTTATCTGGATATTTCTATACGAAAGGAAGAAAATCAAGAGCTTTCACTAATGAAATTCAATTGTTCTGTGTTTATTTCCAAAATGTATAAATAATATAAAACAGCTAAATATTTGGAATGTAAATAGAATTTCATAAAGTTCCAGAATTCAGTTAATAAGTGAAACCTAAAAACTATAGATATAAATTTTGCTGTATAAAATGAATATTTAAAAATTATTACAGGGTATTTCATTATTTATTGAAAATATTTCAACTTTAGAATAGTGGGCTCAAAATATTAAGATTCAACCAATGTTTTTTTTCTTAAAATATACCAAGGATTCTTTATCGGAAAAGTCTGAAATTATGACACGAGCGAGCGAGGCGAATACCAGGCGAGACACTTTACTGACATGGTACATACAATATTTTATCGCCGACTGATCAGAATTCAGAATATAAAATCTCTTAATCGATTTGCAAACTGTATGGGAATTAGTTTACCTGTTGCTTTCGTCGCCTTTAAGCAATTTCATCACAAAGAACGGATAAACGGTTATGTCGATCTTGTTTATTATATCTTTATTTATTGACATTGATATTTACATCGTTGATATGTCATTGTAAACTTGGCCTTAGTCATAATTACTGTAATGTCAGTCTTACTGTCTGGCAGTATTCGGTTTTTATTGACATTTTAGCAAACTTACGACGTAAATTGACATATCCTTGTGTTACTTGGTATAGGAAATGTAGATAGCACACCTCCTGTAGAGGGCACAAATTTAAAATTATTTTAGAGCTTTTTAACAACTTCCTCAAAATTGATAAGTCCTGCACTGACTTTCTGAAGAATAAAATCGGAATTCCCATTCATTTTGACCTTTAGTGATATACATTACAGGAAAATAGGTAAGAAACGGAATCGTTCAATTTAAGCCTCGTTGAGTTTGACAAATTTCTCTTTTTGACTTCTACGCGGAAACTTTTTTTCGTATCACTAGCAGAAAAAATTAGATTCAAAGGTTTTTTTTTTCGGGATTCTGATATGTCACGAAGAAGTTAACTTTTATCAAATGTGTCGGTTTATACTCTTTGTACATCTTTTCTATCGTAAAAAATCTCTGTAGCACTTGCAAAACTAGTACAGGATGAACTATATTATCGTGAACACTATTTTTTCCATTTTTGTGTCGGGCAGGTAGCTCGAGCTCGTAACGGGACGAGTTTATGTTATTTTCTATTGTCAAGAGATTAAAAATTGAGTTATTAAGGTAGCCAGTAACTTGGGCTGAAAATTAATTGAATCTGACTAATACTTTTAGCCCACCTCAGGTCAGGTCACTTTCTTGGATATTGAAAAAAACTATATCAATAGATATTCCTCCCAGAGATTCTAAATTATTTTTAAAATTGTTCGAGTTCTGACAGACGAGACGACATAAAAAATTACTATGAACGTTGTGTAAAAATAACAAGATTTTTCCGAAGTTGATTCTTTTTAACAAAAAGAGCACACGTTTTGGAAACACATGGCACCACACTTGCTAGTATTCAGTATTTCTAAACATTACGCAAGGCATAATACATATGTTTCCAACCGTTGAGAATCAAAGAAGGCTTTTTAGTAAAAAGTAAATTTTTTAATTAAGCTTTGATTTTATTTTTAAAACGTTGATAAAGAAAATATAGTGTATAACACGTTTAGAATAACATGATACAAAGTTCATAGCTTTAATACTATGCAGCCAATTTCATATATACAGGGTGGTCCTTGAGTAATTGTACATAGAAGTACAGAACAGTATTTACTTGAAAACATTTTTATTGGTATTTTTAATAGCAATTAACTCCTTAAATTATGCCAAAACCGATCCTTGAAAATAATAAAAAACGTTTCACTGACAACTATACAACTAATTATTTCATTAATATATATTGTCAATTGTGTTTTAATACGTTTAAGCCGAATAAGTCGTAATCTACCATCGGTATTACGTTTAAAAATCGTATGATCACGTAATGTCTCCATAAGATGAAAACAATAATCAATAAGATGATAATCACATGAAGTTATTCGTAAGTGAACCTAGTAACCTTATTTTAGAGTATATATTTACATACTATGTGGATTATAGTCCACGAGCAATAACCAAAAATAGCGAAATATTATAGGCAAATTGCGGCATGATCGTATGTATTAATGTATTTTGAGTCCCTTACTTAGTTCCTGAGGAGAGTCACACAGTCTTGGAATCCCCAGTAAGGTTAGACTATACAGGGTGTTTCAAAAAAAGGTAACACCGTATCTAGGATAGGTAAGAAACTGAAAAATAATTGGGGTTTGCTTGGTAAAATTTTTTTCTAACGCCATCCGTTTTCAAGATAAAGGGCGTTGAAGAAAATAAAAAATTACACATTTCTTACGATTTTGCCGAAACTACTGGCACCATTGTAATGAAATTTTATACGAATATGTTTTGGAAGCTGATATATCCCATGAATTTGTTTTCATAACTAACTCTCATAGAGGGCGCTAGTTACACGATTCATACAACGTATTATTCAACATAACTTTTTTTAGGGTAGAATTATTAGTCAAAACTCCAAGTGAACATAAACATCGTTTAATTTTACACCAAAAAGGTACTCTTTGTAAAACTCGATATTATGTACCGTTTTCGGAATATTTTGATTTGAAAATTATGAAGTAATAACCGCTCCTGGTATAAACTAATGATAAAGTTCGCTTTTCTCTAAGTTTGCCATGTAAAATTGACATTTTTTGATTGATTATCATTAGTTTATACCAGGAGCGATTATTACTTCATAATTTTCAAATCAAAATATTCCGAAAACGGTACATAATATCGAGTTTTACCAAGAATACCTTTTTGGTGTAAAATTAAACGATGTTTATGTTTACTTGGAGTTTTGACTAATAATTCTACCCTAAAAAAAGTTATGTTGAATAATACGTTGTATGAATCGTGTAACTAGCGCCCTCTATGAGAGTTAGTTATGAAAACAAATTCATGGGATATATCAGCTTCCAAAACATATTCGTATAAAATTTCATTACAATGGTGCCAGTAGTTTCGGCAAAATCGTAAGAAATGTGTAATTTTTTATTTTCTTCAACGCCCTTTATCTTGAAAACGGATGGCGTTAGAAAAAAATTTTACCAAGCAAACCCCAATTATTTTTCAGTTTCTTACCTATCCTAGAGACGGTGTTACCTTTTTTTGAAACACCCTGTATTGTTCTCGTCTAGAACATTGAGTTTGTCTAGGCATTCCCTCATCGTTTTAGAACCGCTTTACTGGCTGCTTGTGATATCAAGAATTGGTTTCTTATATTTTGAACTCTCATTTTCGTCATCTCTATTTTCGAAAACATTACTTGGCCTACTTCAACCAATGCGTACTATTGAATCCTTCCATTCAAAATTCCAATCAAATTCAAAAAGAAAATATGATTTTGGAAAAAAAATTCAATAAAGCAAAGTTTTGAATGTAAAATTAAGTAGATACTAATATTTATTTTTTGTTTCAGGTAATTACATCCTTTTCTTTATCAGTAAGTACTACTAAACAAGGATAATTATTACAGTAATACAGCTAGGTATTGTATCTGGTCGTTTAAAATACATATTGATATACTTTTAAAAAACACTGCAGTTCACTTTATTTTTTTATATTTTCAAATATAGAGTTTGATCCTGGATTCGTCCTGGATTCATCCTGGATTTTGCAAAAGTTTTCAATTAAAATGAAAAAGTAAAGATCTTTGGTAATCTACACGTTATTTAATATGTTTTGTCTTCAGAATTTATTGTAAATACCCAAATAAATTCTTGAGAAACTATTTAGATATATAAGGTTGTAGAATTATGCCCCGGACCTACAATCCTGTAAGTCTCCTCCACTTATATCCACCTCTTGCTACATCTTTCATATACCCTATTTCTTTTATAGTGACAAATTTTCATCATTTGCATTTCTTATCAACCTTTCTCTTATTGAAATTCTTTCTGCTATTGTCCATGCTACCTTCTTGACGTCGCTTTTCTCCTCCACTTGTTACAGATGACCTAGCCACTGCAACAATTTCTAGAATTTCCCATCTTTCTGTATTTCTCTCAGAATAGATTGTTCTAAATATTTTTTATCCAGGCTTAACTTATTATTGTTTTTTTGGTTATTTTTGTGCTCTTGTGTCTTAATTTAATTTTAAAGTATTGTGTATTCTTTCCTCATACAGTTGGAATGGGAACCGCGTGGTTCAAAAAGAACTAGCTGGTATCTCAATTGTCACAAAAGAACTAACCTGAAAAGAAATTTCTGACAAAAACATAACAATCTGCACTGATAGGAGACAAGCCCTATTATAGGCTTGAACAGACAACGTTTTATATCGGGGCTAGTACTAGAGTGCCATCAAGATTTAGCTGGGTTAAAGGTGGGTTCACGCCAGGAGTAAAGGTAATCGTATTGCCGATTCTTTAGCCAGGGAAGCCGCAGGACTAAAAATTTTAGGACCCAGTGACACCTACGGCCTAACGACTTCGACAATTGCGGAACTAGCAAACGTTACACCCAAGCTCAATCCCTTAAGAGATGGGATAGAATCAAAGAACGCAGTCTTGCTTCGATCACCCTGGGGACCCTGGGAAGCTGGCGCCGAAGAAATATTTGGCGATGAACCTACGTTTAATCGTAAGATTTCTGACTGGCCACTATCAACTAAGGAAACACCTCCATACTATGGGGCTAGTGGACACACCTATATGCAGGATGTGAACAGGGAGATGAGATTGTCAGGCATGTCTTATGCGAGTGTTCGGAGTTATCGTCAATAAGAGAGTGTATGTTCGGTGAGTCTTGGCCTACACCTGCCGATAGAAAGAAGATGTCTCCTAGTGACCTTTCCACCTTCCTAGGAAAGACAGGATAGGCGATGACCTAGGAGGACAACTCCTGGGGAGGATGTACAATTGTAAAATGGGTCATATATGGCCTAAGTACTGTGAGCCTACATTCACCCTCCCTACTTTACAGATACGGATACCATACAATGTTGCACTGAGCCATTCTCAGATTAGCACTCCTTACATTTAGTGGCATACTATTAAAGATATAATCTCAACATCAAATCTCTCTTTTCACGATTCCCATTATATATTTTCCAGTATAATTCACCCACGATGAAAAAAACTTTTTAATTGGTTAAAGATTACAAATTTAATTTATTGTTAAGCCCATATACTATAAAACTTGCCCGCGAAGGTAGGTTCATTTCAAAACTTTTCGCATGGATTATATAATGATATTACTCTTGACATCGATAACTGCTGGTACATTATTGAATATTTGGGTTGTGTCATACACTTTGTACTCGCAAATTACAAAGTTGTTTCGTGTTTTCTTGACGTTGATAAAATTGTTTATTGCTCTCAAGGATGTTTTGAGTATTTTTTTCAAGGCATATTTTTTTGTTAATTTTATAAACTCGAGAGTTTTGAAAAGAGATAACCCTTGTGACAGCGTCGCTAGGAACTGCCTATAGTGCAGAGGTTGCATAAGAAATTGGGGTTCGGTTTTTCAATTTTAATAATAATAAATGCTTTTTCCATACTAACCAAAGCAAATTTTTGTCAAATTACAATCTGCAATAAATAAAATCTATACACTGCTATCCATATAACAATTATTGGTATTTAACATAGCTGCCGACAAAAATTTGGAATACTTTTAACAGAGAAGTACATTTGGCAACAGCGGTTAAAATAGGGGGCACTGAACACACGGTCATCAAGTAAATTTTCTCATATTTTCCTTGTCATACTTTTGTAAATTTTATATCGCGAATAGACTTTTCACAAACAGTAAATCAGAAGTGATCTTGATGTTTGGACAAACATAAATAATAAAACGACGCTATAACGGATAATTCAATATTTGGACAAACTATTTGAATCTCTTTTGAAATATTGTTAACCAAATAAGAACAGCAAATAAATCAAAGCGATGTGTGACCGTGTTCCAGTAGTTTTCAATGGGATTATTCTTTTTTATTTTTATTTTGATAGCAAGGCTAAACATAAATCAATTCTCGTCACATGTTATACGAACAGTATTCTTTTCAATTGATACAGTAAACAAAATTTCATTATCTTTATAAATATCGACAAAATTGTAAATATAAATAATGTTAAAAAACCTTTAATCGACTATATTTGAATTGTTGAAAGTTATTGCTTTGTTTATGTTGGACATTGCTTTGTTTTTGTCGATAAATAAATATAATAATTGTTATAATAAACTTGATTTTAAATTATTCATTGAAAATTCAAAATTTTAATGATAGAACTCTGTATTTGGGGACTGTTTATTTGAATATTTCAAATGGGACATTATCAGCTTGAAAACTGGTCCAATTTTTGTTTTCGTATTGTTACGCGAGTGCCCCAGTGACACACTATGACTGTGTGTGCTCACACGAGAATGATCGAGACTGCCTTCCCCTCCCCCCGTTACTAGCCGAGAACATTCCAGACACTCGTCACTAGAGAGATCTAGTCTATATAGCGCATCCGGCAGAACGACGAGAACTTTCTAGTAATCTACCCTTGCGATATAAGTACGTGAGCATCGCCACTCACCATAACAAGTAATGTCCTTATAACATTTTAGGTCATGAGTGAGAACATGGTGCGTGGATTTTTTTTAAGGGCGTCTATTCTATAATTAATCCTTTAACATTTAGAAGCTTCTTAGAAATAAGTTTTTAACAGGCCTTTCAAATTTTTTTGTTAAAATGCTATTCTGCAAGGATTTAATAGGACTTTTAAAAATTGTTTATTTTAAACGGTTAAATTTCGAGTAGAGTATCTGGCAACAGCGCTTTTAATCTGTGTCCTCTCTTAATTACACACCACATCCATTTATTATATCAAGGTGGTGCTTTTAAAAGAACCTTTTTTTTTCAAATTTTCATCAAGGATCATCAGAACTATAAGTGGCATCTATTGAATTATCCCGTCTACGACGTTTAAACCCGTTTAACATTTTCATAGCTTCTTGTTTCCAAAAACAAACATATATAAATATACTCGAGCCATACTACTTCATTCACTGTAGAAATAATAATTTTCTCAATTAGAACTGAACATAGTTAGCACAGAGTGGTCCTTAAGATAACCAAAATAGACACTTAGCGTGGAACCTGTGATATATTAAAAATAGATCAAGGAAGATCACGCAACGATGTCAAAAGACTGAGAGGTAGACAACCTCGACGATTTGGTGCGTAGAAACAATCAGTGACGTGCTTTTGGTGAAACGGAAATGAAATTACCCTAAATATTTGTTGGCAACTCTTTTATAATATAATAACTATTTTTAATTATTAATATGAGGTTTACTCATTCTATTTAGACCCATAGCGCTGAGTGATGTTTTTACACTTTTCTATCGTTGGATTTAGATTTCCATTTTCTTAAATTATTTTCTTCTATTCCTAGCCAAGACTTGGATATTCACTTGTTTTTTTATTAGGTTCTAGTCTTCGGCAATCGATTTAAAGGAAAATTTTATATATAGCAGTATATTTTGAGTCGATAATTCTCAGCAATGAGAAAGTTAGCGGGAACCAGTTTACATTAAATATATCCATTCCTACCCTATGCTTAAAAATTTCCGACAAAAAAATTTTTTCGACATAAAAAATGATCAAAATTCGTCAAGAGGGGTTTTTTGGGACGAGAAATTCACTGACACAGTCTGTTTTTGTATAAATAAAATTTTCTCCTCCAAATGGAGTTATGAAATTTCCGAAAATCCCGTTTTCAAAACTAAATGTGCTCATAACTCGACTAATATGATAGATAGAACGTTCTAGTCTTCGGCAATCGATTCAGCGGAAAATTTTACATATTCCAGTTTATTTTAAGTCCACAATTCCGACTAGGAAAGAAGTTAGCACAAAGCAGTTTACATTAAATATTTCCATGCCTATCGTTATTCCAGAGAGAAAGGACTGGGAAGCAGGGCCTCCCATAATGGCGAATCTCAACTGGTACACTGATGACTCTAAAACAGACTCTGGAGTAGGAGCCGGAATATACGGGGTACAGGAGAAGATAGCAATCTCTCTAAGCCTAGGGAAACATGCTACTGTCTTTCAGGCAGAGGTAATAGCGGTGCAATGCTGTGCAGAAGAGTTGATAAGACGGGAGGTGAATAACCAAAGAATCGTCATCTACTCTGACAGCCAAGCAGCACTAAAGGCGATACGCTCATATAAGATAACATCAAATCTGGTGTGGGAATGTCGCAAGGCCCTCAACAGACTAGGTAGTCATAATAAAGTAACCCTAGCCTGGGTACCAGGCCACCAAGGAATAAATGGCAATGAAAAGGCCGATGAATTAGCCAAGCAGGGAGCAGCGGAGGTCATGATAGGGCCAGAACCTTCCTGTGGAATTGCTAAATGCCTAAGTAAAGAAAGCATCCACAAATGGATAAACAACCAGGCGTTGAACTGGTGGTATGGAACCCCAGGACAAAGACACGCTAAATTATTCCTTAAAAGCCCTTCGGCCAAACTGTCACACGACCTACTACGCCAAAGTCGAGAAACGACGAGGATAATAGTGGGAATGCTCACAGGGCACTGTAGGCTGAGGAAACATATGCATACAATTAGACTAGCAGAAGACAGCCTATGCAGGTTCTGCCAGGAAGAAGACGAAACCGCGGAGCACGTACTCTGTGAGTGTGAAGGCCTAGCAAGGTTGCGGTTTCACTTATTCGGAGAAGAAAAACCGAAGGCAGAGAGCTACGCAAAGGAGGCGGCAACCAGGCTATTAAGTCTAATAAAAAGAATAAAGCTGGATATCGAGCTCTAATATAGGGAGGACCACAATAGATCTGCAAAGGTCGCAGTGGGATAGGACAAAGAGCCACTCCAATTTCAATCTAATCTAATCTAATCTAATCTAATCTAATCTAATCTAATCCATGCCTATCCCATGCTTCAAAATTTTCGACAAAAAAACATTTTCGACATAAAAATTACTCAAAAATCGTCTGGAGGGTTGTTTTGGCGCAAAAAATCGACTGAAACAGTCCGTTTTTGTATAAAATCATTTTTTCTCCTCCAAATGAAGTCATAAAATTTTCGAAAATTCACTTTTCAAAAGTAAAAATACTCATAACTCGACTAATAGTCTTCCGCAACAGATTTAGGGGAAAATTTTATACATACCAGTATATACTGGTGCTTTCTTATCTTAGCTATTGTATTTACCTTATTTTCATTATTTTGTTTATTGTTTTATCTGTATTATCAATTTTCTCGTAACCTTCTACAATTCGCTCAATAATTTTTATACTTCCTGTACATTTTTTGGTTTCTGTTACAGCTTGGTCTCTACTTCTTTTGCTCCTTCACATTTATTTAATATTCTTGCCAAAGTATTATAAATAATTCTCCAACAATTTCCCATTTTCCTTAAAAGTTTCAAGCCTCTGCTACCTGCTTTTCCTGGTATCATCATTTTCCATTTTCCTGGGCCATTTTGCGAAAATTGTCTTATTAGTTCTAGCTAATTTTTACTTCTGTCTATATTATAGGCATTGTCTACCACTTTTTTTATAATAATTTTTACACGAATGAAAAACTTTAATTTGACAGGAGTATATCAAATACTACGTCACTGGAAAAGAGTCTGCCACCACTTGTACTACTGTGACATCTTTAAGGAATCTCAACGATGTTAACCAGACATCTTATACGCCTTTAATGTGGTTATTAAAACGCTTATCACTTCTGTTATGCTTTCAAGAGTTTTAGTTACTAAACTCATACAAGAGGTGCGTATAAACAAACATCAACAAGTCTACGTATAAAGGTCGACTGAACAGCGTGTTATTTGTAACATATTTACAGCAGCTTGTCCCAATTTTTCTTTATTTTGTCTGAAATTTGTCTTTTACAGCAATACTTTGTTTTTGAACTATTTTTTCCTATGTAATTTTAATGCCTTAATACTAAATTATATGAATATTAACAATAAAATTATGATCTATTAATATGGAAATAAAATAAAAAAAAGGAAGAAAAATGTTCCTAAATATGGTGTTGACTAAAGTATTTAACAAGTTTATTTAGAAATTCATTCACAACAATCCTACAGGAGCATTTCTAGGTAAAAAGGTTTAATAAGAGAGAATTTTTAATATCTATTTGGTCGTTAAGAAGATTATCTGAATATTTGTTTTTATTTATCTCCAGGGCTTCTGAAAGATTTAATTTGAAGGATTTAGGTTCTATATGTAAAATTTCAAAATTTGAATCGAAAGTTTGCGAAGTTGGAATCTGATTTTCAGTTGTTTGTGTTCTAGAACTAGAATTTCAGAACAAAAAACCTTCTAGAAATGTTCCTGTAGGATTGTGGTGAATGAATTTCCAGGTAAACTTGTTAAATACTTTACTTAATACCATATTTAGACACATTTTTTTCCCTTTTTATTTTATTCCATGTAAATAGATCATAATTTCACTGTTAATATCCGTAAAATTTAGTATTAAGGCACTGTATAAATTGAAAATATCTCATTATACCTCCATTCGTTTGATAAAGCTACTGTGATAGCGAAACGCGTCACAATTTTAAAGTTTAAATATTATGTAGATTTTAAACAAATTAAGTTGTTTTATTTTATCATAAATGTGAGTCTCCCTGCCCAAATAATAAAATATAAAAATTACAATATTTAAGTAGGGAAACCTGAATTGCAATGAATATAATCTAATCTGATGCATAAATTGCCGTCCAAGAACATCTAAATACTTACAAAAATTACTTATCATGATTACATCAGGTAAAATAAAAATAGGAACTTGTTTATTAAAATTTAAATGAAATTAATTATAATTATAATCTCGAATGAAGGGATTTTTGCATGAGTTTGTTTTTTTTAATAGTATAGTTGAATCATCTGCCCACAGTTTGTGAGGGAAAGTTGTCTGTAAGTTTGTCTTCTGGTTTATCCGCCATAAAGTCTTCAACAAAGAAATATTCTACTTCCAATAGAGTCAAAAATATTGAATCGGGAAGTTTTCTTTCAGTTTTCCATGAGATGCACTCCTTCCAAAATATTGGGTATAGAAAATATTTTTAACGAAAAAATTTATGGAAGCTCAGCGAACACGATATACTTTGAGATAAGCTATAACATAAAGGTTATTTGTTTGTTTGTTATAAAGGTGAAAAAGTCATCGGAATAATCTTATTTAATCAGTATGACTATATTATTTCCTTCATATCTTCTCGTTACCTGGTTCTTCTGACAAAAATCCAACTACATACAAACTAACATTAATAGATTTTATAGTATAACCGGCTCATTCGCCATTTTTTCAAAAGTTGTATATCGTGTATTATCCTAATGCGAATGTTTGACATTTGTTGAGAATAATTTATACCTTCCAAACACGAGACGATTTTTCTATTATTTTTTTGCTAAAATAGATAATTTTGTATCTTCGATAGATTCCTTTTCAATAAAGAAAACGAACGCGCCAAGACAGTTGAAAAATATATACCTAATAAAAATGACAAAAAAAAGCCGTTTGCTCAGATGTGAATTGAACATCTGTTGTTAACAATGAAATATTGTACGTGTCTTGTTTTTTACGGTATATTGTTGTGGAAGTAAGGGGTGTTCAAAGGCTTATTCACCTCTTA
This sequence comes from Galerucella nymphaeae, assembly GCA_963978555.1. NCBI lineage: Eukaryota > Metazoa > Arthropoda > Insecta > Coleoptera > Chrysomelidae > Galerucella > Galerucella nymphaeae. Next base: position 2,648,731 of record OZ021705.1, on the reverse strand, counting down.
GAATTTTGAAAATATTCGTGTTGGACCGACATAACGGAATTTAGATTAATTAGGGTCATGTAGCCGACTTAAAATTCTTGACTGTACCGTGCCTAAATAGCTTGAAGGGACCTAATTTCTTGATAAAAACATACTTTCCATTCTACTTTCTAGCATTCCATTGACACTTGTACAAATATTTACAGGCTGCGCAATCTTTAGAGCCTGCATGGCGAGTTAATACAAATTAATTACAACTCTCAAAATAAGATGCAGACGTACCTTCCGTAGCGGTAATGTGTCTTACGTCATTTTCGAATGCCCAACTGACAGTTTTCGTCAGGTCTGTACTTTGTTGTTTACGTAATAGTAATAAACTATATAGAAGTGGCTAAAGAAAGGACTGGGATATGAGAAAGCTTGTAAAAATCACAATCGGTCTTCTATTGACTTTTAACTGTTTAGTTTTATCTGTAATAAAATAATTATTATTCATAACGTGGTTTCTTAGACCAACTGTGAGTAATTCAGTTGGCAGTCGTACCAGTTTTTATTAATAGAAAATGTTAAGGGCAATCGTAGGATTAACTCGAGAGTTAAAATAAACAGAAAAATCATGAAACGACAAATGGTTTAGTGCGTTGACATCTGCCAACGTAAATGACTCGAAATTCTGTGATGTGCACTAGGAGTGAGAGGGAAGAGTAATTTTAGAACATTATATACAGTTTTCCTTAAATTTTAAGCGTTCGTGTAAACGTTATTGTAAATCTAGATTTTGGAAATTTAATTGTGATGAATTGGTAGAACAAGGATTTCAAAATAAATTTACAGGAGAGCGTTGATCCTAACTAGGTATATTTTGGGAGAAAGCGAAATACATCCGTTATTCAGGTTTATTGTTTTTTTATATGATTATAATTGTTTAAAAGTAATTGTTTAAACAAAAAGTAGGTAACCATAAAACAACCATTATCAATTTTTTCTCCAGTAAAAAGAAATGTATTTTTTTTCAATTCTTCTTGTTATTCATGAAACTACAACTTATCGATTGCAGTAAATCGCGTATCGATAGCGTTAATGTTCATGAAATGAGACAATATTGAAAAAAATATATATTGTGAAATTTTGTAATGCCGCTTTTTTGAATTTTCAAAATCTAAAAACACCAACGTTTTCAGGTGCTGGACTACTATATTTTCATGTCATAGAAATTTGTCATTGTTATTATAATCATGTTTGTCGCTTAAAAAACCGTTTTGTTTAAATTATTTCAAGTTTTTTCAAATTAAGGGTTGAAAATTTTTTTTAATATTGTCTTGCGTCATCTTATAGGTAATAAAATTCTCTACAATTCTGATGCTCACAATTTTTTTCTACAATCAAATCTTAAAAAGTTATGGACGAAAAACTGTTGCATTTCACGTGTTCCAAGCTTTGTTTGCATGCTGCGTCGCAAGCTCGAGCGGAATCTTCTCTAAAAAAGTAAAATAATCTCTGTTGTATACTCGAGAACACCTTGTATACTAGGTGTGTGTTTGTGTGTATTTTAGGAACTTTTTTTAAAAAGTTGTCGGTGCATCGTTGGTCTTTTGACGAGCAAACAACTTACTGTTGGTCTATTATTATCAAGTGGCATTTACCCTAAGATATTTCTAGACACACTAGCTAGACCGACTATACTGAACAAAAAAGAATATACGAGTGCAATCCAGTTTGCTGGATGCAAGCCAGGTTTGTGACATTTTCTCGAGGCGACAAGGCTATGCTGCATTTGTTCGGAAAATATTATTATCGATGGAAAAATAAGTGAGTGACAGAACTAAACTAAGGGCATAAACTATAAGAGTATGTAATGTATTTTTGGGGTGACCTAAACGATCTATTGTGCCCCCTTACTTCAACTTAGTTTCTGAGGAGAGTCTCTGAAACTAATAGTTCCTTTAGTCCTATTTTTCGGAGGAATTTCAGGATATCTGCAGGCTTCAGCTTTGGTAAATGTTCCTCTTCTATCCAATAATCTCCCAGGTACTGTGCACAAAAATCTACATTCTTCTTCCTCCACTATTTTGAGCTTTTTCAGGTGCCCATTCAGGAAACAGTATACCGTTAGGATCCCTGTTAAAACTCGTAGCGCAGTTTTTCTTTGACTTATGCATTCGTTTGATCTCTAAGCCCTACTAGATCTTTCCAATGGTCAGGTCTTCTCTTTCTCTCGGCTTTACCTATTTCTTCCAATATTACATACTCCGCAAAAGGGTTCAGGCCCCCAGAAAGGTAATTTAGTCCCTTTCTTCGCTAGTTCATCTGCTATTTCATGTCCTATTCCAGTGTATCCTGGAATTCATAGTTAGGTGACTATATTATTCTCGCCTAGTTCATTCCTACGCCATTTTGGAACTGATTACACAAGAGCTCAGTGCTTTAATGGCTGAAACTAAGCGTAACTTTGCCGGCTAAAACACCGGACTGAAGTTTTCATGGTCATAGTACACTTGTCGTCAATTGAAGTCAAAAAAAACAGTTCACTAAAAAGGCCAATCATTATTGTATTGTTACTCATAAAGTCTATAGTTAATAGTTACTCAAAAGTTTTCATCAGGAAATCTGCTGCACAATCTTTCAATTGTATGAATTTTCAATTAAAGGTTAGTGTATTTCTTGGAACCTGAAGATGTATATTCAAGTAGTAAAATAAATCACAAACGACATACATTTCTACGTTATTCTAATGCTTTAACAGGTAACAGGTTCGTTGTCCTGGTCGTCTATTTCAATTTTCAATTAAAATTGTGATTACCTCAAAAGAATTCGACTTACTGGGTTGTTCGTGTTGAATTTCTTCAACTGGATAATCTTATGTACTCTGTAATACTTACTAGGATTGGATAAAATATTGTGAGGCGTGAAAAAACTCGCAAGAATAAAAAAGAATACGAAGAATTTGTTAGTCGCTTAAGGAAGCGGTTTTTCCAATCAATTTTTGGTCTTTCTTATATATTTTGAGTCCCCTTACCACCTATGTTGTACCCGAAAAGTTTGGATGTCTTTTTAGTTTGGGGTATTTTGCATCTTACAGTTGACGAAAAACTAATGTCAGCTGTCAAAGCGACACGAATGATATTAGAAGGAATGAAAAGTAGACAAAAAGAAATTTGATAGAAGCAGTATAATAAAGAATGCTGCTAAAATGTAATAAATAACTGAAAATGTAGAAAGAAAGTAAGAAAAGTGGAAATTGTTAGTATTATCAGATCGTCTAACTGGCGTAATGATGGCTATTATTCACGATAGTGCGTTTATATAAACACCTGAGTGAATAATAGCCATTCTATGCGAGTAGAATACTATATTTTGTACACGACTATTAATTTCCGTTATGTTATTGAACAGATTATATACTAAATAGCAATTCTATGCGAGTAGAATACTATATTTTTTCCACGACTATCAATTTCCATTCAAGGTATAATTAATAATAATAATAATCCCCTTCTATTAAGATCGTATTTCTTCTACACACTCTGTACAATTTGCAAATAAAAGAGCAATGGTATTTGTGTAGGAAGGCCAACTAGGATATCACACGTTTATTATACTTTATCTGCAACAAGCTCCGATCATTCGAAGAACTTGAAGACACTACATTAAATACCACCGAGCAATTACCAGTGATATATTGTCGCCTGAAAATGTAATGACCCTTTGCCGATATTTCGGAATGTATTTCCTATAAAGTGTCACTACCAATTAGTTACTTATTTATTCCGAGTGTTTCAATTAAAACACAATGTACGTAGAATGTTAATTTTAGTGTCGTCGACTTTTAATTTGTTTCTTGCTGTATTGTAAGGTACAGCGGCTGAGACCTTGTACTTGTCCAAAGTTGAATCTTATCAGGAAAACTCGAACGCACGAACCATGTGAGAGAATAATTCAATGGTATCAAGAAGTTTAAAAAAGGTTTGGTTAACATGAACACACTGCAAACAGGGAAAGTACACTTTTGCCACGGTATTCTTAGTTATTCTTACACGTTTTATGTTGTCTTTACTAGTATGTATGTATGTATGTTTGTAACGCAACTCTTAAACTCTCAGATTCATTCGAAATGTTGCATACTTGCCAAGGGCAAATTACAATAAAATGTAGTCATAAACTATTACTAAAACATTGATCTGACTTCGAGTTTGAAAAAGAAATGGGAAAAACACATGGATTTGGAAAATAAATTGAAGTTTAATAGTATATTATTAAACGAGCAATTTATGATAGCCATAATTCACGATGGGTGACGTTTGCGTCACGAGCCGCAGGCGAGAGGCGCAAGTCACCCAAGTGAATTATGGCCATAAATTTCGAGTAGAATACTATACTTTGTCCACAACACTTGATTTATTTATTAAATAAAAGTCAGTAACGATTTGGTATTATACTAACCTCAAAATGTTCTGACAGCTACATAAAAATATAATTTGACATATATAGAGATGGGCGATACTGTAGGAACTATCAACACAACGTACCGTTGTAAATATATTGTTTTAAAATACTTAATATTAGAAAATATCGCTATGAAAAGTATCAATACTAAAAATTACAATATTTTATCGATACGATATATGTCAGAAACAAATCTCCTGAACAAAATACACAGATTTAATAGTTTATTTCATATTGTAGGTACTCCCATCTCTAGTTCATAATACACTGTAGTGTATTATGGTTCATAATTCACGACAGTTGATATATGGGTACCATATACCTTTTGTTAGGAGGTAAAATATCGGCTTATTATTAGGTGGTCGTGGACAAAATATCAAAAAATCCCATTTTATAGATAATCGACATCCAACATAGACTAGTCGAATTAGCTTACTTTGAAGCGAAAAAAAAGAACAAAATTGTTAACAGGATGGGAACAGTTGGAAATGGTGATGACGCGTATAATTGGGAAGAGTAGAATTCGATAGATGGCGCGATGGCACTCCGAAATGTCAATGTCATCCAAGCAACGAGTAAAACAAATCAGCTGCCGTATAAGCTCTAAATGGTTTTATTTTGCTGTTTTAGTTATTTTCAGTGTGTTTTGTGAAAATTTTGCTTTTTCTTTGATTGTGCTTTAGTATTTTGTGTTGTTAAACTAAATTTTGACTCCTAATATTTTTATTTTTGCAGTAGTAGGTTTGGTTGATATTTATCAAAAATAAGACAAGTTTACTTCCGATTTCGTGTACTTAACATTAAATTTCTCGTCAACATTTTGTTCTAAAATTTTGTTTTCAATTTTCTTGAACTAGTATTCGTATACAATCAACTTTTAATTAATTAATTGTTGTCCAATATTAACAATCAAGAAATTTTGCCTACTTTCTACTTACATATAAACAAATATTTAAAGACATCGTTGTTGATGCAGATATTTACATATTAGTGGATGACAAACGCCATAAAAATTGTTTCTTAATATAGTCTGGTGACCTCCGGATGGTCTCCTTGAATGCGGTGTCCCCCGCCGGGAGCCTTCTTACCATTAGCGCTCGGATAGAAATTTACAAAAATATTTTATACCTATACCTTAATAATTGATTTAAAAATGAAAATTATGGAAGAAAAAATTAAGATTACTAATTTTATTATATATGGAACTATACTGCAAGGCACTTTTAAAAATTTTATTACAATAATTTTAAAATAAAATTTGACGCTTGAAACTCTTTCCAATGAAGTTTATTTTGGCCTTAAGTAATTCATTAGATCTTTATTTCTATATTTTTATAGAACTCATTTTTAAATATTTGAATGATAGATATAAAAATCAAATCATAAAATGTCAAACGTTGTGAGAAAATTTTTTATTTATTAAATTCCTAACCCACAAAGAAAAATTTACCAGCATAAATCACTGTCATCATGGTAACATCAACAAATTTGATTGGTCTATATATTTTTTCGGGCCGAGATGGGATACTCATGTTCGAATGGGTCCTAGCCAGTACCCAGACACTCTTGGACACATCCACAAGGGAATGCCTACCAAACAAACCCACCTCAAACTCGCACACTATTCGTCATCTCTCTTATATCACTCATATAATATCGAGTACTTCTTTTTTCCCAATCATGCTCTCCACTACTCCATCTACCTCCGTCCATTCCTCCTCGCCCCTCAACATTATCTCCCGGTACACCGCTTCCCCCATCTTTTTCTCCAACTCCTTAAGCACTTTCTCGTTCTTCCATTTTGTTCTTTGAAGATATCTCCCATTTAAAAAAATTGCTCAAGTGTTTGGTGTAAAATTATAGTGATTTTTCTATTTATTTAAATCATGGTTAATTTGTTTGTTAAATAGTGGCAATAAGTTTACAGTACGCCTATGAATAAACTACTTCAAGTTACTTGTTTATGTTCTTAAACAAATCGACCTCATACAGCAAAAAAAGTACCCAGACACATACAAATAAATGAAAAAACAAAAAAGATTGCATGTAAGTATGTATACGGATATAAACAAACGTGTTTTGCAATTGTAAAAAGTGTTAATGATCTTTAGGCCAGGTATGCTGTATAAACCAATTAATTTGTCATTATGCCCTGGGGACGACAAAAAATGCCAAAGTCATACTTATAAGGACAAGAATTTATGATATTTACAATGATGAAAGCGAAATCCGTTCCATAAAAAACACTCTACTGACAAGATTATCCTTGTTAACGGACTTGATCATAAAATTACTATTTGTACAGGTTGTCTTAACCCATATAAAGTATTTACAAAGTCAGTGTGAAAACCATAAAATAAAGGAATGTTGTCAGATATATTTTCTAAAACTGTTGGGCTCACTTAACATATGTTTCCCATTACTTCAGTAAACTATTAGCTCGTGATGTTCTCAAAAAGCTAGTTTGGAAATATTTAAAACATTCGCTCGAAATTGCTGTAAAAAGAGAAATTAATTGAAACAACTTTATGTATTCCCACTATATATAAGAAAATTTTGTATATCTGGCAACGCAGCTGCAGGTGGCCAATATCTCCAATCATCAAGTACAGTATTGTTTATAATATAACGGAGTAACGGGTCACTTACTAAGGCGCACCACTGTAACATAAAATTTTTATGTATTGGGGTGGTTAGGGTGTCTTAGACCACAGTCTGTATCCAGGGGAGTATGTGAAATTTATTTTAAAGAAATATTTAAAATAATATAGCAGTAGGTTTCTATTTCTTGGTTGAGTGAGTTTAGTGGATCAGTATAATATTTAGTTGTAATTAATTAGAATGACATTTTGGGGACCATTTGAAACGACAGTACAAGATGATGCGCGAGAATTTATTAATTTGGTGCCACAAATAATGACTTGGCAATAAATGATAATGATGATAGGACCGAATTTAAAAACAAAGATTTACATGTTCAGTGTCAACGCGTTGTTTTAAAAATGTACGCGTGTTTGAAAGTAAGAATAACTCATGCCTACCCATGGTTCCTGTTGGGCAAACAATAGTCTATCTAAATGAGCATTATTCAAATTTATAAAAATAAACCATACACGCCTATGGGCGGCTTTTTCCTTCAAAGGGATTAAAAATATGGGTCTTTACACTGACAATAGATGAACTTATACCACATACACAATTGTGTATTATTTATATTTGGACTTCTTATTTGAAAAAATGAAGAATGTTTAAATTAGAATCTCCTATACGTTAGAAACTTCTAGCTTTATTCATATATTTTATAAGTCCATGCTAATTTAGTTCAAAACTTAACCAAGTCCAGAGGTTTTTGTTTAATAGTACCTAAAATATTGTTTGTTTTCAGAAGGGGCGTATTTGCCCCTCATCAGTACAAGGTAGATATCATCCGTCCAGAAGCTCTAACAGCAACGACGTGCGCATTTTGTTCGTAGATTTTGCTGTTTTATTAAATTTTATAAGCATTTTCCAACCAATTATTCGAAAATTCCGATCTTTCTACGTAACAGTTTTGGGTTGAACACCCTGCGTAATCAGAATTCTGCGACGTTTGTGAGATCACGAGATCGGTGAGAGAATTCCTCAAATGAAACCAGTCTTCGTAGTCTAAAAAAGAATGAAGAGCTGTTCATAATAAATCCCGACCTTACCTGGAGAACCATCGTGGTACTCCATTCTTGCGGTGGTTCCAAGGTTATCTTTGTGTATGGGTGCCTCTGGCCAACGTACCCGACACTCACTTATTTTATAACAGCACCATGGTTTCTACAACTTGTGTGCAAAAACAGAGACGAACTCACCTAATGAAAATATACATCACTATTTGGACAGCAGTTTCGAAAAAATTATCTGTGTATTAATGAATGAAATATGAAAAAAATTTATAATAAACATTCAAAAATCAAAAAAGCTATGATATTAATAATTAAGAAAAGGCGTAAGACACATTACCAATATGAAAGGTTGGTCTGCATCCTATTTTGAATGATGTAATTTCTGCTGATTGATAGGTCTCGCTTTCGCGTAATATAAACATCAACTAATCAAATTTATTAAGTCAAATATTAGGGTTAACATTTGTAATATATTTAAACGGATCATTATTATCATATTTTGATCAGGATTAATCACAGACCTGCCTTTTTTCCCATTTCTTTTAAAGTAATGTGTTAGAAGAACATTCGCAATCGATGTAGCACACTTTATTGTCTGTAAATATATTTTCAGGGTCGAAACATTTCGTTCGGTCCTGTTCTTTAAGTTGTACAAAAATAAATAAACCTCTCGCTTTCAGCTGGTTTTGTATTAATTATTCAAAAGAGGGTATTTATAAACTTAATGACGCATATCGGCGCTTTGTCATTTAAATTTACAACATTATTATCAGATTTAGGAGGAATATAAACAATGTTTAATTTGATCAATGATAATAGGCCCAATGATATATATACATTTATATATGTTGAAGATAAAACTGATATTCTCAATCTTACAAAAGTAGAAATTGTAGAAATTGCGAGGATAAATATATTGGTCACGCTAGCCAAAAATTGAAAAACCGCATTTCTCTCCATAAAGGTGATTCCAGAGTACATCCCGAAAGATGTGCTTTGGCCAAAGATAAAGACCATTTTATGGATTTTGATTCTGTCAGTATTTTAGATAGGTATACAATCGAATTCTAAAAAAAAGACTTTCTTTTTAAATGGCTCATATCTCAAGAACAAAATATCATTAATAAAAAGAGTGATCATAAAAATTTGAGTAATATTTATTACTAACTTTTGTCTATCGATAGGGAGCATCAGTGTCATAAAATTTCAAATTCGTCTGTTTCAAATATTTGAGGTTAAACTAACTTCCAAGTAAATTTAAAAAAAGAAGACAACCTAACTATTCTTGATATTTTTAGATATAGGTTAGTTACAATTTTACACTAGCTCTTATTCTATAAGCCAACGATTTTGTTTGACATTATTTAAACATTTATTATTTTTAAATTCAAATCAAAATGATTGTTAGATGTATTTATCATATAAAATACCATATAAAATACCATATCTCGAATGCTATCCTTGAAAATGGAAATAAAGATATTCTTAAAGTTTGGAAAATGGTATAAAGAGAACTCTTCACAATTTTGCCGCTTCTATAACTATACATTTATATAAATATATTTAAGGTTATGCCGAGGAGTATTAGGTACAGCTGTTCTTTCAATTTAGTATCTTGCCTGTAGGTATATAACAAAATATTTCCATCAGTTTCTTGTAAAATTCATATTATAATAGGTGTTCACCTTGGGGTCTGAATTCTCTTGTTTATGATTTTAAAAAATGTTCCCTTTCCATGGTCATTCTTAGACAGCTGTTGTCTAATAAGTGACGGGACACCTGGCTCAACTGAACAGATATTCAGTTCTGCTTTCAATTTTAGTCACTTAAAATTGGTGATTGAAACTGGATATTAGTGTCCGGTTTACCAGGTAGACATAGACAAATTTTTGGGTAGTATTATCAAAAATTGATTGAAAAAAAAGGATTTTGCATCTGGTTATTCCTATACAATGTTAACAACTCCTCTTTTGTTCCGCTTGACCAAATTTTCAATAATAATATAATCTATTAAGCCTTAATTTAGTTAAGAATAGTTCAGGACAGTTTAAGATAGTTTAGTAGGGATTGTTGGGAATGAATTTCCATGCAAACCATTTCAAATTAATAATGTTTTTGTACTCTAATTGCTTTGTCAATATCCGTGAAATTCCATATTAATGCACTACCTATATAAATTAAAAATTTCGACCCATCACTCTTTTCAATAATTACATTGTATTATTTCAGCAGGGTATTATGTGGTTGTAGAAAAAATGTCATGCACAATATATTATTATTGAATAACAATAACCTCTTCATAGATCTCCCAAGCAGTCAGCGGAATAATGATCGAAGCGCCCGCGCAAAAGGTAGTGCAATTGACCTGGCGGCAGGTTGAAGGGCGACGCAATCGCCATATACTAACGAAGGGGGAGTCAAAGGAGAAGATAGATCTCACTTCCGCTGTTCTTAGAAGTGGCGTTCTTCTAATTTTTTTCTGTCTGATGTGGACACCTGATCGTGGGAATGTTTGCGCTTTTATCCGACGATAACTACAGGGTATACTCAGTTAAATTTGTGGTTACTTACATTCTATTTTCTCATAAAATGAATAACAAACTTCACTAGTTGACCATTTAAAAATTTGCCTTTGGGACTTGATTTTATTAAGAATTTGACTCATAACAGTATTGGAATTCGAAAATTCTCTAATTTGAAAAAGTGCGTATGTAGTAAACAAAGTATTAATATTCTATTTCATTTGTTACAGGTTGCAAAATCAAGGCCCTTCGCGCCAAGACCAACACTTACATCAAAACACCAGTAAGAGGCGAAGAGCCAGTCTTCGTAGTGACTGGACGCAAGGAAGACGTCGCCAAAGCCAAAAGAGAAATCCTCTCAGCAGCAGAGCACTTTTCGCAGATCAGAGCTTCGCGTAAGAATAATTTGGCAGGATTGGGATCAGGAGCCAGCACGCCACCAGGCCCACCAGCAAATATTCCAGGTCATGTTACCATTCAAGTTAGAGTACCCTATCGTGTTGTCGGTTTAGTTGTAGGACCAAAGGGTGCTACCATTAAAAGAATCCAACATCAAACTCATACATACATTGTCACACCCAGCCGTGACAAAGAACCAGTTTTTGAAGTTACCGGTTTGCCAGAAAGCGTAGAATCGGCTAGACGAGAAATCGAGGCCCACATTGCTATGCGTACCGGTAATGGTACTTCTATTAACGGTTTGCCTGGGTTAAACGGCTTGGACGAAAACGATCTAATCGCTTCCTTATACAAATCTGGTCTCAGTTCCATTCTCAACTACATGGAGCCAACTACCGACACATTTCCAACAATGACATCTTCAACTGGTAGCAGCGGAGCTTTTTCTAGTTCAGGATCCTGTTCAAGCAGTTCATCTAGCAGTGGAGGTAGAGATCTTGGAGCGATCTGGAGCTCAAATGATAGAGATGAAGGCTTAGGTGATTCTCCTAGTTTCGATACATCTACAGCGTTATCAAGCATTTGGTCATACCCAACAGTATCTGCTCCATCTAGACCATCTCCAGCCAATAGTACGAGCCCTGCAGATTCATTACTAAGCTCTACCACTAAATGCTTAGTATGCACTGATGCCAAAGTTACGCACGCATTGGTACCTTGCGGTCACAATTTCTTCTGCATGGATTGCGCAACTAGGGTGTGCGAAGGTAGCAATGCCCAATGTCCCGTTTGCTCCCTTCCTGCTATACAAGCAATTCGCATCTACTCGCCCAACCCTTAAGCAATTGATCGATCTCGCTAGAATCACCTCCGCATTCCCTGGGCACGCATGCCCCGTGTTCAACTTCATCTTCGGTTCAGCTCTTAACTTCACCCTCATAAACATACAACGAATGCTAAATTCTATATTTTTAGTACATTTTTTTTTATTTCCTTATATTTTTGCGGAATTATTTTATGTTAGGTAGTTGTTTTAGTTAACTTGTGTGTGGTTAAGGGTTCGACGAATTTGAAGCGTAGTCATCTTATAATGCCAGTTTAACAATTCTTTTTTTTATTATATTCACGGTTTTGATAGTATTAGAGTTATATTGGTTTATTTTATATTTTTACATTGTGTATTCTGAATATTTTTATGGTTTTAAGCGTAAAACATTGAAAAAAAAAAGACATGACGCTACACTACGTATTAGAGTTTTTATACTACTGATAAGTGTTTCGTTATTTTTTTTTTAAATATATTTTTTTAAGTTTCGCCATGTGAAGTGTCACATTATTTAAGTCTGAAAACAGCAATTCTCAAAATATTATTTAAGGAATAAAACTGAAAAAATTTTAAAATAATATATGGATAAAAACATAGCAAAAATAATAAAAATATATATAACTGAAGTGAGAATTAGATTGGTAGTCTGAAAGAGGTTTGGTTGTGCGGTGCGAGTAATGCAAAAATGAGCAAGCTAGGAAGCAGGGGCCATGTGTAACCGTTGTGCATTTTAAACAATTAAAATTCTTTAAAAATAATACAAAAATATTTAAAAAATCTTTTGACCTTAATAAAACCATTTTTTCATCCCACTTTATCTTAAAAAAGCAAACAAAGAAATTTTTAAAGAATTTTGAGTTTTTAACCGCTCCGACACTGGTAGGGGGGGCCTTCAGAACTGCCACTTGTCCTTCGCTATCCCCCGGCTCGGGTACACCCCCCTAATAACGAAATACATATCCCTTATTGTTAGTTGATCAGTGATTGTTGCTATTGTTCTGTTATGTGATGTGATACATATATTTCTATATTTCTTATAGCATATTAGTTGTGAGAGATTTTATAGTATAAATATAAATTATTTATTGTGTGTACCCTCTAAAGCCGGCCGGTATGCGATGGGGCTTCTGATATACAAATAACCATGATAATGCGAAAACGTCTTGGTTCAACAGCTAAATATTTGTTTTTTTTATATACATCGATTTTTATTTCGGTTCGTAAATTAGGGAAAAATTTAATTTTGGTTGTTGGTGATTTCTTATGGCAGCAAACTAAAATTGTTTCGTATTTAAAAATATTTTCATAAAATTTAATTATATTTCTCAACCTTCAGATTTCTTAAACTGATCGAGTAACTAATGAGGAAAATAATGAAATAATTACAAATTTTCAAATTATTTTCGCTGAACAACATTGATTGAACATAATAACCGATCTTTTCAATCTGTCAATATGTCGTCATCATACTCCTTTTTGTCGCACATTATTTTTACGTTTGATTGCGAAAGAGCTTATCGAACCATGCAATTTACACAAGAGCGACAAGGAAAATATAAAAGAAATAGCTTGAAAGAGAAAGAATAATTGGGCGTTGTCAGCGAGGGTGTATACTTATTTCCCGACGCTTGCCGAATGTTCATTGCCCCCCTTTTTTAACCGCTGTTGCCAGAAGCGCAAATTAATGATATTTTTGTCTAATTATCGTTGAATTTTTTTCGAGCTAATGCACTATTAGGTGAAACTAAACACTTCCATCCGGCAACAGTGTCCTTTTCATATTGGGAACATACTGAATACCACCAACTAGTGAATTCTCTCTGTAAAGGACACTGTTGCCAGATGAAAGTGTTTAGTTTCAACTAATAGTGCATGAGTTCGAAAAAAAAGTCAATGATAACGAGACAAAAATATCATTTGTAGTAATTAATCTGCACTTCTGGCAACAACGGTTAAAAATAGGAGGGGCATTGAACATTCGGCCAGCCTCGGTAAATAAGTATGACCACGCACAATTATTCTCTCTTTCAAGCTGTTTTTCTCATATTTTCCTTATTGTACTTGTGGAAATTGTATGGTTCGATAAGCTTAACAATCTTTATTTTGAACATACTAGGCGATATATAACATCTCTTTTAATACATTTTAGTATTTTTACCTTTTCTTGTTTATTCATTTTTAAAATCAATTTTTATATAAATTTCTATCACCGTCAATAAAATTTTTATTTTTCTATCTATAAAATAAGTTGTCAACAATTTTTTGAATATATAATATTAAAAATATAAAAACCACTTGAATTTAATTTTAAAATTCTCAATAATGTAAATTAAACACCAAACAATGAAATTGAATATATATATTTAATAAAATTTTTTCTGAATCAGTATTTAAATCACTTAAATTCAGTATTAAATATATCGGAACTTTTCAAGTATTATTACAAATTTTTCTTTTAAATTTACGAGCCGAAAGCAGGATATATATACTAGATATATATAATTATTTTATTCGAACATTTATAACATGACACTTAGAACATTAAAATATTTTTTTCAAGAAACAGATAAATATATCTCAATTAATTATAATTATCAATTTTTACTTTCGTGTCTTGTAATACATGTTCGCATTTAATAAAAAAACAAACAGAATTAGCGTGCCCCCCCGTCCTGCACTACTTGCTTTGATCCTTCAGTATTCACGTGTCACCTTTCCTCCCGGTGTCTCTTCCGGGATGCAGTTTTTTCATGCATTTCTCTCCTTGCCTGCACTTTTTCGTAGACAATTTAGACCAATTCTTGGAGTTGAATTTTATCGAAAATATAATCGACAAACATATTTTTCACCGTTTAATAATTATTGGGGCGCTAAATATTACACATCCTAATAGTTTGGTTGTATCTTTATTAATGTTACGAATAAAAATAGTGAGATTTAATTGATAAAAATGTAAATCCGTTGACTCAATTATATTCTTAAATTGTTTTAAATACTGTTTAGTCCCAATATTTAATTAATTAGGTGAAATAATGTATCAAAAATGATGTCGCTCTCTAGGAAATGGTCTAGTTATACTGTCTGGCCCAGACTGGCTCCCATGCGCTTATATATTACTTATTAATATTATTAAATATATATTAAGAAACTATATTTTGTTTTTATTTATTTTTTTATTGTAGAATTGGAAATTATCGTTATTAGATAAATTTATATATTTTATTATTATTATTGCTTGGCCAGTCTGAGTCAGTCTGAGATAGGTCGGGTTAGTCCGGAGACTTAGTTTGTTTGTACGTATGTTGTAAATAAGTTGTTGTTTTATAGCTATTAAAATACCATATTACAATTATTATTTTATTTTTTTACATATTTTTGTGAAGATATTTAAATATGAATGTTAGTACAAGTACATGTCCACCGTTGAGTGCAGAGTGACTGTTTGAAAATCCACAATGCCCTTCAACACATCAAAAATTTCACTTCCCAGTGTCGACCGATATTTTAAGATTTAGTCAGTGCATTCGATATGACAATTTTTCAAAATTGAGTTAGAATTTTTGCGGTATTATTTTTTTCGTGAAATCTAGGAAGTGTTAAGGGACACTGTGAATAGTTTAATTACATTTTTAATTAGTTATATATTTATATTGATATTTTAATTAGATGAAAGTATCCTCGAAGTGATTTCTTTTTTGTAATTTTTTATTAATTTTTGAATATTAAATGTATAAGCGTGTTTTCTATTTAGAAATTTATAAATTAGTACGAATTTTTTACATAGCGACTGACCTTACGCTTAAGCGGTCGTACTCTAAAGGGCAGTGAAAGTAGCGAGGTGGTATTTTTTTTTCTAATATTTAGATTCTCTTTATGAAACAAGACTAAACCACCTTTGCAGCTTTGACTGAGCCTTAGAACGCTAGCAAAATAATAATTAAGATTTTTGACTTTTTTATAAATTTAATTGCTACCAAATAAATTTTCGTGATCCATATTTTTTTAGTTTTTTTTATTTTATTTTCCTTTTACTCCAATGAAAACAGGTTCAATTGAATATAAGACTGGTAATTATCTTTTTTTCATCATACCAAAACATCATAATAATTCATATAAAGGTACTCAAGTTTCATACACTTTGAGGTTTTAGATTTTTGCTGATATATACCTATAAGATGGATCAATCTCACTTCCATTTCAAGTTTCTCCATGTCAATCTCTTCTTGGTCTTTTCGTCCAATTTTCTTACATTTTTTTCTCATTGGATCTTTCTCTACTTCAGTCAACCACTGAACTATCTAGTCTCTCTATCTCTTAGTTCCCATTATCACATTAAACAATTTTTTCACATGCTTGCCACTCATATGGTTTCAAGTATTATTACCTTTTCTCCTTTAATTCTCTTCTCAATTACTACTGATATTCAACACCAATTATTACAAATTCCTTTTCCTTTATTTTTGTCAATACTTTCTTAATGGCTTGTCATATCTCATTTTTGTATTTTGAAGTGTTTCAAATGCTAGAATTGGACCTCAGCCCTTCAAAAACTGATAAACAATGGGTTGCAAATGTCAATATTTCTGGCACATGTTTTTTAATATTTAAAACCTTGACAGTCCTTTTTGGATTGTGTTTTTGGAACCTTTTAATTTGTGTACTGTATAGAGACTGCTAACGAAAATGAACTTTTCAATTTAGAATATACTACTCTACAGTATCCTTATCCAATTCAAATTTTATAGCCATTTTATTATCTTGTCATTCTCAACCCATTTTACAATAAATATATATTGCTCTCTTTAGACAGGTTAACTAATTTCAACAATAAAATGTTGTAATACGACAAACGTTTTACAGGCAGTGTCGAACTAAAGAATTTGTTGGATTAAAGAGTACTGCCTAAGACCCCCTATAATCCAGAATTGTTTCCAAAACAGATAGATGTCAAAATAATACAATACTATTATAACGTCTTACAGAGTCATTGAAAATCAAAGCAATAAGAAGCAAAACTACTATCCTGACTGATATACCAACCCTGTTCTACTTTGAAGTGTAATTAAATGTCCTTCGTGGCATATAGCCATGAAAGTAGTTGTCACTTCCTAGTGGACATTGTTTGATGACATCTATTGAGAGCACGCTGCACTAAAATGCCAATTTATCCACAGGAAACTGAAAAAAGTAGATGTATATTTTTAAAATATAGTTTACCAGTTTTAAATTCCAAGACCTGTGATTATATGGAGTATTTTAATTTACTTTTTATGAGGCCACTGCTTTGTTGTGTTCCCCGCATGATCAAGTTAGACGTTTGGTGTTGTTCTTCATACCCTGCATGTTAGTGAGTACTGTAGTCTCTAGAGATAGCTCACAAAGCACAATTTATAATAAACATTTCTAGAAAAAATAAGCAAAAAAAAACATGAAAGAAATATCGCGTTTTATATTTTAATAATCTGATAAGAAAATATTTTAGTACGCGTGTAAAACTAGATGTAGCAACTTTAAATAACATTTTTCATTATATAATATATATGTTATAATAAAAATAAGTAATGCATAATGCTCAATAAGGTTGAACGCGAGTGAAGTAGATAGAGGATCTTTTAGACAAAAGGTACTGACATTTTTAAACTGAATTTTAAAAATTATTCCGATTCTGACATAAGATAATGTAATTGAATCATATGCCTTTTCTCTAAGAGACTACGTGAAGTTTTTTCGGGTCGTAGAACGGCGCTATTGTAGTTGGATTTTTAGGTTAGGTAGTTAATGTGAAATATATAGGCAAAGTGTTGGACGCGCCGTTCTCGTGGGCACGACTTTTAGGGGTTAGGTGGATTGAAATAAAAGTCTTCCCGCCCGAAATCACCTAAACCATTTTGGAAATCATCCTCATTTTCATTAATAATTGTTGAATGTTCCCAAATTATTATTCTAGCTAATACTGATAAAAAGAAAGGGTCTCTTTTGCTTGTCTATTTGCAGACAATATTTGCGATTTGAAAATATATTTAATATTACTAAAAATTTATTCATTTTAATTCACCATCACCACTGTCAATTCTAGGAAGGATTTCAAGTGAAGACTTTTTTTCTAATTGGTGGAATACCTCATAGTATAAAAACTAAAAATAAGAGAGTATATTATTTCTTTTCAGAAGCTCTAAATAACAGAGTGGCTAAAAGAACAAAACTTTTCTTTGCATTCTGATTCTTTTTATGAAGAACCAGTTTCCACTTTGGAGATGACATGGATATTTTTTCTTCCACCACTACAAAATCTACATTTTCCCAGCTTGGGCTTTGTAATGTTCCCAACTAGGCGGCAGTGGTCTGTTATGTAAGCTGTCAGAATTCTTGCTGAATTCTTACTCTGACATGAGAATTAATTTGTTCTCATCTAAATGTGATTTCCCAGGGATATATTTGAATGTCTAATCCCTACTAGATCTTTCCTTTTCTAATATTTTACATTAGTAATATTACCCCAAAAGGGTTCAGCCTCTATTTTTGTCATACACACAGTAAATTGACAATGTTGTTAATGTCTAGTTCATTGAGATTTTCCATGAACTACCAAACCATTTTGGAACTAATTGCCCAGCCTTTTAATTGCCTTTTGGCAATACCCTTTGACTTCTGTATATTTTTATAAGTGGCTGAGGGAAGTGGAGGAGGGTTTAAGAAGGATAGGAATCGCCAGATGTAAGAAAAAACGAGGGATAGGATGGGTGTCTAGCCTCTTCAAATTATGTATTGAACTGGGCACACAAAGTATTTAGTTCTTGGCCTGTAAACTCCTATCACTATTTTCTATTGCTTTAGAGCTATCTGTATACCATTGAATGGTATTATTTCTGAGACTGGTTTAACTGTATTTTGTATTGAATTTTTTTTTCAATCTCAGCAATCCTAGGTAGAATTTCCGATTTTTAAAAAGCAGGGAGGAATATTCAACTTAGTTTGTTTCTTGTTCTTTCTGTAACACTTTCCACCACCATAATAATATGTAGTGGTGACATTTCAAAATTACTTCTCATTAGATCAATATATGAATCCTTATCTCCAGTTTGTTGATTTTGACCTGGAGGTATATTATATTATATTGAGAGTTTTAATTCTGATGGGGGATTAAACTTTTTGTTGCAATTAGGGGAATTAATTTGATTAAAAAAAGAAACACAAAATATCTAATGATACTTTAAAATGGAACTCCACTATTTATTTTATTTTTAGAGCCTCTATTTTAAAATTTTATATAGATAAAATCCACGAAAATTACATACAAAACTTGTGTTCTAGTTTAACACGTTAAAGAGGGTATTCCATTATACCTGCAGGAAGTATCTAAATTTATAACAAATTTTCATCGGTCCAATAAAGAAAGAACGATATACTGAATATTCTATTAACATCTGTACTGGATTTCTAAGAGCATTAGTAACGACATAGATAGTAGCTATTAGTAAAAATAGATGATAATAGTGCCAAGAAATGACGAGGTTGAATTTTTTTTAAACTCGCTCCCTATTGCATTAACGAACTTATATAAAGAACAAGAGGATTGACGAAAATAATTAATAATTTTTAATATATAAAAATATTTCGAAATGGCAAGCAAAAGAGAACTAAATTCTTATCTGATATTCTAACCGAAAGCAATGGACTCCGTACATAATTGTGAAATTATGTTTAGAGTCTTAATAATTTGAAATTTAGATAGTGAAATTATTGAAAAAAAGTCACGTATTGCAGGTTGATTAGCCAGTTCGTACGATAGACTGATTTGCTAATTGATTGCTAAAAGTACGACTAAGAATAACTAGGAACTGTGCTTTTCAAGCTCAAATTGTTTGCTGCTGAAAGTGGAAAGTGAGGTTAAGTTGCGTCGGAAAGGTTTCGGGTAAATAAACAACACATCAGTCAAATTAGTGTTAAAAGGAATATTAAAAATAATCTGATATATGTGTACAAATAGACATATAAAGTCATTTTAAAGAAAAAAAGCGAAAACTAGACAAATTATTGCACATATGTCAGATAAGGATTATTCTAAAAAGATTGATTACAAAGCCAACGTATTCAAGAGGCCAAAATATTTTATAAGGCCTTTATGATTCAAAAGAATAGCAAATGTCAATCTTTGAACATATCTTCATATTATGATTTCATTATTTAGTTTAAAATATTTGTTTTATTGGTGTTAAAATTGATAAAAATCGTTTGTTTCTTAAACTTATTGGTATAAATACGAACATACAGGGTGTTTCATAATTTATTGTGAAACCAATAATAAAAATATTGATCTTATTTGTTAAATACAGTGTTGAAACCTGTTGTTTGCACAGTTGTTTCATTTGATCAAGGAAATTTTTAATTTTTGAATAATTAATGTAAGCAACTGTAACCTCCGCCACTGGACCTACGATTCGTATTTAACTGCATACTCATCAATGCTGCTTCGCGGGGTAGCTTCATCTATCACAAATTGACTGCGACTAAAATTTTTGCAAATCACACTGTATATTAGCATATTTTTAACACTTAATATACAGGCCTAACTACAATATTTAAGTAATAATATCTATATTTCATATTTACTATAATATGAAAGTTTTTGAAATAGAGTAAGAAAAATACATATAGATGTTTTTTAGAAAAAAAAACGTATTTATAAGTAAAGAAAAAATATTTATATAATTAAGATATATATCTTTTTGTAGCCTCCTGTAAGTGACATCTGCTAAGGGTCGCAGGTTCAGTCTGATGCGAAGTTTCTTAGGGTTGTAAGAATATCTAAATTTATATAGAAGGAAAGATGGGGTATTCCAAATCGACCACTTCTCCACGAATCTTTTTGATTCGGCTAAAAGTTTTTCATCTTTTTCTTTATTATAAAAAATGGTTGACGGAAATAAAAAAAAAATTTTCTTTCGTACACCAATGAAGTGATAAATTATTCAAAAATGAGCCGTATTGTTTTGGAAATTTTTGTTTTTAAATGTAAAAAAAATACAATAAAATATTAAGATGATTATTTTTTGACGTTTCTTAAAACCAATGAAATGCTTCTTTATTTGTCACAAGGGTAAGTTTCAATCAATTATGTCATTATTATAGTGGGAATAAATCTCTTGTGATTATTCTTGGGAGTTATCACTGTGGAAACTGTCGGTTTAGTACCTTTTTTGATGCAGAAATAACAAAAAAGATTTTAGAAAATACTCTAAATAAGTAATTTGTCTATATGGAGACAATTTAAGACCTTTACCAAGGAATTTGTGAATCAAAAAATAATCTAGTCAAATATAACTCACGGGTTCCATGTTGTTCAAACTTGTTGCCATTTGGAAATTGCCTGGCAAAAAGTTTTCAAAAAATTTGTCAAATTATTTCCAATTTATTCTCACTCTCTTGTTATATTATTACTGATACCGAAACCACTTTTGTCAGGAATTTGACAGTGTTCTTTTGATTGATTTTGAAAAATAGTCATGGTTGACGACATGAAGGGAGAGAAGTGTCCAACTAGAGGTTGATCCACAAATAACACCTGAAGAACTCTTTGATTGGGATTCTTTGAAAAAGTTATAACTATTTTAAAATAAAGGAGAAAAATAGAAAGATTTATCATTTATTTTGGGTAGGGTGGAAAAGTTTTGAAAATAAAAAAGAAAAATGGAAAAATTGATAACTTTTTTTGTGGGGATATAAAAAGGTGAAAAACTTTCAGCCAAATCTAAAAGAGTCCGGGTCCAAAGTGGTCGATTTGGTATGGAGCCCCCCAGATACATTTTAATAAAATACACTCCTGGTGGACAACTCAAAGTAGAAATAGATATAAAATTAACAAGAGGACACAGGGTCGATGCAATGTAGAGTTAATCAAAAAGTAACGAATTGGTTAAAACATTCAATGATTTGGTTATGAATCACGTACCCATATTTATATAAGATATGCTTATAGATAAAACTTTTTACTCATTCTTAATTGGAAATGCAGAAATCAGGTGTTTTAAACAGTTCTTGTAGATAGATGAACAATCCTGCAATGCATTCAATAAAAATTAAAAATATTCGCATTTTTCTATTTATATTACAAATTCAAATAAAAATAATTAAATAAATTTATAGATTATAAACTTTTTAATGCATTTATTCTTTAAAGCTTCACATTTAAAATAAGCGTTATAATCCATAAAATCTTAAACATTCACTGAATAATATATTGTGTCTAAGTCAGTTGACAATGACATTTAGTTATTAGTTGGCATCTGTAGAAATCGCTTTACATTCAGTATATTTTTTTTCCCACAAAAAAAATCCACACGATATCAATTAGATATCAAAATTTTGTCTTCTAATGTAACTCAGAGCAATAACATAACGAAATAACTAGTATTGTAAAATCTATAATCTACTTAATATTAAAATAAGTGTAGTCTAGATAAATTTTTTGATCGTACGCAGAAGATCTTACGACCCTAGCTGTCAAAAAACCGCTCAGCATTTATTATAATAAAAGTATATATATACCATATATACCAAAATAAATATTTAGCTGCAAATGTTAAAAAAGTATTTCTATATTAACGGGCGTGCAAGAGATGAACGTACTTTTGTCCTTTCATACTATTTATGTTGAAAATAAAACAAATTATGCTTTAAAGCTGTTGGTTCCTACAAAAACACTAAAATCAGAAACCTTAAAATGTATTTCAAATAATTCCGTTTCAGTTCAGCAGTCTCATCCGGATATCAAGATACAGATCTCTCTGATTTTCATTATTAGTATTGACAATTTTTGATACAATGATCATCTGGATACCATAAACACAGCGCCGGATTAAGACTTTGAGAGGCCTGGGACTAAATTTCGAATAGGCCCTTTCAAGGGCAGAGAAAATTAGGATTTTCGGAAAACAGAAGAAAAAATTACAATTTTCCGATGACAAGGCATTGATTTCAGTTTATTGCAAAAAATATAATAGAGATTCTTTGTTATACATGTACCTAATGTATAAATATAATTTGAAAATATTAAAAATCGTGTCCGTAATTAGAATTTATAATTTTTTTTTGACAAGAAAGGGCCCTTCGGTTCCTTCGGGCACGGGGCTATAGCCCCAGCAAGCCCCTCGGTTAATCCGGCGCTGCATAAACATACAACTAAGAGTAGGTATTGGTCTCGCATCTTACAGTTAGTAGTTCACCTTGAACCTTCAGTTGAGACTATGGAGGGCTGTAAGAAGGAGTTAAATCGCAATGCTAACGTAATGGTACTGAAATATGGCTCGTAATTGAAATTTCTGAAACCACCGCTAGAGGCGCAAGTGTTCGAAGTGATTCCTAAAAAGTGCTATTTAAGCCTAAAATGTACCAAAACGTGTGAAAAAACTAATTTAATCGAGCAGAAAAATTTGTCGTTAGTTCTATCGAGAACTTTTCAAATTTTGAGTTAATTGAGCTTTTAACTGCAAAATTGGTACATGGGTGCTTATATATGCATACAATATTCTTGTTAAAAAATCGAATAATATGTCGTTTCAGGGTTTTTTGGTAAACAGAATTCGATTTTACGGTCTATGTAGAAAAGGTGGGATGTGGTAGGATATTACCAGTTTGGAAGTATTGATTTTATATTGTGTCTTTCCGCCAATTTGTTTTAATGTCTGTATAGCATTAAATACTTATTTTAAACTAATTATATATTTTAGGTAAACCATAATAGTTTCAACGAAAATTAATAACTAAGATCTTTAAGTTTAAATAGGTTTTGATATTTAAACCCCTCAGTGAAAAACATAATAAAACAATCGTAAAACTCGTAAAAATTATTGATTATTACAAAAAAAAATCTTCCTAATGCTAATGACATACTATTTCTAATAAAGCATAACATACAGAAGATATATACATAGCATACAGAAAATATATATTTTGTTGGATTTTTTATTGGAAGAATAACCCGTCTTACATCCCGGAACAAAACAAACTCTGTCTTTATTCACTTTTTTTATCACTCATTGTTTATAAATATTACTGAAAGATTCAAATATTCACCAGACTTTATTAAAAAATCTTCAAACTTTCAATACAACACAACGATAAAGTAGCATCACATCGAACTATGCGCCATCTACGTTAAAAACTTGAACGAACATAAAAGTAGTGCCAGAAATTTCAAAATACGCCTATGTCGATTCATCTCCTTCTTACAGCCCTCCTTAGTTAAGACCGTACCTATAGTACTATTGCAAGACAGATAACCATAAAAATGGCTTAAAATTAATACGTCTCTTGTCAATTTGATATTTATGTATTTTCGGCGATGATGATGAACATTGTCGTTTATTCATTCATTCGTTTGGGTTGATACAACTTGATTGGGGTATGATAGATTCAAGAAAGTGTGAAGCAGCTACCTAATGCTACAAATAAAGAACTCATCGTAAAAAGAAGTACCTAGTTTCTGAGGAGAGTCTCTGAAACTAGTAGCTTCTTTAGTCCTATTTCCCGGGGGAATTTCACGATATTTGCAGGCTTCAGCTTAGGTAAATGTTTCTCTTCTATCCAGTAATCTCCCATGTACTGTGCTCTAGGATTCTGGAGTTCTGTGCAGTTGGAAAGTATGTGGATGGAGGTTTCTTTTTCCATGCCACAATATCTGCATTCTTTTTCCTCTTCTTGAGTTTTTTCAGGTGCCCATTCAGGATCCCTGTTAAAACTCTTAGCGCAGTTTTAGTTTGACTTATGCATTCATTTGATCTCAACAGGTTGTAGTCCCCCAGAAGAATATTTGATTGTCTAAGCCCTACTAGATCTTTCCAATGGTCGGATCTTTTATTTCTTTCGGCTTTTTATATTATATTTGGTTTACTTTCACTGAGACCTATTGTGTCCCTACTTATTTTTGGTTACCAATGGTTAAACTCCGCAATGTGGTTTAGAATTAAGCAATAATTTCATACGAAAAAGAAAACTACTCAGTATTAAAAAGAAAAGTGAGAAATAAAATTTTAATCTCAATTTAGTTAACAAATTATTCCTGTGAATGGAATAAACAATAGGAAAGTTTTGGAAAAACATTTTTTCGGTGATAATTCATTGAAACGTGATATTTGAAATACATTTTGTTAATCATCGATGAAAGATGTAAAGTAAAAAATTAAAGCACAAATTGGTTGATTAATTTTTAGAAACAAAAAAAATTAGTTTTAAAATTAATTATTTTTGTACACGATCTTACATTCCATTGGAAAAAATGGCTGCCAATAAGAATACTTCAGCCAATGGTTAATGTTAAACTGAGACATGGCTAGACAAAAACCTGATATTTTTTAAATGGAGCTAAAGGACTTTTTTAGGATCACGTGCTGCTAAAAACAAGGATATTATTCTCAGTAAGCAAAACACTGAAATTTAAAATTTAACTGTAGGTAACTGATATTTAGTATACGTTTGCTTTGGACGTGATTCTAGGAAACACCTTGTATATAAAGTGACCATCTTCGAAAAAGTGTCTTTTGAAAACAATTATATTATTACACAGTGATTGAAAATTTTATTATAAATATATTAAAAAAAAATAGATATATTTTAACTTATCCATACTCAAAAAATAAAATTTATGATAAATCTATATTATTATAAGATGAAGAAAAGTATATGAGAGAGGGGTTCAAAGTATCGTTTTTTTGTCACACCTTGTAAGTAACCAGAGCACAATAATTTCATCATATCAAAGCTTCACTGTGATTCGAAAGACTGACTTAAATGTTATTTCGGACTAGAAATTAATAAAGTCTCCTCTAAAATATAAGAGTTATATTTATTTGACTACATTGAATTTAATATTCCAAGAATGTGGGCAAAACAAAGGTTCTATTTGAAATAGAGGAACGATTGATTTTGTTGACACCTTGGTCTATGTTTTAACCAAATGTGCAGGCCAGCAGCTGTAAAGCTTTCAAAAATAAAACAAAAAAAAATATTTCTGTGTGATGTATGTGTGAATTAATATTTTTCCAGTTATAATTATAACTCATAGATAAAATATTTAGATATGTTTCTATCACGATATGTTAATACGTATACTATATTATAAAATTTGGTATTTTGAAAAAATTAGCCAAAATCCGCTAAAGAATCGCTTGTGTCAGTTGTATCATCATTGTTGCATGTTTTACAGAAATTATTAGGACAAAAAAAGTTGGATACTTCAACAAAAATATTGGGTGTATTATCTTTGTACAAATTTAATAAAAAAACTTCAAGTCTAGAGCTAAATAGAATATGTACTTTATATACTGTTCAAAAATGTATTCCCTATCAACTAAAATTGTGCATAAATAGATTATAACATTAGATATACCGTGAATAAACCTTAATATGGTCTACTAAGCCTGTACTCTTGACTAACTGGAAAGGAATTTCTCGGGAAAGTTCCAAAAAGCGAGAGAGAAAACCATAACGGTACACAGACCGAGTATTCGAGTGTTATTTTTACCAAAACATGTTGAAATTCAGAAACCGGAATAAAAGAAAAAGAAGATGAGATAGTTCACAATTTAACCTCACTTTTGAGGCATCTTTTCCTTATTTGTTTTCTTTCTGCAGCATCTTCAAGCCAGCCAGGTTATAATGGTGAAAAAATATCAAAATACTAGAAAAAAGGAAAATATAACCTTTTAAATCTAGAAATGGTAATACAAAACAGTATTCACTCTGGCGATGCAAATATCACTGATAAGTAAAAAAAAACTTCTAACTATTGGCGCCTCGGCCACGAATTTTGCTATCAAATGGAGAATGTGTGTTAAGAGTATACAATAATGGATCACCTCATTTAGCACTAAATTCTATATTTCTTTAATAAACTCAAACCATTCGTTAATTTATTGATAATGGTAAGAAGAATGATAAGAGATATAAGGAATCATTTTTATTTAATCGTAAACCGTAACTGACAACTTCTTGAACGTTGTTAATAATTATAAATTCAAACAAATTTAGTTAATTTGTTAAAATCTACATAATATTTAAACTTTAAAATTGTGACGCGTTTCGCTCACACAGTAGCTTTATCAAACGAATTGAGGTATAATAAGAAATTTTCAATTTATACAGTGCCATGATACTAAATTTTACGGATATTAACAGTGAAATTATGATCTATTTACATGGAATAAAATAAAAAAGGGAAAAATGTGTCTAAATATGGTGTTAAGTAAAGTATTTAACAAGTTTACCTGGAAATTCATTCACAACAATCCTACAGAAACATTTCTAGAAGGTTTTTTGTTCTGAAATTCTAGTTCTAGAACACAAACGTAGCTATGACAACTAAAAATCAGATTCCAACTTCGCAAACCAACACTCTTTCGATTCAAATTTTGAAATTTTGCATATAGAACCTAAATCCTTCAAATTAATTCTTTTAGAAGCCCTTGAGATAAATAAAAACATATGTATATTCAGTTAATCTTCTTAATGACCAAATAGATATCAATAATTCTCCCTTATTAAACCTTTTTACCTAGAAATGTTCTTGTAGGATTGTTGTTAATGAATTTCCATGTACTTGTTAAATACTTCAATTAATCCCATATTTAGACACATTTTTTCCTTTTTTATTTCATTTCCATGTAAAGAAATCATAATTTCATTGTTACTATCCGTAAAATTTAGTATTAAGACACTGTATAAATTGAAAATATCCATTCGTTTGATAAAGCTACTGTGTTAGCGAAACGCATCACAATTTTAAGTTCAAATATTGTAGATTTTAACAAATTAAATTGTTTCATTTCATCATTCAATATGCATCTACATCAAGTAAAAGCCTCATTTGTTCAATAATATTTTATTATTAAATTTAGAGCAATATTAATATACCTAATATTTTTGTTAATATATCCGATGTGGTAGGACCGAATCGCACGTTAGAAAAAAAAAAACAATAACTTTAAATATATTGGGGAACATTTTGAACATCGACGAGTAGTGGATTCTAAAAATTTAAATATATATTTTAATCGTAAATCTGGTGCCAAAGTCAAAGTTACTAAAACTATTGTTATGCAGCTATAATTTTATAACTATATAATCGAGCAATAATTAAGACCTTTGAAAATATTAATCTCAAGTAATTTATAGAAAAAAAAAATGGTTACTAATACACCGTTTTAAATTTATACTGCATAGCAACGTACTTATTAAGTATTAATTCGGTGACCAATTGATAATCGACAGATCGACTTCTATTTCTTATTAAAAACCATCCTCTGCTGTTCTTATTCAAATTTGTCAAAAATTATTGAATTGGAAAAATATATTAAGCGCCGTCCATTGTTAATTGTCATTCCAAATTGATAAAAAAAATAATGCAACTTTTGCAAAACTCTAGGCCTCTAAAGTAGGAATTTCACCTTGTTTTTTTTATTTTGCCATTAGTCCTCTTATGCTTGTATCGTAATTTTTGCTAGAAAATATCAAATATGATTTCTACCCTAAACCTAAAAGGTACTCTTTTTGACTTAGCGTTAAACGTACCAGGTCACAGAACTGCAAGCATGCGCAGTAACTACATGTGGCTTTTACGCTAGAGTGGAAGACCGAAGTCTGATTGTATTTCAACAGCAAATTTGTCACCTTGGTGGGCTAATTTAATAATTGTTTTATATTCAATAAATCAATTATCAATAATGTTAATGTATAGAACTGCTCTATCCTTAATCATATTACATATTTTGCAAAATAGACATGATCTTAAAATACCAAAATCTCTTTCTATATTGTGATGTTTAACAAACAAATATAAATAAGCATAGCTTCATGTTTGTAAGAAATCGAACAGGAAAATTATCATCTATGTACCTAAGTACAGGAACAGTACAGGAGCAGGACACGAACCTAAAAAAAACAGCTGTCTTCGACTCAATCGCTAAAGCCACAAATGTAGCTACTGCGCATGCTTGCTTAGGATCGGTACGTTTAACGCTAGTCTCTTTTTGTAATTCGTCGAAAAAAGCCGCTTGGTTGATATTTGACATTTTATTAATTCTACAGCTGCAAACTTGATAATTGTTAGTACTTTTCATAATATCAAGTCATTATCAAATGATGGTTGAATGTAGTTTAGGATGGATAGGTACGATTTCGTGACCTTAATCTGTCGACTCCTCAAATATAACTGACAGTTTATTGATTGGAAGCGAATAATTGTTAGGTATTTGGGCCAAAGTTTTGAGTGACCTCTTTGAACTTTATGTTTTGGCCTAATGCGTTATTGGAATCTATATGGAATGTTCGAAGAGTGTTTTACCTATGTAATTTTGAGGAAAATTACAACAGGGATAATCTTTAACTCCACATGAAACGTTGCGTAATGTTCGCTTTCCAATCCATTTATAGGGGTGGATCAGTCCCCATCCTTGGCTGATCATTCATCAACGATTTCCCGGCATTTGCCAGTTATTATGGTCTACTGTTCTGCTCAAGTCCTTTTCTACCTCTGCCAACTATTCTTATCTGGATCTTCCACGTCTTCTTTCATTACTATCATGTCTATTAAGTTCTTCTATTCTTTTTCCTTCTGTGTTCTCTATCTCTAATATTCACTGGTCCCAGAATTTTTCTTTTGATCTTGTTTACCACAGAAGGCCTTATTATTGTTTTGTATCTACATGTTTAACTTGGTTTGTTCAGGCAATATGTTGTTTAATTTTCATAATTCTCGAATTAATAAACTCCCTTCACTAATTATTATGTCCTTGGGTTTATCCTTCCTTAAAATAACTAGCAGTGAAATGAAAAATTGTCAAATATGACTGGTAAACGGCTTTTTGATCCAATAAAGTCCTTTTTAGTTTATTTTGACTTAACCTTTACGCTCCCAATTTAGTTTTGGAACACTCTGTATAATGTAGTTAACACTGTAATTGCAAGTACAGAACAATTATATTTTGCAAAATAATTTATACATCATCTGAATTTTCTGCTAGATGTATTATATTTTGCATGGCTTGGGTCTATCTCCTGGACTGTAGGTGTGCTAAAGCAAAATATAATTATCTGGATCTACACAACCTTCTTGAGTTGATAAAAGTGGGTGCAGCTTATATTTGAAAATACATTGGAAAATATTAATTTTTGAATAACTTTTGACAAGTTTGTAGGTACTTAGATTTTTCCCTTTTCTTCTTCTATTTGTTTAGAGTGCATGTATAATTTACTCTCCTACTCTTTGAATAAAAAGCTATACAGTTTGTCCCAATTTACAAGGGATTGTTTATCTTTGTATCTTATATCAGTATGTTCTATAAAAGTAAACTTATATTTGGTTAATGCTGAGTGATATAGTAGTTGGATTTTCGCATGAGCTCTACGTCACAAATGTGCAAACAACAGAAATTACGAACGCGGACAGTGTAGTTAACGGAGTAAAGAAAAAAATGGGAATATGTAGGGTAGGTGAAATAGTATATTGTGCCACAAGAGTACTTTCAGGGCTGCTAAAGCGTTTCCTGAAAGTGTGACACTCTGTTTCTCGCCTACTGAATAAATCAAAAAACTTTTACATAAACTGACGTTTAATTAACGTTAAAATACTCAATTGACAGATTGTCAAAAACTGAAAAATTCAGAATTTTCTGCCCTTGGGCTGCTGAATAATAGTTTTTCGGTAGGGCAGGCGAAAAAATTATTTTACCTTTCCTTTAGCCAACTGGCAGCATTCGTTCGCGCTTAGTGCTCATGACAAAATCCAACAAATCTACCATTTTTGTAATAATTTCATTTTATAGTTTATCCAAAATATTACACAATTATCTACTGATTTTTTCTTAAATTACACAAGACTGATAAAAATGCGATCCAACAAAAACTGGACACGTCCAAACTGTCATGTTTTAAGGTTAGGAAATGGTGAATAAACATAAGTAAATCATACATAAATAAAACGCGAACTTGAAAGAATCGTTTTAACAATGCATATAGTATAGCTGTTTTCGCGGAGCACACGTATTTGGAGGGACTCCGCATGCGCAATTAAAATTTGAGTGTTCGTGGAGTGCTTCAGAATGTGCTCAGGATAAAAAATCCCGTGTTCGAGGAATACTTAGATTCAATTTCGAGCATGCTCGGAACGTGCTCGATGATAGCTGGGATTTTTTGTTCCGAACAGATTATAACCTCAAAATTTTGGTTGTATGCGGTTGTATGACTTTATAGTGGTTTGATTACTTTTTAATTTACGTTTAAAACTTTAAAAAACTTTTGGATTATATATATTTCAATGATAAACAGTGTTTGTTGAGTTATTTGGTTTTTTTACTTTTACTTTATTATAGACTTCGTTTTTAAGTTTATTTTATAAACAAATTTGCTAAAAGGTGAGGTTTTTATTCATAATTAGCATCCAATCAAAGGTTATGCTTCTTATTTGCACATTTTGTGTTAACTCAACTTCATGTCACTTCAAATTCGCGTTCGCGCTACCTTTAAAATTCGGAATGAGTCTGTAGGCACGCTTGCGCATTAAAGAAATCCAGTATGTACTCAGTTTGTGCTTTGGATGTGTTCAGGATTTGCTCCGCGAAAATAGCTATGTTAATGGAAAGGTTCTGGAACGTTTGATTCGTACTTAAATAAGTTCACGAACGTTCACGTACTAATCAGAAGGTGGTTGTTGGAACAAACCTATGGGCTCGTTAATGTCAAATACATAACCTGACAACAGCTTGTGTAATGGAAATATAAGAAATAGAGTAAAATGGAAAATAAGTAGAATGAAGAAGTTGCTATCCTTTCCCTTATATTGATATGTGGAATATGGATATGTATGAACTTTTCGGATCTTTACAGATGGCTTAGGAAAAAATATTTATCAAACATATTAATGAGTGGCCATTTTCTCTATTGATATTCTAGAGATAGAGGCAACAAGCCAGCTCGGAACCCGTCAGTATGTATAAGAAAAATAAAAGTAGAAGGTTTAGGCAGTCTTTCTTGTTGATATACACAGACAAATACAAAAAAACCTCTGAACGTTTGTCTTTTTTCCTCTCACCTGCTCAGATGGTTATTCCCACTTACACAGCGCCATATGGCTTTTTGCCCCTATCTGTAGTACCTCTATGAATAAGTAACCAACTTGTTACTGTGTGAGCAGACTTTTGCGGTTTGATGATAATATATAGCAATAATTATTAGATTTTTTTTATTTGGCATGTTTATTTACAATATTACTTTGGTGAATAATTGCAGAGGATAGTAGTGTAATGTTTTGGAAGTTTATTAAAATTTAATTATAAGTTACTTGAGCTTTTTTAGGTGTTATGATAAATTTATATAATGTGAAATTATTTTTTAATACAAATGTATTCCTTTTATTAGAATATAGGCACTACGAAGCATTCCATTTATTCCCCTCTTTTCTAATACTGCTCCTCGAAAATTTATCTATTTTCATAAAAAAAATATTTTTGAATGTGCGACAAGATAATCTAATCGAAAAAATATTTATTGATGTCCATTTGCTGAATTTCAGATTACATATGGTTGAAAAAAAAATGTTGAGCATTTTAATGAAAAAAACTATACCTATAAATCATTTGTGTGTTTTTTGAAATATTTAAATATTTTCAATATTTTTTATTTCAAAATTTATACTTAAATAAGGAGGACATAATTCTCACTTGTAATCGTTTTTCTCAGTGTATTTTAAATGTCAAGATGTGGTTGAAATGTACGTGGAATATTTCAATGATTTCAGGTATACTAAATAATCTGAAATACAGTTTCAATATGGTCTTTGTCTGGAAGATTTTTGCTTATCGTATACTTAAAAAAATATTTTTGCAAAAAATGTATTTTGTTTGTTAAGGTAACCCAAATTGAAAAATCTTAATATCAAAGAAAATTGAAAATTGAACAATATTATATTTTATTAAAATTAAATTAATTTTGTTTAATTTTTATATTTCTGAAAAAAATTTTCAAAAACGTTGGGTTACCATATAAGTTATTATTATAAGTTTTATCAATGATTCAGAAGTTCCACTGAACGTGTTCTCGATGTGAAATATTTTACAGATGTCATGGTATGTATATCCATGAGTAGATGTTGTCGTAAATTGTTTTTAAATGTCAATTTCATTATAACAAAAAATATAACGTCTTGCTTTTTATATTGTTAAATTTAGTCTAGTTTTAACAAATTTTGAAATAATATCAGAACGTTCTGGATATAATTAAAATAAATTGAATCAATTCAAAAATAATTTTTATAGTTTTCCCCCATTTGGTCCCATCACATAGGTATAGAATATTGAGATTTATTTTACTTCAAATTTAGCACAACTCAAGATTAACAGACTATACAATTTGGAAAATGAACAACGAATTTATACGCAATTTAGAAGAAATTGATCTTAACATTTTACACTGTATCTTGAAAGTACCTTGTATTTTATGCTTAAAGTGAAAAAAAATAAAAAAAGCGTTAAAAAAGTGCGTTACCTTTATTACACGTATTCCATAAAATAATAAAGATGATTAGTGCAATTGATCCACACCTTTACCGAAAAAGAAAATCGAGTCATCTTCGACAGCACATGATAAATAATTTGACGACTACGGATTTGTTTATAGTGATAATAATAATAGTTCTGTTGATTATATCATATTCGGAAAACAAATTAAAAGAAATATAAATAATTAAGTTGTTTTCTTTCAATAATATTATACTTCATAATCTTCCATTCAATCTTTATGCGTTCGTTATAAATTTTAATATACAACTAATAAATTGCATCAAATTGAATTATTAATAATGTAAATCAACCGTCAAATATTTACAGTTCATGCGCTGTCAAAAGTAACACGATATAATATTCTTCTTTGGTAATGGTGTGGAACAATTGCACTAGTCAATTATGTTAATTTACAGAAAGCGTGAAATAAAGGTAACGCGTTATGGTCAATCCATCGTTAGGCCGAATATTTTGAACCACCTCAATAAAGAGATTGACTCCAGTAATTTTATAATGAAAAATTGTTTAAAATGTACTAAACATGTTTTCATATAAACAAATCACACAAAAA
This sequence comes from Galerucella nymphaeae, assembly GCA_963978555.1. NCBI lineage: Eukaryota > Metazoa > Arthropoda > Insecta > Coleoptera > Chrysomelidae > Galerucella > Galerucella nymphaeae. The sequence continues at coordinate 2,614,793 of OZ021705.1, read as the reverse complement.
TGAAAAAAATAGCATTAGAGGACGTCTATTAATTACGTGAGGTTTTCAGGGGGGTGGCGGTAGTTAAAATATCCTTAAAAATGTCTCATGGAATTAATTGAAAATCCCCTTACAAGACATTGAAATTATATCGGAATGATTTATGAAAAATTTAATGCATTGATTAATGTCGGTTCTGTTTGAAAAATAAAGGGGACCAATTTCCACGTCTCCACCTGAGTGACGTACACTTCTACACTTTTAAAACATACCTTTTGGATCATATATATTTTTTGAGGTAAAACGTTATACTTTTTTGAATTTCTCTAATCACATGATAGTAATTGAATTTAGGAACAATTTACGCGTTAGATGTATAATGATTGTTACTGTGAGGATGTATAATAAGAATTAAAAGTGAATGTACCATTCCCGATCATGTTTATCCCATCCCCATATATATATATTATATTTTAATAATAATAATACTAATAATGAAAATATATACGTAGCATACACATATATATGTTATGCGGTCAGTATTTTGTACGAGTACACGTTTTTCGGAAAATATTATATATTCTCTACTCAATATTATCTTTCTACATACTATAAAAGTACATATAATAAATGTTGCTATACCATTATTATACTTATAATTTATTTTATCATACACCAGTAATTATACATACATAGGGATATTATTATATCTAGTGAAATATATAATTATGATAATAAAATGTATTTGTATTCATATTTGAGTTTACTTGTTAACCCTCAAATAAACCTGTGGACAAAAAACAACCAATTGACTATGCTTAAATATTTTTTTCTACATTCATGCAAAAAACAACACTTTTGTGAACCACATTTAATGGAAAAAGTGGTACTTTATTGCACTAGTGCAATAATAGTATTTTATGCAACGAACATGTAATGATAGCCATTAAGACACGAGCATATTGTAGGATACGAAACGAGCCGCAGGCGAGTTTCGTATATAGTATGCGAGTGTATTAATGGCCATTACATGAAAGTTTCATACAATAATTTTTCTACTCCGATTAATAAAAATTATTAAATCAATAATTATTTAGTGTAATTGTTACTTTTGGAAATTTAAATTATTTGACAGCTATCAAATTAAGTGTCACTTTATAGGTCTGTTCGCCTGCAATAAAAGTGTAGCACTGAGCTATATAATTTTGAAAAATTCAGGTCTATCTGTGAAAAAATACGTGTAAAATTACTAAATTTGGGAATATCTATGTATATTGCATTTGTATACTGCAAAAAGCATTAAAACATAATTAAAATGAATAAATTCGTATAGCTCAGTGCTACACTTTTATTGCATGGCCACAGACCTAATATAATTAATTTCAGAAATGTCAACCAGGTATCCATGGCTATATTAAATATTGTGCGAATGTCGCATTCCTATTGGTTTAAAAATCTGTATCATAATGAAAATCTGTATCATAATGAATTTCATTATGATACAGATTTTAGTCTTTTAATAAGTATATTATAAAACGGGAGTAGAAAAAATATTTTATTGCAATCATCTGTCATTCTTGTGTCAGTTTTGTGATGATTAATGACAAACATAAACATTTAAATTAAATAAAAATCCATAGCAAGTATTTGATCCTGCTTTAATACAACAACAATATATGTATATCTTACTACTTATTCTCAACGAGTTACAATTATTGCAAAAATCTTTAATTATTTAAAACTTAAATGGTCAAAGGCGAGAACCAGCTATGATTGAGTACTGACAAGGTGGAGGCCATGAAGATACAAAAAAAGAAGAACGAGTTGAGTTAAATTAGGTTAGGTTAGGTTCTTGACATATTATATTATAATTTTCCAGTTTTTGCATGAATTTAGAAAAAATATTGTATGCAACTCTTGCAAAACGTGTTTTTTGCACTTGTTGCATAAATAACTATTAATTAGCTTTAAAGCCATTAGTGGCACTTGGTTTCAATTTTCACCACTCTTTCTCTCCGCTTTCTTCTTTTCGAGGATTCGCTTTGTTAGTTTTGTATTACTTTTCACAGACCATCTTTTTACTGCATTAAGACATTTTGTTCTAGGTCTTCTACTTTTTCTTTCTGCAACCTCTTCTACTCATTAAAACTCACTTAACCCTCTGTATGTCTTCTGATATTCGGCTAGTGTGACCCCATCTTGTCCTCTGAGCTCTTCTTATGTTTTTTGTGTAACGCTATCAATTCGTTATTCGATCTACTTCGCCATTTGTTCTCCAAATATTTTCCCAACATTTCCCTCTCCCATATTTCTAGTCTTTCCTTTTGTATTTTTATATGTCATAGCCATGTTGTCTTCCCAATAATTACCGGGCCATATTCCTACGCATTTTTCTCCGATAATTTGAATTTTCTCGTCATTTGAATTGGAACGGCATATGCCAGACATTAGTGTTTATTGTTCCATTGTGTCCATTTGTCCTTATCGAGCTTTCTCTTAAGATGACTTCCAATCCGTGGACAATAATGGATCACCTTGTCTTGGACTTTTTCCTACTTCAAATTGATGTACTCACCAACCTGCAGAGCTTTATTTTGGATATACCTAGTTTCTTCACAGCTTTGTGTAACTTAATTCTTACAAATTATTGGCTTGTTTATAGTCTAAAAGTTAGGTAGGTTAGGTAGTAACAGAAAATATCTTCAACCAGAAAAGAAATTTCAATGACTTAGGCAATAACAACATCGATACAGAACTAGAACTAGAAAAGAGAGAAGCTAAACCTTCCTAAAAGCATTCGATTCCATATAGGTCAATTATTATGAGCTAGTATACGAATATGTGAGTGTTCCAATGTACTGGGAGAGCTAGTTTATGGTAGTTTGAGTCCCAGTGTGAAAATGCCAAATGAAATGGTCAGTTAAAACATGTCAACGCCGTTAATTGGACCAGAACCCTTCTGTGGCATTGTGAAGACGATAACAAACTAATCTAGAAAAAAGTGGGTAGGCTACAAATAATGGACAAACTAACCGAGAGAATCAATGAATAAAAACATTTAATTACAGTAAAATCGATATATTTAATGAGTAACGATGGGATACTGTGATTTGCTTACCATATATTAGCCTCACGCCGTATGTAATGTTTGAGTTTTAATTCAGATTAATATACAATGCCCAAATAAGCAATCAATTAACCTTGTCAATTATATAATCGTAGCAAGAATTTTTCCTGCATTACGACAATGCTGCAGCAACCATCTATTCCTATTTAACATTTACATAACAATTAGTGAACTGAAAAAGGAGCAAAAAGGTTTCAATTTTTTTTTTGAAGGTACAGCCACATGTGGTCTTTACAAAATGAGAGTAGGTCCCTGGCCATCTGAAATCGAAAATTACAACAATTTTTAATAGGGACAACACTTTTTATTGCAAAATTTGTCAAAATTATGTTTTATTACTTTTTCACACATACCTCGCGATATCTCCGGAACTAAACAAGATATTTTCAAAAATTTTTTTTTAATCGACAGAAGAAGCATGAGCGAAGACTACTGTGTTAGTTTCATTTGTATAAAAAACCTAGTTTTTTTGTAAAATTGGAGAAAACTGTAATCTCTACTTTTTTTGCAGCACTATTTTCAGTAATCGAGAAACTTTTTTATTTTTCAAAATTTTACCAAACTATCTGCGTACCAAATAAAGCTAAAGCTTCAAGGAATTTTTTAAAACAAGAATCACTATTCTAAGTATCATATTTTTTGAGCAATAAATACGCAAACTTGAAAGTTTCTGCAGCCGCGCCTAATTATTGTGCTTTCTAACGAGCAGGCATCTCTCGCATACGCATAATGCGGTCTATTCCTGACAAATTTGGCAAATAACTTGATTCAGTTGCTAACGTCTTTGTTTTAACTGCGATTAGGTAGATATTATTTTGGATGTGTATATGTCTATTGAGATTTTTTGGAGATTGAAAGGATTAAATATGTGCTGCAGAAAACAAAAAAAACTTGTGCTCAAGAAATTTTGCAGTGAAAGGAAGACATTCTAGGAGGGAAGGTTGGAGTAAAATGTCATAAAACTTGCAGACAAACATTTATTAGTTCACAAAATACAGGGTGTCCCAAATAAGTGTGACTGATTTTAAACATAAATGTCCAGCTTATTAATTGCTCCAAAAAGATGGGATTTTCACTTGTTTTACTAGTTTATCAAAGAGATTTTTTTAGGCTTGACTGGCATTTCATCTCATCAACACAAAAAAAAATCGAGAAGGAAGCGACTTTTTCTCCGTTTTTCAGTGGACTAAATGTCAGGTAGGAAATATTCCATTTTCGGAAGATTTCGAAGTGGAACAGCTTAACAATAGTTAAGGGTCGGGGTATGACCTTCTTGGTCCCTTTTGTACCCAACTTATACCTAGCAAATTAATTCAATTCATCTCGTTATACCTAGTCAGTTGCAAAGTTCAACGTTACAGTAGGAAGTTTTTTTCTTATTCTACAGATAAGAATTAAATGTATCGTCACTCTAAAGGGTTGAGTCCACCTTTAGGGCAAAATGAGGTTTTACCACCTTCATAAGATTTTAATAAATCTTCATAGATGTATTAAGCAGTCAAGTCCCATTTTTTTTTGGAAACTTGTCGAAAAACTTTTGACAGGCAGGTTTTTTGGGTTGTAGTGAAATACTATTAATTTTGTGTGCTTATGTCTGCGATGAATCAAAGGTAAGTATGTATGTATTTTGGGGTGACATTCACTGAGACCTAAAAGATCTATTGTGACTCCTTACTTTTATTTAGTTTCTGATGAGAGTCTCAAAAACTAGTAGCTCATTTGTCCTATTTTAGGAGCAATTTTAGGATATCTGCAGACTTCAACCTGGGCAAATGTCTCTCTTCTATCCAGTAATCTCACTAGAATTCTAAATTGCTGTGCAATTCCATAGTACGTTTCTTCTTTCCTGCCACACAATCTACATTCATATTCCTACACTATTTTTAGCTCTCTCGGGCTCCCATTCAGGCCCAATAGGTTTTAGTCATCCAGATCTTCTCTTTTTCTCGGCTTTACCTATTTTGTCCAATATTTCATTGATTTCCGGGCCCCAAAAGGGTATTTCAGTCCCCCTTTTTGCTAGTTCATCTGCTATTCCATTTCTTTCTATTCCAGTCTGTCCTAGAATCCATAGTAAGGTGACCATATTGTTCTCGCCTAGTTAATTAAGGCATTCCCACACCATTTTGGAGAAACTGCTTACACAAGAGCTCAGTGCTTTAATGGCTGCTTGATTATCCGACATATATCCTTCATCAATATTGAACTGGGCGCACTTGCGGGAATTTTCGCTTGCAAGATACTTTGTGGCTTTTCCCAAGCTGTTCTCATTGCTCTTGTGATACATATACAGACTAGTCTTTGAATTTTGTATAGGTTTTCTCTCGTCGTCAATACTATATACTACTATACGAAATGGCTCCATAAGTGATAATTGCTCTCACTAAGGCAATCTATACAGCTTAGGGTTTTTGGTTTACAACCCCAGTTTCTCTTTACCAGATTCCTAAACACCATTAGAGCTATTTTTGCATTGTATATAATCTCTTCGTTCTCATTAAGTTTAATGGTTTTAAGGTTGAGTTATCTTTTCTTAGTAAAGGCTATCCAGATGGTTTTAGTGGTTTTACTGTGCTTTAATGTACAAATACGTGAGGACCACCCTGTATATAGTATAAGTATATCGTTTACAAACTTTCTTTAGATCAAGCATTAGAAACGGCCTATTGTTGGACCAGGTGCAAGCAGGTATACGACTTACTATATCTACAAATAGGTAAATGTAAATCCTCAATTCGAAAGCCGATTTATGTATTCTTTGTAAAATATATTTTCAAGTGCAACATTTTCACAATGCTGTCACATTTTAAGGTACTAAAAATTTTCGAAAAAAAAAATAAAATTTACAATTAATTTTAAAGCGTAACATTCAAATTCATTACTTTGTTATAGATTTTCTATAGTATATTAGGAGCACAAGAAAGACTCATCCCTAGTCGAGGAAACCCTTATACTGACTGCACGCCACTGGTCACCATTGTAGTAAATTTTACGGCCATATCGTATTTGACGCGATACAGGACGTGGCAATTTAATTTTGTTGTTTTATCATTTTATTCTACAAAGAAAAAAAAAGAAAGACTCCCCCTATATTAATAGTATTTTTGTATAAATAATGAGGCACTTTGATCCTAAGGGAAAATGAAAAGAAATAGGGTAAAGTAATTTATCTTCAACTTTTCACTCTTCATTCTATCTTTTTTTTTTGGCTACATTCAATTTGTTTCCCATATTAAGAAGTGTCAGAAAAATTCCAAATTCATGGTTATTTTTTCACTTTATATGCATTTTTGTTTAAAAAATGTACTTCAAGTTTAAGAAAGATGATTATGCTTTAATTTTTTTTTAAATTATTGAAAACTTCACGGCACTTAAAATGCTATATTTTTAACCTTTATTAATATCAAATTAAATACACCACCTTTTTTGTTTTAAATTTATCACTCCTTAAAAAGCGAACTACTAGCGCCATCTTATCATTAACTGCTAGAAAATAATGTTCTAAATAGATTTCTGTATCAGCGACTGACTTAAGTTAAGTAAGAATACTGTAAACCACTCGCACTAGCATGTTGGTATTTATAGCAAAATAACGAATTACACATATCATTTTATGGAAAATTCATTAATTCATATTTTATTGAGTTTACTTTTTGGACCCTTAATATGTGAAATTTCCTTTTATTACTGTAATAAAAATAATGAAACTGACTATTTTTAACTAATTCCACTATTCAATTATTGTATTGTAATAATATAATCGTCAGAAGTTACATTTTATGTGATGCCTATCTGATGTTTTTAATATTTTAGTCAGACCAATCACAATTACATAAAATTGAAGTTTGTCACAAAATCGGTCACTAAGTAAATTTCCTGTAGGTATCACCATTCATATTATTTATTAAACAACTGTAGATGTATGGTTCATACAACAGCCTTTTTGGTGTGCGTCATCGTTTGTGACGTATATTCGAGTTTTGGGTATGTCGTTTATTTTATTTGCCATTTTGACACATATCTAACCCTAAATTTGATAAATAAAATCATCAGGATCGCATTCAGCAAAATTCGACAAGGCTATGAAATTAATAGTTACCAGCTTCTTTTTCTAAACTGAAAATACTTGAGAACTTTCAAAATGCTAATGTTTTTCCGTGTATCTAGGCATATTTTTGTACTATTTGAATAAATATAACAATAATATTCATATTAACTTTTCATAAATAATAATCGACCGTGAACAACAAAGTATAGACCTGACAAGAACTGTCAGTGGGACAGTAGAAAAAGATGTCAGACACATTGACAATACGAAAGGTATATCTGCATGCCTATTTTAAATAAAGAAATTTCTCCCAATTGATAGGTCGCGCTTACGCTTAATCTGAACATCAACCAATCAAATTTTGGTAAGTCAATGATTAGGATTGACGTTTGTAATAAATTTGAACGGTTCATTATTGCGATATTTTGATTAGGATTAATCAAAGACCTGACTTTTTTTGCATTCCTTTCCACGTAATGTGTTAGAAAGACATTAACAAACGATGACGCACACCAAAAAGGCTGTTGTATGAACCATATATTTTATATTTTTCACCGAATTATAATTTTTTTTTGTCATTTTATATAACTAATGCTTCAGCTTTTAATTGTTTACTGTAATGGTCTCCTAGTACGGTCATTTCATAAATCACACGATAGGCATTTTGAGAAATCTCCGCCCTACGTTACCGCTTCTCTGAAAGACGATGATCTTTACGATCTAAAGGGCTCGTGCCCAGGGCTTTCGAGCCTGTCAAAAAGGACTGGCTAAAAGCATTAAATCTTGTGTCGTGTTACCTGGCAAGCTGATGATAAAGTATATCAATAAGAATTATTAACCCAATAACGCATTTAACATGTAGGGCACGTCTAATAATTTTCGAAAAAAAAGTTTGACGTTAAAATACTGTCTAGAATTGGGAATAAGCTTTTATCGTGAATAACTCAGAAAAGGAAGTTTAATATTTCCAAATGTTTCATAAATACAATAAATCTTCCATACAATCTCTTTGGTGTGCGTCATCGATTGTTATTTTCCTTCTAACACATTACATTGTAAGAAATGCAAAATAGTTCGTTCCAAATAGGATGCAGACGTACCTTTCGTAGCGGCAAAGTGTCTTACGTATTTTTCTAATGCCCCACTGACAGTTCTCGTCAGATCTGTACTTTTTGTTGCTTACGGTCTATTATTATTCATGAAAAGTGAATATTTATTTTATTGTTATATTTATTTTCAGTTAGAAAAAAGAAGCTTAAATTATTAATCTCATAGCCGCTTTGAATTTGCCTGAATAGGATCCTGGTGATTTTATTTATTTTTAAGGTTAGCTGTATGTCAAAATAGCAAAAAAATAATCGATATACCGAAAACCCGGATATACGTCACAAACTATGACGCACACCAAGAAGGCTATTGAATGTACTTTACAACTCTAAAGTAGGTACACTAATATTACAGTTTTGTATTATTATTTTTGTAAATCTTTTGTAAACAATTGATCAGTATATGTGGGATATCAACAATTATAGTTCAAGTGATTCAGAAGTATTCATAAAATATATTCACAATCATTTACTTAATTAAAGTTTACTGTAAATAATTGTCATTTTAGGAAAGCATGTTATCTATAGATGTTCAAAAAAACGCCTTACAAAGATCGTTAAGTGAAGAGCAACCACTACTTCCCTAGCTAAATGCCACGAAGGACATTGAAATAAAATTTTTTGCTAATTAAAATTTAAGTCAAGTTCCCATAACCTTTTGCTACAGAAAATTACAAATATTTTATTTAAATTGAGGTATCCTGTAAGAATATTTTGTATAAATTGATATTATATCCAGGATAAAGTATTTCCTTAATGATATTTCACCTAGGAAATGGTTATCTTTGCTAATTAACTTAAAATAAATATAGAAAACTGATGAAACTCAATGAAAAATTCATATACAGAGTCCAGCAAAAGTCCGGAACCGGATAAGTATTGGAGGAGATAGATAGATAGTTTATTTAGCAGTAATGCTATTACAAACAAAATATTTTCAAGAAAGATTATAAAAATTACTATTTTTTAACAAAAGGTGTAACTAGAATACTAAGCAAAGGAGATAATATTTTATTCTGGTTTCGTTGAATTAAAATTTCCTAGAATCATTAAGTAAAGTAATTTTCAATGTCACTCAAAAAATATCTGCATAGCTTCTTTCATTTTTTGTTGTAGTGAACTAGTAATTTATTGCCTAAGGAAATTTGTTGAATGCGTATATCTTTTTTATGGAAAGTCTATACAAAAGAGTTTTCTTTCTATTTCAATTTAAAAAACTCCATTCACTATTCAATAAAAATATAAGGGATTGAAATTGCAATTCAAAAGGCCCCATGTATATTTAATTTGTAAGTAGTTTGTATGTATGTGCCCCTTACTTAGTTTTTAGCTTTAGATACTAGTAGTCCTATATCCTGAAGAAATTATAGGATATGTTCAGGCTTCAACTTAGGTAAATATTTCTCTTCTATCCAGTAATATCACAAATGCTGTCCCATAGGATTCTGAGTTGTTGTCCAATTCAAAGGTATGTGGATAAACGTTTCTTTTTCCATGCCACACAATCTACTTCCGTATTCCTTCCACTATTTTGAGCTTTTTCAGATCCCCAAAAGGGTATTTTAGTCCCTCTCTTTGCCAGTTCTTACTTCTTTGAAAATGTCTGTCAAAGAATATATAAAGCAGGATGTTCCCTGACCAAATCTATTAAGATTTCTTCTTCTACAGGGGAAAATTTTGTCATAATTAACTTAATAATAATAGAACAATTCAACAAGTTATACCCACAGTCAATTCTGCAGACACATTTTGGAATATATTAATTGTATTTCCGCTTGAAAGATACTTGTGGTTTTTCCCAAGCTTTCAGAGTGTTTGGTTCCAAATCATCAGATATCAGCTTATCCTTCAGTACCAGTGAGTTGCACGCTGAGAGTATAGTCATTGTCGAAGCCGTTGTTTGTTGTGGATTTTTGCCAATTGTCTTTTGAATTGTTAGTCCCAATTGTACAAAATTTGGGGCATAGTCGTCGCTAACTAAGCATATATCCCCTTTAAGTTAAGAGCTAAACTCTGAGAGGTATTAATATTATTTTTCTACATTCATGCAAAAAACAACACTTTTGTGAACCATATTTAATGGAAAAAGTGGTACTTTATTGCACTAGTGCAATAAAATATTTTATTGCACTCATCTGTCATTCTTGTGTCAGTTTTGTGATGATTAATGACAAACATAAACATTTAAATTAAATAAAAATCCATAGCAAGTATCTGATCCTGCTTTAATACAACAATAAAATATGTATATCTTACTACTTAGTCTAAACGAGTTACAATTATTGCAAAAATCTTTAATTATTTAAAATTTAAATGGTCAAGGCGAAAACCAGCTATGATTGAGTACTGACAAGGTGGAGGCCATAAAGATACAAAAAAAGAAGAACGGGTCGAGTTTAATTAGGTTAGGTTAGGTTCTTAACATATTTATATTCTAATTTTCCAGTTTTTGCATGAATTTAGAAAAAATATTGTATGCAACTCTTGCAAAACGTGTTTATTGCACTCGACGTGTTGTCCAACTCGGCCTAAAGACCTCGTTGGACAATTTCACGTCGCGTGCAAATATCTATTTTGTCTACTTACCAAACATAATTCTATATTTTATTTCGTGTAATACCAGACGTGAACTAAACTCTTTTTGTATTCGCTGTACATATATAAATAACTATTTGATAAAGAATGGCCCAATAACAAAATCACAACATTCTACAATCAAATTTCTTTCAAATCAACATATTTTGCACTGTTTTATGTATTAAAGACCTTCTAATCTAAATAAAATCGCAAGTGTTACATATGGTTGAACTCTTATTAAATAGGAGATTCCAAAAATGACTGAATATACAGGGTGATAAACCAAAGTTACTAATAATATAAAAGAAACAGCTTTAAAGAGTGCCCAAGGAGACAGTCGTTTAAATTGAGGGGGCAAGCTGCTTGAAGGTTACCGAAGCTGAATTTCAAAATTTGAATGGAAAGAATAAGGTCACCTCGGAGACTGCTTTCATCGAATGTTGTAAGATTTGCTATGGTATTGTAGGTCTAACACAGCCAAAAGACAATTTGAAACAATAACTTATATAAAAAAACCTCAGGATTATTCTTCAGAATGTTTGCAGCTTCAAGTAGGTGGCTGCTAAGCCTAGTTATTTTTTTGCTTGACTGATGAAAACGAAACCATATTAAAATTCAATCTTCTTAGGGATTTAATCAAAATTGTTCATTTTAAAACCTTTATTAAAAATGTTTTACTTTGTGAAGTCACTGTAAATATTACGTTATTTACCTTTCAGTTCAGCGGCGTAGCCTTGGACCAATGCGCGAGATTTTTATGATACGGAGTAATGAGAGCAGTTTGGTTTTGGTTACAAAAAAAAAGAAAGTAATTGAGAATTTATTTTTCTCAACATAGAAACTAATTGAATTGGAAAACAATTTAATATACGTATAAGGGTATAACTTACAAAATAAAAAAATATATATAAGTTAATATTATGAAAATAAAATGAAATATTGGAAACTATTTACGTATTAACGTTATTGCCTACCGTGATTTCTCGCCAATATACTTATAGATGTTTTAGGGTTTTCTTGAACGTTTGTATCTGTATCTGTAGAGTAGGGAGGGTGAGTGTAAGCTCACGGCACTTAGGCCACATGTGACCCACTGTACATCCTCCCGAAGAGTTGTTATCCAAGGTCATTGACTATCCTGTCCTCCTCAGGAAGGTGGACAGGTCACTAGGAGACATCTCCTTTATGTCAGCAGGTGTAGGCCAAGACTCACCAAGCACACTCTCTTATTGACGATAACTCCGGACACACGCCTGACAGTTTAATATAATAGTATGAAGTGTGAAATAGTATGAAGGTGTTTGGCAGTGGCCAGCTAGAAATCCTACTGTTATACGTAGGTTTTTCCTGGTCATCGCCAAATATTTCTTCGGCACCATCTTCCCAGGGTCGCCCAGGGGGATCCTGGCAAAACTGCATCCTTTAATTCCCTCCCATCTCTCAAGGGATTGAGCATGGGTGTAACGTTTAGCTAGTTCCGCAATTGTCGAAGTCGTCAGGCCGTAGGTGTCACTGGGTCCAAGAATTTTCATTCCAGCGGCTTCCCTGGCTGCAGAATCGGCAATGCGATTTCCCCTGTCGTGACCCTTAACCCACCTCAGAAACAGTTTTACTTTCATTATTTGCACTTTTCAGTCTACCAGACCTAAGAATATCTGTTACCCACACTACCAGTCACTGATCACCATATCCAACTAACATTGAGATTTGGATGCGTTGTTTTTCTGATAAATGTGACATTATCCTTAATTTACTTCCAAATATCGTGCTAATTTGGAATTAGTATCAGTTTTGACAATTTTTACATAAATAATAGGCTAATTATGTGGTTAACGTTTTTAATGGACCATTTTTTTAGCACACATTCCACACCAGTAGTTCCGCCACTGACGATTACTTCTTTTAGATATTTTTTGACATTTTCTAAATTACTCCTACAATGATAAAGCTTATCCTAACACCTTCGTAAACAGGATGCTGCATATAATAAAATATGTAATTGGATCAGCCCGTCATTCGTCTATTGAAACTTTGTGAGATATTTGTCAGAGTAAGTTTTTAGTAGCGCAGTATTTATTATTAAAATTACATAAACCAGTATGTTCTAATTTTTTCTATAGTTTGTGGTTTAGATATACTTATTGAATAGATGAAGCTTTTACTTGATCCATTAATCTATAATTTTATTGTGAATTCAATTTAGTGATTGGTATAGGTATTTGTGACGAGGCATTCCAATCGAAAAAGTATATTATAGCTTTCAAAAAATGCAACAATTGAATATAAACTCGCCGGCAAGAAATGACTAAACTGTTAAATTGCGTTTTTCTCAAAAAGAATTGGGAATATTGTGTTTAAAAAAAGAGTACCAATATTACTTAAAAATGATGTTCATGTCATATTTTCTAATAAAAATCACTAATAAGTTTGCTTAAAAAAAGTTACCAGTCAATTTCATCATCAGAAATCCTTCACGAGACTCCCCCTGTGACAAAATATCAAATAATACATAAAATAATATTGCCTGTATAAAATTATGCATCTCTGTCAATTTTGATAACAATGGATGAATTTACAGTGAAATTATTAGTAAAAAACGAAAATAAAAATTCAACTTTAACGCCCTTTATCTTTTTCCACAGCAATATTTTATTTAGGTATATTAGGTCCTATCGCCATATTTCAATCTACCCTTAGCCAATGTCCCAATAGTTATGAATCTCTCAAATAATTGTTGTATATTTTTGTTTTAGATAGCAACATGTCAAGACTAGGTGCAAACATCTTCCATATATCTCCCAATAGTGACGAAATTGTGCTGAAGCAAAAATCCGGTGTTTTTCCCAGGCAGCACAAAAGTTTTATTGTGTTAAATATCGGCCGAACCCCAATTAAAGCAGAATTACTCTATGGCGCAGCTGCCTCTTGGCATGGATGTCTTCTACCTCCAACAGAACTACAACCAGGAGAAGAGAAGATTCTAGAAATCGGCAAAAATATCTATTACATAACAGCTGTCAGAATTTATAACGATAGTTCTATTAGGGCTTTAGTTCACTGCGGTAAAATAGACGGATCTAATTGGGATCAAAAACCGAAAGCTGATTTAAAACTGGATGTCAACTCTATTGCCCCAATTTTGGTTAAATACGGCCCAGCAGCTATTCCCATAGTAGGAGCTAAACTTGAGGTTATAATAGATTTTTTTTGGCCACAATTCGAAGCTATTTGGAACTTGTCGTTAGATAGCGATTACCAGTTACACGAAAAAACTAAAGCGGATCTAAGACAACTGAAAGAGAGACTTCTATATTTCAATGTAACAGTAGAATATCTTAATAATAATCATACAACTCCTTTTTATTTCATGCAATTGATAGATGACCTTGTGGGATTTGAGAAAAAATTCATTTTCAACCCCGAAGCTGTAGATTCGGAATATTTTAATTACATGTTCCTTCCATACTATTCTGCAATTATAAGTTTAAAACTGTGTTTATATCAGTACGGGATTCTTAATCGACAAAAAATTGGTCTGTTAGACGAACAAGTACGGCGTTTGTTACTTCTTCCTAAGCAACTAATAGAAAATAATGTGGATGGTGCTATAGTTTACATAAAACGAATCTTCAAGGAGGTGTTTAACAAGCAGTACAGCACATGTGATCCACAGCAAATTTATGAAACTTTAGCTACTATTAGAGCTTGTTGTGGGGTAGCAGGATTCGAATTCTTTCCTTATTGGAGGGGACTTGTAGCTAATCCCCACTGGAAAAAGAAAGCCTACAATGACGTTATTGTATATTCCAACTATTTTGGCCGTCTGAGTCCTTCTTTAGCTAAACAGCTTGTGCCAGATGAAGTTGAAGAGCCCTTGAATCCCAAATTAGTTGAGAATTGCATCAGGAATAAAATAACTAGAATTGATGTATATATTTGGAGGAAAAACTATAAGACGTCTCCAAAAATAGGTGGGATGTGCGTATATTTTCAAACTGGTGATTTATACAATCTTGGCAAGAGAAGTCAAGAAGTAAGAACTATTGATTTCAACGAATTACTTTTGGTTAAACTTATAGCTTGGGGTGATAATTGTATTGATTGCTTGGAATTTATATTTTCTAATGGAAGAAAGGATATGTGCGGTTCGAAGGAAAGTCTTGGTGGTAATCATTTTATTTTTGAACTTGAGTATCACCAAATAGCTGGTATATATATGGCTAACGATGTACCTTCTTTACAAGGACAAGCTGCTAATATTGCGGTTTCCTATCAACTTTTACCTGAAGAATAAATTTATGGGAATAAAATATTTGCTTCAATATGAATAATTAGAGAGATACTATATTGAAAAAAGTTATACGTAGCGAATACTTATACAGGGTGGGGCAATCTTCTGAAATCGGAAGATTATATCGTTGTCGTTAGGAATAAAACTCTAAAGTTTTGTGTGAGCTAATACAGTTACTGAGGGCACATTTTGAAAATACTTTCGATTCTACAAAACAAAGTAGCAGCACAAACTTACATTTTTTTAATATAACGTACTATATTTGGTTCAAAAAAAAACCTCACCGAAAGCGTTACATTCTAATACATATATGTTTTTTTTTAAATTATGGCCTCCTCTTTAACAATCTGTAAAACAGAGGATCAAAATAAATTAGCAGGTCTTTGTTTACAATTATCATTCATATATCATTTGCTGTGGTCAGTATTAATTACTTTTTTATCTGAGGCTTATTTAATACAAAACACAAAACGAGCAATATCTCAAATTTTTTAAATGAGTCACCCTATAAGTTTTTTTACATTTAGGGTATAGGTTGATGAAAAGCCGTGAAAGTTTTATGATAATGGTCAAAAACAAGTATTTTACGCCCCCAAAAAAATGGTATTAAATTTTTACACGCAACGTCTTGTAAATTTCAACGTTTTTAAGACAGGATCCTCGTTTTTGAAAAGAATTGATAATTGTATGTAAGTAAATGGTCGCCATTTTGATCACTTAGATTAAACTATACTTTTTATAAAATGTCAATGTTTATTTATGTGAATGTAAATGTTTTTATAATGTTGGTTTCCATAATTGTTAGTTTTTTAAAATGAAAGCTGGAAAATAGAATACAGGCTTGCATTTTACATTTATTAAGATGTACTGTTTGTGATGACTTAATTATTTTATATTTATTAGTATCATTGACATCAGCCTACTCACAACAAAAATATTGCTCCCATCATAATTCCGATTAGGTCTTTCCTTCCTCTAATGGTAAGTGAAAGATATTTTAGATTCATCCAAAATTAAGATTAACATGTATTGTATGCCTTGGAAATGTTAAAATTTACGTTGCATGTGAAAATTTAATACCGCTTAATTTGTGTATGTAAAATACTTGTTTATGACCATTATCATAAAATATTCACGGTTTTCCATCAACTTATACCCTAAATGTACTACATCATTTGAAAGATTATTAAATACACTAACAAATTGTAAAAATACTTATAATGTGATGCATTTTAAATTTTTGAGATATTGCTTGATTTGTGTTTTGTTTCACCCTGTATTAAAGAAGCCACAGATAAAAAGTAATTAATACTCAGCACAGCCAATGATATGTGAATTACAATTGAATACAAAGACCTAATTTTTTTTGATTTACCGTTTTAGGAGTAGGTATTTTTTGCCAATAATTGGCCATTACTTTTCAAAACACCCATTTAATATATTATAGCCAACTACTCTTTTTTTATAACGCTCTCGATGAGATATTTTCTCTTCTTGAAGAAAATATAGTACGTTTCATTCAAAAAAATGTAATTTTGTGCCGCTACGTGTTTTTGAAACACCATGTAGAATCGAAAGTATTTTCAAAATGTGCCCTCAGTAACTGTATTAGCTCACACAAAACTTTTATCTCTAACCACAACGATGTAATCCTCTGATGTCAGAAGATTGCCCCATCCTGTATAACCTTTTTAGTTTAACATAAATGATAATGTTCACTTTGCAATCCTTTTTCACTCTTTTTGTTATTATTCTAATACACTAATTATGTATTTGTAGATTTTTTACCGCACATTGTTTTCATTTTAGTTTATTTTAACTATTAGAGCACTTTTAGACAGGACACTTTGTGGCGGGCTATTAGTGTCTGAAAAGAATCGCGCGGCTAAAAATACATGTCTGAAAGTGCTCTTGAACTATTAAAAAAAGGTCTGAGAAATTGAGTTCAGCTCAGTTAACCTGGTCTCTATTAGTAATTTGGTTTCCAAAAAGCAATTCAGTTTTTATAATTGTTTATAACAGACAAAGTATTTACAACAAAGTTTCTTCAAAAAAATTAACTAAAGCACAGAAAGAAACATTTGTATCGGCTCATTGTTGTTTTTTTTTGGACTGGTCATCTACAGCTTTTCGTTTACAGAAAAAATTATTTATTCAACTTCTGCACATCAACATCATGAAAATGTTCTTGTATGTTTTATAAATGTTAAATTTTTATCACATTCACTGGAAGTAAGAATAAATGATTAAAACTTTTTGTTTATTCATCGCTTTTCACCACTTTTCAGGACCTTTTGAAATGTATATTATACACCAAGGTGGTGAACACTATTATTGACCGCCAAGCACCAAAAAATATCTTTATCACCGTTATGCACATACAATTTTTCTTACCACTATAATTGACATTCTTTAATAAAAAATAGTGAATGAGAACTTCTTTATCGTTATATTACAGTTTGAACACACACCAAGGTGATCGAGCACCAAAATTAGTTCGCGAGAGGCGGAATAAGGTGTGAGGCTTATAAATGTCTTCACCACCATGGTGTATTTATACAAGTATTTCTACTACTAGCGGAATTTAAGACGAAAACAAAGAATAATTTAAAAAAACCTTTAACCCGTCGTCTGACTGACAAGTACACTGTCAGTTTTTGCTTCATGGATTATGAACGTATTCCTTATGTCATCAGTCATTTTCGGTTGAGCGCGAATTTTAAATTATTGGCTTTTTTCTCAAATATTTTTATCTTGATAGATAATTTTAAGCAGCAAAAACATTCTCCTGGGTATACAATATTATGTTGCACAAGTTTTTGTTCAGCTTCTATTCCTGGATTTTCAAAATATTTGAATTAGTCCATTATTGGATAGGATTCCTCCATTATGCCTTATTCAAATACGTAATTAAAAGACGAAATTGGATTATTGGAAAGTCAAACTCCTTCTCAGCTCTCTATCCACCCTTCCCGAGGGTGTTTTAAAGAGTGACGCGAGTTGTGTGACAAGAATAAATCCCAATTTCCCATTTTGAGCCGTTGAAGGACCCCAAAGAATTCCAATTCTGCTACTGTCCTGATTTATTATCCCCCTAAGGCCAAGGGCACAGTGATAGGTGTTATTACCCTTCAAATTAATTTTTTCATACCGTAGGATAAATCTTGAAAGAAATGATAACTTAACACTCATTCAAAAATACAGTGGAATAGCTTGAAGACCAGTTTACACATTTTATACATTTATAATGTTTATTCCTTTTTTTATCACCCAAAATGAGGATAAACAGCCTTTTTGATCAAATATAAGTATAAATAGGAAGCTACTGAGCAATACAGTGGACTAGTTTACACATTTTATAATGTTTTTTACCTTTTTTATCACCCAAAATGAGAATAAATAGCCTTTTTGATCAAATATAAGTATAAATAGGAAGCTACTGAGCAATACAGTGGACTAGTTTACACATTTTATAATGTTTTTTTACCTTTTTTATCACCCAAAATGAGAATAAATAGCCTTTTTGATCAAATATAAGTATAAATAGGAAGCTACTGAGCAATACAGTGGACTAGTTTACACATTTTATAATGTTTTTTACCTTTTTTATCACCCAAAATGAGAATAAATAGCCTTTTTGATCAAATATAAGTATAAATAGGAAGCTACTGAGCAATACAGTGGACTAGTTTACACATTTTATAATGTTTTTTACCTTTTTTATCACCCAAAATGAGAATAAATAGCCTTTTTGATCAAATATAAGTATAAATAGGAAGCTACTGAGCAATACAGTGGACTAGTTTACACATTTTATAATGATTTTTACCTTTTTTATCACCCAAAATGAGAATAAATAGCCTTTTTGATCAAATATAAGTATAAATAGGAAGCTACTGAGCAATACAGTGGACTAGTTTACACATTTTATAATGTTTTTTACCTTTTTTATCACCCAAAATGAGAATAAACAGCCTTATTTACCAAATATAGGTACTGAGCATCCTCAATGCTACAAGCTGATTTTTAAATACAATTTAAAATTTAAACGCTCTTTTTCAGGCAATACACCAGTTTGTGTCAATATTAATCGTAAAAAATTGTTGAAACATGATCGGAGAGCCAAGTTTAATATTATGATATATGACTTGGCTGTTGACTACAACAACAAAAGAAACGAGATCTAAATTGGTGCCAAGTGTAGCAACATAAATAGATGGAAATTATTAACAAATGAATTATCGCCGCAAAATGTTTGCCAATAATGTTTTTAACATCTACTATGGTAGAAAAATCTTCGATATATTAGTTAATTGTGGATCAGGTTTCTTAGGTAGCTCTAAATAGTTAAATTAGAACCGTATTATCATTAGCGTTCTAAGTAATTAGAAATGTAAGTTGATCTTTTCAAGACCGTCTCCAAACCTGTTTATAATCCGGTCTCTTTACACATTCAAGGTTACATAAATTCCCAACAAGCTGAAAATTGGCATAGTTGTTCTAAATATCATTATAAAGAAAACCTCAAAAGTCCCCATCGTTCCGAGGTGTGCTAAAAATTTGGCACGGGTTCAAATGTCAAAAAAATGAGTTTTTTGCGATTTTTAGCGAAGCGGTGAGTTTTTTCGCAAAATTACCCCAGTACAAAATTGAAGATCACAAAATTCTCTACAAAAAATATATCCATAATTTTTTTCCCAAAAGCCACCATTTTGGAGATATAACGCTTTGAAAAGTTGAAACAGATGTTGGTGAGCAGCTACTGAGGTTGGAGGAAGAGCAGCTAAGTTGACTTGTTTTTTGTTACTGACGTACAAATTTACGAACAGGGTTTCATTATACCTGAGATTCTCATGATTTAACTTATATTTTACACAGGCAAGTTACAATCACTAATAGCAAACTTATTTTGGTTCTATAACACCTTTAGTGACGTTCATATGTGGCGTACGTGTGCAAAATAAGGGGATTACGACTGATCCAACTTTTCAAAGCGTTATATCTCCAAAATGGTGGCTTTTGGAAAAAAAATTATGGATATATTTTTTGTATAGAATTTTGTGATCTACAATTTTATACTGAGGTAATTTTGCGAAAAAACTCACCGTTTTGCTAAAAATTGCAAAAAACTCATTTTTTTGACCTTTGACCCCGTGCCAAATTTTTAGCACACCTCGGAACGATAAGGACTTTTGAGGTTTTCTTTATAATGATATTTAGAACAATTATGCCAATTTTCACCTTGTTGGGAATTTATGTAACCTTCCTCCTTATTTTAGGCTTAAATTGACCGGATTATTAACAAAATGCAATTTACCTCCAGTGGCTGCAATTTCTTCCGAATTAATTACCCTAAAAATGATATCCTTGACTGGATTATATCAATATCCTTGGATTATTACTACTGATAATTAGTATAATTCGCAAAATAATAATTATTATAATGTTGAATTTCGACAAAAAAAAAATGGCACTTTAAGTCCTCCACTCAAAATAAAATATAGCTAGGAAATCTGCGTAAAAACTCTCTTCATTTCATATTTGTCAAAAGAGACTTTTTTCATAAAAACACTGTAAAAATCTCGCGATTGCGAAAAATAAAAAATCACCCAAGGCACTTTGACCCTTTCGTCGACCAAGAAAAATGGAAACTCATGTTTCCCTTCGCTTTTCTGAACGGCCATTCTTCACAGTTCCCTTTCATGCTCGCTTGATTCATCAGGCCTTTTATCATCACTTTAAAATGAGTTTTGGTGTATCGTCCCATTCTTTACCATCAGCCATACATCCTGTTTTATTATGTTGTTGTATGAATTCGTTTATTCTGATGGCCATTTTATTCTCACAGTTATAATTAAATGAGTTATCTCGAATATTCGCAGCTATGCCCTGTGGAGGGTGTTTATAAATTTAATATATAGAAGCATTTGGTTTAGAGTTTAGGCCATAAAATCAATAAAAACGTTCAAATTATAAAAATAAAGACTAAAGAATAATAATTGACTGGATGGACTTATGATAAAATTGAGCTGGGAGAAAATTCTAGCTAAAAATTTGTCTGTATTTAGAGCTGCGAAAAAGTGAAAAAGACGAAACATTATTCCCAACCCAACAGCGACATACCAAATGGAATAATATCAGAAACAATCAATGAGGAAAAAAGAAAGATTTAAACGGAAAACTAATATGAAAAATGTTTATACCTAAATCCTATTAAATTATAGAAAAAATTAAAGTAGACAGAAATGGTTAGATGACAGATTAGGAAAATTGTAATGAGAATAGGAGAAAAGGAAAGTTAATAATATAGAATTTATTGACAGTGGAATCATTGAAAAGTAATGAGGTGAGTTCATAAATACAAACATTTGAGCCACTCCAAATGGTGGATTTATTTTAAGTTGTTTTGTTTCTTGTCCATTCTTTATAAGCGTCAATCCTTGAGAGATGGGAGGCAATCAAAGGATGCAGTTTTGCCAGGATCACCCTGGGCGACCCTGGGAAGATGGCGCCGAAAAAATACTTGGCGATGACCAGAAGAAATCTACGTATAACAGTGGGATTCCTGACTGGCCACTGTCAACTAAGGAAACACCTCCATACTATGGGGCTAGTGGACACACCTATATGCAGGATGTGTGAACAGGAAGATGAGACTGTCAGGCATGTCCTATGCGAGTGTCCGGAGTTATCGTCGATAAGAGAGTGTGTGTTCGGTGAGTCTTGGCCTACACCTGCCGATATAAAGGAGATGTCTCCTGGTGACCTGTTCACCTTCCTGAGAAGGACAGGATGGACGATGACCTAGGAGGACAACTCCTCGGGAGGATGTACAATGGGTCATATGTGGCCTAAGTGCTGTGAGCCTACACTCACCCTCCCTACTCTACAGATACAGAAGCGTCAATCCTTCGCCAACGAAATGCAGTTGAAGAAGATCTAATATAGTGGTTCCAATTATTACAGCTAACCCTACTTGAATTCACGTCCCATCTTTCTATAGGTAAGTCGAGTTTCCTTTATTTTTTCTAAGTCTCTACCTGGTGACCTTAGATAAGCTCGATAAGCCAACTTTAATCCAGAAGCTGCTGCTTTTTCTATATCGTTATCGTTTTCTTGGTTGTCACTATAACGAAGCTTTTGGGGTTGGCTTCGATGCCCTCCCATCTTATTGTTGGAGGCTTGTGGGCATCCTTTGTTTTCTGCTGGGTATTCTCTTTTGTAACTCTTCGTAGATGTTCTTATCTATGTATGTAATGATATATTGTCGATTGAAATAGACAGTTGCCGCGCGACAAATGATCGCGGTAATTTCTTGAAATCGACAATGAATTTGTGCTCGAATTACACACAAGATTTTTCATACAATCACATACTTCCAAAAATTTCTTTAATTTGAGGAATGAAAATTAAAAGTTTATACAATTTTCCATGACAATTCCAATTATTTCATTTATTCGGCGACATTGGATACTCTGAGCAATGCATATTTGATTTATAGTTATTAATTGGAAGAGCGCGCGCGTTTTTTATTTAGTCTCTTATAAGCGACAAAGTGACATTCATCGAAAAACGTTTTCCTTGTCAAATACGAGCGTATTTCAGTTAAAAGTTCATTGAAAAATAAAAACAAAATTAAACTATCGCCACTAATATCATTGATCGAGGCCACCCCTGTTACCGGAGGCAGCAGATGACGCTGGATCGGCGGCAGCTACAGAAGGAGTGTTTCCATGGACACGCTCCCGTCTAGTCACCCAAGTAAATAGCTGTGCCATTGTCGGCACTAGACGTAGCCGCTGGTATTGGGCCGATGTACAGGGAGCACTGGCACTTTCAGGAAATAACGTGGACTCGCTAAAAAATGAGTTTTCCGACTGATCAATTGTGTAGTGAAGGGGACGGGGAAGCTTCGTCCACCTGGTGCACCGCAGTTGAAGGGCAGTGCGAAGATTTAATTAAAAACGTTACTAACGTTTACTGGAGTGGATGAACGGAAAACCTTGCGATTGATATTGATACGTTGAACGTATACGGCCAGCGGCATTTTCCTTTTGGTAATGATCTTTGATATTTTTATGGATCTCTTCGTATTTTTATAGAAAAATATGGAAAAAATGATAAAAAATGATAGAAACCATTGATGACTAATTTCATTGTAAAAAAATCACACGAATTATTTCAATAGCAATAATTTTTGAGAAAAATAGTAAATTTACATTTATGGTTTTTTACGATAAAAAGACGATGACGTTTATGAACAAAATTTTGTGATGTTGCCAGCATTTATGTTTTTTCTTTAATTAAAGAAAACTGGAAAAGTCAATGTGACAATTTATGTGTAACGCATGAATCAATCAACTGTTTTTATAAAATATGAGGAGATATAGCTAGCTGCAAAAAGAAAAGTTAATAAGATTAATTTTTTCAGCATGAAACTTAAAACTTTAAGTATGTATCATAATTTCGCCAAGAATATTGAGGAAATTGAGCTCGGTTCTATGGCCAGTAGACCAGGGTCGATAATTTTTGGGACCAAAAAAATTATAGTAGCATGTAACCTATTGGAAGAGGTAGAGAATATAACAAAAACGGAAGGAAAAATAAATTACGGGCGATCTGAGGTCGGGAAGGGGGAGGGGGTGAGTTTTTAAGGGTAAAAAACGGTTAATCTCGATTTCCAGTAAAACTGCAAGTCTTATGAAAAAAAGTTGAATGGCAAAGTTGTAGGTAATAAAAAGATCCACAACTTTTGTATCGACACTTTTTTACATAACCTCAAAATTTATGAGAAAAATTCGAATAACTGAGTTTTTGGTTTTTTATTTTTATCTTTTGCAAAAAATTTATTTTTTCACGAAATTTGGTGAAAACTCTCCTTTGTATGTTCCAAACATACAGTAATTTTTTTGATTTAAAATATTCATTTTTTCACCTTATTTTGACTTAATATCGAAAAAGCACCCTAATTTTCAATCGAAAATTCTCACGTCAAAATATCTGCTTTTTTAAAAAACTTGGTGTGCTTCCTATTCGTTGAAATCTCTACTTTCTGATGGTATGAAAAAAAATATACATTACTATGGTAAATGTTCTTAGAAAATGCAAATAATGAAAAAAACTTTTACTTTTATTTACTATATAGAAACGTTAAGTTCTTTTTTTTATTTCTCTTAACAGATAAAAGTTAGCTAGCCATTTGATTTGATTTTGTTTCTAATTTTCTTTTAGGAAAGAATATTAGAGGCGCCCTAAAATTGCCTTCTTTTTTTTTCTATTTTGTTTACTTTTTTATAACATCAATAAGTAACTAATTGTTTCAGTATTTCTACTGATTATTTTTTTCACTTGTCAAAATCTGACATTTTGGTGGTTTCAACCAATAGCAATACATATTGAGCATTTAATACAAAATTGGATGCTTTTAAATTGTTGAAAAAAATCCAACTCGTTCCTGAAATTTTATCACAATTATTATCACTCAAACTTGTTTATTTGAGGCAAAAACATTCAAACAAACCGAATTTAGATAAAATCACTCCTCCTAACGGAGTCGTAATTTTATCAATCGGTTTGTTTTCATATTTTTGCCAAATAAACAAGTTTTCGTCTAAATAAATATCGATAAAATTTGAAGCACTCGTATGGTATTTATTACCCTTGATAATTTTTTACTAAATATAGTAACCAATCAAAATACTTAATTTTAATTCAAGTGTCGAATTTCATCCAATCACCTTTGGATTACAGCGATAATATCCTACATGTGGTGTTTTCAGTTTGGTGTTTTTTTATCAAAAATTAATTAAACATCAATCTGACAACTGGCTTAAAAATTTTATTTTGATTTGATTTGGTGTTGCATCTAACGGCTCAATTAATTTACCGATTGGTCTTTTCACAACTGTAGTTTTTAATTAAAATGAATAATTGCAGCATCGGGGTATTATCAAGCAGCACGCTTTCAGTACCTAGTCTCTATAACAAAATTATCTCGGTATTATCAAGACTCTAGGGGTATCATGCTTCTGATAATACATAAATGACAAAGGTTCCAAGAAATGATCATAAAATAATAGTTATTTCCGAATCAAAATTTTTTGCACTTTTGGTTAGTCGAATTTGAAAAATATCAATATTTTTAATAAAATCAGGATATGTATACCCGTACTAGAACTAAACCCTACGATTGCAGCGATCTTGCATTATTGATACATAGATTCAGCATAGTATATCGATTTTTGGGGTTAAAACAAGAGCAAGAATTGACTGATAGTCTAGACTCTAGACACTACGTTTCGTGAATGATTTATAAATAATATGCTAGGCATTTGTACTGCCAAGCGCAGCTACACTTCTTATAATAAACTATTTATTTGACATAATTTTGTGAATAATTTTAGTAAAACATGATGCACATTATTTTTATAATACAGGGTGTTTTCAAATGAGACGTTTGCATGTATATACCTCTCGTAAAATTGGACAAAATGATATAAGGCTTGAGACTAAGCCCAATAATGGTCAACGTACATTCATATGGATCATCATCAAGAAAAGTGAAGAGATGGCTTTTAAAAAATACAAAAGAATGATCTACACCAAGCAAATTGGTATGTATGGTGCTGTCAGAACTATTTTCAGTCACTGTTATTGTAAAAATAGGTGCAGCTTTTTTCGCATTTTGAATTAATTAAAGATCACAACTTTGACATATCAATGAATGTTATATGTGTGTTTGCAAAATCGGAAATAAGGAAGTTTTCCGTAAGCAATTTTTAATAAAAGTATCGGTTTTGGGAGTGAATGGTTGTCTTTGATTTTAATAGAAATAGTTGGAACAGTTGGGAAGAGGGAATCGCGACAGTTCCAGCAGACTGTAAACCACCTCGTTGCAGAGCCACCCCAAATCACAGGGATGGCTTTACCATTACAATTTTAGTTTGACGGTAAGTTTAAAACAGATATAAACAAGCAGCTTTGCACGCATAGAGTCGGTATTATAATATTAAAAAATTCATGACGGCCCAAATAGTTATACGCTTATATTATTATATTTAGTTATAACTCCCAATTCTCATTTATAAATGTAAGGGTTTCGATTAAAACTGTATGCTACGTATCCCTTTTTGAAAATAAACATGCTCTATAGCCTAGTGGTAGAAATAGTTGACTCTGGCGCGGACTATTTGGGTTCGATCCTCACTGAAAGCATTCTTTTTTTAGTCGTGGAGAAAGTATAGTCAATTAGAATATCTAATATTCACGCGGATGAATATGAATATGAATCATCATCATCCATAGCCATCATTCTGCACTGCGCGACCTTTTTAAATCTGTTATTATTTTCTATGAACGCCATTTGGTAAAAAAGTTAGCTCGCGTTTGACAGTTTTGTACAGGAATCCCTATTTCGAATCTTATAAATAACACAGTGTTTGCGAAAAGTGATTGTCTACTTTTGTGCATTTTTGGGACTATAATTTAAAAAAAAAAACTAACAGTAGCCCAAACGTTATCGAAAAGTTGGAAGTATATATGTAAAAAAAAAAGAAAATGGTTTCATTTCTCACTAGAAACATACCGAAGATAGTGAAATAATAGCTATTTATGTACCAAGGCAGTGAAATCATTCTTTATTGAACGAGTCTGAAACTATGAAATGAGCGAGGCGAATACCAGGCCAGTCCGATAAAGACACTTTACGCAAATGCGGCAGATAAAATAAAGTGAGGTAAACTGTTTGTTTACTTCCTGAAATCAATCTGATAATTAGCTGCTTTACTGACAGTTGGCAATAAGCATAAGCGCCTTTTTTATACCACAAAGTAGGAAAATGTAGTTCGCAGCCCGTTGGTAAGAATACCATGGCAAAAATTCCTAGTGAAGTAGCTTCGTATTTAAAATTACCTGATACTGCATGTTATACTGGTCACTGCTTACGAAAATCTTCATTACTTACAAATGCTAGAGTGGATATCACGACAATTAAGTGTCATGCTGGTTGGAAATCAACTACAGTCGCTGGTGGTTTTGTCGTGAACTCCATTGAAAATAAGACAAAAATTACTAATCAGGTTTTAGTACGCACCATTACAAATGTAACATTTAACTTGATTGTCAATAAATAATTCCAACGGTATCTTTTTTTTGCATGAAAAACGTTTTGTGCTTGTTTACATTGCCAATACAGAGTAGTGAGTAAAAATAACATAAAGTATTTTTTCATGGCAGATGGATAATATTAAATATCCTACAAAAGCTTTCAATTATAATCAACTTTTTATAATAACAATTGTCAATATTCTGAAAAATAAAGCTACTTTACTCTTGAGTAAAATTCATATTTTTTGACATACCTCGTACACGACTGAAAAAAATTGATATCTGTTGATTTTATTTTAGATTATAGAACATGCAGAACTTTTTATGAAGAATACATTTTTTTCCTTAAATTAATAATAAAAAAGTTTCCCATATGGTACACTGAGACATAGTGTATATGTAGATTTAAATTGAATACAAATATTTTTTTTAAAACCCTATCCTACACAAAATATTCGTGTTGTTTTCTCCCTTCGAATACATACGACTTCCAGCTTCTTTTCACTCGAGAATATTTTCTTTCGATTATAGCATTCTAAGAAATAATTTCACTCTCTGTATAATATCCACTGTTACAGATTTTTTAAATACCCACCCTAAATAGACTGATTATCCAATAATCCATGTACATCCTATCCGATTCAAAATACCAAATAAATCACATTACGCAAAACATTTGCTTGACACAAAACTAGAAGTACTGCATATTTGTGATAAGAAACAAGAACTAGATTTCTTTGAAGAATTGGAAATTAAGAGACACTCAAGAGACTCACAATATGAAGTCGTCAATGAACAGATAAATCAGCAGATTTAGTTTTCCTTAAATGGTAAAAAAATATCCAGAATATTGAGCTTTAATATTTGCAGAATCATACGCTCTTTTTTCTAATCATATACTATATGTTAATAGGCAATAACTGTATCAAAAAATGATTATTATTTTAAAATTATAATGTTTTAGACTCGATTAATGTGAAATGATTTTAATTTTGCTTTTGTTATTGTGCTATTCAAATATAAAAAGATATTAGGTAAAATGGTATTGATTTCTTCAGAAAAGTCGAGAGTTTCCTCTCGGTACCATTTTCTCATTTGTTTATGGAACAATTTTAATCAAATTTTGGTAGTCGAAATGATTCCCCATGGTAAAGTGCCTGTGCTTTTTGCATTAGGCGAAGAGAAGCCATTGGCAGAGAGCTATATGAAAGGTTCTATCTCCACGCTAATAGACTTTTAAAAAAGAGTCAGACTGGAGAATGTAATCTGGAGTTTAGAGGACCACTATATAGATCTAAAAAGGTCGCAGTTAGATAGGCCAAAAGGCACCTCATAAAATCTATCTATACTAGCGACGCAAATTCAACACCTTTCGACGGACACTTTTTATGTACAGAGTTTGTGCTTCTTATATCTAGTCTTCTCTAGAACGTTAGGTTACGGCTGAAATGCTCAAGTGTATATCCACCTCTATTTCTGGCAAAAAAGTTTAAGTTCTTTGTTCGAAATATTGGTTTTTATTCCTTGGTAATTCGTTATTTTTTCAATGAGTACCTACAAAATGGAAAATTATTTTGGTAAGCTACATTATTAAGGTAATATATCTGAATTTCTCTTCAAAGAAATTTTCAAAAACAAATTAGTAGTTTTTTATAACCTTCGTTGTAATAATTTAAAATTGTCTAAAATTTGTTCATTATACTTCTTATTTATTAAATATTTTTCAACTTTTCGAACAAATACATTTATAGTCTAAATGCGGTCCTGTTGGAAAAGAGTGTTTTGTCGAAAAAGAACTGTGTATTTCCAGCACCAGTCCCGGCTGCAACGTCTCCATGGGAACGCGGTGGTGGCATGAGCACTACTCACTGCTCTTCTGCTCCCCAACTCGACGGCAGCGCACCCTATGACGAGACTTTTCATTACATAGTGGTCTGAATTATGAACAATGGGAAGGGGCTGTCTTATAAGCCATTAGCATCACCAGCTACTTTCTCTTGATTTTCTTTCTTAATTTTTGTTACTTCCTTACCTTATTAGTACAGGAATATTAGGATTTTTTTAAATCATCCAGTGAAAGAAATTGAAATTGCATTACTTCCTATTTCATTCATGAGAAATGTGGATTCGATTGATTATTTTATATCCTAAATTTTACACTATTACTGGTAAGAAACAGATTTTTCGAAATACACGTTTCTCAGCACACTCCAGAGTATGAACTAATTTCACTTCACTGCTCTAATGTAATATTGGAAGAAATAGGTGAAGCCAAAAAAACAGAAGATCCGACCATTGAAAATATCTAGTATGGCTTAGACAATCAAAGATTCTTCTGGGTGACTACAACCTGTTGAGATCAAATGAATGCATAAGTCAAAGTAAAACTACGCTAAGAGTTTTAACAGGGATCTTAACGGGACATCGTCGCCTGAATGGGCACCTGAAAAAACTCAAAATAGTGGAGAAGAATGCAGATATTGTGGCATGGAAGAAGAACCTCCATTCACATACTTTCCAACTGCACAGCACTCCAGAATCCTAGAGCACAGTACCTGGGAGATTATACTGTATAGAAGAGGAACATTTACCTAAGTTGAAGCCTGCAGATATACTGAAACTCCTCCGGGAAATAGGACTAATGGAACTACTAGTTTCAGAGGCTCTCCTCAGAAACTAAGTAGAAGTAAGGGGGCACAATAGATCTATCAGGTCTCAGTAAATGTAGCCCCAAAAAAAACACATACATACATCACATCATCTGCATGTAATGCCTCAATTGTATAGTGTTCCTTCACTGTGAATGACCAGTCATAAAACCTGTTGTGTGTAGCTGTGTTGATTTATACTTAATGTGATCAGTTTTGGGGCATGGCTCTTTTTTAAAGTTTTCTATGCATTTGTCTTGAAATAATTACCTACTTATTTTAATATTGGTTCTTGAAACAGCTCTTCTATCTGTATCTATAAGACTTTGAAGGGTGGAGAGACTCCACAGCACTTAGGATACAATTGGCCCAGTGTGTATCCCTCTGAGGTTCAGACTTTCTTCTAGCTTACTTGTTTGTAGTAGGCGATAACGTCGCCGGAAGTAGCAGCTCTTTATAGATTATGGTTTTTGTGATATCAAGAATCTGTATTGATCCAGGTTTTGCGTTCTCTAACTAGTTTTTGCAGCTCTTCTCATTTTTTATCGCCATTCATACTTTGGTCACCTGGTATACAAGTCATTTTGATGTTAGTTAGTTTGGCTAACGTCGTCAGTTTTTCTATACAATCCCATACTAGTAAAGAGGTCACCTTCTCGTTCAAGATTGCCTTGAGTGCCGCCAGTTATCTGACATGATGACATGACATGGATTTGATTGTTCTTATCAGCTTTTCTGTTGTTTTCTCCCACTTATTTAATTCAAAGTCCTCCTTCAAATTTGTCAATTTGTCTAAATGCAATAAACACAAAAACTACTGAACTGATTATTCCACTCATTCCACCAATTGAGAAAGTAATTAAGGCTTACGGTTTTGATATATTTTCCAAAAAATTGGAGATTCTAATGAAAATTACTATAATGTAACCTATAATCAATGCTGATAATTATGTGAGTGTTCAGTGAGCTTTTAGTGTGTAATGAAAAAAAGATATGTCAGTGCATGTAGATCTGTAATGTTCTTGTTACTGATGGTGCAATAGTAATATTTTGGAAGATTCTGATCGATAGCTACACCAGCAAAAAAAATGGGAAATGATGAATGGCTAATAACGGGCGCAGCTGCTGTTTTTGATTCCAATTCTCATCAGTTCCCGCCTGTACAGCATTCGTGGAGTCATCGACCCGTGCTAAGCTATGTTGCCGCTACATCGAATATAAAATAGGGAGACTCATTTATTCTCAAGTTTGATCGACGCTAAATTTCCTTATAAAAGCTCAAATAAAAGTTCATATAATACCCTTCTTGGTGTGCGTCATCGATTGTTTATGTCCTTCTAACACATTACGTTGAAAGGAATGGAAAAAAGGTAGGTCTGTGATTAATTCTAATCAAAATATCACAAAAACGTATCGTTTAAATGTATTACAAACGTTAACCATAATCTTTGACTTAAAAAATTTGATGCTTAGATTACGCGCAAGTGAGACCTATGAATCAGGAAAAATTATATCATTCAAAACAGGATGTAGACGTACCTTTCGTAGTGGCAATGTGTCTTACGTCTTTAATGTCCCTCTGCCAGTTCTCGTCGGGTTTGTACTTTGTTGTATACGGTTAATTATTTATGAAAAGTGAATATTAATCTTATTGTTATATTTATTTAAATAATACAAAAATATGCCTAGATACACGAAAAAACATTAGAATTTTGAAAGTTCCTAAGTATTTTCAGACAGAAAAAGAAGCTGGTAATTATAAGATTTAAAAAGTCCAAGATATTTGTGTTATTTGTTGATTTTAAACGGGCCTTTGATTGTATTAACCATTCGTTGCTCTGGTCCAAACTTTTTGCTTTGGGTATCAGTTCTAAAATTGTACTTCTACTTAAGTCTTTTTATTCTAACGACACTTTTCGGGTTAAGTCTGAGGAGCAGTACACTAAATCCTTCAACATTTGCGAGGGAGTGTTACAGGGTGAAGTACTCAGCCCCTTGCTATTTGGAAGAATGAATATTTATCTCGAACTCCATTTTCATACCACATTCGAATACTTTTAACCGTGTGGGGAATAGCTACACGATTAGGTGCACAAAAAGTTTAAAAGTTAAACCTGAAGTATGGCTGTTCGATTCGCCGCTGTGCTGAAATTTTATTCCTATTGTTCTCAGTTCTTTTCTCTGAATGATATTAATTTTATCATGATATTTTTTTGGTCAACAGTAAAAACACTCGAGCTTTTCTTTTTTCAGATAAATTTATCTGATAAAAGAAAAGCTCCATTTTTTTTGGAAAGATAAATTAACGACAGAATATATGGATGAACAACAACAATTTCGGCTCATTGTCATTGTGTAAAAGTTACGTCCGCTTACTAGATATTGAGGAAGAGAAGTTTTTATCCTGATAAAAAAGGATGCACCTTTTTTATCGATGTCAAAGTGACAATAACATTTCCAGGTATATGACATTTCAACATTGGAGTTAATTTATCATATCAAGATAATCTTTTTTTTTTATTGTTTCTATATTTTTCAAAAGATGTTATATAAAAAAATCTGGAATAAAAAAAGTTATTGCTCATCTGGCAACCGTTGTAGAGAACGTGCGGTTTATGCCGCTGAGCTTCGGAGTTTACTTGATGAATTTTCTTTTCCCCTACTACGTTTCCACTTCCAGTTTATCCCGCCTTGATTAGATTGTCAATATCGGATTTTACGATGTTAGGTATCGGAACTATTTACCTTCATATGTCATGACCTCGTAAACGCTTTTCACCCACCGTTATAAATAAAAGGACCATTTATCATTGCAGTTAACTTTGTTGAGATTTTGTTAGTTGGGGTATTTGAACAAATTATTTTTACCAAAACACATTATTTTGTTTTAAGAATGTGCACATGTTGTTTTAAATCGTGTATAGTTTGAAATGTATACGAGAATATTGTAAAATTTGAGTTGAATAATGAAGCACAAAATTGGCCTTGGAAATGATTTACATACAGATTGCGAAAAGTCTTTTCGCGACGATTTACACAAGTTCAACAAGAAAAATCTGAGAAAAGCTGCTTTTGAAAGAGAAAGAAGAATAATTATTCGCAGTTAACCTTGGGCGTGTGTTTAGTGACCCCTTATTTTAACCGCTATTGTCAAATGTTGTAACATGTCTATCGACCTGTTTCGATTTAAACGAAATAATTTCAATTTTACCGCTTGCCGTCATAGTAACCACTTCCAATTTAGTTCTGTGATCTAAATTTCTCTGATCGTTGATCGTTACGACAATTGACATATGATGTCAACGCCCGATTCTCATTCTCGATTTTCCTTCTTTTCGTTACCGACCCTTGAGAAGCAAGGACCTATCTCTCTACCGTCTCTTTCAATTTTTAATAAGTTTTATCTTAAATTGCTGTGGTAAGCACAGCGGGAACCAAACACTCCGAAAGCTTGGGAAAAACCCCAAGTATCTTTCAAGCGGAAATCCACGCCATAAGAAAGTGCGCCCAGTTCAATCTTAATAAAGGATACAGAGGACAAAGGATTATCATAATGACAGATAGTCAAGCAGCCATCAAAGCACTGAGCTCTTGCGTAATCAGTTCTAAGATGGTTTGGGAATGCCTAGACAAACTAAATGAATTAGGCGAGAACAATATAGTTACCCTACTATGGATTCCAGGACACACTGAAATAGAAGGAAATGAAATAGCAGATGAACTAGCAAAGAGGGGGTCGGAAATACCCTTCTGGGGGCCTGAACCTTTTTGCGGAATCAGCCCCAATGTAATATTGGAAGAAATAGGCGAAGCCGAAAGAAAGAGAAGATCTGACCATTGGAAAGATCTAGTAGGGCTTAGACAATCAAAGATTCTCCTGGGTGACTACAACCAAAGGAGATCAAATGAATGCATAAGTCAAAGCAGGACTGCACTAAGAGTTTTAACAGGGATCCTAACGGGACATTGTCGACTGAATGGGCACCTGAAAAAGCTCAAATTAGTGGAGGAAGAAGAATGCAGATACTGTGGCATGGAAGAAGAAACCTACCTTCCAACTGCACAGCACTCCAGAATCCTAGAGCACAGTACCTGGGAGATTACTGGATAGAAGAGGAACATTTACCTAAGCTGAAGCCTGCAGATATCCTAAAATTCCTCCGGGAAATAGGACTAAAGGAGCTACTAGTTTCAGAGACTCTCCTCAGAAACTAAGTAGAAGTAAGGGGGCACAATAGATCTTTTAGGTCTCAGTGAATGTTACCCCAAACACACACACACACAGCGGCCAGAATACCCCTGACAGGTCACTACTGCCAGGTTACCGTTTACTGCCAGGTTTCCGTTTACTGCCAGGATACCCCTGCCAGGTCTCCGTTATATTATACTTCAACTTCCAGACATCTCTACTTCAACTTCCAGACATCTCTACTTCAACTTCCAGACATCTCTACTTCAACTTCCAGACATCTCTATTTCAACTTCAAGACATTTCTTCCACTCCGACAAGCTAAGTACCTTATAAAAGTACAAGTTCTTTCAATTCCTTGTTAACTACTCCTGTGGCAGAATAAATTTAATATTTGAATTTCTTTTTTTCCATTTCTTTTATACCCGGCTGTAAGAGCTGTAGGGACTGTCCGGGTTTATGTAAATTTTGTAACTTTTTTATTTTCAACTTTCAGTTAATTCTACAAGGTGTTTCTACCTTTTTCACCTTGGTTTTTTTCTTAAAATTAGATTATTTTTTGTCGACGTCTAAAAAGGTAGTGGCGCCCTTAAGTTCTTATAGTCTGTCAACCCTCTGGCATACCTAGTGTGGCATCAACATGGAGTCGATCCACCCTTGAGAGAGTCTCTAGCCGGGATCTGTCTCTTAAGGAGAGAACTAGTGTTACAATGTACTGTTACGCGAATGCCCCAGTGAAATTCCCGCATGAGACGACTATGACTCCTCCAGTCACTAGTCGTGAACCATCGAGAAGACTACCTACCCCGCGCCCTCCCACTGGTAAGCAATCGCACATCGATAAAGTGTTTATTAAGTGACTCTCATATAAATTATAGTTAGTGTGTTTAAATTATTAATTAAACACAGTATTACATATAAATCTGTAAATATAAATTAAGTAATTGTAAATATAAATTAAAATAAACGTTACAGTACTTATCTGTAAAAGTTATACCCAATATTTGTCGACAACAATATTAAATACCAATAATTATTCAATCAAAAGCAGTGTATAGATTTTATTCATCACAAATTGTAATTTGTCAAACTTTTTTTTGAACTACATTATTTTATTCTTATTTTTGTTGATCCCACTTATTTTTAAAAAGTCAATAATATTACCAATCTCGATTTTCTTCCACTAACTAAAAGTCAAATGCAAAATAAGTTATTTATTCCTTAGAAAGTATCAAGATTTCTAAATTGGCAACGCTGCTTTCATATCCGATTGGGAGCTGGAACTGAACACACGTCCAATGCTGACTGCGCACAATTATGCTTATCTCTCTTTTAAGTACTTTCTCTTATATTTTCCCATGTCACACTTGTGTAAATCGAATGTCTCGTTTAGATTTTTCACAATCTGTATATTTGAATTATTTGTAAATATTTCCCAAAAAAAAGGACTACAGAGATTGAAAATTATGATATTTATTCAAGTTGGCTTCAATTTTGTTCAATACATTTCTGTGCTTTTGAAATAAGATGGGTAATTTACCTAACCATAGCTAATTATTTAAACAGCTTCCCAAGATTTATATTACACAGCAGTAACTTTTGACGAAAATTAGTCTGGAATTCACTACGAAAGTTTTCGGTGTAAAGATATATACATATTCTGGGGCTAAAAATAACTCGATCCAACCCATGTTACC
Organism: Galerucella nymphaeae; assembly: GCA_963978555.1. NCBI lineage: Eukaryota > Metazoa > Arthropoda > Insecta > Coleoptera > Chrysomelidae > Galerucella > Galerucella nymphaeae. Next base: position 2,579,026 of record OZ021705.1, on the reverse strand, counting down.
CTAGTACAAATGTGCATGCGAAAAAAGTTACAACCCTACGAAGTTACCAAATGAAAATTGATTTTTTCAAATATTTCGACAGTTGTTCGACCTATTATAATGAAAGTTGACAAGTGGCTTTCTTATGATAAGAGCATCTTAAAAGAAATAAGGAATTATTGCACCCAGTTGAAAATTTATGGGAGTTGAGATCCCCTAAACCCCCCATAATTTCTGTGTACGTTACAATTTAATGCTTTAATGTGTAGTTTTTATTAGATGTTCGAAATGGCCCCCATTTTTTTGAATACACAGTCGGCACCGTTTTACTAACGAAAACCGAATATTCTGGAAAAACAATGACGATATCCAATCGCAGGCTGTAACTTTTTTCTGCATGCACATTTTTACTAGGGTAACTTGGGTTGGATCGAGTTATTTCTAGTCCCAGAATATGTGGTATGATTTATGACCTGCCTTTTTGCTACACCCTTTATAAAACATTTTCCAAATTTTATAAAAAGCGCAAAAATCTGCGCAGGACAGCATAATATACCTACATTTGTTAGACATCGTATTGTTAAGATCAGATAGGGTAGGTATATACAAATGTCTTTAGTTCTAAATACAGGGTGTAAAAAAAGCTCCTCGTACCACGCCACTGGTTTATTGGACTTTGACATAATTAATACTGTGTTTTGAAGAGACAATTCCTACAAAAAATCTTAAATTTGTACTTTCAACCTAAGAGAAGATATAAAATATCTCACAAACTAAGAAGGTTAGAGAAAAGTTGGGTATTTCAAATATTTCTCAACAATCTATCATGCCTCGAATTTACGGTACTTATTTGCGAGACACCCTGTATAATTGGAGAATTATTATTGTACCGGTGCCAATGAATCAAGGATATCGAGACATGCAAATGTAAATAAAAAAAGAGCTACTCTGTATATATTTTGTTATTTTAATTTACTTTTTCCTATCTCCAGAGGATTGAAAATATGTAACAAAATTCGATTTTAGTTAGATTATCATTCGCAAGAAAGTATTGCAATAATTACTGCTAAAAAATACGAACGAGAAAATTTTTATCAAAGGGGAAGTAGGTCAGCTGATAACATTGTTGATTATTCCAACACCAAATTAAATTATATTTCATCTCGAATTTTCAATGTAATGAATGTAAAAACAAACAGTTTACTATAACTTCAACCATGAAAGCTTTATCTTTTTTCTTATTGATAATTTCTCTTGCTCTGGTAAGAAATTCAGATTTTTTATGTTACAACAATAATTATAAATTGAGAGTTTTTATTTTGATAAAGTTCTAAATTTTTTATCTCTATTGAAAGTGAACTAAACATTTCAGCATTTAATTTGTAAATATATTAAAATATTGAACTACTAGTCGCTTATTTGTAAGAACATTTTTTATTTGAAAAGTAAGCATAGTCCAGACTTCGACAAAAATGACATAAAGTACAGAAGCTGGCTCATTGGACAAGTAGCCGCATGCACGTGCTGGAAGTGGCCGCTTATTCCACAGACCAAATACAATCAAGAACACTCTAAAGGCGCGTATTCATCTGAGCACCAACAGGAACGAGGCAAGGTGAGGCCGAACGATCATACCATGGAGACTAGGATCATACGTATGTGGACGTGTCTTCGAGGCATTGTTGCCAGGTATTACAAACTCTTATGCGTCAATTTTGACATTAAAATGCGCCACCCTTGGTTCCAGATAGCGCTCTATTCTTCTAATTTTAAATCTATGATTCTAATTCATAGAACGTGACCACATTTGATGCTAGAATTGTCAGCTGTCAGTGCTTTCTCAACCACAGCAGGCATTCGTTCGGCCTCACCTTGCTTCGTTCGCGTTTGTGCGCATACATACGCACCTTAAAACACACAGCCTAAAACTAAATTACCAACAAATGTCTGTTACTAAATATAAATGACAATAACGGACACAAAAGGACACAAATAACGGAAAAAAACTAGTTAGGGCCAGTTTCATAATCAACTTAAAGTGCTTTTAAATATTAAAGTTGGTTTAAAGTTGAAAAAGTGGTCCCATAATCGTACTTTAAGATAAAGTAGTGCCTAAAGTTTCCTTTAAGTTGAAGTGCGAATTTCTAAACTTTACAGAAGATAAAGTAGCTTTAAAGCAGACATAACCTAGTTTTTTCCATATTTTTTGACAACCAGGCTAAATACTTCACGAAAAAATGATGAACATGGTTGATAGTTCTTCCAGCTCTATTTCATCATCCGATGATGAAGTGATTTATTTGAGAAGAATGAAAAATATTCAAAAAGAATGTGTCACTTTGAAAGATATGATGATGTTGACTTTTTTGATCACCAAAGCAATAATATTAGGTTAGATAACTAAATTAAATAGTGTCTAAGGTCAATTAAAAGAAGGTACTACTTTCATTATAAAACGCAATTATTTTAAAGTCGTCTTAAAGGATACTTTAAGATAAAGTCTACTTTTACTAAAGGCACTTTAACTATCGAATTATGAAACCGGCCCTTAGTACACCTAGTTTGTCAATATTTCGTGACAATCTCCTTAATTTTTATCATCAGAATCTTATCTATGGACACCCTTCTGCCTCGGTTCTGGTGCGAATATTTATCATACTTTCATTTATCATTTTCTAGGCCGATGAAGCAAAAGATTTGATTGAAGGAGCTCTTAAATCATGTGGAGCAGAAGTAGATGGTCCAAATAATATTGGTACGTTGGTCATACAAGAAGATGCAGATGAATCAAAATTGGGAGCAATTCTTTTTTGTGCGAATAAGAAAATTGGACTTCAATATGAGAATGGAGATATAAATCTTGATGTTCTTGAAAACTTACTTGAGTCTGGTAACAGGAATGAAGAGACAGCAAAGAAAATCTTGAATTGTGGACGATCAAAAGGCGATACGGGTGCGGCAAAAGCCTTCAATTTTTTAAAGTGTCATGAATTAGTCGTAAGAATTTAATATCAACAAAATAAAATTTAAGTATTATCATTAATCATTTTTTTAACGATTATTATTTCGCTATCAAAAAGTGACTGGTTGATTTCGCAATACAGGGTGTCCCACGACGAGTGAAAACTATCTGTATATGATAAAATACTTATAGTAAAATCATGAAAATTTCTATGTTTGGGTTTTCGGATACGATCTTTTCAACTAAAATATTTTCAAAGATGGCCGATTTCCGGTTCTACCGGAAGTCGACTGTAACTGTTATTTTAAATAGAACACCCTGTATATTAATACATTTTTCAATCTACGTAATATTTTAGTAAACTTTTGTCTAAAAACTTTTTTCGAAAAATGCACACTTTTTGAGTTATTGATTTTTTTGTAGAAAATTTGACCGTTGAAGACCCTTATAAATTATTTTTTTACGAGGAGACCCTTGAAGATATGAAAATGGTTTCTGTTCGTTTGCCTTAAGCAAGGTCAAAAGTAATCGAATCTGTGTTGAAAAATTTTGCATTTTATACAGGGTGTGAATAAAAAGTGTTCAAAGTTTAAAACCTCAAATATCTCGGGAATGACTAAAAGTTGGAATAGGATTAATAAAAACAATTTGATTTGATTTTTTTTAGAGACAGATGAAGAGAAAGACTTTTTTATTTCTTAGTGCTTGTATCAAAATTTAGACCACACCTGCATCTCTAAAAATTTACAGAAAACATTTAATATCTGGATAACGGTAAGGTTTAGGTATAGGAAAGTATACATGAACTTGCCTTATTTTTTTTCCATGAATGCATTAAAATAGAAAAAACAGGGTGGTTCTATTTAAGAAAATGAAGAAATTTGATATTTATTAAGTTGAACTTTTGAACAATTTTTCAACATAGATTCGAATACGTTTGACCTTGCTTAAGGCAACCGAACAGAAACCATTTTCATATCTTCAAGGGTCCCCTCGTAAAAAAATAATTTATAAGGGTCTTCAACGGTCAAATTTTCTATAAAAAAATCAATAACTCAAAAAGTGTGCATTTTTCGAAAAAAGTTTTTAGACAAAAGTTTACTAAAATATTACGTAGATTTCAAAAATGTATTAATATACAGGGTGTTCTATTTAAAATAACAAAGTTACAGTCGACTTCCGGTAGAACCGTGTGAATATGAACAAAATTCAATTAAACGTTGATCAAATATTATCTTGGACGAATAAAGATCGTAATAAGAAAATGTCGAGTTTGTAGAATGACCTTCAATAAAAAATTATATTAAAAAAATTAAAAACACGATTTATAGGAAATCAAGCTAAAGAGTAAAAAATAATTTTCATTTAAGAATAAACTTGTTGATAGCGTGGGTACTGTCATAGTCCAGTCAATATTTCAATTTATGTTTATTTGACGATAAAGGGGTCTATTCTGTAACCAGTCCTTTAAAATTTAGAGGCCGTTAAAAATCTAACAGGCGCTAAAATCACATCTACCTACTTGTAGATGTGATTTCAGCGCCTGTTAAATTTTTAACGGCCTCTAAATTTTAAAGGAATGGTTACAGAATAGACCCCAAACTCATTTAATATTATAATTTCAACCAATAATGGTTGAAATGTTCTTAATAATTTTTAATTATCAAATTCCTGTATTGACTGTAACAATTATTTTTAACCCGCAGTTATGGAACGCTATCCTACTTTTTAAGATACTAAAATATATTTGTTTTCATAAAACTGGCTATAAAATGAGATGGGTTTCGACAATGCTTACAAAGACAAAGCGGAATCAATACGAATTCGTAGAGAAGCGTTCTTGCCTTGTATCATCTCTTACTGCCTTGTCTGTCGCTAAACCGTTGAGTGAAAAAATATTTATATATATTTATAAATATATATTTTTTCACTCAACGGCTAAACGTATACTGCTGGTGTACAATATGTCTGTAATACAGTTGTACAAAGCAAACATGTCCTCTTAGTTGCTATACGTACTGTATACTAACCGCTTTCGTACGACACTTGGACAGATTTTAAACGTAAGCCTATCGTCACTTTTAATGTGATATACTGATATATTTCATATTATCTACCATATAAAGTTTGGTTGAGTCTCACCGGTCCAGTCAGCTGGGGTGGAGTGCCGAAGACTTACAGTCACATTCCCCAGATTTCGCAATAAAGATTCCTCAAAACCCTTCTTGGAAAAACCAGAAGGTATAGTAGTAATCTTCTACGTACTGAAACAAAAATGTTAGACGTTAAACAGTTACATTAAAAAAAAGCGGTATTAAAGCAACATTACTATGATCCCATGGGGAAAAAGTGTTGCGATTTGAAACAGCAGCAAACCCATTTAGAACGATGGTTTATCATTTTCTCTTGTGCAGAATAGCGCAGTGGAAAACCGAACATTTTATTTTTCACCCCCTAAAAATGTGATATGAAACTGTACGCCGTTTGTTACATTTGGTAATAGAATCTGGGAAAATTTTTGAAAACTTCTATTTTCTACCCTCTAAAAAGGTGATTTGAAACTACGGCATTTGTTTTTGCAGATTATACAACATGATTTGACAGTAGTGTCGTACAAAATAAGTTGTTTGAAAAGCCGTGGTCAATTTTTCATTTTCCGAAATTTTCCTACTTAAAAAAGGTCATCTGAAAATGTACGGCATCTAGTAAATCATAAGGTAGTATGTTTAGAAGTTTTTATTAATTATTTTTACAAAGATTCAGCTTGTAACTTGAGTCGAGGATTTTTAATCTTAAAAAAATTCAACTATATCTTTACTATAGACAGTGTACTTGTCAGTCAGACGACGGGATAAACGTGTCTCGTGGTGCGTTTGTACACGCTGTGGTGTATAACTCTTAATGTACATGCAAGGTGTGGAATTATATAATCATATACCCTTATACCCTTAGGGGTCGGATTTGCATTTAATTCTCGTATATAATTTTTCTCCATTTTTTCCTGTTTATTGCCTGTGTTCTCGCCTCTTCCCATGATTTACCTCTCTCTCTTAGTATATTACCCACTATTTTGATTCATGTTTGTCTTGGTCTTCCTTTTTTTCTTTTTATTTGTATTTTTGCCTCATACATAGTTAACTTGTCTATTGTTATTCATTCTCTGAATATGTCCCCACCATCTGAGTTGTCTTTGTTCTATAAATTTTAGTACGGGCTAGACACCTACTATATCTCTTATTTTTGTGTTCCTAATTTTGTCCTTTCTTGTTACTCCAAATGTTCTTCTCAAGTATTTCATTTCTGTTGCCTGCATTTTGCAGCCATTAAAGCACTGAGAACTTGTGTAATCAGTTCCAAAATGGTGTGGGAATGCTTAGACAAATTCAATGAACTAGGCGAGAATAATAATATTGGATTCCAGGACACACTGGAATAAAAGTAAATGAAATAGCAGATGAACTAACAATGAGGGGGTCTGAAGTACCTTTCTTGGGGCCAGAACCCTTTTGCGGAATCAGTCCCAATGTAATATTGGAAGAGAAGCCGGAGGAAAGAGAAGATCCAACTATTGTAAAGATCCAGTAGGGCTTAGACAATCAAAGATTCTTCTGGTTGACTACAACCTGTTGAGATCAAATGAATGCATAAGTCAAAGTAAAACTGCGCTCAGTTTTAACAGTTTTAGTGGAGGAAGAAGAATGCAGATATTGTGGCATGTGGATATCCTGAGATTCCTCCGGGAAATAGGACTAAAGGAGTAGAAGTAAGTGGACACAATAGATCTTTTAGGCCTAAGTGAATGTTACCCCAGATACATACATACATACATACATACATATTATTGTGTTTCTAATTTTGTCCTTTCTTGTTGCTCCAAATGTTTTTCTCAAGTATTTCATTTCTGCTACCTATATTTTGCTTTTTTGTTTACTTGTAAGAGTCTAAGATTCGCACCCATAAGTTAAAACTGGTCGATATATTATATTATACATTTCACTTTTGTCTTATTGGTGATTTCTTTTTTGTTTATAATTTTTTGGTTCATGGCATAGTATAGCTTAATTGTTTTTTCTATTCTTCCATTCATCTTTGCATCCTGTTTTCCTGTTTCGTCAAAGGTTATTCCTAAGTATTTGAATTCTTTTACTTATTCTTTTTGTACATTATCTATTTTGATTTCTGTGTTGATCTTCTGTTCTCCTATTACAAGTATTTTGGTTTTATTTTTGTTGATTTTCATACCTTATTCTTCCATAACATTCTGGTTTTCTTGTAATCGGTTTTCACTTCCTGTCATTTATCACCTCATCATCTGGTGTGGAATTATGTGTAAATTAATTAATATTTTTTTTTATAGAAGCTCATGTCCACTCATAAGAGTAGTATTCGACTTCATTTACATGATCTACCAACCAAAAACTCCCTGTATAAATTTGCTGATATTTATTAATTATAATCAGATATAACTGTATCGAATTATTGCCAGCATGTATAATGAAATAGGGAAATTTTATCACAGGGGAAACAGGTCAACTGATAAAAATTATTCGATTATTACATCACACAGTAGAGTTCATATTTGTCCTTTTAAAGTTTTTGTAGAAGTGTGGAAAATATTACTTTCAAGTAAATATTATCATGAAAGTATTAGCTTTTTGTTTATTGTTATTCAATTTTGCTTTGGTAAGATACTCACATTATCTATGTTATAATAATAATTATAAAACTGCAAGTATGTAATATGTATTTAAGTGTTGTAGACATTGCAAAAATACTAGTCAGCCAATCGATTTTACTTTTTCCTACGACCGTGCGTTTTAACCCACTTTCCCGCACGCATTTTAGTTTTGAAAGTAACAAATGAGTGCGGTAAAGTAAAATGACTACGGGAAAGTAAAATTGTGCAAATTTTGACCTTGTGTTTTAATATTAATATTTATAATAATTAGTAGTTTTCAGTAAAAGTTTTGTATATGTATGTTGAAATGAAATAATTTTTGAAAAATGGGTTAGTATCCTTTTTTGTAGGTATATACGGTAGTAAAAAAATAATGTTCCTAACTCATGCGTAAAGTGTCTTTCCCGCACTTGACCGCTTGCCCGAACTCCGCTCTGCGTCGTTCGCGTCAACAGTAGTCGCGTGCGGGAAAATATCACTTTATGCACTTGTTAGGAAAATAAATATTTTACGAAAGTATTTCTAGTATAGACTACCTTCCTAGATTTGTTAGAATATTCCGCTCGAGCTTGCGATGCAGCTTGCAAAATAGCTTGGAACACGTGAAATGCAACAGTTTTTGGTCCATAACTCTCTTAGATTTGATTGCACAAAAAATTTTGCTTAAAGAAGAAATCCCTTCCATTTCACGACAACCTTCGGATCTAGCCCATTGATGTTTAAAAGAATAATTACCTGATTTAAAGCAAAAAACGCAATAAACTCAAGAATTACTTCTGTTACATTTATGGGAAAATATTTTTGGACAATTTATATGAAAATCCTTCTTTCTTATATAATTTTAATCTCTGAAAATATTTTTTTTGGGGTTTTCAATACATTTAAATTTTTCAAAACTAATTAATTGTTAAAAAAAATGAGAAATGTGTATGAAAGGTCTTACTGAGCAATTGAGACAAATAATTAAGTTACTTATATGGGTGACGGAGGTGATAAGCACTTTAAAAAATTTCGGTTCCAAGGTTTGGAAACAAAAGTAATAATTCAATCCACCAATTATTAAGGGATACATTTATTTGCATAAAAAATTTGGAAGATTCTTCATCATTAATCGTAAAGTCATATATTGGTTCCAAACACGTTCTAAGATGAATTTGTTTGTACCAACATCGTGAATTCGAGGAACCCCTCGATTTTTAATGAAATTTGTACTGTGGACGGCCTGGGGACGTCCGCGACCTAAATCGGACGTCCCGAAGACGTCTTTGTGCTGTTTGGAATGTGTGGATAGCAAACAAACAAACGTTTTCATACCTTTTACTTACCAATGTTATATGTAGATTTATATGGAGATAAAAACTGTGTTAATTGAACAAAATTAATGCCTTGATATCTGTATTTTAATTTTAGGCCAATGAAACGAAAGAGTTGATCGAAGGATCTCTAAAGTCTTGTGGAGCAGAAATTGAAGGACCCAACGCAATACGTAAGTTAGTAGTTCAAGAAAATGCAGATGAAAAAAAATTGGGAGCAATACTTTTCTGCGCCAATAAAAAAATTGGACTTCAATATGAAAACGGAGATATAAATCTTGATGTTCTCGAACGGTTAATTGAAGCAGGTAACAATGACGAAGAAACATCGAAGAAATATATGGATTGTGGAAGATTGAAAGGCAACAGTGGCGAAGAAAAAGCTTTTAATTTCGTGAAATGTCATGATTCATAAATAAGTCAAGATCATTATTTTTGGAACAATTAAAAATATTTTATCAAATATATACGTTTATTGTGCCTTGGATTATCAGTGAAAGTACTTATTCATTCACTTTACCTTTTTTTAAACTAAGAGGATCAATTTGAGTTGGTATTTCTGCTGACTAGTGATTGGCCAGATTACCAACCGTTTTACATAACTCTTTTGATAGAACTGACAACGACATTATTGTTTTCTTGAAACACTAGCAAACCTTCTCATAAGGAGTTATCATTTTCTAGTATTCGTGTTATTTGAGGATCAATAGTTTCTCCGATTAATCGTGGATGAGACTAACCATTTAAGTTTCCCTCAATAAAACATGGTCCAAAAATATGGTCAACAAAAATGCCACACCAGACGTTAAATTCTTCTGGTGTTTGACACACGTTGTGGTTGGTGTTTTTTATTTTCAACTGTTTCAAAAAAAATCAGTTAATTTAGTTACTTACCATTGTCTGGCATTTCTATTATGGCATGAGCAGCATTAAACTGTCTTGTTGTCGCTATTGCAGATTTATTGTTTTCGTAATATAATCCAAAAATTTCAATACTATCTTACAAAATATAGATTACTCTTATGAAAACTAAGCTACCCACTTGACACTTTATTTAAAAAACGTCAAACACCAGTAATTTGGTCGCTGTGTTGTTGTCTTCAAGGTCCATTGATTGGGTAGAGTTAGTGCCACAGTAAAAGCCTAGTTCACATTGATATTGTTCGTCACAGCTGATTGACTTTCCATTCACATTTTATAAATTTATGTAATTCTCTTGTGGAGGAGAATCCAGAAATGCAATAATGTATAGGGTGCTTCATTTGAGAAATTGGGGAGGGGGGGAAGGAGGAAGTTATAACGTCTGTATATGAGCAAAAATATGTCCTCCTTTATATGATTTTTGACGTGTATCTTCATTTTATAATAAGAGACGACGTCAGAATTATGAGCGATGGATAGTTTTCATTCAAATGCTTTGTATAGTGATATAATGACGTTAGTTATAGTGCGATGGACTTTGTCCTAACCTAACCTAGCCTTACCAACGTAGTTCAAACACAGCTGGCTGGTATCTTGATTGCCACAAAAGAACTAACCAGAAAAGGAATTTGTGCCAAAAACACAACAATTTGCACTGGCAGTAGACAAGCCCTATTAGCCTTAAACAGACAACGTGTTATATCGGGGCTAGTACTAGAAAGAGTGTCATCAAGATTTAGCTAACGCCTCGGCAGATAACAATATTATTCTGAGGTGGGTTAAAGGGCACGATAGGAGTAATGGTTATCGTATTGCCGATTCTTTAGCCAGAGATGAAAATTTTAGGACCTAGTGACACCTACGGCCTGACGACTTCGACAATTGTGGAACTAGCCAAACGTTACACACATGTTCAATCCCTTAAGAGATGGAATGGAGTCAAAGGATGCAGTTTTGACAGGATCAATCTGAGCGACCCTGTGAAGTCGGTGTCGAAGAAATATTTGGCGATAACCAGGAAAAACCTACGTTCAACAGTAGGATTTCTGACTGGCTACTGTCAACTAAGGAAACACCTCCATACTATGGGGCTAGTGGACATACCTCTATGCAGGATGTGTGAACAGGAAGATGAAACTGTCAAGCATGTCTTATGCGAGTGTCCAGAGTTATCGTCAATAAGAGAGTGTGCTTGGTGAGTCTTGGCCTACACCTGCCGATATAAAGGAGATGTAACTTAGTGACCTATCTACCTTAATACTGGAAAGGACAGGCTGGACGATGACCTAGGAGGAAATCTCCTTAGAAGGATGTACAATGGGTCACATGTGGCCTAAGTGCTGTGAGCCTACACTCACTTTCTCTACTTTACAGATACTGAAAATCAGATGGATTGTGTGTCCAAAAATTATAGAATTTTCCACACACTTGTATTATTAACAAGGAGTTTGTTTACTCATCAGTTTTTCGACTCCATAGAATCAATTAATAATTTAGAATTTAACTGTATTAGGGGGGACCAAAAAAGAATATTTTTCTTTGGTTGCCATGAAAATATTGTCTGAGATAACAAAAAAATTTCTGTTGAATTTTGATGTTTAACGCACTTGAACGAACGAATGTCTCGTGAGAATGAAATCATATCCTTGTAGGAAAGTTAACGATATAAGTATAAAAATGGTCTGAGATGATGTTTCGCTAAGTTGACTCGCTTAGGTTAAAGTCCAAACTTAAATCGTAAAGGATAACTCTGACTATTGCTTGTAATCTATTACAAAATGATCTAAAACTACAGTTGTTTTTAGAGGTATAATACAAAAATAGCAATAGATTGACTTTAAATAACGAATTAACAATAATTTAACATAATAAAATTTACAGTGCTGCCAACTATGTTATCACAAAATAACTTTTTACCGCTACTTATTGGAATTATGCTGAATGACATAAAATTTTCTTTGCGACTTTCTCAAATAAAAAAAAATTGTCCCACCCTACTGTATATCAGTTGAAACTGTATTATCAGCTGAAACGTGTTTAGTTTACTTCGTTCACTTTTACTATTTATACTTATCAGACATTTTATGAAGAGTTTATAAAGTCAAGGTTCCTTAAAAGTATAAAAGTTAAGTGGTAATACGTTGTGTAATAAAAATTTCATTATGAAGGTTTTTATAGTTAGTCTGTTGGTCGTTGCGGCTTTGGTAAGAATTATGTTTTATATTTTTTCCATTACTTAATTTCTATCGTTTAATTTTCCTTTTATTGACTATAGAAAGCAAGTAATAAGTCTGGAATAGTAGTAGAGTGGGAAAAGTGATTTGCGTACAAATTGTATTTTTTAAGAAATACAGTAATTTATATAGTTGTTTTATTTGAACTTTGAACAGAAAGAAATTACAATATGAAAATGAATAGAGAAATCAGTTCAATGTAATGTATAATTAATTGTAAAATTCGATTAATCTTGGTTCATAATTTCTAAAATAATGTTAATGTTTTTATAATTAATAAATTAAAATAATTAATGAAATAAATAGTTCACTTACTGTTGGTTTAAATTTGAAATGGTACATCAATTAGAAATTCACTATTAGGTTGAAATGTCAAAAAAAGTTGACAGGTCTTAGGTAGCTTTGTTTGACATTTCGGTGCGGAAAAGTGCCATAGCGTGTACTTTTCGTATTACTTTTACAACGGTTATCAAAAGTATTGAGAAAAGGCCTGCTTTGCGTATAAAAATTTGTGTAGAAAAACGAGTTTTAGGTTGTAGGAAAATATACTAAAATAAAAAAATTCTTTTCTCTATAAGTTATTGTTTATAAACACCTTATTCATCAATAGAATTTATAAATATTTAATTTTTGACCTTTATACTAATTTTTTGTGAGATCAAACATATTTTTTTATATTTTTAATCCAACATTTCTTTATCAAGAATAAATTGAGTTTTAACAAAATTCTCTTCCCTATCTGATACATTTTATCAAAGATGTGAACTACTCTGAATGTACCTTGAAATGTTGGATAACAAATTCTTTGCGGTCTAAAATTTCAAAATATTTTCGATTGTCTAGTTATGGAATTTCTTCGTAGTGTCAGATAGGGACCAGAATTTTATAAATACTTAATTATTTTTGATAACGGTAGCTGGAACGATACAAAACCGTTAAAAAAATGAAAAATATTTAGATTTAACGTGCTCAGCTACTATGGCCACTTGCACAAAAGCGGTTACAATATATCAAATATAAAATGGATCATTGATACAATAATACACACACAGTAACAAAATTGTTCTATAGTTTATGGTAAAGTTGTACGTCTTTGAGGAAGTGGAGTAAAGAGATAATTTGCTCTGAGTTTGGGCTTATTTAAAGATGTTGTCTTTGGACGGTATATTTGTGACACTCGGTATGCTTCATAGTTAGATTAGAGTTGCAGCTGGAACAAATGGGTCTGTGGGTAGTAGACATTAGGTATCCGTGGGTAAGTCTTAAATGGTCCATTCTTCTTATCGCAATTAAGTCTTGTCTTGAAAGACCTGCGGAGCAACTAGGTTGTGGATGACCGATTGAACGCTGCATTGTCAACAATGTCCCAATGCTGATGCCAAGCTGCTTTGATTTTATTTCGAACTAGATTTACCAAAAAATCAGCAAAAATAAAAATTTATACACCATACTACTACTACTACTACTTTGGAAAGAGATGGGAAGCCTGGAAGGAATCCCTGGGTCACAGATGGTGTAAAGAACTGACGGGAGATTTCATCTCCAGTTGGGCCAAATCAATCACCAAAATTGGTAAACGCAAGGCACGAGATGTTCTGGGTATACTCACCGGACACTGCGAGCTGCGATGTTACACACACAAAACACAGGGACATAACAACTTGTGTAGATGGTGTGGAGAGGAGGAAGAGACCCCGTGTCATTTCCTATGTAAGTGCCCCAACCTAATGGTACATAGACATAGATGGTTGGGAGCAGCGATCCTGGACTCAGAGTTATTCAAAGAGACTAGCATTGACAACATACTTGCATTTTGCAAGAGTGTTGGCTTTAGTGCACATCTCTCTGAAGCAGCCTAAGCATAGCTTAAGTACGAATCGGGGGGAAAGGGATACAATGGCGAAAGCTAAGTGCCACTCCTGCTATCTAGACATCAAAGAAGCCGAGCCCTTCAATAAAGGCCACAACCTTTTTCAGTGGATTCCTGCTTGTATCTCCAGGGGCCATAACAGGGACTTCGAAGATACGCCTGCGTAGTACAGCCTAGTGTAGACTGACGTTTCGTCAGTCATGCCGCAACCCCTACATAGGTAGCCCTCCTCTACTCCTAGGTTGTAGAAGTGTCCTGTTAGAAGTCCTGCTATCTTCCTTAGCCTACTCCTTGGTAGTTCAGTAGCTGCCGTAGCGAGTCCATCAGTCCATCCTTTCAGTAGAAGTTTAGTAATACACCATAAGGAGATTTTATTTTCAAGCTAAATTAAAATTAGTTTTTAAAATAATTAATTTTTTTATTGTTTGATAATGTTACAGATGTAGGTATTTATTGACACTCTACCATTTTTGTTTGAAAATACCTTTTTAATTATTTCATTTAATTAATTGAAATCCATTATTCAATGTATTTCAAGGTATTTCTGTATTCGTAGTTGGGTTTCTGCATATATTTACGAAAGAAACTTTTGATATTATAAGTCGACAAAATTTTCGACGGAAAGTAGTTAGAGCATACTTTAGTGTTTCAACTCTTCAGTTTACATATTCGTAATGGAAGGTGCTTTTATTATTTATATTATTGTGTTACATAAAGAAAATATTCTTCTTCGATATTTATAGTTAGCTGCAAAATAAATATATAATATTTGGCTAGACTGGGGATAATGACTTCACTACGGGAATACAGTATAACTTTATATCTCTTCAACAATGTAGATATCGCAGAATAATAATTATTCTAACGCTTTACAGATTTGAAATAGTTATTTTCCCAACAAGTGCGGAATGTGATACTTTCCCGCACGCGACTGCAGTTGACAATTACAAACCAAAATTTGGAGAGTCTGCATAATAGTATACTAGAGTTGTGAGCTGCTTATTACATGCAAATAGTGAAGTTGGTCATTCAATAAGCATGTAATAAACTTACAACTCTAGTTGTGTACTATACTTTTTCTACGAACAGCTTCATTAATAAAAATAGACCGCATGAATAACAAGTGGCATTTATTTATTGAACAGTAGCCAGTAAAAATAATTTGAAGTGAGCATTCATTTATAGTAATTAATTGTGAAATGTTGTCAATTATTTATTACTATACCCTTATCCGCCCTTTCCGGGTTTTCAAAAGTATCCGATAAATTTTGGGATGACGTTATTTTAATCATTTGTCTTTAAAACAAATGTACAAATGGGTTGACTTTTCACTCAATTTTATCACTTATGTGGTATTAAATTATTTAAAAAAAATTATTATTATTATATATTTATCGAATTTCAGGCCGATGATTACATAGAAAAGATAGAGAATGCTTCCAAAGCATGTGGAGTTAGTGGACTACGTGAGCTGCAGACGTTAGAGCTGAATGCTGATAAAACCAAAATAGGATCAACATTATTTTGTATTAATAAGGAAATTGGAATTCAGGATAAAAATGGATCTGTGGACATAGAAAAAATAACAACCCATGTTAGGACAATGTTTAAGCGTAAAGATGAAAGTTTCCAGAACAACATGATCAATGATTGTGGTTCACCAAAAGGAGAAACCGGAGAAGAAAAAGCTTTTAATATAATGTCATGTATCCATCAAAAATTGAAACATTAGATATAGTTAAATATGTATTATTTTAAATAAAAGAATTATATTTATTGGTGAAGACAGCATGTAACGTAAACGAGAAGGTTGATGAAATTTTCCAAGTAAGTGATGGAATTTGATTGAGGCATTAATTAGCACAGTTTCATCATTCATTTGATTTTTTTTTAACTGTTGGTATGGTTTTTGGTATGGTATGGTGTCTTTGTAACATATTACGACAAAAGAAATGGAAAAAGAGCAGGTCTGCGATTAATCCTTATCATAATATCACAAATGAATCGTTTAAATGTACTACAAACGTCAACCCCAATCATTAACTTACAAAAATTTGGTTGTGCGACCTATAAACCGCGAGAAATTTCTTTATTCAAAATAGGATGCAGACATACCTTTCGTATTGGTAATATGTCTTACATCTTTTTCTACAGTCCCACTGAGAGCTCTTGTCAGGTCTGTACTTTGTTTTTTAGGGTCAATTATTATTTATAAAAAGTGAATATGATTCTTATAGATTTAAGTCGACTTAAAGTTAAGTGGCGCTTTAAGAAAGTTTTGTTTTCCATTATAAACAATTGATTTTCAAAGAATTGACTTTTAACAGCTTCTAATACGTTACTTCAAACCACAAAAACGAAAAGTCACCAGAAACCATAGAGAAATAAATAAAACTCAACTTAAATAGCGAGGTTGATAAATGTATTGAACACTTAGCTAAGAAGAAGAGCAAAAAAAATTGGTGCAACTGAACTTTAGCTATTCTAAGCTTATGCTTCTTTTGGTGCAAACGGCCATTATTGTTATATTTTATATTTATTTGAATAATACAAAAATATGCCTAGATACACGGGAAAAAATCATCATTTCGAAAGTTCCCAAGTATTTTCAATTAGGAAAAGAAACTAGTGATTATTAATGTGATAGCCTTTTCGAATTTGGCTGGAAAAGATCCTGTCCATTTTATTTATTAAATTTAAGGTTAGATATATGTCAAAATAACAAATAAAAGAAACTCAAAATCAGGATATACGTCACAAACGATGACGCACACCAAAAAGGCTATTGAATGAACTATACCTACTCCTAATGACATTCTGCTCATGTCTTGGAAGCTTCTTAATAGGTTTGTTCCAACTAAGCCCAATGATGCGCACATGAACGTTACGATCATGCGCATAACGAAATTTCTGTTCCAACAAGTTACGACAATTCCACGGACTGATAAAAATGTGTTCCAACAAAAACTGGACACGTTCATGAACGTGTCGGCAAACGATCATTTTCATCAGAGATTAACTGTTCGTCCAAACTGTCATGTTTTAAGGTTAGGTAATGGTAAACAAACATAAATCATACGTAAATCAAACGTGAACCTAAAAGAATCGTTCCAACAATGCATGGAGTATGATGTTCATGGATTTTAATTCACCTACAGGTTCTCGAACATTTTATTCGTACATAAATAAGCCCACGAACGTTCACGTACTAATCAGAAGTTGGTTGTAAGAACAAACCTAATATATCTTCAACTTCAACTAGCCAAGTGAGATAGACATCGCGCTGGTAGGAGCTTAGTTTAAACCTACTATTCTTTTTCACTTTCAAAATAATTTTCAATATCTATGTAGGCGACATTAGCAATGACATTTACGGAAATTTTAGTATGACATCGTTTGTTAATAGTTATTTATGCAACAAGTGCAAAAAGTGAGTGTTTTTTGCACGCGACGTGAAATTGTCCAACGAGGTCTTTAGGCCGAGTTGGACAACACGTCTAGTGCAAAAAACACGTTTTGCAAGAGTTGCATATTTTTTTCTAAATTCATGCAAAAACTGAAAATTAGAATATAAATATGTTAAGAACCTAACCTAACCTAATCAAACTCAACCCGTTCTTCTTTTTTTGTATCTTTATGGCCTCCACCTTGCCAGTACTCAATCATAGCTGGTTTTCGCCTTGACCATTTAAATTTTAAATAAAGATTTTTGCAATAATTGTAACTCGTTGAGACTAAGTAGTAAGATATACATATTTTATTGTTGTATTAAAGCAGGGTCAGATACTTGCTATGGATTTTTATTTAATTTAAATGTTTATGTTTGTCATTAATCATCACAAAACTGACACAAGAATGAGGGATGAGTGCAATAAAGTACCACTTTTTCCATTAAATGTGGTTCACAAAAGTGTTGTTTTTTGCATGAATGTAGAAAAAATAAATTTGTTGATAGTTCCACTGTATTTTCAATTTTCCGATCCAGAAATGGAAATCGACAACAAAAGTGACGAGGAAATAATTATTCCACATGAAATCAGTGCAAGTTGCTAATTGTACATTATTTAATGTACATAAGTAATATTTATAGTATCTACCTCTATTATTTTTCAATATTGTATCTAATAAACAGCTGCAGAAAAAATATTGTACTTAACGCTACCCGAAAGGGATTTTACTGAGCTCGCAGGCTTCCTACTGCCTAATCATCCCGTAAAATATCATTTTTGGAACTTGTTGTATATTTGTTTATTAATGTGAATATTAAGAGACTCCTTCTTTTTGCGCGATAGATATTTTTGTTTATTTACAGTATCGGTTGTGAGGACGTAGGTTGTATTCACTGGTTTCTAAGACCAACACGTCGGTAAGTCGCTTATTTCAGCAACTTTGTCCTCTGCACCAAATTTTCAGCTAGGTTTCTTATATTTTCATTTTCAGTCGCATCAACCTCTAGCTATTAGCAAAAATATAATTTTTTTATACTACAATTTGCGTATAAGTGTTTGCAATATAGTTCAGGATAAGAAAAAGGACGTGTTCAAAAAAGCAGTTCTAATTAATGCAAAATAGTATTTTATTGTATTTATTTCAAATAATAATTATCTTTATTCCAGATTGAGTATTTTATTTTAGTTATTCTGAACAGGAACCCTTTCTGTATAACACTTGAGGAAGTTGAAAGCTGTTACTTCCGGACTTTCACCATCCCGTTTACTGCAATCTTCAACTATTTTATTTCTTTCAGTTTCATCTTCAACTAATATCTTCATATCCTTCGTGAATACCTCCTTATCTATATCACCATTATCTTTTTGAACACCAATTTTCTTATTTACGCACAAAATAATGGTACCCAACTTAATTTGGTCTGCATCTTTTTCCAAAACTTTATGTCCGAGGTCATCGGATCCTCCACATTCTTTAACAGCTGCTTTTATTTCTTCTTTCCGATGACCCGCCTGTAATAATACTGACGTAAGACTGCTGGTATTAAATAAATTGAACAATATGGATAAAACATTATCAAAGATCTAAAAATTATAACATGCGTTAGGTATTGTTAATATTAGGGAGTAAGTACTATGAGGGAGAAACTCTATAAATCTTTGAGATACTTGAATCCGCTGCAAGAAAAAATAAATTAGAAATTAATGCTGAAGAAACAAAATATATGACTTGAAAAATTGAGTAGATGAGGCTTTTACTTGATGTAGATCCATACTAAATTATGAAATCAAACAATTTTAATTTGTTAAACCTACATTATACTTAAACTTAAAGTGACGCGTTTCGCTAACACAGTAGCTTTTTCAAAGGAATGGAGGTATATACAGTGCCTATACTAAATTATACGGATATATAACAATATAATTATAGGCTATTTACAAGGAAATGAAATAAAAAGAGAAAAGAATTTGTCTAAATATGGGATTAACTAAAATATTTAACAAGTTTACCTGGAAACTCATTCACAACAATCCTACTGGAACCATTCTAGGTAAAAAGGTTTAATAAGGGAGAATTGTTAATATCAAGTTGGTCGTTGAGAAGATTATCTGAATATTTGTTTTTATTTATCTCTAGGGTTTCTTAAAGATTTAATTTGAAGGATTTGAGTTCTACATGCAAAATTGCAAAATTTGAATCGAAAGAGTGTTGGTTTGGAAATAAATGACTTGAATAGTTGGAATCTGATTTTTGGTTGTCATAGCTAGGTTTGTGTTCTGAAATTCTAGTTTTAAAATTCCTAAAAGTTCTACCTATATAAATTTTGTTACAGTTGTCATTACCACATTTTAATTTTTAAACTCCTAATATATTTAGTTTGGAAGATTTGGATTTGTAAATAAATTGTTGTCGGTTTTGAAGCAAATATTCAAGTTTAAAGTTTCTAAAAATGATTTTATTTTTAAGGATGGTATTCCAAAGTAAGTTAAGCTTTCAAATTGGTTATTTTTGTTTTTATCAGAAGGAAATACTTGTTCTAGAGTATGTTTTCGTATCTTTTTTATTTATTTCAAAGTCTTCCTTTGAAATTTCAAGTAGAGAATATGGCAATAGCGCTTTTGCCATTTAATAGCTAAGCTAGAGACGAGCTTTAATGAAAAAGAAGAGAAAGTTAATGAAGATAGAAGAATAACGTATGTATTTAATGGTAAACTAACCCACAAATCACTTTGCATAAACTCTTTTTGGTTTCTTGCATGTCATTATTATAAGTTGTAAATATATAGTTATAAAAAATGTCACGGGCGCTGGCTAAGAACGACTAAAAAACAAAAAGTTCTATCACATCAATTAACATTCTTGACACTACCTAGGAAAAGCTAAGGACTTTTAAATAAATTAGTTCGTATTTAAAAGCGATCACTCACGTCCCTAATACTTCTTTGGTTTAATCTAAATTCTACCCTAGAATGATATATATGAATATTGTTTTTAAACTATTTCAAATATAACCTTAAAATTTTTCTTATTTTCGTGGTTTGCAATTAATTCTTCAATAAAAACTTCTCCAGCAGCATCTACATACA
Source organism: Galerucella nymphaeae (assembly GCA_963978555.1). NCBI lineage: Eukaryota > Metazoa > Arthropoda > Insecta > Coleoptera > Chrysomelidae > Galerucella > Galerucella nymphaeae. Next base: position 2,558,533 of record OZ021705.1, on the reverse strand, counting down.
CCATTTCTGTTACCGTTATTTTTCAAATTAAAGGCACATCACTTTAAAAATAATAGTTTTAACAGACCAAGGGAATCATTTCAAAAGTTAAGGTAAGGAAATACTTGAGTTAACTGTATAAACCCTCACTTCGTGGAATCTACTCATCATATGGTTTTAAATGAAACTAACTGTTTCTAAATGACTCCACAATATATTTGAAAAAATGTGTAAATTGCAAGTAAATTATTATTGTCAAATAATTTACTTGCAATTTACACATTTTTTCAAATATATTGTGGAGTCATTTAGAAACAGTTAGTTTCATTTAAATCAATATAAGGAAATACTGATTTAAGCCACTTAAATTATTGGAGGTCCCTCTGATGATATTTGCATCAAATGGTTTCTAGTGGGTACTGTTTAGAAACAGTAAAGCAGCTTGCATATTCACAATAGCTTTATCAAACTTGCTAAAATGATAAACGCCAAAAGTGCAAAAAGCAGAATACAAATTTATTATAACTGCAATTGAAATATATAACAATAACCACAATTAAAATCACTGGATAATTTTAACTAAGTAAATTAGTTGTTGCTTTTAGTTAAAGTATGATATAAACTATCATTAATATAAATTAAGCGGTCTTACCAAAGTCACAGCGAGTAACAAAGAAAATATTAGGATAGTCTTCATGACGAATAATATAATGTTATTATTTAAACTAAATTTATTATTTATTCAACTTATATATAATTTAAATAACCTTGACTTTCAATAATCTCCCTTTGCTCGAATTTTTAAAGACTTTTATTTATTTATTATCGACTAACCTTTACTGACAAAAATGTCTTGATAATTTAAAATAGACATTTTGGAAACGAGAATCTTGTTTATTCCTTAGCATTAAAAAAACTGATATGAAATTATATACCACAGTAATAAGCTGTATGGATACAAGATACAAAGAGTCCCATAATTTTTATGAAAAAAACAAAGTTAGGTTCATATGAACTGTTTTAATTCAGTGTCTAAGGGCGAGTTGTATCAAACACCTAAACTCGGTTTAATAATAACTGATGTTTAGACTGTGTCTGATTGATGTATTTATAATCAAAAATTACATCAGTCTAAACATCAGTCAACATTAAACCGAGTTTAGGCGTTTGATACAACTCTCCCTGAGTCGAGGAGTAAACCGCGAGACCAATTTGGTATACAAACCCAGACCAACTAAGACCAATGAAGAACCAATTGAGATCAATGAAGAACCAATTGAGACAAATGGAGGACCAATTGGGGACCAAAGGAATATAAAAATAGCACACCCGAATACTCGCCGTGTCGCAGCTGTCAGACTGAACGCTTTAACACCATTTGGGCTCTTGTAAATTCTTAGATGACGAAGGTAAAACACCAATAATACCAAACTTTCAATCGCTTATTCCCGTTGAATCCCTTTTTAATTTGAAAACATGAAAAAGATTTACCTACTATGTCTTTACCAGATAATTAATCGAAACGCCATACTCCAGATTTAACGTTCAGCTTTTCTGTGCACCTACCCATGTAGCTATTTTCAACACGTAGTAAATACCCAAAAATATTACGAAGGAGCAACAATAGTTCAGTTCTCTCTGATCCTTGACATTGTTAAAACTTTCGGGACTCTATTTTAAATAAAATAATTCGAAAATATAAAATTAATACACCGTTACTAAATCCATACTCGCAACAATTCACTTATTAAAATCAAAATTTAATAAAAAATGCAATAAAATCATAATAAATGTTGAAAGTGACTACAATACCTTCGGCAATGACAAGGCCGGTCAGTGAATTATTTCCTCACATTTCCGAGTAATTGATGTAGCCTAGCGACTTCAACAATTGCGGAAATAGCCAAACGTTACACCCATGTTTAATCCCTTAAGAGATGGGATGGAATTAGAGGATGCAATCTTGCCAGTATCACCCTGGTAAAAAATACGTTTAACAGTAGGGATTATAGCTAGCTATTGTAAACTGAGAAAACATCTCTATACTACCTGGCTAGTGGACACAACTTTTTGCAGGAAGATTAAACTGCCAGGCGAGTGTCCCGAGTTATCGTCAATAAGAGAGTGTGTGTTCGGTGAGTCTTTGCCTACACCTGCCGATATGATAGTCCAAGAGGACAACTCCTCGGGTTGATTATTGTTCGGTGGTAGGATGTACAATGGGTCACATGTGACTTAAGTGATGTGAGCCTACACTCACTCCTCCTACTTTACAGAAACAGATACAGATCTGTTCCTGGGGCCCCAACTTTTTTTATACAATTAAAAAGTAACAACAGGCAAGGAAAACGAACTTTTTTGTCAATTGTGAATAACAAAAAACGATTTTATGAAGGAGTTTTTGGAGCTGCAACATAGCCTAGGTTTATTTGATGTTTGTGATTGTTCTTGTCTAGCTCTTTAGTTAATGAAGTGATAAAAGTTATTTTTCAAAAAAAATTCTATCCTGCAGTTAACTGAACGACCTAAATAAAAATTTTTCGTTGAGAATGAAAATTTGACTTATTGGGCGGTTATTGTGGGTAATACAATTAAAAGTCTTTTTCCACTAGTAGCTGAAAAGTTGACAATTGTTGCTTCTTTTAGCCAACTGAGTAGTTTAATTCCTCTATTAGTGATTAATAATTTCTTCTATCATTAACCTAGGTCAAGTCAACAATGTACTAATTAAAATATTTTAAAAATCCAGAGATAGTAGTTCAGTAAACACTTGTGCAACATAATTTTGTATACCCAGGAGATAACAAGATATAATTATTTGAGTTTTAATGCCACTCGTTTAAAAATCGCACTGAACCAAAAATGACTGATGACATAAGAAGTAAATTTATAGTGAACTTGTCAGTCAGACGACGAGGTAAAAGCTGCTCATAGCACGTATGTCAGCGCTGAGGTGTATAAGTATAGCTCTTACACTCAAGATGTGTTGTGCTGTAATATTTTAGCATTGAAATAGTCAATTAGTTTTAATTTTTATCTCCAACTAGTTGAAAAAAAATACACCATGCTTGTGAAGACATAAGCATCGCACATTATTCCGTTCGGGGCAAAGCCCCTCGCGAAATAATTTTGGTGCTTTGTCAATAATAATACTCTTCACGATCTTGTTGTATTTTTTCATCTGCTAGTATTCTCTTTTTCACCAGAAGTCTGGAGAAAAGATATAAAGTGTTGCTTTTCACAAAAGCAATTCGAAGAGGGTGAAAGAAACTGGGGAAGACTACCTGTTAATAATAAAGTTCGATAAACTCGTGTATTAGTTTTTTTCTCATGAAAAATTCGATTAGCTAGTCTTATTATTGACCCTTCTCAAATTCACGACTACTTGTTAATATCGTTGTTGCTAGGTAAAACATGGAATACTACACACGTGCAGTTTGGTTAATTGTGATAATAATAATCGATAAGCTGCGATATATTTTGATGAGTTCAATAAAAAAAATAAAAAACAAAATAAAACTGGTTTTTAAATTTATAAGAAAACAACATTTCTATTTATACAATGTTAATATAACTATAGTTACATATAGTTACAAAGTGTCTCGTCTGAAAGCGCCCTCAAGTAATAATATATAATTTGTTAGAAAATTAGGTACTTACTTAGAGGGCATACGTCGGCGAAGCAAGAAGTTTTTTGAGCACAAGACAAAGAAAATTTTGTAAAAACTCCAATGTCGTCTGATTCCATTTTAACAATGTTTCCCAATTTTAGAAAAAACAAACGTCATATTCGTATTCAGTACCTTCGAAAAAAATCAGTGTTCTGGTACTACCATGTCATTTTGAGGGTAGTTGCCGATCGCCTATAAATTCACCCGCAGCAATACAAATTATACTTAATGGATAGGTCAACTTATGATTTACGACTTCAAGACGTTGTCAGATTGGTAAGCACAGGTCAATAAAAAAGACGACTGTTAGATTGGAATTACTAGTTTTCTTAGAGTATAGGAAAAAACTACAGCTTGGCAACATCTCAAAATTTTGTTTCGAAACATAGTCATCTTTTTATCGTAAATATATTAAGCAGCGACATGAATACAAAAAGTAGTATACTTAATGGATAGGTCAACTTACGATTTACGACTTCAAGACGTTTTCACATTGGTAAAATCTTTCAGTTTAGTTTGACATTTAATGACAGTTACTATTTACGCCAAATTCTAGTGCTTTCGAATTTAATTGTTCTGCTTCAGAATCATAACTAATCCAGACCCAATAATAATCAAATAATGAAAAAAAAAATTCGACTGGTAATTGGTATTGAAGAAATTGGGAGAAAACATTAGTAGAGATAAGTGCCAGGAACAGAACAGAACAGAACAGAAAAGAATGGAAAAAATGACTACAGGAAGAAATCAAAATCGACGCCTAAGAACGCATAAGGATAAGAGAAAGGAAGAAAGAAAAGAATTAATTGCTTCGTTTGTACTTGTAAAAAAATAATTTGCGCATAAAATGATTCATTACTGTTTCTTCATCACTTATGTTTAAATAAATCTGAGATTATAATACAAGCCTGTTATTTATGAATAAACACTTCCGAATCATGCATTAAAAAGCACAATTCAATGAAAAAAAGACTTGGAATTTCTAGTTTTTCTTAAAATATAGGAAAAAAGTACAGTTTGGCAACATCACAAAATTTTGTCTCTTTTTATCGTAAATATATTATAGCATAGTTTATAAGCAGTGAAATTAAAACAAAAAGTAGTATTTAATTATATTTATTTCAAATTATTGTCATAATTACTCAAAATTAACTACTCAAGATTATTAATTAGATTTTACAGGAACCCTTTTCTGGTTACACTTCAAGAAGTTGAAAGCAGCTATTTCCGGGGTTTCACCGTTGCGCTTACCGCATTCTTCGACTATTTTATTAAATTCAGTTTCATCTTGAACCGCTTTCTTCAAGTCTTTCTTGAAATTATCTAAATCAATATCACCATTCTCCTTCTGAACACCAATTTTCTTATTCACGCAAAAGATGTATGTGCCTAGCTTAGTTTTATCTGCATTTTCCTCCAAAACCTGCTGTCTTAGGTCTTTTGGTACACCACACGCATTGGCAGCTGCTTTTATTTCTTCTTTACGTTGCCCTGCCTGGAATAATGTTTTTTAGGTAAGATTTTTGAGGTGTTGATATTTAAATATTTTCAAACTAAAAATGACTTAAATTAACAAATTTTTGTAATTTATTATTAAGAACCATTATCCCAATTTTATTTTAAGCCTGTATGGAATTCTCATTGATAAATTAGAAAAAAATTCACCACAGTGGCGTATCGAATCGCCATACTCCAGGTTCAACTTTAAAATTTCCAGTGCTCTTACCCGCCCTGCTATCTTTTATGTGGTTGAGAATATTTTAAAGTGGTATAAAAATAGAGTTGGACTTTTTTAAATGTAACTATACATTTTTTACTGAACCAGAGCGAATTTTAGAAAATTAAAACTGCATTTGAACTTATTTTTCAATGACCTTTCCAAATCTGTTATTATGTTTTATGGTAAAAAATCTAGCTCGCATTTAACTAACTATGAACATTGGAGGAACAATTATGAGCAATGGAGGACCAATTATGACCAATGGAGAACCAATTGAGACAAATTAGGGGACAAACGGGACAATAATTACAGACCAATGTACAATGGAGTGTACACAATTTCTGGTCGTGGTTTAACCCTCGGTCCAAGCTTTACAGTTTCCAAAGTATCATATTCGTTTGACAGTTTTGATCGGGAATCCCTATGTCTTATAAATAAGTTAGGAATGGCTTGAGTTTTATATTAAACAAGTTTCTGTGAATGAATTTACTATTTTCTTATATTAACTAATAGTCAAAGGCACTCTTATCGTGCAGGTTCAAAGGTCACTAACCATATGTATCAAATCAGAAAACACAGAGGTTACCAAAATTTGAGATTACACTGATTGACGAAATTCCACTTCTTCTTTCATTCTCGAAATAATCCATAAAACTAAGTACCATTTTTTTGCTTGAGGATACAAAAAAAAACGGTAAATTGCCACTTATTATTCATATTGTCACTTTGAAATGTCAAACTGAGAGAACTGACATATTTAAATAAAAACTTAACTGGTGAAAGACTTTTTAGAATCGCTGAAAACTAAATACATATCCTTCTTTTTTCCATCAAAGTTGCATAAGTCTGTCTTATTCATCTTACGGATTTTATTTGGAAGTTATAATTAAACGCAATAAAAGAAAACAAGAATTGTGAGTATGTCTTTGTTGAATCGTATGACCCACATGATAAGACTGCATCTGACTATAATTATTTCACGATGGTGTCTTCTCAGATGAATAGAAGTAGGTATTGTTACAAAAAAATTATGTCATTTCTGTCTAATACATTCTAGTTAATTAGTTTGAGTGGTTATTGCTACCGATTTTATAAAAAATACTGAAGAGATATAGGAAAAATATGAAAGAAGTCAATAATTAGCGCGATGGGAAAAATTCCGTATAGGGAGCCAAAAATAAATATTTTGTTCATTTAAGAGGCCTTTTATGCCAATTACGTTAATAAGAAAACATGATAGCATCTGATTAGAAGTATTGGGAAAAAACTGATTGATTCATACATATTTTGAAGAAATATTTGTGTCTTAAGCCTTTCAAAGAGAAAAAAAAATTTAGAAAAAATTAGTGATAAATAGTACATTATGTTACTAGGAGTAGAAAACTATCATTATTGTTGAGCCCAGATGCTTGTACTGCCTTGGCTAAGCAAACTGGGTGAAACATATAAAGGGTCTTCGAGTGACATATACTATTTTTTCTTCCAGCGTAAATTGAAAAAATTGAATAGTTTGTTTATATCTCAACTATTTATTAATACAAATATTCTTCTACTTACAGACTACAGACATTTTTACAATACACTTTGAATAAAATAAAATGACAGTTCCTACCTACTTGGATTCAACGCCAATAATAAGACGTTGCTATCATTTCTCATTATTTTATTACTAGTACAACAATAAGCGTTTATTATTTCACTAGTAAAAGAATGGGTTATTTTTATGACCTGTGTTGTCGAAGATAATATAGATATTATTATACGCTTTAAGAAAAAATAAATTATTATATTCATATATAAAAAGTACCGCGGATTCGGTTTAATAACGGATAAAATGATGAAACAGCTCCCATGAAAAGTAAGTCAAGTGGTGCTTAACTTATCTTATCAAATTATTTCTATAAGTTGTTTGAAAGGGTTCAACTTCAGTTTGGCTTAGGGCAGAAAAGCTCTACTATAGAGATACAAAGATGAAAAGACTTGCCAACCATCCAGTTCTTGTATCACTCAAATCAGGAAAGTAGATTGAAAAGGACGAGTTAGATTGAGTTGTTAGTCTAGTATGGGTTAAATAGTCCGCAAGATTGTACTATGTAAAATATAAGCAGCTAGGCGAGAACAATACAGTCATCTAATTGTTGATTTCAAGGCAGAGTGGAATAGAAGAAAATGAAATAGCAGATAAATTAGTAAAGAAGGAAAAACTTTTGCGGTTTTAGCTCCAATGTAATATTGGAAAAAGAAGCAAAGCTGGAAAAGAGAGATTATCTGACCAATGGAAAGATGTAGAAGGGCTTAGAAAATTCTGGTTTCTACAAGAAGGGAAGTGAAGTGATACTGATAACAGGGATCTTAACGGAACATTGTGGCCTTAATGGGCACCTGAAAAAGCTCAAAATAGTGGATGAAGAAGAATGTGGATTCCTTGGCATGGAATAAGAAACCTCAAAGAGATTATTGGATATAAGAGGGAACTTGGAATAGATTGTGTCAAGTAAAAAACTATTTTTATTTCATGTTGAGATCTAATCAGCAAAATCTCTTTCTAAATATTAATTTTCAATGTTTTAAACGTTTTTTGAACATGGAAATTCAAGTTAAAGTACGTATTTAAAACGAAATAGATTATTTTTGGAATTTATTTTGATTATAATGATTGAAATTTGTTTATTACCAAAAAATACTTGGAGAAAAGTTGACAAATCAAAACATTCATATTAATTAAACTAATTGAATAGATGAGGCTTTTACTTGATGTAGATTCATACTAAATTATGAAGTCAAACAATTTTTATTTGTTGAATCTACATTATATTTAAACTTAAAGTGACGCGTTTCGCTAATGAGAACTTTTCAATTTATACAGTGGCTTAATACTAAATTATACGGATATTTAACAATAAAATTATAATCTATTTACAAGGAAATGAAAAAAAAAATTTGTATACATATGGGATTAACTAAAGTATTTATAACAAGTGGCGACACGCGTTATAAGTATATAAGTTTAAATATAATGTAGATTTAACAAATAAACATTGTTTTTTATTTCATAATTTAATTAAATTAACATAAATCAGGGAATATATTAAAATTAAAAATAAAATTAGAATATATTAATTATTTGATTAAAAAAAAATGAATACAGTTAATTATAAATAAAGAAGCCTTACCAAAGTTACTGCAAGAAACAAAGAAAATATAAGGATAGTCTTCATTATGAATATGTTATATTATTTGAAGTATTTGATGTATTTAATCAACTTTTATATCATTAGAAAAACCTTGACCCAACATAATCTCCACTGGTTTCATTTTTTAAGACTTCTGTAGAAACATGAACTAACTTTTAATAAGAAAAATGCTTTGATAAAATCATTATTTTTTCATAGTGATAATATGACCTAGTAAGTTATTTTCATAAATTGATGACAAAGTACAAATTGAAATTTTTTTATCCTCATTATCGTCTTGATAACGAAAATGCATAATGGAATTGTGAATCGAATTGACTAGTCGAAAACAAGTAGGGACAGTGATTTCACTTTTGCAAAAATGCAACTTTTCAGGAAAAGTATTTAAAACATTGATATACAGTGTTAACCATTTTGTTTGGAGGCACCCATGTAAAATTAGTCAGCACTCCAAAAAATCGCGATCCTTTCCACACTTCCCAGCAAGAATTGAATATTTGAATTGTTTTATCTTTAGAAAAATTAGATGAACAAGATAGCCGACACTTATCTGTATAAGAGGGATCAATTTTTCTAGCTTGTACTACTTCACCAGTTTTAATTAATCGATTTATGACCAGAATTCCTTAATTCCTCTGCAATCTTTTTTTCAGCTATTAGTATTACGAGTACATTTTTTTCGGTGGTTATTTTGGTTCTGGAGCGTCAACAACTTCATTTTTAAATACTGAAAATAAAACCAAATTTTTAAAATAACTTACTATTGTTCCGGCATAACAGCTGGTACAATAAAATTATGATCTATTTACATGGAAATCAAATAAAAAAAAATGTGTCTTAATATAGGATTAACTAAAGTATTAAACAAGTTTACCTGGAAATTCATTCACAACAATCCTACAGGAACATTTTAAGGTGAAAAGGTTTAATAAGGGAGAATTTTTGATTTCTATTTGGTCGTTAGGAAGATTATATTTGTTTTTATTTATCTCAAGGGCTTCTAAAAGATTCCATTTGAAGGGTTTAGGTTCTATTGGCAAAATTTCAAAATTTGAATCGAAAGAGTGTTGGTTTGCTAATAAATGATCTGAGTAGTTGGAATCCGATTTTTGGTTGTGTACTGAAATTCTAGTTTTGAAATTCCTAAAAGTTCTACCTATATAAACTTTTTCAAAGTTGTCGTTACCACATTTTAATTTATACAAACTCCTGATTTGTTTAGTCTTAAGGATTTTGATTTGTTGTTTTTAATGAATTTGGATAAATTGTTACCGGTTTTGAAGCAAATATTCAAAACTAAAGTTTCTAAAAATGATTTGATTTTTAAGGATGGTATTCCAAAGTATGTTAAGCTTCTAAATTGGTTATTTTTGTTTTTATCAGAAGGAAATACTTTTTCTAGAGTATGTTTTCGTATCTTTTTATTCATGATATTGTCAATTAAATTTGGATCGTAATTATTATTAACAGCTATTTGTTTTATTATATTTAGTTCTTTGTTGTAATTGTCAATATTCAATGGAACTGTTAAAGTCTATGTATCATACTATTGAAAGCTGCTAATTTATGACTGACTGGGTGGACTGAACTATTATGAATAATTGTAGTGTATGTATGTGATGGTTTGTGGAATATAGAAAAATCATGTCTATTATTTATATTTGAATTTGTAAAATCAACAAAGTTTATAGACTTTTGTTCAATTTCCCACATTTCCCACATTTCATTAATATGGTTAGTAGTTTTGACCAGAAAGTGAAATATCCAGGCTATAAATTTTCACATCACGAACATTTCCAGTAAACAACAGCAGCCGAGATTAGCATGTAGTTTATTTCAAGCGAACAGTAATTAATCCGCTGTAATTGCAAGGGAGTTAAGGGATTCAGTCGGAACGAGAAAAGGATTAAAGGCCGAAGGACCTTACAGGATCAGACCAGCGTTGGCATATTTTACCATCCATCCAACTAGTTTTTGTACAATCTCTTTGTTATAAGAGTTTGTTCATTCAAGTTTATGTATTTTCCAATTATAGTACAGCCATTTAATTATTAATAGATTGACATGGGTAGTAAGTTATTTGTAAGCAATAGTTAAACTTATCAATCACGAATAGCATGTTGCGTTACTTGAAAAAAAATGGTTCGGGAATTTTGAAGGAAAAACACAGAAGCTACTTTGAATATCCCATGTAATCTAAATAATAATGTTAAACTTCTCTATTGTTTTCTTCAAAATGTACGAAAGGTCTTAAGCATATAATTATTTTAATGTTCGTAAAAGAAAATAAAGAACAAAGCTCAGTTTAATGTTTGTAATCCTTAAGTAATTGTGGAGGCACCAGGTAGATGATAAAAGTTTAACAATTTATATAGTATATACCAAGATGGTAAAGACTATTATTAATTGCAAATATTGTAACGTCTATTTTAATTTATATTTACAATTACTTTATTTATATTTACAGATTTATATGTACTACTGTCCTTAATTAATAATTTATATCATACACTAAACACACTAACTATAATTATATAGTATAAACACTAATTGTCCATTTATATGACTATATGACGACTATGACCACAGAGAACACCATCTGTGTACTCTGTGATATGACGACCGATCCTGTGCAGCGATGCTCATCTATTTATATCACTTGTTAGTTGTTGGGTATAATTCTAGAAATCTCTCGTCTGCTGGATAGACTAGAAATCCCTCAAGTGGGAGGGCGCGGGGTAAGTAGCCTTCTCGATAGTTCTCGGCTAGTGGCGGGGGATTGCAGGGTAGGTAGTCTCTGGATTGTTCTCGACTACAGGAAGCGGAGGAGTCATAGTCGTCTCATACGGGAATTTAACTGGGGCACTCGCGTAACAATATGTTAAAGACAATCTATTGTGTATATACAAAATTATGTTGAATGAAGGTTAATAATAGAAAAGAGTTTTTTCAAGATGCGATTCAAACATTGATATAGGTACCCTATATTGAAAAAGTTTCAGTATTTTGGTATACAATTTCTCATAATTTTGGCATTGGCTTTAATATTGGCCTTAGTCGATTCAAAATACATTTTTAAGTCTTAAGTTTTGATACACGAAACAAAAAAAGTATCTTTTTCTTACTGATTATGACGATACAACTCCAAAACACATATTTGTTTAGTAACTCTTGTACAATTCCTCATTTTTTAAGTTTTTTTTTTTAATTTTTCTCAATGCTGTTCAGCATATGTGAAAGTGCAAGTAATTTATCCCTAGTATGAAATGAAATCCCTCTGTATAATATTTGGATCTTTTTATGAATGAAACCCTTTCGAATAGCATTGAAGGTGAAGGTCAAAACAAAATTCAAGGCAAAAATAAAACGAGTTCAACTCCTATGTAGTTGGTTCTTTTGAAAAAAAATTTGGTAGGGTCCTTTTATTTGAATTTTTCAATTGTACTAAAAGAATCGTATTGTGACTACCAAGCCAGTCTAAGAATTGATTTTTAGCTCATATGCTGACCTTAGATGGTTTAGAAGAATCAAATTTACAGAATAAACAAAAATTCAACTGAAAATATAATTAATATGGTTCGTCAACAACTTTCTGTGACCAATAAAAAAGGAAGAATTATTCCAGAGACTTGATAAAGTTTCATTATAAATTTTGTTACAGTTTTCATTACCGGTATGTAGATGAAATTTTAGCTTGCTTCACTGGTACTACGAGACAATTGGATAACTTCATTACTTACATTAGTAGAAATTGAACAAAATAAGTCTATAAACTTTCTAGACCTTTTCTATATTTCACAAACCATCACATACATACATTACAATTGGATGGTATTATGCAAAAAGGAGTTAACCCACAAAACATAAAAAATCAGTTATCCTTCTCTGATGGTAAAATATGTTGCTTTCTACATTAAGCAAAAATGATTTAAGCCCTATCAGCGTTTCAAGGACTAATACAGATAACATTTTAACCCACAATCCTAAAATCTTCAATATTCATAATAGTTTAGTTCACCCAGTCAGTCATAAATTAGCAGCTTTCTATAGTATGATACATAGACTTTTAATAATTCCATTCAATATTGATAATTACAACAAAGAACTAAATATAATGTAACAAAAAGCTGTTAATAATAATTACGATGCAAATTTAATTGACAATATCATAAATAAAAAGATACAAATATACTCCAGAACAAGTATTTCCTTCTGGCTTTTCAGATCTATTGTGGTCCTCTAAACTCTAGAATACAATCTCCAGCAATTCTTTTCTTTCTTTGCCTAATGAACAAAACCGCACGTTTCTTCTTCTAGATGACAAAACCTGCTCATATCTTTGTTTGTCAATCCCATCAGCTTTAAATGCCTATTGAGCTTACAATGCCTCGTTAACAACTTTCACAATTTTCGTATCTTTGGCCATCAGATCTGCTGTAAATTTAGGCGAGTGTTTCACCTGCCTCTGCCCTGGTGAGTTCCTCTACCAGCTCAGAGATTTGTGGGCGACCCACTTCTTTATTTCTATTTTTGATATGGTTTTTGCAGCGCCGCAGAAAGGTTCTGGTCCGACAAATGCATTAATGAGCCAGGTACCTAGGCTACCATAACATTGCTACCCTTACCCAGTGTGTTTAGGGCCCGCACTCAATCCCATACTAGCTAAAAATCGACCTCTACGGAGTTGAGTGCCTTTAGAGCTGCTTAGCTGTCTGTGAAGATGGCAATTCAACGATATGTTCTCTTCTGCCTTTTAATTTCCACCTGAAAATTTGTGACATTCCTGGAAAGGCTATCCTTTGCTTTAGCCCTACTATACCGGCTCCCTCCTGGTATTGTCATTCCCATAAGTTCTCCTCTACTAAATTTTTTGTTATTCCATGATGCTTATAGAATTATTATCTTGCGTATAGGAAAGGTGATGTACAATTTCACCTCAAAACAGTATTTGTCAGTCCAAAAACTTTAAGAAAAGTTAAGCTTATGCATTTTCTATGCAAGCCTTAGCATAAATTTGAATCTGACTTCTTCACTAATGGTACTCTCTACCTAAAAATTACCTCTGAGGTCTTAATATGATATAACTAACGAGTTCTGAGACTGGTAAGTATATTCATAGAGTAAGGTAGGTAATAAGTTAAGTCATCCTAATACAAAGATGCTTTGAAATCAGATCTCAATACTATTGAATACTCCACAAATTACTTGAGTTTGAGCTGCAATCTTTACTGACAACTACATATTGTGTAGAAAGAGAGTTTTAAACTTCCACAAACAATTCAATTTCAGCTTCCAATTTTTCTCGCCAAAATTGTGCAACGGAACTAGACTCATTGTTGAATAAATAATAAAAAATTTGATTTAAGCTGCTATAATTATTTGAAAGTTTATAGGCCAACTCACATTCCTTGAGTATAAATAAATCGCAAGGTCAATCATTTGGAATAAACCTCCAATTTGCCATACGTTGTGCGCTCGAAATTTGGTAATTACTACTAGCTATCAGCACTATTTGTCTTATCATGTTGTATATTATAATCCATTAAAATAATTATTAGAATCTTATGCTTTAGACAATATTGCTGACAAAAAATATAGCGTTACGAAATTCGCCAGGTCGGCTAGTTTCTTATAATGAGAAAAATCTGATTTTAATGAAGAATCATCATCAAAAATCATTTTTAAATTTTTTTTACAAGAAACCTTCTCTATTCTCTATTTATCCAATTTATTTTATTCATTAATTTTTCTCTTTTTATATTTTTATCTATTCCAACTTTCAAACAGAAAGACTTGATTTTTTTTTTCGGAAATGCATAATTTTCGTTTTTCCGACTTTAGAATAGCTGAAACCAGTTACAAGAAAATACGATTCTATTTTACATGTTGGACAATTTTCTAAACATAAACACGCAAAAGACTTCTTGCGGAGTTATACCATTTTAATTTATTGATAAAATATATTGTAGATTTAGATTGATTCGAACTTTAATCGGCGACTCTGTAAAAAGGCAGGTAAAGAAACTTTCAATTATTGTCGGGAGATGGTTACCAGTGCTTTTACTTCAATGCAGGCATTTCTTCCGAAAATTGGAGGGCCAGGAATCATAGTGCAGGTTTGTGTCTTGGGATTTTAAGGAATAGATATTATTCATTGATCTGTGTTAAAGGTCGGGAGGAGAATTAAACTTAACTTAATATTTATATTTTAATAACACATCAACAAATTGAATAAGAGATTTTTTTATTTTTAGATTGACGAATCGAAATTTGGGAAAAGGAAGTTTTCATTGATCTACAAGGCACAACCATCTGTACAAATAACTCCTGGTCACATACTTCCGCAGTTCTTTTGCGTAGTTATGTTTAGGAAAGTGTTTGAAATATAAATCATAAAAAAGTTTTCATGTAACTGGTTTCAGTTATTCTAAAGTCAGGAAAATGATACATTTCTGCCAAAAAATTTTGTGATTTTGTGTTTGGGGAGGCATCTTTATAATGAAAAAACAAAAAATTCTCCTTAAACTTGTTTCAGCTAAAAAAGTTCACCCTATTTATCTATTTGTATAAATAAATATTTTTCTAGCCTTATATTTTTAAAATTTTTCACTACTGTTACTGTGATTGTTGTTTATTTTATATTCCACCGTGTATTCGCGCAAGGTAGTACTTCAGACAGCTCCCTATTAATGGGAAGGGATAGAGAATGAAAACCAGACAAGCTTTGACCTCAGTCTGATATAGCAATGCCCTTAGTTATTTTCATTTCATCCTGTTCCTCTTTCAAGGCATACGTAGTGTGAGGAATTATCAAATTCGCAGAAGCTATATGGGAATGCCCTTGAAACTTGCGTTATTAAAGCGAATTAAATAAAGGGAGGTAGGTATAATACCTTTGTAAAAAATCCAGGTCGGTTGAGTTTTTCTTCAAAAGAATTATATTATGTGCCATGTACAGGGTGTCCCAAATTGATGTGTTTTGCAGGGTATCTCGTAAACTTGAGAAGATAGATGAAAAGCAGTTGAAATGTTATGACTTCTTTTTTTGTTAAAGTAAAGATTAAAACTTTAGTAACTCCCTGTAGTGTAGTGTCAAATAAAATTTTCGTGAAAAGTTAATGATATTGGAAATATTCGAATAAAATATTTGCTATAGAGAAAATTGGTTTATTTTCATATCAAATGGAAGTAAACAGTTTCATTAAATCATTTTTTTATTCACAATTGTTATTATCAGTGCATTTATCACAATAATTTAAAAGCATTAATCACAAGTGTTCAGTCTACTTCTGAACTGTACAGAATTCTAACCGATTTTCAGTGTAAAAGTGTGAAAAGAGAAGAAGTTAAGGCAAATGTAACCATTGGTATAGAATCAGGTGAACGTTTAAGTGTATCGCTAAGGGCGAGTTGTACCAAACACCTAAACTCGGTTTAATGATAACTGATGTTTAGACTGTGTCTGATTGATGTATTTATTATCAACAGTTACATCAGTCTAATCATCAGTTAACATTAAACCGAGTTTAGGCGTTTGGTACAACTCGCCCTAAGTGTAGTTTCTTGGTTAGTCAATCAAGGAAATATTGCGGAGGGGATTAAATCTAAAAGGCCGAGAGCTGCTGCACCCGCCCGGGATCACTCTATCAGATCGAAAACCTCCACTCGATACTAATCATGAAAGGGGGGCTTTTCAATGCGACAAGAACTGTGATTTCAGTTAGTACTCACAGATTCCAAAGACTAGCATCGTACATCGAAATTGGTAGGAAGAATGGGAGTCTGTACTCTTCATCGACGAGTCTAGCTATGGAAAGTATTCCGATAGTCGCCGATTGCGTATTTGGACTAATCCGTTAGTGCCTAGAAATCGTAGACCTGTCCATTCATTTCGAGGAGGTCTTGTTGCAGTGTGGGGTGAAATTTCTTTTGATGGTTGCACATACCTATTAGTTTTAAAGGGTTGATTTATAAAGGTGAATTCATTAACAACATTATTGCACATTTTCACACCGTTATTCGTCAAGATTTGCTTTTTCTTGATGATAATGCAACTCTGCATCGATATGCCACTTTTGAAGCTCGAGAAAATCCAATTATTTCTCATTTACCATTACCACGAAGGACTACTGATCTCAATTGCATTGGTTATGCTTAAGAAATTCCTATTATTGCGTCAACTTTGGATGCAAATCAAGCAAGATATGCTTAGCGTTAAATGCTGTTTTTACAGACTATATAAAAACAAGTCACTTAACACTTCCCAAGATATTCTTAAAAATCTTTGAATACAGCTATTTAGAGTGTGTTTTGAGTCGATGAGATAAGCTATAGTTATTGTTAACCATTGGTTAACTTCAAAAGGCTTGGTGTAAATCCGCTTACAGACACCCAGCACTGCGTTATTGGAAAATAAAATATTAGATGCACAATTTCAGCAAACTTTGTATTGGGACACTTGCAGTTCGACTACCCTTACTTCAGTCAAACTTATTCCTTTTTTTGCGATTATATTCACATTTGATTATTTCAAGTAATTTCTAGTAAATTCTATTGAATTTGAATTAAAAAATATCAATTCTTTATGTTATTGGAAATAAAACAAAAATTTGGCATTTGCTTTTTAGCTTAAATAGAAATTAAATAAACAATAACTACAATCCTTGAGTAATCGATAATTCCATCAGGGAATAAAACAAACTAAGCGATGTAAACGGGGAAACACACGTAAAAGGGGCAATAACCTCCAACAGCCCGGAAAGGGTGAGTCAACAGATAATAACCCTGGGGATGGGGAAACCTTGCGCAGTGACGTGTATTACAAATGGGCGTAAAGGATAAATATTTGAACGTTTTAAACCATTTCTCATTGCAGAATATCCTTTTTTAAACAGTTTATCATTTACAGAAGCTTGATTTATCTTTATAGACAAAATTGGACTTAGTAGGTGGTAGATTTTATTAAAAAATTAATTGTTTCAACCCTAACTACGTGAATAATTTCCATAATTATTTTAAATTCCATAACTTTATACTCAACAGGAATTTGGTTTTTATTGATTTTATTCAAGAATTTTCAATAAAATCCATTAGAGCGGATAGTCAGTCATTAGCAAATCTTGACACATTGAACATGGTATGAATACGAGTTCATGGAATCTCCAAATTATAACGTTGACGTTGCTTTCCTGTTGTAGCGTCCCCCATATAATTAAGTGATAGCTGACTCTAGGTTTCCATTTATAACCTACATTTACTTACTACTACAATTGTACGGGGGCACTACAATAGGACAGCAACGTCATCGTTATTCGAAGATTACATGAAATTGAAGGAAGGCACTTGTATGTATGTATGTATGTTGGGGGTAACATTCACTGAGACCTAAAAGATCTATTGTGCCCCCTTACTTCTACTTAGTTTCTGAGGAGAGTCTCTGAAACTAGTAGCTCCTTTAGTCCTATTTCCTGGAAGAATTTTAGGATATCTGCAGGCTTCAACTTAGGTAAATGTTCCTCTTCTATCCAGGTACTGTGCTCTAGGATTCTGGAGTGCTGTGCAGTTGGAAAATATGTGGATGGAGGTTTCTTCTTCCATGCCACAGTATCTGCATTCTTCTTCCTCCACTAATTTGAGCTTTTTCAGGTGTCCATTCAGGCGACAATGTCCCGTTAGGATCCCTGTTAAAACTCTTAGCGCAGTCTTGCTTTGACTTATGCATTTATTTGATCTCCGTAGGTTGTAGTCACCCAGAAGAATCTTTTATTGTCTAAGCCCTACTAGATCTTTCCAATGGTCAGATCTTCTCTTCCTTTCGGCTTCGCCTATTTCTTCCAATATTACATTAGAGCTGATTCCGCAAAAAGGTTCAGGCCCCCAGAAGGGTATTTCAGACCCCTCTTTGCTAGTTCATCTGCTATTTCATTTACAGTGTGTCCTGGAATCCATAGTAGGGTAACTATATTGTTCTCGCCTAATTCATTTAGTTTGTCTAGGCATTCCCACACCATTTTAGAACTGATTACGCAAGAGCTCAGTGCTTTGATGGCTGCTTAACTATCTGATAATCCTTTGTCCTCTGTATCCTTTATCATAATTGAACTGGGCGCACTTTCTTATGGCGTGGATTTCCGCTTGAAAGATACTTGGGGTTTTTCCCAAGCTTTCGGAGTGTTTGGTTCCTGGCCCGAACACTCCTATCCCAGTTCCTCCTATTGCTTTTGAGCCATCTGTGTACCATTGAATGGCATTCTTTCCAATTCTGGTAATGGTATTCGGACCCTATTCCTTCTTGTTGCTGAATTCTGTAACGAATTTCTTCGAAAAGTTGTACTTTCTCATCATACCGTCTTGTCGCATGTCCCAGGTTGTCTGATTTCTAAGAAGTGAAGAGGTGATTTTTCTTTTAGGCACAGGTGTATTTTATCTCTACTACTATGAGCTACTATGAGATATCGTTATAGAGAGATATAGATAGATCTAGTAATAAAAAAACTAAACAGTAAGAGATCCTATACTCTATATTCTACGGGAAAAAAAAGCTTGACTAATTGAAACTCTTCAACTTGCAGATGGCTCTAGACAAAATAACTAAAGATAAAATGGTAGCAATGGTTTCCAAACGGGCAATGCTTAACTCCAATTTCACAACCGTGGGGAAGTTTATGGCTACTCACGGTGTCTTATTCGAAGGAAAGCTAAGCTGGACCTTTAAAACTCAAGAGGCTTTCTTTCTGTACATAATGAACGCGATGAGAAGAAGCTTGATATCAAGGTGAGTATGACTGCACATAGTATATGTGTGGAGGACATAGGTCACGCTCCTCCCTGTAACTTTTGTTATGTGAAGAAATTTGAAACAGTTATAGTAGAAAATCCGAACCTATACAAAAAAAAGACAGGTCATAAATCAAACCAACATATTCTGGTGCAAAACCCAAGTTACCCTAGTACAAATGTGCATGCGAAAAAAGTTACAACCTGGCTGCAATAAGATATCGTATTAAACAAAGTCTAAGGTCAGAAGCCATTGCTTTTCCAGAATATTCGGTTTTCGTTAGTGAAACGGTGCCGACTGGGTATTCAAAAAAAATGGGGGCCATTTCGAACATCTAATAAAAACTAGACATTTGTAAATAAATAAGATTCAATCAAACATTTGGGATCCTCGAAAAACTTAAAAATTCATTGACTTTAATTTTTGTTACTCGAAATTTTTGTAACATAATTAAAAATAGGCCGTATCTCGATAAAAACTGATAATTGTAAAAAGTAATAGGGTGCAAAAAAGTTCCAAAAATAATGTGTTTGAATAATGGTGCCACAATAAGCATTAAATTGTAATGTACACAAAAATTTTTTCAACGCGGTGCAATAATTACTTAATTTTTTTTAAGATGCTCTTATCATAAAAAAGCCACTGTCGAAATATTTGAAAAAATCAATTTTCATTTGCTAACTTCGAAGGGTTGTAACTTCTTTCGCATGCATATTTGTACTAGGGTAACTTGAGTTGAATCAAGTTATTTTCAGCCCTAGAATATGTGATATGCTTTTTTGATACACACTGTATATCGACCTTCACCGAGTTGATAATAGAATGAAACATATTTTATCATGAATTATCATGAATGTAGTATATTAGAAAATATATTAAATATGGGTTTGCCTAAAAAATCCTGGACATACTATTTTTAATTTTTTTTGAAAAATTATATTTAATAAGATATTGCAACATCTAGCAATAAAAGTTTCTTTTTCTCCGATCGTGGGAAAAGTTAGGTACACTATTTTGACCTGTTTTCCATGCGCAAAGCTCAACATTCCCGAATATTGGACAGTTGCTAAGCAATTAGAAAATAACAGTGCGGTAATGTTCCAAATGGATTATTACAATAAAATGAAACAAAGTATTGTTTTAATTTTTATATTAATGAAGTTGGTATGATATAAATAGAAGGAACAAATTAATTTTGTAAATATTTATATTCATTTTACAGTTTGTACAATTTGTAAATTGTAGTGGATGGCAACGAGAATTTATATACGTTGAAGCTGCATGGCTGATCGTTTGATTTATCTCGTTACTACCACTTCTATATTTTAATATGAACATAGAGAAATTTATCTAAACTTACTTGATTACATCTTGAACGGAATATTTTTCAATTAATTTTTCAAATGTCAATTATCGATCGAAGAAAAAATAATATGTATAATTCGTGAGAAAAGCATATTCTTAAACTCCTGTGTTAATAATCACAGTCGTTTGGGAATATGATACTTTTTCCACTAATTATACAATACATTATTATTGCATTGTAACTTATTTATACTATCACAACTTTGTTTATAGGATTATCATTTTGACATTATCATACTATATTAAATTGAACATCAAAACTGAGAAGTTGTGTCCAGAGTATATCAAATAAATAGGATTTGTTACTATAGTTCTCAGAGATAACTTTAAATTGCATTTGAATTATACGTAGGTATATTTACAATTTGTAGTAATAATATGCTTGAACATAACAAAGTTAGATTAATTGAAAATGTACCATAAATGAAGAGAAAAAAGTTGTGGAAAAATGTACACGAACTGAATTTTTTTTTGGGAAAATGAAAATAGTAAAACCATTTTAATAGATTCAGAAGCAATAATCTGTTGGAGAAGAAAATATTTTAAGTACATTAAAGAGTACCGAAGGCTCAGGATGTGGAGTTTACTCCAAAGCACTAAGTGCTGAATGGGAAACAATGTCAGCGTAGTTCAAACAGAATTGGCTAGTAACTCAATTGCCACAAAAGAACTAACCAGAAAAAGATTTTCAGGCAAAATAATAACAATCTGCACTGATAGTAAACAAGTTCTATTAGCCTTGAACAGAACGTGATTTATATCGGGGCTTGTACTAGAGTGCTACCAAGATTTAACTAACGCCGGCAGATAACAATATTATCCTGAGGTGGATTAAAGGGCACGACAGAAGTAAAGGAAATCTCATTGCCGATCCTTTAGCCAGGGAAGAGGCTGGACTAAAAATTTTAGGATACAGATGACCAGGAAAAACCTACGTTTAACAGTAACACCAACTAAGGAAACATCTCCACACTATGGGGCTAGTGGTCACACCTCTATGCAGGATGTGTGCTCAGGAATGTGAAGAAACAGGCTTGGGTTATGCGAGTGTCCGGAGTTTCTGAGTAGCTCCTTTATTCCTATTTCCTGTAGGAATTTTAGGATATTTGCAGGCTTCAGCTTTGGTAAATGTTCCTTTTCTATCCAGTAATCTTCCAGGTACTGTGCTCTAGGATTCTGGAGTGCTGTGCAGTTGGAAAGTATGTGGATCATTCAGGCGACAATGTCCCGTTAGGATCCCTGTTAAAACTCTTAGCACAGTTTCACTCGTTTCATTCGTTTGATCTCAACAGGTTGTATTCACCCAGGAGAATGATGTTTGATTGTATAAGCCCTACTAGATCTTTTCAATGGTCAGATCTTCTGTTTCTCTCGGCTTCACCTATTTCTTCCAATATTTCATTGGGGCTGATTCCGCAAAAAGGTTCAGGCCCCCAGAAATGTATTTCAGTTCCCCTCTTTGCTAGTTCGTCTGCTATTTCATAAACATAATGAAAAATGATAAGGTAAAAATTAAACAGCATGTTGTTGACTTATTGCTTGACATAATACCAGTAAAATCAAAGATTTAATTATTAAGTATTATATATAGTTGTACAAAACGGCCCCCAGCTTTGAGGATGCCACAAGGAAGTATTTCAACATAGAAAATGGTACAAACTTAACCCAAACAAAACAAATGAATGAAAGATGTTTCGAATTTTTTTTATATAAAATCGAACTTACCGAATCTAATATGATACAATATTTTTCTATTTTCAATTATATCCTCCATTCAAAAATATTTTTTTTTATTAAAAGATAATCTCTATTCAGACAAAATCCAAGACAAAAATTGCTAGGCAACAGCCTGTATTCAATATATATTCGATTACTTAGATTTATTGTTACTTAAATTTATGGAAATAAATTCCATTCCACTATGATAACAAAATTCTACTATAGAAAATACACTGTTTTTTTAAATGTTTCATTAGAAAGAACAATAGGCTGGGGAAAACTCTTTTTACTATTGTCTGAGGCTAAGCAAAAACGATTGCAGCAATATAAAGGAAGATTGATTGTGCTTGGTGTAACTTTGTTTAATTCAATTTTCATGTTATTTTTCCCTTCTTCCCTATTTTAATTTTGACAGTAAAAACTTATGAGAGCGAAATGAGATGATTAATTTTGTACTGACTCATCGCAAAGCCTCAGGCCGGGATAAACAAATTTTTAAATTAAGTTTAATGTCTTTTTTGTCAAGTTTTCAGGTTCTCGAGTTTACTCCAGCGAAATTATATAGAGTGAGTTTCTAGTATGGAGCTCCTCAATCATCTCAGAAACGAATCCAAGAATAAGGATGGAGTAGCTGCAGCTGATTATCTTGACGACAAAAACTACGTAGCGGAGAAACTTCAAAATAATGCTTCTCACACCCGATATAGTTCATTCAATAGCCTTTTTGGTGTGCGTCATCGACTGTTAATGTCCTTCTGACACATTACGTTGAAAGAAATGGAAAAAAGGCATGTCTGTGATTAATCCCGAACAAAATATCACAAAAATGAACTTTCATTTGGCAAAATTCTATAAAAAATCCCATTTTTCTACTTAGTGTTAGTTGTTACGCCCTCTAGCAGACGTTTGACAAAATAATTTCTAGCAAACTGATCATCCTGTACATTAAATGTACCATAAGCAGATTGCACTGATTTCATGTGAAATAATTATTTCTTCGTCACACCCGTTTTTGAATTCCATTTCTGTAATTTTTCCGACGGGCTTGTTTTTCTAAGTTGACTGACGAGAAATTTTATAATAAGGTTCTCTTTTACAAATGAATACGTCTCGCTTTGTCGACGGACATGAAAGTGCATATAACAAGTTTTAAGTTAATTGTTCGCCTAAGTATGTTAATTTAATGAAATCTTCCACATTCCTTTAGCGTGTACGCAAAAAATTGTTATTAATTAGTCTTTTTTTCCCTTCAAGGGAAGCAGTACGGATGAATTTTCATTTTTAAAGGAATTGTAGAAAAGGGATAATCGCTTATAAAACTGTACAACACCTAGTGAGAATCTTACCATGAGATTAGTGTATTGCAGGGTTGCCTTGAGCTGGAGTGTTACACATTTTTCATATTTTTGAAGAGAAATAGTGAGATTTCAATTGGTTGGATATACACGACGAGTGAAAACTATCTGTATATGGCAAAATACTTATAGTAAAAAAATGAAAATTTCTACGTTTGGGTTTTCGGATACGATCTTTTCAACAAAAATATTTTCAAAGATAGCCGACTTCCGGTTCTACCGGAAGTCAACTCTAACTTTGTTATTTTAAATGGAACACCCTATATAATAATACATTTTTGAAATCTACGTAATATTTTAGTATACTTTTGTCTGAAAACTTTTTTCGAAAAATGCACACTTTTTGAGTTATTGATTTTTTTGTGAAAAATTTGACCGTTGAAGACCCTTATAAATTATTTTTTTACGAGAAGACCCTTGAAGATATGAAAATGGTTTCTCTTCGGTTGCCTCAAGCAAGGTCAAACGTATTCGAATCTATGTTGACATATTTTTCATTTTATACAGGGTGTGTATAAAAAGTGTTCAAAGTTTAACTTCATAAATATCAAATTTCTTCATTTTTTTAAATAGAACTACCCTGTTTTTTCTATTTTAATGCATTCAGGGGAAAAAAATAAGGCAAGCTCATGTATACTTTCCTATACCTAAACCTTACCGTTATCCAGATATTAATTGTTTTCTGTAAATTTTTAGAGATGCAGGTGTGGTCTAAATTTTGATACAAGCGCTATGGAAAAAAAGTCTTTTTCTTCATTTGTCTAAAAAAAATCAAATCAAATTGTTTTTATTAATTCCTATTCCAACTTTTAGTCGTTTCCGAGATATTTGAGGTTTTAAATTGTTATTATATTTTTTAACAAGTTAACAGCTGATCAATGTATTTCAAGGATTGCCAGATTGCATATAATTGGCACGTGTATACACTCGAATTCCGGGGAAGAGTTCAAGAAAATTTCTAGTTGTTATATACAAAAACGCTTCCACAACATTCATCTGATTTCGATCCATCCGTAATAAAGGTCACAGTACCTATGTACTGTGTAAAGGTGCTCACTGGGAATTTTTCCGCAGATAAAACCTAACTGGACTATAAACCAATTTAATTTAACATGATTTAAAAAAAATCTTTTCCTTTCATAAACCCATTATCTATACATATTTTTTCGCCCGAAGGAGAAGCTATTAAAAGAAGCAAAAGGAAAACGATGTATTGAGAAATGAAAAACTAATTTCCAAAGACATTATTAGGGAGTTTATGAAGCACACCGGATACAGAACCGTATTAATGTTTCCGCTTTTTTTCTATCAACAATTTTCCAAAATTTATGTTACCACGTTTTATACCATGATATTTATAGAAGTCAGTGTTGATTACTAAAAGTTATTTTACAGATAAGAATTATTTTCTCTCGAATTTTTACAGAGTTCGGCAAAAGTCCGGGACCGGAGAAATCTTTTTATACCACAAATTTTGCTCCAGCTTGAACTATAATTTGAAATTGTTTTGATATATAGGGTGTTCCAATAAAGTGTGGCGTATCAAAGTTATATTTTTTCCAATGGAACACCCTATATTTTATTGCATTTTCTAATTGCTCCTAAAAAATGGAATTAAGAATCATAATGGTTCCCTATTCCTAAATACAGAGGGCTCCGAGTAATGCTGACTTTTTTAGAAATGTTAACATTTCGAAAAAAAATTAATAACTCATTAAGGCATCTTGAAGCACACACCAATATCACACGAACAATGTTCGAAATACCACTTTATCAAATAACTAGAGCTTTTAGCAAATCTTCCTTATTGTCTGTAAAAAAAAGATAAAATAAAAAATATTGTTTCCATTATTTTACTTTTTTAACTTACTTATGATGAGTTATAATAAATCCTATAATAATAGGTGCCAATCTTAAAGAAAATTAATTTAAATAGAAAAAGACCAATATTATATATTTATGTTCAGCAGGGACTAACAACCATAAATTAAATTATATTGACATATTGACAATTTCCGTGTGGTAAGAGGCGTGGTTTGTTAGTTCAGTTAGTCGCTGTGATGCGTCATGCTCAACTGGCTGCGCACAAACTTTGTGCCAGTTTCTTCCATATGTTTTAAAATCCCTCTTTTATTTATTACTTTATGCCTACAACATATCGTACAATTCCCACCACTCCTGTATTCTCGCTGTAGGCAATTCTTTCTAAATCCAGCTCTTCAACCTACCTACCAACCAAACCTACCTCGGAATCACTGCCCTAGCATACTTCAAGACGGGCGGCGGTCCCTCACACACCCTCCGTCATCCTCCCCCTCTATCGCTCCTACCTCTCACATGCTATATCGAGTCCTTTTCTTACCCTAATCATGCACAGATTATCTTCATCCATTTTCCTCAACATTATTTCCACCATATTTTTCCAGTACACCGCCTCCACTAGTTTACTTTCCATCTTTTTAAGAACATCCTCGTTCTCCAGTCCCCCTTTTCCCATTTTTGTGGAGGTAACCTACTCTCGACCCTGTGAGTGAGTAGTTCACCTCCCTAAATTTCCTGTCCATCCAATCTCTCCTGTTCTCTATCCTCCTTTTACCGCGCCCTCATTCTTATTCCACTTTCTTCCTATTTCCTTATCCTTCCATTCCTGTACTTCATCTCTGGTCACACCCCTCCAGCGTTTTTGCTCGGCTCTAGCCATCACGTCCAATGGATAGGACCTTGACAGCACGAGTATCCCTCTATGCACCCGCAGGAGTTGCCTAATCCTCGCATTGACCCCACACTTCCGCGCCATTCAGCATACTCTGCTCTACCGCTCTACCAATTACCCTCCTCTTTCACTCTCCTAGCAATTTCACATTACACATTAATCTCTTTAGCCATGCTGCCCTTAATTTGCCCTCTGTGCAGCCTTCAACATAATATGAATTTTGAAGGATAATTGGATAATTATCTTATATCTAGTACCCTCTGATGTGTAGTGCAATGCTATGTAATCTGCAAGTATGTATATATGTTTCTTTTTCTTTTATTATGCTAAGTATACATTCTCATAGTTCCTCTAGTTTAAGTTTGTTGAGGTGCTTACTCAGGCAGCAGTACGTCTCAAAAGGTTTGATAGCTCATCAGGATCTGAGAATGAAAGACACTTTGTGGTACCCAAAATACTAGAAGAAAGTTTCACTTGAAAAAGGAAACACTTTTACTTCCTTTGGACATGTATTAGTATGACTATGATATAGAAGTGTTATAGAAGTGCTTAGAAATTAATTGATCTATTTTAAAATATTATTCAAACGTTAAAAAATAATAAAAATCCAACACTTTAAAAAAAATTATTCGTACCTACGTCCATGCAGGTCGAGATTTGTGAGCAGGTGATACGAATTAGTTGAACCGGTGCGGATCAGACCTATCAGCTGTTCTTTTGTGTACCCGGTGCTGGTGGTTAAACAGCTGATGTTTATTTTTTTATACATGGTGTTAAAAAGTGATCTTGCAGGCTTCATGAAATCATTAAATATCTTGAAAACTACAATTTTTTTGATAAGTAAAAGTTATGGGTTTTTCACGGGAAAACCATTGATATTCAAATGGTACATTAAATTTAATTGATTTTCTTGGTGCTTCTTAGAAGGGGATGAGCAATTTCATTAAAAAATAATAAACCGTTGAGGAAATAGGTTCAATGCTTTATACTAGCTTTGGTGAATCTTGGTGTTCTTTTCGAGTGTAATTAGCGTCTTGACACTAAAAATCACTTTTAATTTTATAGTCTTGTGCAATAAATAACTATTATGATCTCTTAAGGAAATTGATTTCTTTATTAAAAACGTAAGTTTAACTTAACTCAAGTTTAATAATGCTATAACCGGTGGACAAATAATCTATTTATGATTTTTATTAGCTATTATTCAGTAGTGCAATAATAAAATGGGAATATCAGTAGAATGGTTCTTTTTATCGATAATAATTCCAATGAGAGTGAGTATTCGTATCCTTATTGGAAGCAAGTGCTTGATGGAAGGAAACTACATACTTAGGTTATTTCCACATTCGTTCTATTTCCATAATAAATAACTATTTCAGTTTCAGTATTTTCAAGAAATCCACAAATTTCAGTTTATTATAACCTAAACATACATTTTCGAAATAAAATTTTGCTTAAGACCCATTCGAAAAGTTGATTTTGATAAAATGTTTTCTCTTTCAACGTTTGAGCAAATATATTTTCCCTTCAGTATCAATATTTGAGCACGTCCTTATTGCTGTGATGATATCACCTAAAATTCAGAAGTTAGCCTGTTATGGATGAATAATGGTAGGTCAATATTTTGTTTCGATGGAAAAGTGAGGGCAGAGTTTACTTTAACTGGAAAAGTGAAATTGAAAATCCTTTTTAAATGAAACGAAAAAAGAAAAAAATTTTTGATATTTATAATAAAATGGGTAAGTACTACCTATTGCTGATTAGGATCGAAGAAATTATTTCTAAAACCGATAAAATTTTTGAATCTAACAGATATACCTTTTTTTGTTGTTGTAATGATGTGACTTTATTTTTTACAAAAGTAGCGCTAATGTGATGGCAAAAAAGTTTTGCGTACATAAATTCCGCTTACGTGGCCTATGTGGCGTCCTCTACAAAATTCACCGAATCAGGTACAAAATTATGATTTCACATATCCAAAAATCCCCAACTTCAAATTTATGTGCATATACGTCAAAAAACGTTAATGTTATTGAAAAAAACGAAAATTGAAATTCCATTTTTAACACCCTGTATCTCTCTTAATATGAACATTTTATCAAGGCTAGTTGGTTTAAATCCCATTATTTTTAAGTGAAGATTGTATTATACTTCTATGTACAATTACTTAAGGACCACCCTGTAGAGCTAATGTCATTGTATTCTATGTCCGCTTTTCAGTAAAATCAAAGAAAAAACACCTAATAATAAATTACCCAACATAGTTCATGAAATTCCTTTTAAAAAATGTGTCTCTTATTAATAGAATAATATGACAACCTTGTATATTTGTATTAAAGTGAAATATGCGGTGTTTCATTGGAAAAAAACAAAAACTTGATCTGACACCGAGCTATAGACCACCCTGTAACTGTAGCTAATTCTAAAATATGAAGCTTGGAGCAGCCTACTGAGCTTTATTACACTAATTAATCACCCAATATATTGACCCAACAGCATATTAGGTATAGTTCTTTTCATTTCAGAATTAAGAAACTGCCTTTACCGTCTGTACCGTCTTTACCGTTATTTACCGTATTTACAATAAGAATGACCCAAAAGTCTATTATTCGCAAACAAAATAAATACGACCCTGTCATTATACCATCACAGTTCAGGTCAGTTTCTTGGATATTGAAAATAACTATACCTACCTTTAATATGTTTGTTCGTAGACCAGTCAGAACGATCAGAAACTGTCAGAGGCATGCGCATTGAATAAAAAGCGTTTGTAGAAACAATTTGGCAGTTGGTGATTTAAAAATCCTTTGTTCGAAGAAAGAAATTTGCGGCTTCGAATCAGTTGCCAACTATCAGAATAATTTGCTGACAGGGATCAAATTATTAGTTTGAGCATGGTTTATTGTGAAAAAAAAGTAAATAGCTAACCAGTCAGTTCCTTCTAAAATAAAACTTGAGTAAAATCATTTTTTAGTCGTAATACCGTACATTGAAAAAAATCTCCGGCTTATGCTTTACTTTATTCAGATGTATCACAATAATTCAAGCTCTTCTCCAAGTGATGAAGAACTTTTAGTTCATTCTTATCCAATACATCACTAACGTGTTGTTAAAATTTTCCACTCGTTCATACAACAAAAATTGCCAATCAATTTGAAACGAATCACAAACGGAATGTCAGAGTTCGAAAAATTTCCAATCGATTGGAAATACTTTCTACGAACAAACCTTATATTTACTTTTTCTTATTTGCTTCCGTTTATATCTCAATTAATGGATTTTACTTCCAAACGAATATTTAATGTTTCTTCCATTTATTCATTCGAGAATCTTGATATTGATTTGTGGAGATATCACTGCCTTAAAATTACTTTGTAGTTTCAATATTACTCTGTATCATGCAAAGCGTAAAATATCGTGCCACTACACTCGTTGCGAGGTTTCAGGTTACTTCCAATTTCCATCCATTGTAAACTAGTTGAAATACTGCAAAAACCAATCAATACACCAGCTATTTCACATTTGCTGTATAGAAGTATTGAAATTTACATTTAAAACTAAAAATGTCTTACTTACACGAGAATGTATTTGGAAGTTTTCCAAAATAAAATAAAAAGTGATAGTTATAATAAATATCGTAAAATAGGATTGATAAATAGTTGAGGTTAGTATTATACCCCGCCTTGTTGCTGGGAAAAAATTACAAAATCTGGAGAGATGTAGTGGCTGAACATACAGATTGCGAAAATCTTTTCGGTACCCTCGTCGTATACAAGTGCGAGAAAAAAAGCTTGAAAGAGAGAGAAAGAATAATTGTGCGCGGTTATCAAGGCGTGTACTTAATTCCAGAAACCAGTGGCCGACTGTTGATTTCCCCCCTATTTTAACCGCTGTTGCCAGAAGCACATATTAATTTATACAAATAAACCTAAACACTTTCATCCGGCAACAGTGTACTTTACAGAGAGAATGATGGAAGTGTTTAGTTTTACCTATTATGCATGACTTCGAAAAAAAGTCAACGAAAACGTGACAAAAATATCATCTGTACAAATTAAAATGTGCTCCTGGCAACAGCGGTTAAAATAGGGGGGAAATCAACATTCGGTCACTGGTTTCTTGAATCAAGTACACGCCTTGATGACCGCGCACAATTATTCTTTCTCTCTCTTTCAAGCTTTTTTTCTCGCACTTGTGTACAACGAGGGTTCCAAAAGGATTTTCGCAAACTCTATATCCAGTAATGGTGGGTGGTTTTATGCCCCTTTCAATCAAATTTGAGCCAATGGAGAGAGAAGTTGGTAGATTACCTATAGTAAACTGCTGAAAAGAAATATTGCTACCGCAATCTACTTGTTGTTGATGGATTGGGTTATTTTCTCAGCAAGGTTGGGCTAAGTATAATCTTACTGCTTATTTTAAAATATGTTAATAGTGTTAGAATTTGATCGTGAAATGACCGAATTAAGTGAAAAATAACCAATAGAAATATTAATGGAGATTATGTGTGGAAACGGCCATGAAATCGTAGTATGCGCATTTTTGGATAAAAAAGAAGCTTTTGACAATAAACTAAATGATTTTTGGAAGAAAATTATTGAATAGTAGATGTATAGACAGTACTACATCCAAATGGATGCTGCTCACCACACCACTAAAGTAGCAGAGACGGCAACAGTGTCCTTTACAGAGAAAATGATGAGAGTTTTACCTATTGTGCATGACTTAGAAAAAAAGTCAAGGATAACGAGACAAAATATCACTTGTACAAATTAATGAGCTTTACAAATTAATGAGCTTCTGGCAACAGCGGTTAAAATAGGGGGGCAATCAACATTCGGACTCTGGCCTCTGGAACTAAGTACACGCCTCGATGACCGCGCACAATTATTCTTTCTCTCTCTCATGCTGTTTTTTTTTATATTTTCCTTGTCGTACTTGTGTAATCTGCATGTTTCGCAATCTGTATGTAGATGTGTGGACAGGAGAAGCTCATCCGAATCGATAGATATCACGTTTGGTAGAGACAAAAACTGCTTAATATTTTAACACAAGAAATTTTCCAGAGAGTTGGCTTTTGAAAAGTGCAGTGAATGAAAATTTTACCCAAAATATGTCCATAACTTTAGAGGAAAATGTTATTTATCCACTGATGAACTTGTGAACACGTATGATACCAAATTAGACATAAGAAGAATATTAAGACGAGAAAAATATCATTCAAACCAAATTCGTCTTATCCAAGAACTTTTTCAAGACGATTTCGACAGACGCTTAGATTTTTATGAAACGTTTGTAGATATTTGCAGCAGTGATTTTGTGAGAAATTCTGTGTTTTCAGATACGGTTTTTTTGAACGCTACTATTAATCGACATAATTTTCAGTATGATCCATATTCTATATTGATTACGTACCATTAAACGCCAAGGAAATGTTAGTCAAACTTCAACCCGTAATGGATGGAATTCGACAAGAGCGTAAACTAAGAAAATAAGTGGCATCAGGTGCGCAAAAGTTAAATTAATCAACAGATAGTTTACCGAAGAAGCAGCTGTCGTTACCCTTATCACTCTTGTGCAAAATTAATGTTGAACTATTATAATTTTTAAGAAAACGCTGTTTATGAGTGCAAAAGTTATATTTGCACATGTTGTTTTTGCAGGTGCTGAACAATACGAAAGTGACTGGTGTTTTAACTTTCAAGTCTTCATTACTATTCGATTACATAATGATGTATAGTTAGTTCAAAGATATTTTGTAACAGCTTAGTAATGGTTAATAGTATTAGCCGCTAATAATGGACAGTATAGGGTGATAAATGTGATACATTATAAGAAATAGTCAAAGTTATCCTTTTTACGAGTAATTACAATTTATACAGGGTGTCCCACGACGAGTGAAAACTATCTGTATATGGCAAAATACTTATAGTAAAATCATGAAAATTTCTACGTTTGGGTTTTCGGATACGATCTTTTCAACAAAAATATTTTCAAAGATGGCCGACTTCCGGTTCTACCGGAAGTCTACTGTAACTTTGTTATTTTAAACGGAACACCCTGTATATTAATACATTTTTGAAATCTACGTAATACTTTAGTATACTTTTGTCTTGAAACTTTTTTCGAAAAATGCACACTTTTTGAGTTATTGATTTTTTTGTAGAAAATTTGACCGTTGAAGACCCTTATAAATTATTTTTTTACTAGGGGACCCTTTAAGATATGAAAATGGTTTCTCTTCGGTTGCCTTAAGCAAGGTCGTATTCGAATCTATGTTGAAAAATGTTTCATTTTATACAGGGTGTGTATTAAAAGTGCTCAAAGTTTAACTTCATAAATATCAAATTTCTTCATTTTTTTTAAATAGAACCAAGCTGTTTTTTCTATTTTAATGCATTCAGGGGAAAAAAATAAGGCAAGTTCATGTATACTTTCCTATACCTAAACCTCACCGTTATCCAGATATTAAATGTTTTCTGTAAATTTTTAGAGATGCAGGTGTGCATTTTTCCACAAATTTCTAATTTCCATGTGACTAGGCACTACCTCAAGCCTGTAACCATTTTTGAAAAACAAGACATTACAGAAAAACTAATGAGTACAAGGTAGATGTGCACTAATTTCTGTTCAGTAGGTACCTATGCATCAAACCCTCTGCTGTGGTGAATAATTATTTAAAAAAAACCTAGTTTACCCATCCTATTCCTAATTTGAGTAGAAACAACGTTACAATATTTAGGTACTCGTTCACTTATACGTGTCCTCGTTATCTCTAAAAAAAGGCTAAATATATATCGTTGCGGTAACTATAACTACACTTGTACAATAGAGAGATATTGCTAGCTGAAAAATGGCGGTAATTACGTTTGCGGTATTTTGAAGTTTATTAAATGCGCGATTCACTGTTTTACGTCTCTAACGCTAATAACGATAGCGCTTACCATAATTGACAGTTACGTACCGTTAAGTGTTTTTGTAAATACAGCACATAATTGTCCTGCGCAGTTGTAAAAATCGCATCGGTTTTCTGAGGCTAAGGTTTTTGTATATCATTGTGTTTATTGTTAAGCTTATGTTGTTGTTTACGTTTGAATCTTGGGTGATTTCTTGTGTGTCACTTCCTACATAACACAGCGCTACGTTATTAAATTATAGTGATGGCAATAGCTCTTATTTCCAAATAAATTTTAGGTAGACAGTTATCAAAATACCGGATCGTATGCGGTATTACAATTGGCAATATCTCTCTAATATCTAAGTTACAGAGTTTCCTTTTAAAATCACAGTTAGCTCTAATAAAACCAATAGATGGATAACAGTCGCTTCAATCACAAGATGTCTTTTGTTAAAACTGTCTTTTATCAACTTTTTATTATCGATATTGAAAAAAGAGTTACCTACTTATTTACGTCGAAAAAAAAGATATGCCAAACCATTGTTATTATTACTACGTGTGAGCAGAAAACCGCGTGTTATGCTGGTATAGTTAGTAGTGGTGAAAACAAAAAAATATTCAGCAACAGCTGAGCCATCGTGACCGCGTAACAGATGGCTACTGTGATCATTAATAATTACTTACATGGAAATACTCAATTTAAGGTTTATTTTTATCCATTGTGTTTAGGGATGTGATATAAATGTAACAGCTATTTTTTCAAAATATTGATGAAGGTTATTTTAATTCGGACCGAAATTTATTGATGAAACAAAAGGTCCACTAAAGGTAAACGAAAAAAATACCGAATTACTCTCTAAGCTTTTTGGTAACAGGTAATGCTTGATTAAATGAACTCATTTATTTTTAATCAAACAGATCTAACCGACCTGGTGACTGGACACTGTTTCCTGAAGAAGCATCTGCACAGGATGGGCAAAGTTAGTGAACCTATGTTCAGAAAATGAACTCTGCTTCTGTGAAAACTCAGACGGATGCACATTGGAGTGGAAATAACACCACCATCACAACTACTGAAGATCCCTCCATATACACTCCAAGCTTCTAGAATGGAAGTAGGTAGATAACATGGGTACTGTTACAAATATTCAGTTCAAGTACCTTGACTGTTGATCCCAATTCAAACGTATGAATGAATGAATGAATCTTTTCCGAAGACAACTCGACCCTGATGAAATTCCACCTATCGGTCTTCGGAGACCACTTGACCCTACCAAAATCAAGAACATGACTGTAATTACTATCTGATCCAACAAAGCTTTTCACTTACTTCATCTGATTTTGATTATGTGAATGTATATTTTATTTTAGATGAAAGCTTAAGGTTCTTCCACTCTGTTTCTATTAAGTGCAATCGGGCAAATTGCGAAACCTCCTGTTACAGTTGACCTGCTCAATAGGGGTTCTTACACACTTTATATGTTCCGCTCGTTTATTCACCCTATTTCATTATTAAAGTAGGTATCTTACTTTTCAGTAAAATAATCTGGTAGGTAGTATTTTAAATTGATTAAAATTCATCAACTACACCACTACCACTAATTTATAATAATTAAATTTGTACCTACAAGAAAAAAACTTTAAAAATTTTGAAATAAATTATGGTTTAAAATTAGTTAATATATATTTTATTTTGTTATTATCGAAAATAACTCGTTTTGACAACCAAGGTGATCGATAAATATCTACAGTTACCTAGAAAATATACTAAATATTTCTTAATTACTAATTATATAATTTTACAAGCAGCTATAATAAAATAAAATTTTTGAATATAGCACTATGTCTTGAAGAAAGCCAATAACCTTTGATGACTATCTAGGAATGTAATAGTCACGTCAAGTGCAGAAAATGTGCTTTAGCAGCCAAAGACTGCTTACGCTATGCTATTAGACCGGTGGCCCACGACACATGTAGGAATCATTAGTTTAAATGGAAGCCGTTTTTACCATCAAGATTAACGTGAAAAAGTAGCAGAATAAGGCAGCCCAAGACCCAAAGCTACTAATCGACGCTACAAGGGACATTGAGGTTAGGTTAGGTTATGTTGAGGGAAACAATAATAAGTGAGGATTTTATTGCGAAGGCACATCAGTGGGGATCACCAGTATACAACAAGAGGGTTTCATATCTTCTAGATTGGACTGCACAGCTGGGTTTAAACATACTGAGTGATGGAATTAAACCCATTTTTATGGGGGAGCCGTAAGACGGACGGCGGTCCCTCACACACTCTCCGTCATCTTCTCCGTTCTATCGCTCCTACCTCTCACATGTCATCTAGTCCTTCTCTTTCCCTTATCTTACTCTCTACTACACCCTTATCTCCATCCATTCCTTCTTGCCACTCAACATTATTTCCACCATATTTTCCCAATACATTGCCTCCCCTAGTTTATTTTCCAGTTTCTCCAGAACTTCCTCGTTCTTCCAGGATTTAAGCACATGTCCCACATCATCTTCCTCTTCACACCTCTCCCATACTCCAGTCTCTCATTCCCAATTTTGTGGAAGTAACAACCCATGTCCTAAGGGCACCTGCGTCAAGAAGTAGTTCACCTCATCTAATTTCCACGCTCCACGCAATGTCTCCTGCTCCCAATCGCTCCTTTTAGCGCTCTGCTGGATAGCGAGTGTCTATCTTTACACCAGCACACGTCACGGGACATAAAAGAGCATTTGGGAAAGGCAGCATTTTCAATGTCAACCAAAAAATAACAAAAATTTTGAAGAAATCGAGGAAATATTTCAAGCGACTTATGAAAAAGGGAAAGTCAGTCAGAAAAAGGAAGGAAAATACATCAGTACTGGTGGAACTAGGCTTCGAAGGAACTGAGGCCAATTTGAAAGTGACGAAGAAGCCACACGAGAAAGAGAAAAAGAGAGAAGAGAGGAAAACGATGGGAAGAGTACCAGAAGGTAAGATTAGAATAAAGAAAAAAAATTAGGGGAAAGAAAAGAAAGTGGGCAAATTTATATAAGAAACTGGAGAAAAACATTTGGGGGCAAGGGTATGCAATCAAAATAAAGGAGAGGGTTGCCATACAGGCTGACTATTCAAAGAATGGAGGTGGCTACGCCACTCTTCACACGTAAGTTTTGGGGAAACCTTACACAGGACGAAGTGGTGGAACTACAAGCAGCGAAGGTGGATCTAACCTAAAGCCCAATGTAGAACAATAAATTAATGAATGCCACGTACTGCTTTCCTTGGGTATTACTTTATCATAAATTTTTGCAAGAAGAATTAGTGCTGCAATTGGCAAATTTGAATCGTACCCCTGTAGATGCTACTGTCACGAATGAAGATAACAGGTTTCAACAAAATGGTGCATTTGTTTGTATATTAATTGAAATAGTTGAACTCATATATTGATTACTTGTTAGATTTTGTTATCTTGTGAGACACATGCAAAAACAAGAACACAGCAAA
Source organism: Galerucella nymphaeae (assembly GCA_963978555.1). Lineage (NCBI taxonomy): Eukaryota > Metazoa > Arthropoda > Insecta > Coleoptera > Chrysomelidae > Galerucella > Galerucella nymphaeae. Next base: position 2,521,649 of record OZ021705.1, on the reverse strand, counting down.
CTCCTGGTCAAAAAACCCTCACAAAAGCTGACTAATGAATTGCTAAACCACAACAAGATCCAGATAAGGACAGTGACGGGTTTCCTCACTAACCACGGTCACATACCCTGAGGAAGCACATGAATACAATCGGTATATTAAAGAGGAACATATTTTTCGGTTGTGCATGGAAGAAGAGGAAACAGCCTATCACATTGGAGATATAGATTCTTAGGACAAAAGCATCCAAAGGAGGATTTCTACAAGAGACTATTGGGCCTGAGAAGGGCTACTGGTGTCTTCATATAAACGACACAACTAAGAGCACAAAAAGCCTAAAGGCTGAGGTGGAGGAGTCTAAGTATTTGACCGGGGAAGAAGAATCAATCAATTAAATTCATTCCAAATTAGAGATTATCTTTGTATATTGCTATAAACTTATATTCTTTTAATATAATTCACTATTTTATTATAAATCCTAGATTATTTTTAGGTTAGATTAGATTAGGTTAGATTAGATTTCCTTTTTGAACATTGTATTTGCTATTTAGATTATCAACAAAAAAACCATCAGCTAGTGTGACATACTTCAAATCATATTAATGAACTGCTTTTGTAACTTTCTTATTCTAATATTTTCAAGATATTTAAAACTAGTTTGGTTAAAACGCACGTAAAACTGGGTATAGCGATAATTAGTATTTTTTAATTATGTTAATGTGAAACAAAATGAAGCAAGTTTTCATAAAAACGGTTCAATACGTAGTCTACAAGCAGCGCCAGGTGAGTATTGACACCTGCTTTTTTACTACCAATCATCCACAGCCTCCGACGCAATATAATTCCTTAGATGTGTTGTTTTCGTTTTTAAACCATTCCTCGTTAATGATAAAAATCAGTGCCGCGTATAAAATTTTCACAAAAGGTGATTTTTTGTAGAATATTATGCTATTTACGCTGTCATTGAAAATCCCTGTAAGTCTATTGTGCTCTTAATATAAGTAAAAAATGGGGAAAATTCCGAAGCAGACTAAAATAATATAAGTCAACCTACATGATACCAGGTAACCTTCTAGAGTATTTTGCCTTACTGCTAGATCAACCATAAGTATACTTGACGCGAAAGATATTGTGCTAGCTTAAAGCTGCCGGCGAGCGGCAACCACCCCTAAAATGACATGGTAGTGACCAGATCACTTCTAATCGCTAAAAACCATGTTACTTTATGTTTTCGAGGGTGCTGAATACGAATATGACGTTTGTTTTCTTCCAAAATTGGGGGAACATTGTTAAAATCTACAATTAAGTGAAAAATTAGAAAAAAAAGATTTCGGGAATATCGAGCTTCAACTCGCTGCCATTCACGGAATAAATATTTTTTCTACTAGTGCGGAAAGTAAATTTGTAGAGTTTTTGGGGAGTATACCGACATTTGAGTATTCAAAATATGTATTTGTATGGTTGTAGTTTACCAAATGACTGAAATATTAAGAAATTCATTAGATTCTGCTACAATTTTTTTATAAAAAGAAAAATTTTTTTCAATAATTTTTTTTGGCCCTGGTAGAAGCCTTATCAAATAATAATATAATTGAGTTGTTGATATATATTTAATAATAAATGTCTTTATGTTAACTTTTGGGATTTATTCTGAATGCTAGTAGAAAAAATAGTGTACCTAGCACGTGCGTAAAGTGTCTTTTCCGCACGCGATTGCTGGCCGAACTCCGCTAGCGTCGTTCGGCCATCTGCAATAGCGTGCGGAAAAGTATCACTTTCCGCACTAGTTAGGTAAACTACTATTTCCATAAAAATTCTATCACACATTTTTGAACTCATTTGCAAGGCAGTAAAACATACCCGAAATTTCTAAAGCAATTTCTCACCGCTCGGGAAATTTTGGAAAATTTTTTACTACTCTTTCTTACTTTGTGCATACTTTTGCAAAACTTGAGTGACAAAGTTTTTAATTTTTAATTTCTACATATGTAGTCTCAAAGTGTATTATATAAGGAAGTTTTTCAGAAAATTTCAAATGTCTATTTGTAAAAATAAAAATTATACAGCGTCTTAAACCTCAGCGTTCAATTCGCTCGACGCTTGCACTGGGCGCGTTTCTCTTGAATTACATGCAGTGAGCGAATAATGAATCTAAAATTTTTTATTAATATTTTTTTTATAAACAATGATATCAATAAGATTCAAATTCAATATTTTTAAAATCTAAATACTCATAAGATCAATATCATTGGTGTCCAATTGTTTTAATTGTAATTATTGGATTGTTAATTTCATCCAAAATATAAATTAATCGTAATGAAGGGATTGCAATAAAAATTGAAGTGATTGTTCGTAAAAACAAGTCAAGAAAGTAAGATAATTGTTTTATTAGAGGGGATGCCCTATCTTTTAATATAAAATTTTTTCAAGCTGGAATTTCTAAAAAATGTGTACCTAATCTTTATGTTTGGGGTGTAAGTCCAATGCACCAATCTGCCATATTAGAAATTAGCAGATAATATAGGTAATTCAGAATAACTGTGTTCTGCAGGATACGACGTCATCGCTGTTTTTTATCGGTAAGAAGACTGCATACGTAGCGTTAAAAAAGATGAAAAATTGAGTGATCTTGCTAATCTATGTTATTAATTTTCTATCTGTGTTGTCGGATTGGCTGAATAGGCTGTAGCCAGAACATAAGTAGTATCCAGAATAAGCCCAAGAGGCTGAGGTGGTACCGGCGAAAAGACGGCTCCTTTTCAAAAAAAAACTCTCTCAACTCAAAGATAGGAGTCCAAATATATGGGGAAGATCAAAACATGGGGAAGAGAGGAAGGTTGAAATTAAATTTAAATAATAATGGCATACACCAAATTTAAACCTGTAGCACTGATATTTTTATAAATAAGCAGGTACCTATTTTTTAATTTGTTACGGTAATTTAATCTTTCGATGTAAGAAACTTAACAAAAGTGAAAATGCGAGCTGGTCGAAATAATACAGGTGTTTTATGAAATCTACATTGAATAATTTAAAATCATTTATTTGGATTACCATATTTTCGTATCAATCAACAAAAATTCGATGTTCGCAATGACCTTGGGCGAGCGTTTTTTTGTCGGATGGTTTAATGCTCTGTTTCGTATATTATTTAAAATTGGGTTTAATGGCTTGTGTAGTTTGTAATTTTGACACCCGTCGATAATGAAAATTGTGGACAGCTCATTTTCAGATACTTCATATTTTTATATCCATACACGTTTTTGTTTTAAATTAAGCTTGGTTACCTTGTGTATATTTAAAAAAACGATCTAAATTTGAATTGATCGGAGTCATAAAACTCATAGTACAGGAAATAAAGCATTTTGGATCGCAATTTTTTTTCAGCATGGACCCACTTGAAATTTTCACTGAAAATAAGGAACAGAACAAGAATCATTTCTTATATTATGCCGTTGTACGTTAAAACCTTGGAGTGGACATTTTTTATTAAATTTTAACTACAGGAGTCGATGGAAAAGTAATTCTAAGTATACCTAAGCTAATATTTTTCGGAAGAATAAACGTTTTTAAAGGAATTTTTGTCATTAACTCGAAAAATATGCATTTTATGAAAAAAATGTGTGGCTTTGTCGTAAGACTATCGCAAATAGGGCACAAATACGGCATGTTAATCGTTAGCTTTTTTGTCAAATGTATAATTTGGAAGATTCAAAGTCAAATAACGGGAAAACTTTGTATTTTTGTAAAAAAACATAGAATATTTTTTAGAGTATATAATTAGACCTCTAGCGTGAAAATTGAGAAACTTATTATCAAAATAAAGTCGGTACCTACTTTTTTTGTCGAAAAAATAGCCCCCCTAACAATCAAAATTAATCTTCACCCTTTTGTGCTTCTTTTTATAATGTATTATCCACACATCCAAGAATTTTGACCAATTTAAAATAATTAATTCTAGAAAAGTATAAATATAAATTGATTTCTCGTATTTTTGACCATTTTCTTTAAAATATCCCCGAAAATAATGGAGATACGAATAAAAATGAAGTAACCTTTTTTAATGACTAAAATTTCTCTCTGTTCATAGATTTTCTGGACAGCGAATATTTGGCAAGATCTAGCAGTTTAAAACCTCTACTAACGAACGAACATCACAACCACATTATTCGAACCCTTTAAGCACACCCCATTTAAAAACTAAAGGGTCTTGAGATATTTTTGAAAAACCTTTTTGTGCTGTTGTCAAGAGGGAAAACTTTATAAGTAGACTAGTTATCTTTTTTCTTTTACATCTGTTAAACAGAAACGTACTGTTAAGTACTGTTAAAACGTACTCTTTCAAATGATGCTTTTATAATCGGGTGCCTCTTATTAAAAAAGGAAAGTTTTCGACAGGAAGCTTCCAAAGTAGAAAATAAAATGTGAGTGTGATATAAAATGATATATCGAAACAATTTTCAATTCTATTAGAAAACTAATAGGTATAGTGGAGTTATTGGTCGCGATCATCACAACATAGCGCTACCGTAGCGATCATCAATTTTCTGCTGAACGTGTGTTTTGTTAACTGATCAGATTGAGCTCTGTGGTATCAGTCGTCATTTTTTCAATCGGAATTAAAATATGCTACACGATGCCGATTTATTATGCATTAACTGTCATTTATGTCATAGGTTAAAAACATAATATAAATATTTTTTTCTACATTCATGCAAAAAACAACACTTTTGTGAACCACATTTAATGGAAAAAGTGGTACTTTATTGCACTAGTGCAATAAAATTTCTATTGCACTCATCTGACATTCTTGTGTCAGTTTTGTGATGATTTATGACAAACATGAACATTTAAATAGAATAAAAATCCAGATCAAGTGTCTGATCCTGCTTTAATACAACAATAATATATGTATATCTTACTACTTAGTCTCAACGAGTTACAATTATTGCAAAAATCTTTAATTATTTAAAATTTAAATGGTCAAGGCGAAAGCCAGCTATGATTGAGTACTGACAAGGTGGGGGCCATAAAGATACAAAAAAAGAAGAACGGGTTGAGTTTGATTAGGTTAGGTTAGGTTCTTAACATATTATGTCCTAATTTTCCAGTTTTTGCATGAATTTAGAAAAAATATTGTATGCAACTCTTGCAAAACGTGTATTTTGCACTCGACGTGTTGTCCAACTCGGCCTAAAGACCTCGTTGGACAATTTTACGTCGCGTGCAAAAAACACTCACTTTTTGCACTTGTTGCATAAATAACTATTGTTCTACATTCATGCAAAAAACAACACTTTTGTGAACCACATTTAATGGAAAAAGTGGTACTTTATTGCACTAGTGCAATAAAATTTCTATTGCACTCATCTGACATTCTTGTGTCAGTTTTGTGATGATTTAGGACAAACATGAACATTTAAATAGAATAAAAATCCAGATCAAGTGTCTGATCCTGCTTTTATACAACAATAATATAATGTATATCTTACTACTTAGTCCCAACGAGTTACAATTATTGCAAAAATCTTTAATTATTTAAAATTTAAATAGTCAAGGCGAAAACCAGCTATGATTGAGTACTGACAAGGTGGAGGCCATAAAGATACAAAAAAAGAAGAACGGGTTAAGTTTGATTAGGTTAGGTTAGGTTCTTAACATATTATATTCTAATTTTCCAGTTTTTGCATGAATTTAGAAAAAATATTGTATGCAACTCTTGCAAAACGTGTATTTTGCACTCGACGTGTTGTCCAACTCGGCCTAAAGACCTCGTTGGACAATTTTACGTCGCGTGCAAAAAACACTCACTTTTTGCACTTGTTGCATAAATAACTATTGTTTGGAGTTGTATTTCAGTGAGAAAGAATGAACAGCTGGAGGTGACTTTATGATTTTAATAATAAATTGTATAGTGTGTCAGGAAGTTCCACTCTTGGTGTAAGGTGTAAGCTCAATTTATTGTGATCAACCCCCTTTTTCCAATGGTTAGAAGTAATACTTATTTCATAACTATTGTCGTATATATCTAATAAAATTGAGTTGTTGTATTCATTGACAATTGACAAATATGATTTTATTAGCACGTTCAGCGGAATTACATTAGGTTTGTTCCAACCGCAGTCAGAAACCGTCAGAAGCGATCAGAGAATAGCTGGTCATAGCAAACAACGAGTTATTTCCGCGTAATTCCTATCACTGATTGCAATGGTCGACTATTCTCTGATAGTTTCTGACGGTTTCTGACTGTGGTTGGAGCAAACCTAAAGTGATGGATCGCTCTAGAAATCGCTGCCTGATCAACTTTGTTGGGATGAACCGCGACCATTGAGAAATAGTGTGTTCCATTAGAAACTAAAATGTTATTAACTTTTAACATATAGGAGGCAATGCTGTAGTGAGCGTTAAAGAAAAAACATTCCACTGTACAATAAAAGTATACCTATACCTATGAAATAAAAGAAAAAAACTTTTGTATCACCGATTTAATGAAAATTATATGTTCTCTATGCAGGTTTAATTGTTTAAAAAACATGTGATATAACACACACGCATAAATTGCGTTACCCTAGAATTCCTAATAATTTGAAACTTGATTTAGTTCCGGATCGCTTATTCTCATTCTTTTTAGGGGATTTCGAGTGCCTTCTAAAACATTAACAAATGCAATAACCTACAAATGTTTTATTTATGTTTTATGTGTAAAGGTGGATGATGTAAATTGACAACTGTCAGATTCTTCTAGTCGACTTTCACTTTGTCCTAATCCACTTGGATAGTCAAGTAAGATTTTACAACAGAACGTACTTTGAATCTGGCAACAAGGGCTTTTGCCATTGGTATAATTAAAGTGGTTTATTTAAATTTTAAATTTTAAAACTAAATATCGTTACCATGGAAAAAGATATGTTATTCTTAACCCTCCTGATATAAATTCACTTGGGGTCGTTTGCACCGGTCCACCTTAAATGTTCATCTCATCTAAGGTCTACTTAAAGTTAAGGTGAACCTTAAACTTTAGATGGTTTGCTAATCTGCTACTTAATGAAATCTTAGATAAGTGGCGAGAAGCTATGGCAACACTGAGAAAGCTACAGACATTCAAGAGATATTTGTGTTAGTTATCGAGTTTGATTTCACGAAGTTTGATTGTTGATACTTTTTGATACTGATGGTTTAATAAAAATGAATATTAATAATTGTAATGATAAAAATATTAGAAAAAAGAGGACTCCAAATATCACTGGACGAGAGAAGACAGCTCTTTTAAACCTAATACTTAGTCATAAAACAATTATTGAAAATAAAAGGACCAATGCAATTACCTGGCGTGAGAAGGAAAACGCGCGGATTAAAATAACTTCGTTATTTAATAGCCAATCTCTGGAATACCACGAACAAAAGAGTCGTGTTCGATTTCTACCTCAATTAGGTTCAAAATGTTTAGGCATAGGTTTTGTCACCCCAAATCGCGAAAAGAATGTCAAATCAACCCAGCTGTTGAAATATTAATTTCTATGATAAATCCTTCTGGGGTTTCCATGAAAGATCAAGTTAAGATCGTCTTAATCGTCATCGTCATGATCAAATAAATTATTCATAATTATTTTTTCAATAAATAATGAAGACAAGCCACAGCTAAAAAAAAAGGAAAATACCACAACAACAACACGCATGTCAAATAGTAAACTTACTGTCAGATTGAAGTTTAGATGACATTAAGGAGAACTTTAAGCGGCACAATTCTTAGGCTTAACTAAGTACACCTTAAGGTACACCTTAGCCTGTTTCCAATTTTTTATGCAAATCGAGACAAGACGAAATCATTTTTTTATATTAAGCTCCGGCAAGGGTTGATTTTTAAGGCTTGAACTAATAGAAAAATACGAGCAAAAATTTATATTATATTAAGGTTTAAAATTTTATTTGATAAATTTGTACAAGTATAGTGGTAGATTCTCCTTCAAGAATCAAAAAGGGGAACATCGGCACGATATAGAAAATGAACTGGAGGAGGTGAAATGAGTCTAATTCCAAATTTGTGTTCAAATCAATGAAAGAGGAAGAAATTGCGAGGTTTTGCCATTTTTTGAGCTTCATTTCCTTACCTATCAAGGTTTTTAACTGAAAAACTTGCAGGAGTAATTTTTTTATCTCGTTATTATCCAATCGGTCGTTAAGAAGGTTCATCCAATCTGCAGACTAATAAAAAGAGGAATTTGCTGAAATACATTATTATAAGATTATACAGGGCGATACATTGGGAAATGCGCTTACATTTACGGCAAATAGTTCACACCAAGGTTATTCTTGATAATCTCTATTTCATTCCTTTTTTATAACAAAAATATAGAGTGAGTTATTAATTTTTTCCATTTTTTCAAATAATTATCACTTATTATGAACCGTATAAAGCATTTCCTCCAAAGCTAAGAAAGTGCCATTTAAGGAAGAGAATTTTGGGCAAATATTAGAAATTGTGCAATGATTTGAAAAACTGAAACTGTCAACATATCGTCGGGAACTATAAATTTTGGCGAATGCGACCTTTTTAGAGGATTCCATAACAGAGTAATGCGATGGTTTATTCCACAAATGCGAATTCAAGAAGGTTCTAGAGGACTATACACTCCAATGTATTATGAACCATAATTCACGACAGTAGATACATGGGACCCCGGACCATATACCTTTTGTTAGGAGGTAAAATATTGATTTATTATTAGGTGGTCGTGGATAAAATAATTTGACATATATAGAGATGGGAGATACTGTGTAAAGTATCAATACAACGTACCGTTATAAATATGTTGTATTAAAATACTTAATATTAAAAAATATATTTATGAAAAGTATCAATACTAAAAATTACAATATTTGATCGATACGATATATGTCAAAAACAAATTCCTTGAATAAAATACACAGATTTAATAGTTTATTTCACATTGTACCCCATCTCTAGTCAGTGTATTATGAACCATAATCCACTTTAGTAGATATATGGGTACCCCATACCTTTTGTAAGGAGATAAAATATTGACAAACGAGGTTATAACATGTCCACTGGTACCCCATTTGATACTAAAGTGCTAAACGCAAGTCTATCATAATAATGAACTCGTTTTAAAAAGCAATCAAATAACATATAAAAATGTTCGTGAAATTATTTTTGCGTGTATTTCAGCCGAAGCCATTTAAGTAGGTACCATCTGCTTTGCGAGAAATCCATTCTTGAACCAAAAGCTTTGTTTACCTGAACAATGGGCGTTCTTAAAAAGTTCAAAGCAGATGTTCCATTAAAAAAAAGATATAATAAGAGGTTGAGACATTTCTCCTTTTTTTTGTTGACAAATTCATAAAAAAAAAGCATTAAATTAATCTATTCCTTACCTACATTTCCCATACATATAATTGTTATATGGAGGCTTTGCTATTAATAACTAATTTTTAATCCTACAAATTTAACTCCAACTTTAACTATAATTTGAAAATACATATTTTGAAATATATTCCAATAAAGTGTGGCGTATCAAAGTTATATATTTTTTTATAGAACACCCTATATTTTATTGCATTTTCTGATTGTCCCTGAAAAATATAATACATAATGATGGTTCCCTATACCTAAATACAGAGGGTTCCGAGTTAGGCTGACTTTTTTTAAAATGTGAACATTTCGAAAAAAAATTAATAACTCATTGATACAACAAATTCTAGCAAATTTTCTCTTACATTTAAATAGTTGGACATCCGTTGAATGTATTCCACGATTGAGTACTAAATATTTCTTTACAGGATGTTCCGAATCTCAGTTTCATTATTAGATCATTCAATGTGTAATATCGAGCTTATTTTAACCAGTGTACCGATATTTTGCAGAGTGCAGGGTCAATGGATCACAAAAAAGTCACTTCACAACATCATTAATGTACTTTTGAATTTTTGGAGCAGATGTTCGTTTTTTAATAATTAGTTCTTCTAAATCGCACCCTAGTGCACCACAGTGCACCCTAGTTTTGTCAATGGAAAACGCTATAAGTTTTCCTTCAAAATTTACCACTTGCATTCAAAAATTTATTCAACCTACAGTATTGTGTCTTCCTCCCTATTCCCTATTAATGCATTTTTGATCCCTTTGAGCTATTATAGCACCAGGTTGAATCTTTTGCTAGGAGAAATACTTTAGAATCATGAAATTGATGTGTAGAGAGTAGCATTTCTAAATACTACAGCTAGAAAAACTTTATGGAACCTGTTGTTATGGTTGAAAATTCTTGTATATGAACTATTTATAATAAAATTAAATGAACAGAAGTGTTTAGTACCAGTTACAAAAATTTTATCGAGTATTGTGGGGTGTTTAGGTTTATATTCATTATATTTTATCATTTGAATGTTCGGCTTGCGTTGTACAATTTCAACAAATCCAATTGTATTCCAATTGCCAATAATTAAACTTATTTACCGATAATCTGGCCCTTTAAAAATGTATTTCTCTTCAAGTCGATAGAATATTTATAGCAGAAGATGACCACGATATATTTTGAGCTAAACTATATAAAGTTATTGTTAGTGTCAAAAAATAATCTTTCTCTCGAAAATGTATTTTAAAAATATTTCTTATACTAGTATCGATTAGCAGATCGTTACGTGCTGGTAGTGCTTCATTAGGGGTTTTGTTTGAGCTGCTATTCCCGGATAACTAGTGCGATACGACGTTAAATCTCTTTTTCCTACATTAATTATATTCCTTTTGACACGAAAAGTTGGAGAAGTAGCGTGAGTTCGTTTTTTTAACCAACCTATATATTGGAAGCTTTCCAGCAACGGAGACTAGTATTCCGGCAGTGCTTTTGTTTTATCCAAGATTTTATATGTATTTTAAAACGTATAATGGACTATTTTCAAGGGTATGAATTAACAAGTAATTCACATATCAGGGGGGTTTTAAGAAAATTTTTAGATTTAAATAAACCGCTTCAATTAAACCAATGACAGAAGCCCCTGTTGCAAGATTCAAAGTACGTTCTGCTATTAAATCCTACTTGACCATCCAAGATGATTAGGACAAAGTGAACCGGAAGTCGGCCATCTTTGAAAATATTTTAGTTGAAAAGATCGTATCCGAAAACCCAAACGTAGAAATTTTCATGATTTTACTATAAGTATTTTGCCATATACAGATAGTTTTCACTCGTCGTGGGACACCCTGTATAATGTCTAATTTTTATTCTGTTGAAATAAAATTCTTTCCTTTTCAAGAGAATCCTACTGGCACGCTATTTTCAGTGTTTGATATTGACTCCAACACGGGTGGTAGAATACTACCTGCACTTGATAGAAAGAAATAATTTTACAATGAAATCAATGCCAAATTATTAAAGTGGCTTAAATATTCGTTGGGTCACTCCGTCACTTTACCTACCTAATGAGGTTTTACCTTTCTGAAATATACTATAACAAATTAGAATTAAAACTCCTATATGTCAGCAGCACAGTTTATTATTTCGGTTACTGTACACATTTATAAGATATCCCGAACTACACCAAATTTACATTCTTTAACGTTAAAATGCGGTCTCTCCCTTCGAACAACAATTCTTTAAATCGGAAATATAGGCTTGTTTGAAATGGTCTCTTCTTTCATTCAAAAATGTTTTTTATTGCATAAAATAAAACCACGTGGTTTGTGGTCAGCGAAATTCGCCAACACATCTCTATGCTTAATTCCAATTTATTTTATTTAAGACAATAATTATTAATATAGCAATGTGCTTTTCAAATTTAGGCAAGGCAGTTTATAAAATTGGCAATTATTTTCTGCAACAATATTATCAATGATTTGAATCTATATAGAGAAAAACACTAAAAATGGCAAACTGCCTAAACTGCAGTGCCTTTTTTGGAGGTGTTTATAAATTGAAAACAACCCATCCGTTAACCCCAATTTGGAAAATTGCGGACGTTCAAGTTACCATTGGATGACTGACCGTGCGACAAGGCATCGGTAGGTCCATTGGTGACTGAATCGACCTTTGTGACTGCACGTGACTGAGCAGATCAGCGAATGAATATAAGCGATCAATGTTCAGCTGTGCCATCACTGACACGCACCTCCAACTGTATAACTGTACTATACGTATTTGTATGAATCAGAGTGAAGTGAATGTCGGTGTATTATAAGCTGAGCGAAATTAGTGATATTTAATATTTTGAGCAGTACATGCCTTATGAAAAGGAATCGGTTTTTTCAAGAAAATTGAAAGATGAAACTAGAACGTCCTAAATGTACAATAAAATAAGGAATAACTACCAATAATATAAACAGTTTGGGTAGTTGAGTAATATACGTCCTCTCAGATTTCATTTCCTTTATGAGTTTACAACAAAATAGGCTAATTTAGACATAAGTTTAATAATCAAAAATTGTATTATACATAAAAAGTACGTATTATAATATTAAGAAGATTTTTGTACATGGAGTTAGAGGGATTTAAACATCAAGAAAATGCACGAATAAATAGAATCAATTTAAAAAAAATCATCGCAGTCAGTAGGATTCGAACCTACGCTCCCAGAGGGAATCTGATTTCTAGTCAGACGCCTTAACCGCTCGGCCATGACTGCTTTCTAAAATTTAAGCACCATAGTCATCATATAGTTTTCCAAATTTAAAGACAAATTCATGCAACAGTAATTATCATTTCATTTTCATTATAATATTATAATTACATTCACATTGAAAAATGTGAATTAATACGGTTTCCCATTTGATGTTCATGCAGCTACACTATTTAATTCCAAGAACACTGGTAGATAGATAGGTTCTATGAGGTAGCTCTTGGTAGGGCGGTCTTTACGCATTTTGAGTCCCCTAGGCCTGGGCCTTTTAGGCCTCTCAATGACGAAAAAAAAATAATTCTTCAGAATAATATTTATTGTACAATATAGAAACGTGAAATTACAATTTATTCTTGATTTTTTGTGAACGAAATCAGAATTTATGGAAAATGATCTCTCGTCGCTACAATTCGTGACCATCATGCTGTTATAAATGCAAATTACAACGATAGTGTTACGTTACGAAACTTCAACTTTTGATATTCTAAAAGTTTAAATTGTTTTTCTACATTTACTGGGGGCCCCCTCGATACCTGGGCCTAGTGCCACAAACCTAGCCTAGCTTTCAGTCAATGGCTTTTCTTCGCCTAATGCAAAAAAACCGCACATTTGCCAGGCTATCGCACTGACATAGAATGTGTTCTGTCTTTTCTTCTTCTAGGTGACAATTACACTAGTAGTATGGTAGTACTATCATGTTGTCTTCTCTTCGGTATGGCAGTTATAATGTGTATAATTAATAAGTGCTTAAAACATAAATTTCAATAATAAAGAATATTCTAGAACTAAGTTTAAAAAAGTAGTTATGAAAAATAAGTTGTTTATGAATCAAGAGATATGTTTACAATATGTACCTATAAAGTTTTCCAGAATTTGACTTCCTATAGGTACATATAGTACCTAATGGGTAATATTACATAGTTGATTACAGTTGATTGTTTATAAATTCTGCAGTTTTCGCGATAAGTTTGACTTGAAAGACACTTGTTGACCAGACTAATTTCAAAATATGCATAATTCAATTTAAAATTAAGTCTTTTATTTAAATTGAAAATAATCATTAGTTCATCTTATGTTATTCATTAAACCCATACGTTGTAAACAAGAAATCGCCTAGAAAATAATCACGCAACATAGAAAGTCGCTTAAAAAAATTAGAGCAAGAACCGGCAAAGTTTTTATTCACGAAGTGGAAGTTCTAGAGCTGCAGAAATAGGATACAATGAGTAGTGCGGGGAGTAAATGGTGTTGAGTGTTTGCTGGGTTTACTCGGTTACTTGGTGTCAAGGCCCGCAGCCATGCATACTACGACAGTGTACGACTGGTGGCGTGTTATTGCAGCTACAGTAGAGATGGGGAAGAGAGTATTTTAGATCATACATTACAAAAGTTTGTCTATAATTTTTTCAATGAAAATTATTCAATAGTTTGTTCTAATTCTAAGCTTTAAGTTAATTTACCGAGTAGGTATTTAATCTGTTCTTAGCTCTAACTCTAACTAATAATCAAGATTCGCTTAGCTTAAACTTCTACCCTTCAATCTTGACTACAAATATATGATTTTGTTTATTTGCTATAAATCAAACAAAACTTAAATATGGACTATTTATTTTTTATCATACAATATACAGAGTGGTCCGTAGTTAATGAATAATAGATGTTCTGTCTTAAATTATCATGATCTGACGCAGAGACAGTACAATTGAACAAACATTAAGGGCACTATGCCACTGCCAACTAACTAACCCTTTTGTGCGCGAGAATGTCTACATACAGACTGGAATGCAACGGGAACCAACATTCCAGAATCGCACATGTTATCACAAACTATTTCCTTGAAATGAAAAGTGACAATTAATGACAACCATCCATACCAAATCCAGCTAAACTGGGATGGGCAGGAAGCATGCAATCAGGAAGAATCGATGGTGTGGTACACAGACAGATATAAAAGACTGACATTGGAACAGGAGCTGGAGTCTATGGTAATAGACCCAGGAGCAATATCCACAGTGTGGTACACAGACGGATCTAAGACTGACATTCGAACAGGATCTGGGGTCCATGGTCGCAGGAAAAATATCCACACATCGTTGCATCAGTATTCCAGGCAGAAATGTATGATATTGACATGTGTTTGCAATAGAATACCGAAAGGGGTTATAGATACCAAAAGATCATTTTACTCTATGATAGTCAGACAGCACTAAAATCTTTAGTATGTCCTCAGATCAGATCTAGATCCAGACTGGTCTGGTCTGGGACTGGCTACAAAAACTAATAACCCTGACTAACTACAATAGAGTTATTCTTAAGTGAGTTTTCTGTTGTACAAGGGCAGAGCAGGAAATGAAAAGGCAGACATCTAGGGAAACAAGGGTTTGTAACTGCTTCCACTGATCCTGGATCAGTATTTGGGATATCAAAAACCATTGCACGTGGTTTTATATCTCGGTGGACTCAAACTAAAGATCTGTGGTATTGGAAACACGTGCAAACCAAACCCTTGGAGAAGCAGACTGACCTCGGTAAGGGCCAGATAAGGACAGTGACGGATTTACTCACTGGTCACTGTACCCAGAGGAAGTACATGCAAACAATCGACACATATGAGGAGGAGCCTATTTGTCGGTTTTGTATGGAAAAGGAAACAGCCTCTCATTCTCTTTGATTCTAAGGCTTAATTAAAATGGATGTATGTATGTATTTTTGGGGTAACATTCACTGAGACCTAAGAGATGCCCCCTTGCTTCTAGTTTCTGAGAATAGTCTCTGAAACTAGTAGCTCTTTTAGTCCTATTTTCCGGAGAGATTTTAGGATATCTGCAGGCTTCAACTAAAGCAAATGTTACTCTTCTATCCAGTAATCTCCCAGGTACTGTGCTCTAGGATTATGGAGTGCTGTGCAGTTGGAAAGTATGTGGATGGAGGTTTCTTTTTCCATGCCACAATATCTGCATTCCTCTTCCTCCACTATTTTGAGCTTTTTCAGGTTCCCATTCACACGGTAAACAATGGCTCGAGATTGGCAGCGTATCATAATACAATAGTTATTACGTTTGAACACCTACCTGTGCTGAGTCATGGTAAGATATGTCTGGATAGAGAGAGCATTGGTTCAGTCATTACTTACCGCGTTGCAACATGTTTATGCGTTACAGCATAGTAAACAATGCCATTACGCGTCCGGTACAGGTAAAATTCTTAAATCCACTTCATTTTGAACAGCAGACTTATAAGTTTACTTAAGTTGATTTTGTTTTGGCGACCTATGTTGTATTTATACCCTTGAATTTTGATTTAATACCGTTAATATCATCTCAATCGCGATTTTAGTATGGGGTATCCTGTTTCTTAATCTCTGTAAAAATTTTATAATATATGTATTTGCCAATAGAGGCCTTTTTTTGATTTTTAAGCTATTTATATCAGCTTCTATCATAATCAATGGCAATCAAAGGTAAAACAGTCAATTTTTGCAAGCACTGCACCTAGGTGAGTTATGTTATGCAAAATATCAAAGCTATAATAACATCAACATGTGCAAATTACACATTTTAAGAACTAAAAGATACTATGTGTCAGTTTTCAGTAGATAATATGCGCACGCAAGTGGTAATCACTGATCACAAAATCTGAAAATTTGAATCGTTTT